>CM066201.1:15975378-16575378 GCA_033675215.1 Rhodiola kirilowii
TAGAGACGTTAAGGGAATTCAAAGCTTTCTTGGTCATGCCGGGTTCTACCAATGCTTCATTAAGGATTTCTCTAAGATTGCAAAGCCATTAACCGATCTCTTGCATAATGACACACCTTTTGTGTTTGAGAATCCTTGTGCTAAAAGTTGGCCCTCACATCCGCTCCTATCATCCAACCTCCCAATTGGGAACTCCCCTTTGAGCTAATGTGCGACGCAAGTGATTATGCCATTGGAGCCGTTCTAGGGCAAAGAGTAGACAAGAAGCTACATGTGATCTATTACACGAGCAAGGTCTTGGACCAAGCTCAATCAAACTACTCCACCATTGAGAAAGAGATGCTAGCTATTGTCTATGCCTTCGAGAAATTTAGGCAATACTTGGTGGGATCCAAAACCATATTCTATACCGATCATGCCGCCATCAAGTACCTAATTTTTAAGAAAGATGCCAAGCCTAGGCTCATAAGATGGGTACTTCTACTTCAAGAGTTTGACATTGAAATCAAAGACAAGATGGGAGTAGAGAACTTGTTCGCCGATCACCTTTCTAGACTTGAGCCTTTGAGGGAGAAGACCTCGAGTGAGGAGTTGCCTATTGAGGTCTCTTTTGTTGGGGAAAACTTGATGAGAATTGAAAACGCCCCTACTCCATGGTATGACGATATAGTGAACTTCAAGGTTTGTGAGGTGCTTCCTCCAAACATGAACTACAATCAAAAGAAGAAATTTGCGCATGATGCAAGAAGATACTATTGGGATGAGCCTCATCTTTTCAAGCTTTGTTCGGATGGTATTTATAGGAAATGCGTAGCCGACAAAGATATACAAGGGGTCTTGCACCATTGCCATTCTCTACCTTGTGGAGGCCATGGAGGGAGTTCTAAGACCGCGGCTAAAGTTCTACAAAGTGGCCTCTATTGGCCATCAATATTCAAGGATGCTTACAATTTCGTGAAGGCTTGTGACAAGTGTCAAAGAAGTGGTAATATCTCCAAGAGGGACGAAATGCCCCAACAAGCAATGCTAGAAGTGGAGATCTTCGATGTATGGGGCATTGATTTCATGGGTCCCTTCCCTCCTTCCTATGGGAACCGCTACATTCTCGTAGCGGTTGACTATGTCTCCAAATGGGTTGAAGCTATAGCCTCCCCAACTTGTGATGCCAAGGTCGTAACAAAACTTTTCAAGAAGGTGATCTTCCCTAGATTTGGAGTCCCAAGGACGGTTATTAGTGATGGGGGATCTCACTTCAAGGAAAAGCAATTTGGGGCACTCTTGAAGAAATATGCGGTCTACCACAAGGTTGCTACACCTTACCACCCTCAAACTAGTGGGCAAGTGGAAGTATCGAATAGAGAGATCAAAGTTATAGTTGAAAAGACGGTAGGGAATTCAAGAAAGGATTGGTCCTCTAAATTGGATGATGCTCTTTGGGCATATAGGACCACCTTGAAGATGCCTATAGGGATGTCCCCCTTTAGGCTCATTTATGGGAAACCTTGCCATCTCCCGGTTGAACTAGAATACAAATCATTTTGGGCGGTTAGAGAATTGAATTTTAACTTGAAACCCACCGGAGAAAAGAGACTATTGGACTTGAATGAGTTAGATGAGATAAGACTTGACTCATATGAGAATTCCAAGATCTACAAGCAAAAGCAAAAGAAGTGGCATGACAAGAAAATCTTGAGGAAGGAGTTCAAAGAAGGGGACCAAGTCCTACTATTCAATTCAAGATTGAGGTTATTCCCGAGAAAGTTAAAGTCAAGATGGACGGGTCCATTCAAAATTCAAAAGGTGTTTGAGGACGGACATGTCACCTTGTTCAACTCAAGAGGGGAAATTTTCAATGCCAATGGGCAAAGACTTAAACTCTATCATGGAGCGCCCTAGATCCCGTGAACACCACAATCACCCTTCATGACTTAACCGATTGAGGCCTCCAAGGTGCATCTCTAGATTTTCCATGAGGAGATTCGGCTCGGTCTTTGCCAAGACGTTAAACTAGGCCCTCGCGGAAGGTAGCCCGTTGTAAGTGTTCATTCTTGTGCTATTATCTTGAATGCTTGCTGTATCTTTGAAAAACCTAAACTCTCTGTGATTATGAGCCGCCCAGGCTCCCATTTACCTTCCTCACCCCAACCGGCCGGCTCATTTCGCCTTGAACTCCCTCATCTCTGAGACTTTGAGCCGCTCGGCTCATATTCCTCCTCTGGTCTCAAGCGGCCGGTTCCCATCTTATTCAATTCTAGATGCTCTCTGTGAGCTTTTGAGCCGCCCGGCTCGAAAACCAGCTACTATCTGAACCGCCCGGTTCCCAATCGAACCGTTCCTCTATTTGTTTCTGAGCTCCTAAACCGGCCGGCTCAAATTGCCCATATGTCTCAACCGGCCGGCTCAAATCTGCCTATCTCAACCCTAATTTCAATTTTTGAAATCTCAAAATCCAAAAACACACTTTTCTCCTCACCCGACTGCCTCTCTCTCCGTCCTCATTCTCCGCCGCGCCTCGCCACTCCTTCGCTCGCCTTGTCCGCTTGCTCCGACCAGCTCCCTCATCCATCCTTCCTCCCACTCGCAGACGGCCAGCTCCCTCAGCCATCCGCATCTCGCCGCTCATCCCATCCGTCCGCCACCTCCCCTTCCTCCATCATCCTCACTCGCTCGCCTCTCCTCCTAATCTCAATTACCTCCTCCTTCAACCAAGCATGACTAAATCCAAATCCTATGGGGCACCAACGTCCAAGGCTCTGACCAAGCCAAATTCATTTGGGTTTTCGACAGAGGATGAAGAGGAGGTTATGAGGAGGAGCAATGCTCCGTGAAATTCTACCAGGCGAGCTCTGATTAGGGATGATAGCCCCTCTCCTCCCAGGACATCCCCTAGTCCTCCTCGGCCAAAAAAGCTCAAGGCATCTCAAGGTGAATCATCTTCAAGAGCCTCCAAGGGCAAGGGTCCAGCTCAAACAGATGCAATTCCAAATCAGACCCCTCCGCCTGCCCTTGCAACTGTGATTGAAAGTCAGCCTCCTCCGGCAGCTCAGGCCAATGAGGAATTGGCATTGGCCTTTCTTCCAGCGCCATATCCTTTCTCGGAGCCGCTGCATTTTCAGAACGAGGAGCATCAAGCTAGGCTCGACCGGATTGTTGTGGCCAAGAAGGTAGCCATCAAGACCTTGTATCCCGACTGGACATTGCTCAATGATCTTGACGTAGGAGATGAGGTACGATTCATTCTAGCTCGATGTGGCTTAAATTTTCTATTAGTGGATGATCCGGGCTCCTACCAAAGGGTAGTGGAGGAATTCTTGTGTTCGTTTGAAGCGGAGAGGAATGCGAAGGTTGCTACGAAATGGAAATTTACATTGTGTGTAGGGATTTTGAGGTGAAGCGCCTTGAATTGCTTAAATGGCTGAAATTCCCAAAACCAAACGCCGGCATTCCAAGTTATAATGGTCATGCTCAAAAGTTTTGGAAAAACATTTCTGGGAAGAATGAATGGTTCGTTTCATCATATAATGCCACGGGCATCCAGTCTCTAGTTTGGAAGGTGATTCACCATCTCATTGCAATTGGGATAAACTCTCGCTCAGAGTTGGCTCGCGCGGTGACAGGTCCAGATATAGATTTAATGATAGCTATTGATAATGGAGACATTCCTAGATGGACCTCGATCCTCGCCGATAGATTTGAGGGGCATGTGAAGGAAAGTTCGCGAATTGCCGGACTTGGAGGAGGATCGTTGATCACATTGATTGCTATGAACTGTAACTTCAGTTTTGACCATCCGGGATGCCCTGTGCCATCAAAGAAGATTCTTGATCTTGACTATATAAGGCGCAGCCACTTCCTTATTCCCGGCACAATGCTTTGGGATCATGATGACAAACCACACATCGAGGATGTCCAAAAGAAAGCTAGAAGGAACAAAGCCGCCTTTGTATCAAGGCACCAAGGCTACACCCTCACTCCATCACCACCATCGTCACCTATTCCATCCGTTCCTCCTTCATTCGAGAGCATACCGCCTGCTAGTGCGGATTGGACTTCACAGTTTGACAGCCTTTCCACGGATGTTGCTGATTTGAGAGTGGGATTTGGTCGCTTAGAGGAGTTTGCTCATCGGGAATCCCAGTTTCATCGTCAGGAGGCTCAGTGGGTGCGTTCCACTCTTACCACCATCGTCGAGAGCATGAGCCTTCCCTCCAGCAGTGCTAGTGCTCACCCGTCTCAGCCATTTGGCTTCCCACCTCCCTTTGCCCCTGCTCCGCGCCATGCTCCACCGCCTCAACCAATTGGGTTTTCTCCTCACTTTGCCCCTGCTCCATCCCGTGCTCCTTCTCTTGTACCTACTGCCAGACTTGATGCAGTGGAGGATCGATTTGCAAGCCCAGGAGATGAGGATGATGATGATGCTCCATTTTGATGCTTGACTTGTGACATTGCTTCCATTTTGTGGCTATTTGCATTTCCATTTCTATGAACCTTGTGATATTGTTTGACTTGCTCTATTTTGATGTGTTGGATTGCTTTGGATATTAAAGTCGCCTTGGCACGCATTTTGGATGTATGGCTTTTATTTGTTCCCTAGTTTGGATATTATGTTCCATGCAATGAGGATGTTGATTGTCACTTGAGCTATCTTGCTACTATGGTGAAAATATTTATGCTCGTGCACTTTGACCTTCCTTGTTTCTATTGCCATCAAGGGGAAGTTTTTACTGAATGGAAAGTGTTTCTATGTGGGAAAACTACATTCTACAAATGAGGGGAGTTTTCTTTGCGCCTTCACCACTATTTTGTCATTTCTTGCGCTTAGGGACTAAGCATCAATTAAGTGTGGTGTTTGGGTTTGGCGCACTGTTCACATGTTTATACCATGCATATCTCTTGAGAACGAACACTTGCATCATGCTTTATCCCAACTTTTCTTGAGTGTTATACCACCAAAGGCTTGTGACTATCAATTCCCATCTTCTATAAGTCACATCTAGTTTGCAATTTCCTTTTACATGATTTAGAGTCTAAAACCAAACTTGCTCTATTGAATGCTCATTCTTGTGAATCAATATTCATTGCTATCTTGTGCCTATCTAGCAATCTAAGTATTTTTCGCGCATGCTTTGAAAAGTTTTTAGCAAGCACACTTTAAAACCTTCATGAAAAACTTAAACCTCTCGGTTGCTTTTATGTGACTTTAGTTCTCTTGCCTCGTGCCTTGTTTGTGGTTGTTTCTCACACATTCCATATTCACATTGGGCATATTGTCAAGTTATAAGTGTGGAGTCAAAAGAGGGCAAAGCCCCAGTCCAAAAAAAAAATTGGTCAAAGAGGGCAAAGCCCCGACTAAAAACTTTCTCGAGTACTAGAGAAGTTTTGTTGCAAAAAGATACAAATGCCGGGGGTTAGGAAGAAAAGTTCCCCCTCGAAAGCATTTGTAGGCCAAAGCCCAAACAAAAACCACTTAAGCTTGACTTTATGCCCTTCCCTCATCTCTTATATGTGTGAGTTCACCACGTACATTGTGTGCCAGTAAGTTGGACTTTGGGATGACCCTTGTGATTTCACGTAAGCTATTGATTGGTTTATGCTTGTTTTAAGAACTCTTGTTGTCAAACTCCTATTTCCTTATGGATTACAACTTTAGCGTCTAAAACTTGGAAATGAGTTTATATCGTGAGCCCGTGGACTAGCCCTAGCTAGCATAGGTGATCGAATGACGTTAGTGTGCAAAAAGCTTTAACCATTTTTCAAAAGACTTGCTTCAAAAATGAATAGACTCCTAGGTTAGGCGCTTGATAGCTCTAGTATTGACTTCCTTGAATGTGCACCCTCATGTGATTTTGAACGGTTTGAAGACTCTCTTGAAATGTATAGTGATTGTGACGCTAGTTTGGGATGTGAAGTAAGTTTTGAGAAATCCATGCCTTAATGGTTAAACACTCTTGCTTTCACTCTTTTGGGATAAATGCATGTGGGATTTGTGAGTATTCCCTTTTCTGAAAACTCTCACGAGACTATAACTCGTCCACTAGGGTAGCCTAGGGGTTTAAAGGCTTGGTGCATATGCTAAATGCACTTGTAACACCTACGAAAAGGAGTTAGATTGTAAATTATTGTTAGAATAGTTAGAAATAAAAGTTCATCATTTGTTTCTCTTTGGCTTGATTTCATTGTTTGCTCGGGACGATCAAACTCTAAGTGTGGAGTGTTTTGATAAGTCGAATTCTTAACTCATTTACATATCCATTTATGAAGAGTTTTGGTCCATTCCCGGTGCCAATTCGATGATCATTGACCCACTCTTACGTTTCAGGTTAAAAGCAGTTATCCCTTGATGACAAGGCTCGAAGATCAAAACTGCAAGAAAATCAAGCTTTTGGAGCAAAAAGTACTCAACAATGAGATCCAGCCGGCCGGCTAGAATATTGGCCTTGTGGTGAACCGCCCGGCTGGAGTCAAAACAAGAAGACAAAAGGCTCGGAGGTACTGAGCCGGCCGGCTCAAATTAGGCTACCAATCTCAACCGGCCGGCTCCCAAGCTCAGAAGGTTCAAGAAGGCCTCCCCTGCGCGAGCTGCCCTGCTCACAAATGCTCACCAATCTGAACCGGCCGGTTCAGATGCTCAGAGAAGCCGAGTAATTCCTCCCCTGCTCGAGCCGAACGGCTGGGAATCCTTCACACCAGTTGAGCCGGCAGGTTGGATCATGAAATTCTACACCCTGTTCAAGCTTGTGTTCAAAGTACAGTTGAGACAGACCTTGAACTCCTTTCCCAACAGTTCAGCAGAAAGAACAAATAACAGAAGCACACACATAATGATAACCCAGTTCGGCCTCGCCTACTCTGGGGGGTTTCCCACACCCTAGAAGGGACACAAATCTTTATTACGAGTTTAGAGCTTACACGTGGACTTACGCTTACACCTTGTAATTGCCTAGCCTCTAACACTCTGTCTCTCAGATTTGCAACCGAGGTTCACAGCAATTCTCCTCGATCCCCTTCGTCCGAACCTCCAGTTCGAACTTGCTCGACCTTCGCTCGAAGCTCGGTAGCTTTCTCTCGAAAGCGTCTTCGCCCTTTTCTGTGGGCAGCAGTTGGATCGCTTCCAAGCAGTCTGAGTAGCACGTTGATAAGACTGCTCTTGCACCGATGAATTTCTAGTGAGGAAAAAACACACGGCCGTCGCTTTCTTCTTATCCAATCGATAAGGTATACTCGTGTGTATTTGATACTGAAAGCGATGCAGATTATGGATGCCCTAGCATTGTATTTATATGCCAGGATGATCTCCAAATCTGCTCCAGATAATCCCATCAAATATTTAGGAAATATTCCTAAATATTTGATGTATATCTTTCTCAAATCGGCGAGAGGAATATACGAAGACTTCCTCGCCAAGTCAGCCTTGCCGCCTTAAAACTGTTATGAAGATATTCATTCGAATATCTGCTGTTCGCATTCTTCGCTGGCCGACATCAGATCGAATCGACATTCGATCTTTCAAACCTTCCGGAAACCATCTTGGCGTCTGCTCCACGCTGTACTGTAGTTCCAGAATGTGTTCAAACTCCCCCTGAACTCCTGCTCGAACTGTCTAACTACGTTTTGCCAAATACATGCCACTTAAGGGAACATCAATCTCCCCCTTGGCATTTTGGCAAAACCAAATCTACTAGATAACTAGATCTATCTAACTACCTAGACATTAGAAAATCTTGAGGGAACAAACATTGTCTCCTCTCAGAATACTCCCCCTTTTTACCACAAACTGGCAAGGGGTCCAATCTAAGTTCGAAAAGCCAATCAATCAGTGCCAGAACAAGCACATAATACGAAAGTTTTAAACAAAACAGAGTTCAGAGAGTTTGGAATGAAGG
Source organism: Rhodiola kirilowii (assembly GCA_033675215.1). Taxonomy (NCBI): domain Eukaryota; kingdom Viridiplantae; phylum Streptophyta; class Magnoliopsida; order Saxifragales; family Crassulaceae; genus Rhodiola; species Rhodiola kirilowii. Next base: position 15,983,262 of record CM066201.1, read on the forward strand.
ACCTTCATGTTGACGACTCATCATCAGTGTCATCCTTAGTGTTTGCATCATCAGATTCATCTTCCCTTGGGTAGCTGAGGGCTCGATCAAGCTTGTTGATACGCCTGCGTTGTTCCTTGTCTACTTCAATAATGGCATTCAGGTCCTTGAGCAGCTTGCTCCTCTCGTCACGGCCCATCCTAGATCCTCCTTGCTTTGAAGACTCTGGGACATCTTTTCCTTTCTGATGTGGCCTCTTTAGATCATTCACATGACGCCCTTTGAAGAGTTTGTGATCCACCGAGAACTTTTGAAGGGCCTTGGTGAGTTGATCACTTGAGGACTTCAAATCTGGAGCTTGATAGATGATCAGCTCATATATCAGAGACGGGAAGCAGATCTGGTGGAGAGTTCTCTTAGAGGTAGCATGGTCGGCAATCTGCTTGAACATTACTCTGCCCAGATTGAACTTCAACTTGTTCCCGATCTGATAAATCAACAGGGCCATGTCTCGGTTGACTGTGGAACGGTGAGTTGAGGGTCTCCAATTGAACACGGCAATGAAGTACAACATAGAGTAGAATGTTGAGAGGTCAGCTGTATGCACCATGGTGTCAGGCCGCCAACGAACAGAACCAGCAGTGATGGTGTCCACAATCTTTCCAAAGTCTGATTCCTCTTCATCAACATGTGGGTCATCCATGGAGAAATAGACATTAATAAGCTCCGGGTCAATTTGGATCTTCCTTCCACAAACGAAGAAAACACCAAATTCTGGGCTTCCAAGAATACCAAACTGAGGAGGCAGGTTGGCAATAGCCTCTCGAACAAGCTGTTCGTCGAATGGTTTACTTCTGTTCACCGTCCAGATCAAGTCAGATTGCTTCAGCAACTCAATGACTTCCTTCCCATTATAGAGAGACTCCTCCAGGACCCTCTTAGTAATGATCTTTCTTTTCAGAACACACGCCCATTTTCTCGCAGCATCTTTATTGCAGAACCAAATTCCCTTCTTGACCAAGCCAACTGGAATAGTAACGAACTCAGGAGATGGGACTTCACATCTTTCAGCATCTTCTGAAATAGGAATCGGGACGTCACACTTCCTCTTTTTAGATGAATCCGCTCCCCCTGCCCGGATGCTCACGTCTGCATCCTCTCGTGCTGAGTCCTTAGCAGGTTTTTCAAAAACAACCTTCTTCTTCTCCTTCTCCTTCTTTGCCTTCTTGAGGGCAGCAAGTGTAACGAAATCTTGATCATCATCTTGAACTGCGTCTGGTGCACCAGTTGCCCTCTCTACTGAGACTGCCTCTGAGGCAACAACTGTCTCAACACTCTGTTGAGTACCCGATTCATCTGTTGGAACACTTGTCGTCTTCAAATCATCTGAGTTGAGGGCAGGTGCAGAGTCTTCAACCCCTACAGCCTGGACTTCTGAAGGCTGATCTGATCTTGGCACTATAGGTACAGAAACCTCCTTTTGCAGATTTTCAACAAAATCATCAATATCCTAGAATACACTGTCCAGATCATTAGCCTTTATATCACGATCAAGATCTTCTGTCATAGTGTCATCTTGCACCTCATGTTGCTCACCACCTGAAGCGTCAATCTTTTCTCCTGAATGTTCTTCAGATCCTTCTTCAATCGACACAATCCTCTTGCTAGAGTGTTCAAGAAGCCATTCAGACTCTGAGTTTGAAATTGCAGTGAGCCTCCCTCTGATTGAACTGATCTTGGCCATACACTGTCTTGGAGATGCAATCTGGCGAGTCCCCTTCTTCCTCTAAAAACCTCCCGAACGAACATACCCAGAAGCATGAATCTTTTCTCTCCATACTCGTGAACCACCAGTACCCTTAGACACAGGGAAGCTGAGCTCTGCTTCTTTCGTGGGATCAGAAGCATCTTTACAAATAACAGCCCTACTGGCTTCAGCACAATCATCAATCATATTGGACGCACCCTTCTTACTACCAACAGCAGAATCTTTCACATTATTAATGGCTTCGTCACCAATCACAGCCCTACAGGCTTCACCACCCTTCTCAGACACCGGACACACAACTTCTTCCACCATATTATCAACAGAGGCAACAGTTGCAGAAATGGAAGAAACAGTTTGAAATTTAGGAATTACCTCAGACTGGGGAGCAGCTGGTGGAGGAATAACACTTGGCGATGTCGGACTGGCATTGGAGGGTTTAGACGAAGCCTCCGCGGCAGGCAAGGACACCATCTTCTGCTTTGCAACAGATTTTGGTCCATTCTTCTCCATTGTTCCGGTGGGAGGGTTTTCTGACGCTGTTCCTTCAACAACAATCTTGGCTTCAGGTAGGATTGCAGGGTCGGCAAGTAAAGGCGACGCCTTTTTCACTTTTGTAACCTTTGATTTCGGAACTCTAGGCTTTGCCGCTAGTGCCTTGGAAGGCTGCATGTTCTCCTTCTTCTTCTCAGCGGATTTGGCACCGGATTTTGAGGATTTTATTGTGTTCACCATTGCACTCGAACGGAAGAGTGATTGAGAGAACTTGCAGTTGGTAGATGTTTTAGGGTTTCGGAAGGAAGAGAGTAAGACGCAGACCAAACTGATTTGATTTTCAAATCAAAGTCGGTCGTTTCAACTTCCCAAAACTGTCCTAAAAAATCCCCTCTTTCCTCATAACGGCATGAACAAATTTTTGAAATATTTTAAAAGATATTCAGTTTCTGAAAAAGTCACCTTCTGTTCCAGCTTTCTTGCATAAGTGATCCGCCCAACTGTTTTGCTGGAGTTTCACCTTTGACTGACCACTGCTTGGAACACTTAGTTCTTGACACCACACAGACCCAAGGAGGATCTGGGTGTTCCAAGCTGTGAAATGCCGTATGAATTGATGAAGGTCTTGGTCAATTGCACGTCCGTTGTGATATGCTTCGGAGTTATCCCCATCTGTTGCCCTCCGTATTCATATTTTCTTAGCTGGTTCCTGACATATTTCTGTGGATATAGGACAAACTCCTTATGTAACTGTGGCACCTTCTGGTCCATCAGTTTCCTGGTACAATTGTCAGCATAGGTTTGTGCGTTACTCCAGTCAGACCTTGTGTGCAGGGACTTATTCACTCCCCCTCGCATAAATCGATGTTTGGCACGTACCCAGTCTAGAGTAAACTGTTGTTTTCCATAGCTCTTGACTCCCATCGGACGCATCATACCCATCCCTATGGTATAGCAGTTATTTGCACCACTTCTTCCTTTCATCAGAATACCGCCATTCTTGTCTAGGACGAGGCATGAGTTGCGAGAGAAAGACACATAGTGTCCATCGTTGCACTATTGACTGATGCTAAGAAGATTCATTGTTAGACCTTCAATAAGGAGGGTGTCCTCTAGTGCAGGGAGATCCGGAACCTTCAGTGTCCCACAGCCGATCACCTGACCCTTTTTACCATCCCCAAAGGTGACAAACCACATCTTCTCAACAGGTCTAATATGAGTAAGGTATTTGGAGTTACCTGTCATGTGGGCGGAGCATCCGTTGTCAAAGTACTAACTGTCTTGCACTGTGTGACTTGAGGAGCAACAGGCCACCATGCATATCGTCTGGTTTACCTTTGGTACCCAGACCTGTTTCTGTCGAGGTTTGGTCTGTTGTTGGTATGCTTGACGTTCAGCAAGAAACAGGCAACACTTCGGTCTGGTGTGTCCAACCTGGTAGCAGTACCAGCATGTGCGTGAGTCTTTACTCAGTTTCGAGTACGAGCTGATGTGATCGTTGTGAGTCCTTCTTTGACCAGCTGTGTTCTTTCCTTGGTCCAGATCTACTTTTTGTCTTGGGTGCTGTCTCAGGTGAGGTCTTAGGTACTGTGACACCTTTTCTCCCAGGTGATCATTCACCTTCTGTCTCTGGTTCTGTTTCAGCTTCTGTGCTGGGTTCTGTTCAGCCACTGGTTTCGCTTTAACAAACACTGTACCTCTTGAGCTTCCTTCATCAGTGAACCCAAGTCCTCTATGTCCAGACTCCATTCTTTGAGACCTGAGAATATCATTTAAGTCTTTAGTGCCAGAGTTTACCATTCTTACCGACTGTTTGAGGTGATTGAGCTCCTTCTCGATTGTTGAATGATCCATTCTTTCATATTCCAGCTAAAGTTCCAGCTGTTCTACCCTCCTTAGTAGGAACACATCCTTGCGCTTCAGATCTGTGATGATTTTCCTTAGACCCACCATGCCTACAAAATAAGTTTCACGATCCTTCTCCATGTCAATTTTTAGCGAAGAGACAGTACCCAGGAGCTCAGTTTTCTGAGCAAGCAGACACAATCTTTCCTGTTTCATCTCAGCTAGTTGAGTATTTAGAGAGTTTACCATGCTTTCGAGCTCTACCTTCTGTGTAAGCAGTATCTCAACCTCCTGTCAGACCTTGTCCTTTTCTATGGTAATGCTTCCAACTGTGTCATTCAGCTTTTTGTTGACTTTGATCAGTAGCAGCCACTTCTCATACAGATCTTTATATGTCTGTGCCAGAGACTCCTGCGTGAGTTCTTCATCGTCGCAATCTGAGAGGTCTTCAGCCAGGAGTTCCAACTGAGATGGTACTCCTTCACTGGTATTGCTGCATTCTCCTTGAGTTGTGACTAAAGCCACAAAGTTGGTGGTTTTACCTCCTCCTTTTTCTTCATCTGACTCACTATCGCTGAAGCTAGCGACCATTTGCACATTGAGATTGGATATGACCGAAACCCTTGCATTCATAGCACTGAATTTCTTCCTTTCCTTTATCAGAGGAGTCTTGCCTCATATCACTGGATCTTGACTTCTCGATTTTCCAGTTTCGGGAACTAGCTGATGAAGCCTGACCTTGTTCTGGACCACGTCTGTTGATTTTCCGCGCCATTCTGCCAAAGTTCTGAGCCATCATAGCCAGTTGCTCAATGGTGCATCCAGCTTCAAGTTTGTCTTCTGACATGTCTGCAGTTAGGGCGATTCCCTTCACATCTCCGAGTTGGAAATTGTGATTAATCTCGTAAGTTCTGAGAGAACCCATCAGCTCGTCCAGTTTCAGTTTGGAGATGTCGTGCATTTCCTCAATGACACTGACTTTCATGGAAAATATCGGAGGGAGTGATCTTAAGACTTTACTGGCCATCCTCTCTTCCTCAATAGGTTTCCCTAGTGCAGCAGCCTCGTTGGACAGTTCCAGAACTCTAGTGTTATATTCAGAGATAGTTTCACTTTCTTTCATCTTCATCTCTTCAAACTTGGTTGTGACAATCTGCATTCGGGAGTTGCAAACTTTGTCCCTGCTTTCATATGCCGTTTGGAGGATATCCCAAGCCTCCTTTGCCACTTCACAGTTAATGATTAGCTTCATAACGTTTTCATCTACTCCGGAAAAGATTGCATTCATCGCTTTTGAGTTTCCCATGTATCCTTTGTCGTCCTCTTCAATCCACAAGGCTTCTGGTTTCGGAACAGGTTCTCCAGTGAGATTGTTCATCATTGGTTCAGTCCAACCTTTTAGGAGTGACTTCCAGGCTTTTTCGTCTAGGGATTTGAGAAAGGATCTCATCATGGGTTTCCAGGTGGCATAGTTTGATCCTTCAAGCAGCGGAGGTCAGGTGATGCTTTGTCCTTCCTTCAGAGTCATCTTGAACAGTTCAGGATCCCACTCAGTGTGTCGAGTGCCGACTCTGATACCAATTGAAATTCTACACCCTGTTGATGGACCATATTTATATGATTCATTAAGACAATTAAACCCACCAAATTAGACACTTTGTCTTAACAACTTTTACTTGTTAGCTCCATTTTTGCTCTACAGGCTATTTTGAGGTTTAGGGAAGAAACAAGCTAAAAAGGGGGTTCTTAAGCTAAAAAGATTGCCAAACATTTCTGGCCAAGAAATTACAACCAGGGCCCGAGAAAAATCGACAATGGCCCGAGGAAATTCACCCAGGACCGAGGGACCCCAGCCAGGGACCCGGGTACCGCAGGCCCAGGACCGAGAGGAAGTACCGGGTACCGCAAGCCCAGGACCGAGAACCAGCGCTGAGAAACCCCGGCCCGCGTCCGGGAGTGCCGAGGCCCGCGTCCGAGAAACTAGGTCCTCGCCCAGGCCACGCCCCGCGTACCAGCTGAGCCGCCCACGTCCAAATTCAAGTTGCCCGGCCAAATGAGCTGATCTGATGAATCCACCTCGAGCAAAGTGATCAAAATAGAAAATAAGGTGGACAATGTCGGAAGACCAAGGAGAACGCCCAGGTATATTGGCAGTGGGCCCAGTTCCAAAGCAAAGGCCCCGCGCGCATAGGCACCAAAACCAAGTTGCTCGACCAAACCATGGAATCTGGCAATTCTGGCTCGGCCAAAGTATTTTAAATGCCAAATGACTCGGACAATCTCACTTCCCAGCCAAAACGCCCGAGTGGAATCAGCTCATACCGATCAAGGCCAAACTAGGGCAATTCCGGCCATTTTGGGATTTTGACCATGTTCCGGGCAGAATCTGGCTTAGCACCCTTCATGGATCAGTCTTAGAATCTCTTCAACATTCCAAATCCATAGTCCAAAAGCCAAGGACCGCCGGCCAAAACTCCGGCCAAATTCCGGCAAAACCTGGGCGACCCTCCGGCGGTGCTCCGATCAAGCCCATACCCTCACCAACATGCTCCGGTCATTTGTTGCTCCGGCCACACTCCGGCAAAGACCAACCAAATCCAAACTACTTCTTGTCCGGTTGGCCATACTATTCACTTCGGTTGCCCTTTGGGAAGAAACCAAGCCTCAACCAAGTCCAAATGACTTGCCCTTTGGCTCAACCTAGTTCAAGTGATAAAGTGGATGCCTCTTGGTTCACCCAAGGCCTAGCCGCCCATGTGCTCCCATGTGCCTTGCCCTTTCGCACAAAACAAGTCCAACCGAAGAGCAACCAAGACCAACCGGAGTTGAGGGAGAACTAGAGGCGGTGGGAGGACAAAATATCCTCCTCCACTCACCTCTCCACCGCCTCTCATGTCTATAAAAGAAGGATCACCCCTCCTTGAATCACATCCTTGGTTACTTAGATAGAGAAGCTCTCTAGAATCCTTTATGCACAAATCCTTGTAAACACTTTACATTTGGGAATCAAAAGCTCCAACTTCTCTCTTGTTCTTGAGTGTTCTTGAGTACTCTTGTTAGTTCTTGAGTACTCTTGTTTGTTCTTAAGTTTGTTCTTGAGTTTACTTCTATGGATAAACCCTTAATTCGGTTGAAGGGGTGTGCTTGTATCATAAAACCATTTTTAGACCCTTTTCTTAGTGCCTCTTCGTGTTCACGCTTGTTCTATGTGCCTCATATTCGGGTAGAACATACATGGTTGAGTGGAGGCTCGAAAGAGCAAAGCTTTTCCATGGGGTTCGTGAACATACACGGTTAAGTGGAGGCTCGAAAGAGCAAAGCTTTTCCGTGGAGTTCAACCTCTTTTAAACACCACTTGGTTGATCGGAAATGATTGATCAAGTGGATGCACATAGGCTAAGATACTTTGAAAGGAGGAATTAGCCTAGCTAGAACAAGTGCTCTATGTCTTGAAATGGACTAGACGGTGTGGCAAGTGCTAGAAATGGCCTTGTTACATCTTTGAACACTTAGTATGATCATTAGAGGTCAATGATGAACGGAACTATGATACAAGGCCCCTAAACCGAATCCTTTCCTTTGATAAAACACTAACTCTTCATTCTACTTTCAGTCCTATTATCAACTGCTTACATTCAGTACCCTTTACATTCAGTACTTTACATTCTGTAACTAACTTTTACTTTCAGTCACTAACTTTACTTTCAGTACCTACCTTTTACTTTTAGCACATTTACTTTTAGTCTTTATTTTCAGTACCTTTATTTTCAGTCTTTACTTTCCGCACTTACTTTCAGTACATTTACCTTTCCGCACTTACTTTCAGTACCTTTACCTTTCCGAACTTTACTTTCATTACAGATGTTTTCAACATCAATCCAACATAATATTTGGCACGTATTGCGCTTGAAACACAGCGTGCGACAAACCAAAAGTATGTTGCATGGTTGATATTGAACTCGACTGTTCCCGCAATTTACTTTCTGTACATTTACTTTCCCCACTTACTTTCAGTACATTTACCTTTCCGCACTTTACTTTCACTACAGACGTTTTCGACATCAATCCAACATAACTTTGGCACGTATTACGCTTAAAATACAGCGTGCGACAAACCAAAAGTATGTTGTTTGGTTGATATTGAACTCAAGTGTTCCCGCAATTTACTTTTCAGTATTACTTTCAGTACTAAAACCACAACCAACCCCAATCGCACATAATTTCTGTACAATTTCCTCAAAGAACTACTATCCACCAATTCCCTTGGGTTCGACCCCTACTTACCGCTTTACTACCCAATAGTGAAGTCACAAGTAGTGGACTTATAAATTTATCTTTGTATTGCCTCGCGACAAGGCTCTGTCAAAATTGGCGCCGTTGCCGGGGAATTGGAATTGCAATCGGATAAAGTTCTTTAATTTTGTACTCGCTTCTGCATAACCATGTCTCATGCAGGAAGCCACCATGACTACCAGGATGACGACGAGATGAATCTGTATGATCGAAATAAGGAGGCGCCGCCTCCATTTCTTGACGATCCAGAACAGCTCATCAGAGACCGAAACCGTGTTGTTCGGGAAGGCACCCAAAGAAACCAAGGGCCGCCCGAGGACCAAAATGAAGCTGGCCCAGCGCAGCGACCCCCTAGACATCCACCACCTCCTCAACGTCGACAAGCACCAAGGCGAGAACCCGTCTTCGATGAGTACTATGGGGATAACAACTTCCGTGAACCTACTATGTGAGAACTATCGGCACCTGCATTTACGAGGGCCCTGAACTGGAAAACATTGCCATCAACACATCAGTGGTCCACAACTTGCCCAAGTTCTCAGGAACTCATAGAGAATCTGCGACAACTCATCTCCAACGCTTACATGGCATTTGCCAAAATCTAAAACCCAATGGAGTAATGTATAGGACTTCAAATTAAAGGCTTTCTACTTTTCCCTCATTGACTCGGCGAACGACTGGTTCCTTTCATTGCCTTCGGATAGCATCAGAACGTGGGCTCAAATGCAAAAGAAATTTCTGGACAAATACTACCCGGCAGGAAGAGCGATGCAAGTAAGGAGGCAACTGCAGGACATAAGGCAGGGGCCTAATGAAACCATCATCGAGTACCTCATCGATGGATTAAGACCCTTAGACAAAATGCTCCTGGATGCCTCAGCTTGAGGATCAATGATGAATCTATCATTAAGCGGCATAAGGAAACTCATCTCCGATGTTGCTGAAAATGCCCGATTTAGAGAGGAGACAACTCGGCAAGAAGAATTTTCCCGAACAAAGAATGTGGCGAAGGCCGAGACACCAATGAACTCCATGCCAGAGGAGATGAAACAAATGAAGGAGATGATTGTTCAGATCCTATGAAGGCAGCCAGCTCAGATAAAACCTTACGAGTTTTGTGGTTCTACGGACCACAAGACTGACGCATGCCCGGCATTAATAGTAGAAGAACCGGCAGAAGTGAATGCAGTGGTAGGATACCAAGGATACAATAACAACAGCAATGACAGAGCCGGACCAAGCCGGCAGTATGGTCAAGCAACCGGCCCGAACTGGCGAAACGAGAACCACCCTCCGAGGGAGACACAACAAGCCACACCTTAACCAGCTCAGTCATTCTACCAACCTCCCCACCGGCAGTACAACCAGAACACCCCACCAGCAGGCCAATACCAACAAAGGGGACCAAACCAGTACTCGACAGGCCAATATCAACAGAAGGGACCGAATCAGTACCAAGCTGGCTTGAGCAATCAACAAGGACCGAACAAGTCGCTCGAGGACACTATGAAGGAACTCGCAGGAAGCGTGCATCAATTGGGTACTTCGCTACACCAATTCCAGGCGAAAACTGACGGAGCAATTACAGATTTGACCAAACAAATATCCCAGCTTGCCACCTCAATGTCCACACTCACTAGTGAGCCTGGTCAACTTCCTTCACAAACCGTCTGACGGAGCCCACTGCACTGTCGTTAAGGTGCAATGTTCTCTGTGCAAATAAATTTATATTTTCCGCTACTCGCGACTTTACTACTGGGTAGCAAGTGGTAAGTAGGGGTCGAACCCAAGGGAATTAGGGGGATACGTTGTTCTTTAAGGGATTTGTACAGCGAGGGAGTGTGTTTTAAGGTTGATTGAGATTTTAGCGGTTATGATTAAGTGACTTTTTTAGTTGTTTTTGGTTTTGAGTGTGGAAAAGTAAATTACAGAAAAATAAATACTGAAAAGTAAAAAGAAAGACTTACAGTGGGTGATGCGTGATTTGCGAGTCCTCCGAAAGGTGAGTGCAGTTGATTAAGGCAGTTATACTAGAAAAGTAAATACAAGGTGGTTTTGTAAATCAAGGGAATCATTCGGTTTCGGGGGCATTGCATCATAGCCTGTTTTATCATTTTAGTAATCCTTCTGAGTATTCAAACGTGCATCAAGGCCATTTCAAGCGCTCGATTTGCCACACTGTCTAGTCTTTTGCAAAAGTGTTCGAAAGTGAATCAAGGCCATTTCAAGCAATCGACTTGCAACACTGTCTAATCTTTTGCAAAAAACGTAGAGCCCTTGTTCTACTCAGACTAGCACCCCATTTCAAGGTACACTAGCCTATGTGCATCCATTTGGATTGTCTTTTCCTATTTATCCAAATGGTGTTTGAGAGAGATCGAACTCCTCAGATAAGCTTTGCCATTTCAAGCATCCACTTACTCGAGTATTTTCACGAACTTCCACGGAAGAGCTTTGCCATTTCAAGCATCCACTCAACCTTGGAAATTCTGATCTAATATATGGCACATAGAACAAGTTTTGAATACAGAGAAAAAACACTAAAATAGTCTAAAACATTTTATAATACAAGTACGCCCCTTCAACCGAATAAAGAGTTTAGCTACGATTATCCATGGAAGAGGATATCATAGCTAAATACTCGGGGGTTTTTGAAAGACAGTAAGAAGAGAGGGGGTGGAATACTCAAGAACCAACAGGAGTATTCCCAATCCTACTGAATACTCAAGAACCAATAGGAGTATTCTCTAAAACTGTTATAATACTCAAGAACCAACAGGAGTATTATTTCAAACTGTTATAATACTCAAGAACCAACAGGAGTATTATTTCAAAACCAAACATACAAAAGTACCACAATTTCTAGAGAGAGAAGTGAAATGTTGATTTGAGGATGATGTTACAAAGGAGGAGAGGCATGTATTTATAGCCATGGAGGAGAGGAGGATGTGGTGGAGGAGGAGGACACTTGGCAAGCTCTCATGGTGGGAGGAGGAGAAGATGACACATGGGGGGGGAGCAAAAGCCGCCGGCGGCTTTGGTGTGGAGGGGAGGAGCCGCCGCCCATGTGGCATGAGGGGAGTGGATGAGTGAGTTTGAGATCTTTTCTCCAAAAGCCATCAGACCATTTCAGCTCCGGACTGACTTTGGTTGCTCCTCGGTTGGATTTGTTTTGAGTAATTTAATGTCAGGATCTTGAGATTTCTGCATTCAGCGTCTGATCGTGACCTTGGACTGACTCGTAATATCTTTTCAGCGTAAAATCCTCTCCTTAGCGTGTATTCTCTCTAGAGTCCAAAATATCCTGTAGAAATATCGGAACAAACAAGCAAAAGTTAAATAGACCAACAGTCTAATTTAGTGGGTTTTACTGTGTTTTTGATTCGTATAATTATGGTCCATCAGATCACCCCACACTTTTAGTTGTTTGTCCCGAACAATGCTATTAAAGGGCGGCACATTAAGTAAGTTTGTTAAAATATGAAAATTAGACTGTGGTACTAGACTTATCCTAATTCTTGCATTACTTACTTATTACCAAATTGAACTGTGTAAATAAATAGAAGAAACTTGATACTTGTACCTTTGTGCCGAGATGCAAATTATTTTGGATGTTTCAGGAGATAGCCCTTTTTAGGCTCCTGGGCTGCAACCTCGGGACTGTCTCGCACTATATGGTTTCCTTGTAGCTTTCTCTAGCACGTGATTCGGTTCGGGTTTCAATGATTTGGTCTTTGATTTTCTTTTGGCGAGGGATAGCTTTTTGTAGTGAATCGGCCTTTGGCCTTTGATTTGACTCTTTGAGTACTTCACTTTTGTTCGGTTAAAACCTTCACAATTTTGGGCATTTGGCCTCTTGATTTGCTTCTTCGAGCTTTTGCCTTTTTGTGGCTTGCTAGTCCATTTTCTCAAGCCTTTTTGGGAGGTCCAATCATCGCCCGCAAGCCTATGGAAATACCTCCCCGCTCCTCTCATCCTTGTCGTTTCGCGCGGGTCAAGATGAGGGTCGCTCATCTATTTTCTCGGCTACTTTGACTAGAGAGAGGACGGTCTGATTCCCGTCCTCGCCTTTTTTTTTTTGCATAAACACTGCATGTCGGAGATGACTTCAATCTTCACTGAAACCCGAAGTGCAGCCTCCACTGACTTCGAAAACCATATAGTTTGATTCGATCCTTTGATTGCTTGCCAAGCCTCTCTAGGGCAGTTTATGTCAACTCCACATCCCTAGTTTATCTCAGCACAAAGAGACAAATGAGAAGTTACGTTCTAATTTTGTAGACAGTTGAATTTTCACAAGGTAAATGCATGAATTTTAGATCTATCTTTTTCACATTCTTAAGTTCATATTTTCAAAAAGATAATATTAAAAAAAGAAAAGAAAAAAATGTTATGTACACTGGTGGTTCTCACCCCACACTTTTGAACGAAGGCGTGCCTTTCAGCAAGACTTAGTTCAAAAGCCATGCAAGCAGATATTATATGAGAAGAAAATGACATTAAGGAAAAGGGAAGAACAGAACTCCCTTTAAAGTGTCGAGTGAACGACATGGCATGAGGCTGGATATTCGAGGGAGTTTGGCTGGGACCTTGAACTCTCAGCGCAAGCCCGGTAGTTCACGGAAGCTGCTTGGCTGATCCGATCGTGCTCCAAAAACCAATTCCTAAATAGTCAATTCATTCTATGCACCAAGTGGGTGAGAGCGACTTATTGATAAAAACTAAAAGACAGAAAATAAAAAGGCAGAAAGTAAGATAGTGTCGGGTTACCTCCCGACCAGTGCACTTGTTTAATGTCGTTGGCTCGACAGTACCTTATTCCTGGATCACTGGTTGGGATCCCATGGGTGGCTTAGGTCAAATTTTGCCACTGTTCCTGTGTTGGTTTTTGCCTTGCCTTTCCTTGATTTTTTTATGAGACGATGTGCTTGGGTCCTGTTCCCGTTGTTCAGGTGATTTCTCCATCCAACGTCTCTGAGAAGGCGAGGGACCCTTTACAACTAGTCTCTTGAACTGGGTTTTCTGGTGTTTAGGGCTGCCTTGTCCAGTCATGGCGAAAACATGCTCCATCGAGGAGTCGTTCTGCTCAGGCCCTTTTCCCATCCTCTTTTCAGCCTCTTCATGGATCACATAGTTTTCAGCGATTTGCCTATTGATCGAGGGGAAAAGTTGGGAAGCTTGCATCTTAAGGCTCGGTTCTGCCTCGTCGTGTCTGTTTGTGAGGAGCTGGTCATAGATGGTTTCGGCTGCTTGGGTGATGATAGCTGGGTATGGCTTTGGCAGCATGTCGGTGGTATTCTGGACTTCTTCCATTGCTGACGCTTCCTCGTTGCTCCCGATACTTTCTATATCCCAGTCTTCAGATGGCTCGGGAGTCTCTTCTGATGGCTCGGGAGTCTCTTCTGATGGCTCGGGAGTTTCTCCTTCTGTCTCTGGACCAGCCTCTTGCATTTCTCTATCAGCTTGGGGCATTCGTTTTGTGGCTGCGGCCAGGTCATTTATGAGGTACCACATGTCTACCATGGTTGAGTTCCTGGCTGATCTTCTCATTGCTTCGTTAATCCTCGTCAGATCATCGGCCTTCATCCCACGAAGAAATTTTTGAAGCAGAACTTTCTTCGTGAATCCATGGTGCGGGCAGCTTGAGACGATGGTGTCATAGCTCGTGTAGTATTCGTCCAAAGTCTCATCCCGGGATTGTTGCAGGCACATGATCTTTTCTCGGGTTTGTTGTCGTAAGGATGGAGGGGAGAATTCTTTCAGGAATGGAACGCAGAGGTCCACAAAATGTACTGCACTACCAGCGGTTGACGTATAATACCAGATCGTTGCAAAATCAGTTAAAGAAAATTTGAAGCATTTAAGCTTAAATTCCTCTAACATTTCATTTGTAGGTTTTATGAGGTGGCAAACGTGGTGAAAGTTTTGGCAGTGTTGTACTGGGTCTTCTCCATCCGTACCTCCGAACAGAGGAAGATGTCTTGTTGTCCATGCATATGTAGTAGGTAGCGTCATGAGAAGGGAAGGGAAAGAACAACTTATCCGACGGCTAATTCCTTGGCAACTGCGCCAATTTGACGGAGCCCACTGCACTGTCGTTAAGGTGCAATGTTCTCTGTGCAAATAAATTTATATTTTCCCCTACTCGCGACTTTACTACTGGGTAGCAAGTGGTAAGTAGGGGTCGAACCCAAGGGAATTAGGGGAATTAGACTTGCAACATCGTTTAAAACACTTGTTCTACTTCAGACTAATTCCTCCTTTCGAAGTAGTCAGCGTAAAATCCTCTCCTTAGCGTGTTTTCACTTTAGTCTCTAAAATGCCCTGTAGAAATAAATTGGGACTAACAAGCAGAAGTTAAATAGACCAACAGTCTAATTTGGTGGGTTTTACTGTGTTTTTGATTCGTATAATTATGGTCCATCAAACGCCTTCAACTAGAAGTCGTCTACGTTTACGCCATTCGGTTTTAAGTTCTGGTAGATACCATGTAAGCGCTGGAGATGAGTCATTGCTGACTCTCCACGTGTTCCTGAGAATTTCGGTAAGTTGTGGGCCACTGAAGTGTTGATGATGATATTTTCCAGTTCAGGGCCTTCGTGAATGCACCATGGCTGGTTTCTGAAATACGGTGCTGAGAGTTCTCCCATAGTAGGTTCGCGGAAATTGTTGTTATCCCCGTAGTAGTTATCGAAAGCGGGTTCTCGTCTCGGCACTTGTCGAGGTTGAGGGGGTGGTGGATATCTAGGGGGTTGTACTGGACCAGCTGCATTTCGGTCCTCGGGTGGTTCTTGATTTCTTCTGATGGCCTCCCTATCACGAGCTCTTCTATTTCTGATGAGTTGTTCCGGATCGTCCACAAATGGAAGTGGCACCTCATCATTTTGATCGTACAGGTTTATCTCGTCGTCATCTTGGTAGTCATGGTGGCTTCCTTCGCGAGACATGGTTGTTTTGAAGCGAGTATCGATTCAAAGAACTTATCCGATTAATTAACTAATTCCCCGGCAACGGCGCCAGTTTTGACGGAGCCCACCGCACTGTCGTTAAGGTGCGGTGTTCTCTGTGCAAAAGCAAATTTATATTCCGCTACTCATGACCTTACTACTGGGTAGCAAGTGGTAAGTAGGGGTCGAACCCAAGGGAATTAGGGGGATAGTCGTTCTTTGAGGGATTGTACAGGACGTGAGCGTGATTTTAGGTTGATTGAGGTTTTAGCGGTAATAACTAAGTGACTTTTTGGTTGGTTTTTTGGTTTTTAGTGCGGAAAAGTAGATGACATAAAAGTAAAGTACTGAAAATAAAAGTAGAAGACTTACAGCGGGTGATGCGTGATTGGTAAGCCTTCCAGAACGTCAACAGTTGATAATGCAGTTTATACTAAAATTGAAAGTAAGTGCAAGGGGTTTTTTAAATCTAAGGAAAGCATTCGGTTTCTGGGGCCTTGTATCATAGCCTGTTTATCATTGACCTTTAGTGATCCTTCTAAGTATTCAAAAGTGTATCAAGGCAATTTCAAGCACTCGATTTGCACACACCGTCTAGCCCATTTCAAGGTCGTAGAGCACTTGTTCTATTTAGACTAGCACCCCATTTCAAGGTATACTAGCCTATGTGCATCCATTTCATCAATCATTTTCGATCAAACCAAATGGTGTTTAAAAGAGGTCGAACTCCTCAGATAAGCTTTGCCATTTCAAGCATCCACTTACCCGAGTATGTTCACGAACCCCCACGGAAGAGTTTTGCCATTTCAAGCATCCACTCAACCTTGGAAGTTCTGGCCTAATATATGGCACATAGAACAAGTTTTGAATAAAAAGAAGAGGCACTAAAAAGATGGCCTAAAACATTTTATGATACAAGTACACCCCTTCAACCGAATGAAGAGTTTAGCTACGAATATCCATAGAGGTGGATACCATAGCTAAGTACTTACGGTTTTTGAAAGACAGTAAGTAAGGGAAAGGGGTGAGTACTTCAAGAACCGACAAGAGTACTCAAGAATAGTAAAGACAAGCTTGAGTACTACAAGAACCGACAAGAGTACTCAAGAACTAACTATAATACTCAAGAACCAACAGGAGTATTATAGATATAGAACAAAACTTACAAAAGTGCCAAATTTCTAGAGAGAGAAGTGTTTTGTGAATTTGAGGATGATTTTTACAAGTGAAGGGGAGAGGCTCTATTTATAGCCATGGGAGGAGGAGATTTGTGGAGGAGGAGCCACCACATGGCAAGCCATCCATGGCTTGCCAAAAGCCGCCGGTTGTGGGTTGAAAGGAAGAGAGCCGCCGGTCATGGAGGGGAGGGGAGGGGAAAGCCACCCCATGAGTCATCCTTCTTCCCCAAGTAGCCGGTCATCTAGAGGGGAGAAGAGGAGTTTTGTGATTTTTGTGATGTTTTCACAAAACTATCGGTGTATTTCAGCTCCGGACTGACTTTGGTTGCTCCTCGGTTGGATTTGTTTTGAGTGATTCAATGTCAGGATCTTGAGATTTCTTCAGTCGGCATCTGATCGTGACCTTGGAATGACTCGTAATATATTTTCAGCGTAAAATCCTCTCCTTAGCGTGTATGCTCTCTAGACTCCAAAATACCCTGTAGATAAATATCGGAACTAACAAGCAAAAGTTAAATAGACAAACAGTCTAATTTGGTGGGTTTAACTGTGTTTATGATTCGTATAATTATGGTCCATCACTATGCGTTCATCGTTAACATGACACCACCGCCAATCACACACTTTAACGTACCAGCATCTGGCTGGGATATTGGGGCTCAAGATTCATCTTACTCTATGAAGATCATTGCCTCCGAAGATCATGCGACCCAAAAGAACAAGGTAGAAAAGGAATTGGAACCAAGAAATGGGCAAAACGGCCTGATGACGGAGAAGCTCCTCACTTGAAATCATGAGACACAACTGGAAATGGGTAAGGACCCAGGGGCCTTTACGGTCACCTGTGGTATCGGCAAGGCCAAAATTAATCATTGCTTAATTGATCTTGGGGTCGCCGTCAATGTCCTGCCTTACCCTCTATATTGCTCATTGGGGCTTGGTCCATTGAAGCCACCAAAGTTATTAATCGAGTTGGGGGACAAGTCGTGTGTCCAGCCGGTTGGAGTGCTAGAAAAGTTAATGCTCCGTGTGGGAAAACTCGTCGTTCCTGCGGACTTTTATGTGATACCAATCGGAGATACCAGCAAGGATGACCCTCCAGCACTCATATTGGGACGGCCATTCCTTTTCACCACGAGGGCAAAGATCGACATGAGCAAGGGCTCATTGTCGCTTGCATTCGGCGGCAGAATTTCAGACTTCTACATCTATGATGATGGTCGCACGGATACAAAGAAACCACCAGACATTGTGAACACCTCTGATCTCAACGCACTAGTTTCTGACCAACCAAGAGAGATCAAGAGTGTGACTAGACCAGCAGCTATGGTCAAAAGATCCTCACCTACTTGGGAGAATAGGAAGGCAAAACCGCCCGGTCAATGGAGTCCTGTCCCAAGCACATCATCTCACAAGAGCTTGGGAAGGGTCAAGGCAAGAATCAATGCAGGAGCCGCGGAAAAATTTGACTTGAGCCGCCCATGGGACCCAGATCCCTCCTGAGTGAGGTATCGTCGAGCCAACGACGTTAAACAAAGGCACTGGCCGGGAGGTAACCCGGCACATTTTTATTTTCATGTCATTTAAGTTTTTTCAGTCATTTTATTTTTATGTCATTTAGTTTTTGCCTTAAGTCGTACTCACCCATCATCTTTCTTGTAAATATTTGCTTGCAATTAGCTTTTGAACTAAGTCATGCCGAGAGGCACGCTTTCGTTCAAAAGTGTGGGGTGAGAACTGCCTTTGCACATAGTTGTTTAACATGCTTTCTTTTTTCCTTTTCCCTTAATATTGTCTTTTTTAAAATATGAACTTGAGAATGTGAAAAAGGTAGATCTAAATTCATGCATTTACCTTGTGAAATCTCAACTGTATAAAAACTTGAGGATGTAACTTCTTATTTGTACCTTTGTGCTGAGATATATAGGGGATGTGGAGTTGACATAAAATGCCCTAGTGAGGCTTGGCAAGCACTCGAAGGACTGGATTTCACTATATGGTTTACGAAGCCAGTGGAGGCTGCACTTCAGGTTTCATTGGATTCAGAGTAACCTCCGCCGTGCAGCGTTTATGCAAGAGGCGGGACGGGAATCAAACCGTCCTAACTTTAGTCCAAGTAGCCAAGAAAATAGGTGAGCGACCCTCATCTTGACCCGCGCGAAACGGCGAGGATGAGAAAGAGCGGGGAGGTATTTCCATATGCTCTCCGGCGATGATTGGACCTCCCAAAAAGGTTGAGAAAATGGACAAGCAAATCACAAAGGATCTGATGGACCATATTTATATGATTCATTAAGATAGTTAAACCCACCAAATTAGACACTTTGTCTTAACAACGTTTACTTGTTAGTTCCATTTTTGTTGTACAGGCTATTTTGAGGTTTAGAGAGAAAACGAGCTAAAAGGGGGGTTCTGAAACCAAAAATGGATTACAAGTCAAGAGAGCCCAGCCAGGACCAAGAATTGTCGGGCCGCGTCCTGGAAATGCCGGACGCGCCGGGAGCCCGTACCGAGGACCTCAGGTCCATGCCGAGAGGTGCCAAGTCCCAAGTGCCGGGAACCAAGTCCCGAGTGTCGAGAGAACCAGGGCGCGTCCGTGGCCCGCATCCGAGAAAGTCCGGATGCTTGCGTCTGCGTCCGAGTGCGCCCGAGCGCCTGTGCCGAGTCCGGTAGACCAAAGCCGGACGCGAGCTTCATTTCAGGCCACGCCCTATCTCCGGCGGCGTTCCAACAAAACCAACTCGAGCATTCAATTTCTATGAAGAATGTCGTTCCAAATCAACACTCAAAAGGCAAGGAACGCATGGTGACAGAGCGCACCACACCGTCGTTAATGTGCGATGGCTCTGTGCAAAAATAAATTTATAAGTCCGCTACTCGTACTCTACTATTGGGTAGTAAAGCGGTAAGTAGGGGTCGAACCCAAGGGAATTAGTGGATAGTTGTTCTTTCGAAAATGGAAAGTAAGATAGTTGGGGGTTGGTTGTGATTTTAGTACTGAAAAGTAAGTGGGTTGGTTGTAATTTTAGTACTGAAAAGTAAATGACTGAAAGTAAAGAAAGTAAATACGGCATTGAAAGTAAATACTGAAAAGTAAAGTGCTTGAAGGACAAGACTTGCGGAAAGTAAATGCTTGAAGGACAAGACTTGCTGAAAGTAAATGCTTGAAGGACAAGACTTGCGGAAAGTAAGCAGTTGATATGGGACTGAAAGTAAAGTGACTGGTGATGTTTTAATTAAAGGAAAGGATTCGGTTTTAGGGGCCTTGTATCATAAATCTGTTTATCATCGACCTCTAATGATCATACTAAGTGTTCAAAGATGTATCATGGCTATTTCTAGCACATGACTTGCCACATCGTTTAGAACACTTGTTCTATTTGGGCTAATTCCTCCTTTCGAAGTATCTTAGCTTATGTGCATCCATTTGATCAATCATTTCCGATCAACCAAATGGTGTTTTAAAGAGATTGAACTCCACAGTTAAGCTGTGCCCTTTCGAGCCTCCACTTAACCACGAAGGTTCACGAACCCATGGAAGAACTTTGCTCTTTCGAGCATCCACTCAACCAATAGCGTTCTGACCTAATATATGGCACATAGAACAAGTTTTGAACACAAAGAGGCACTAAGAGAAGGGTCTAAAACATTGTATGATACAAGCACACCCCTTCAACCGAATGAAGGGTTTAGCTACGAATATCCATTGAGGTGGATATCATAGCTAAGTGCTTAGTAAAGTAAAGGTTTTGAAAGACAGTAAAGTAAAGGTTTTTGGAAATCAAGACAAGGAAAGTAAAGGGGAGAATACTCAAGAACCAACAGGAGTAAACTCAAGAACAACGAAAAGTAATGGAAATGCTTGAGTACTTCAAGAACCGACAAGAGTACTCAAGAACAAACTTGGAGCTTCAATATCAAAGTGGTGTGTTTACATGTCTTCTTGATCTTTGTTGGAATAAGTCATTGGGACTTAGTTGTGGCCTGATCGGAGTATTGTCGGAGTATGGCCAGTTCTGACTTCTAATCAACTTTTAGCCTTAAGAACTCCATTTTAGCTCGTTTCATCTTTACTCCTTGAAATAGCCTGTAGAACAAAAGTGAAACTAACAAGTGAAAGTTGTCAAGATAAAGCGTCTAATTTGGTGGGTTTAACTGTCTTAATGAATCATATAAATATGGTCCATCAGATCACCCCACACTTTTAGTTGTTCGTCTCGAACAATGCTATTTAAGAGATGCACACACAATCCAAGTAAAAACTTCAAATAGGAAAGTGAGAATATGGAACTAGATTTACCCTATTCATGCATTACTTACTTATTACCAAACTAAACCGTGTAAATACTTAGAAGAAACTTGATACTTGTACCTTCGAGCTGAGATGCAATTTAATTTGGATAATTCAAGATATAGCCCCTTTCAGGCTCCTGGACTGCATTCTCCGGACCGACTCGCACTATATGGTTAACTTGTCGCTTTCTCTAGCACATGATTCGGTTCGGGTTTCACGGAGTTGAGCACTTTTATTTCCTTATGGTGAGGGACAGCTTCTGAAGTGAATTGGCCTTTGGCCTTTGATGTTGAATTGGAGTTTCTTCACTTTTGTTCGGTTAAAACCTTCACATACTTTGGCTTTCGGCCTTTGATTAGCTTCTTTGAGCTTTTGCTTCTTTGTGACTTGCTAGTCCATTTTCTCAACCTTTCTTTGGGAGGTCCAATCATTGCCCGAGAGCATATGGAAATACCTCCCCGCTCTTTCTCATCCTTGCCGTTTCGCGCGGGTCAAGATGAGGGTCGCTCATCTATTTTCCCGGCTACTCTGACTAGAGATAGGACGGTTTGATTCCCGTCCCGCCTCTTTGCATAAACACTGCACGGCGGAGATGACTCTGATCTTCTTTGAAACCCGAAGTGCAGCCTCCATAGACTTCGTAAACCATATAGTGAAATCCAGTCTTTCGATTGCTTGCCAAGCCTCTCTAGGGCAATTTATATCAACTCCACATCCCCTGTATATCTCAGCGCAAAGGGACAAATGAGAAGTTACATCCTAAGTTTTTATACAGTTGAGATTTCACAAGGTAAATGCATGAATTTAGATCTATCTTTTTCACATTCTCAAGTTCATATTTTCAAAAAGATAATATTAAGGGAAAAGGAAAAGAAAAAACATGTTAACTAACTATGTACAAAGGCGGTTCTCACCCCACACTTTTGAACAAAGGCGTGCCTCACAGCACGACTTAGTTCAAAAGTCATGCAAGCAAATATATACAAGAGAAGGAAATGACATTAAGGAAAAGGGAAGAACTGAACTCCCTTTACGGTGTCGTTACATGTCGAGGACATGCGAGCGAACGACATGGATCGAAGCTGGATAATCGAGGGAGTTCGGCTGGAGCCTTGAACTCTCGGCGCAGGCCCGGTATTTCTCGGAAGCTGCCTGGCTGATCTGATCTTGCTCCAAAATCCGATTCCTACATGTTAGACATTCCTTCTATACAAAATGGGTGAGAGTGACTGACAAGGTAAGAACTAAATGACAGAAAATAAATGACTGAAAATAAGATAAGTGTCGGGTTACCTCCAGACCAATGCCTTTGTTTAACGCCGTTGGCTCGACGCACGGGGATCACAAGTTTGGATCCCATGGGTGGCTCAGGTCGTAGTGTTGTGGAGCGCTGACAGAGCGCACCACACCGTCGTTAATGTGCGATGGCTCTGTGCAAAAATAAATTTATGAGTTCGCTACTCGTACTCTACTATTGGGTAGTAAAGCGGTAAGTAGGGGTCGAACCCAAGGGAATTAGTGGATAGTTGTTCTTTCGAAGATGGAAAGTAAGACAGTTGGGGGTTGGTTGTGATTTTAGTACTGAAAGTAACATGGGTTGGTTGTGATTTTAGTACTGAAAAGTAAAGTGCTTGAAGGACAAGACTTGCTGAAAGTTAGTGCGTAAAAGTAAAGTGCTTGAAGGACAAGACTTGCTGAAAGTAAGTGCGTAAAAGTAAAGTGCTTGAAGGACAAGACTTGCTGAAAGTAAATGCTTGAAGGACAAGACTTGCGGAAAGTAAGCAGTTGATATGAGACTGAAAGTAAAGTGACAGGTGATGTTTTAATTAAAGGAAAGGATTCGGTTTTTGGGGCCTTGTATCATAAATCTGTTTATCATTGACCTCTAATGATCATACTAAGTGTTCAAAGATGTATCAAGGCTATTTCTAGCACATGACTTGCCACACAGTTTAGAACACTTGTTCTATTGGGCTAATTCCTCCTTTCGAAGAATCTTAGCTTATGTGCATCCATTTGATCAATCATTTTCGATCAACCAAATGGTGTTTTAAAGAGGTCGAACTCCACAGTTAAGCTGTGCCCTTTCGAGCCTCCACTTAACCACGAAGGTTCACGAACCCATGGAAGAGCTTTGCTCTTTCGAGCATCCACTCAACCAATAGTGTTCTGACCTAATATATGGCACATAAAACAAGTTTTGAACACAAAGAGGCACTTAAGAGAAGGGTCTAAAACATTGTATGATACAAGCACACCCCTTCAACCGAATGAAGGGTTTAGCTACGAATATCCATAGAGGTGGATATCATAGCTAAGTGCTGAATAAAGTAAAGGTTTTGAAAGACAGGAAAGTAAAAGGTTTTTGGAAATCAAGACAAGGAAAGTAAAGGGGAGAATACTCAAGAACCAACAGGAGTAAACTCAAGAACAACAAGAATACTCAAGAACCAACAAGAGTATTCAAGATCAAAGTAAATGTTTACAAGGATGGTGCCCAAAATCTAGAGAGATAAGTAACAAGTGACTTGTGTTTGAGCTTGTTGGAATGAGGATGATTTACAAAGGGAAGGGAAGTGTCTATTTATAGGCAATGGGAAGAGAGGAGATCTCAACACATGTCACAAGGGGAGAGGAGAGCTCAAAGAGCCGCCGGCCATGAGGTGGCTTCCCAAAAGCCACCGTCCACATGGCTACTCCACATGGAAAGCCGCCGGCTAGGTGGAGGGGAGGAGAGTGTGAGTGGATTGAGATCTTTCCTTCCCAAAAGCCATCGGTTGGCATGTGACTCCGGTTGGTCTTCGGTTGCCCTTTGGTTGCCTCTTTGGTTGCTTCTTAGTTGACATCAAAAGGTGAGGAACTTAGACTTGGCATTTCACTTGTGTTCTTGATCTTTGTTGGAATAAGTCATTGGGACTTAGTTGTGGCTTGATCGGAGTATTGTCGGAGTATGGCCAGTTCTGACTTGTAATCCACTTTTAGCGTTAAGAACTCCATTTTAGCTCGTTTCATCTTTACTCCATGAAATAGCCTGTAGAACAAAAGTGAAACTAACAAGTGAAAGTTGTCAAGATAAAGCATCTAATTTGGTGGGTTTAACTGTCTTAACGAATCATATAAATATGGTTCATCAGATCACTCCACACTTTTAGTTTTTCGTCCCGAACAATGATTTTTAAGAGATGCACACACAATCTAAGTAAAAACTTCAAATAGGAAAGTGAGAATATGGAACTAGATTTATCCTATTCATGCTTTACTTGCTTATTACCAAACTAAACCGTGTAAATACTTAGAAGAAACTTGATACTTGTACCTTCAAGCTGAAATGCAATTTAATTTGGATGTTTCAGGAGATAGCCCTTTTCAGGCTCCTGGACTGCATTCTCCGGACCGACTCGCACTATATGGTTAACTTGTCGCTTTCTCTAGCACATGATTCGGTTCGGATTTCACTGAGTTGAGCACTTTGATTTCCTTATGGTGAGGGACAGCTTCTGAAGTGAATTGGCCTTTGGCCTTTGATGTTGAATTGGAGTTTCTTCACTTTTGTTCGGTTAAAACCTTCACATACTTTGGCTTTCGGCCTTTGATTAGCTTCTTCGAGCTTTTGCTTCTTTGTGACTTGCTAGTCCATTTTCTCAACCTTTCTTTGGGAGGTCCAATCATTGCCCGAGAGCATATGGAAATACCTCCCCGCTCTTTCTCATCCTTGCCGTTACACGCGGGTCAATATGAGGGTCGCTCATCTATTTTCCCGGCTACTCTGACTAGAGATAGGACGGTTTGATTCCCGTCCCGCCTCTTTGCATAAACACTGCACGGCGGAGATGACTCTGATCTTCTTTGAAACTCGAAGTGCAGCCTCCACAGACTTCGTAAACCATATAGTGAAATCCAGTCCTTCGATTGCTTGCCAAGCCTCTCTAGGGCAATTTATATCAACTCCACATCTCCTGTATATCTCAACACAAAGGGACAAATAAGAAGTTACATCCTAAGTTTTTAAACAATTGAGATTTCACAAGGTAAATGCAAGAATTATGATTTATCTTTTTCACTTTCTCAAGTTCATATTTTCAAAAAGATAATATTAAGGGAAAAGGAAAAAAGAAAGCATGTCAATTAACTATATACAAAGGCGGTTCTCACCCCACACTTTTGAACGAAGGCGTGCCTCACAGCACGACTTAGTTCAAAAGTCATGCAAGCAAATATATACAAGAGAAGGAAATGACATTAAGGAAAAGGGAAGAACTGAACTCCCTTTACGGTGTCGTTACATGTCGAGGACATGCGAGTGAACGACATGGCTCAAAGCTGGATAATCGAGGGAGTTCGGCTGGGGCCTTGAACTCTCTGCACAGGCCCGGTATTTCTCGAAAGCTGCCTAGCTGATCTGATCTTGCTCCAAAATCCGATTCCTACATGTTCGATATTCCTTCTATACAAAATGGGTGAGAGCGACTGATAAGGTAAAAACTAAATGACTGAAAATAAGATAAGTGTCGGGTTACCTCCCGACCAGTGCCTTTGTTTAATGTCGTTGGCTCGACGCATGGGGATCACAAGTTTGGATCCCATGGGTGGCTCAGGTCGTAGTGTTGTGGTGTGCCTACTTTCATTGTTGCCTTGACTTTTCCGGATTTCTTCTGAGATGATGTGCTCGGGTCAGGACTCCTTTGTTTCGGCGGTTTTTCTTTCCATTGTCTCTGAGAAGGCAAGGGACCTTTGACCATACCTGCTGGTCTTTTGAGTCGGGCTCTATTGTGTTTAGGGCTACCTTGTCTAGTTGTGGCGAGAAACTGCTCCATCAGGGAGTCGTTCTTACTAGACCCTTCTTCCATCCTTCTTTCAGGCTCTCCATTGATCACATAGTTTTCTGCGATTTGCATATTGATCAGAGGGAAAAGTTGCGAGGCTTACGTTATAAGCAACGGATCCATATTGGCCAGACTGTCCGTGAGGAACTGGTCTTGATTGATTTTGTCGGCTGCTTCGGTGGTGAGGATTGGGTATGTCGCGGGTTGCTCGCTAGTGGCGTTCTGGACTTCCTCTTCGGCCTGCTCAGGAGTGAATTCTAATGAAGACTTTTCTTCATCCTCCTCTAAATCGGCTTCCGACTCTGGGTCTTCTGATGGCTCGGGGGTGATCTCCCATATAGGTTCCTCCTCTGTGCTTCCTGTTTCTGACTCGACCCTCATGGTCTCTACAAATTCTTCCCTACTCCTTTCTAGATTAGCTTCTACCATCTGTGTTCTGTGATCAGCTTGGCGCCTTGGCCTTCGTTTTGTAGCTTCGGCCAAGTCATCTATGAGATTCCACATGTCGATAAGGGATAAATGCATAGCTGATCCTCCCACCGCGTCGTTAATCCTTGATTGCTCATCTGCCCTCATTCCACAAAGAAATTTTTGAAGAAGGAATACTTCTGTGAATCCATGGTGCGGGCAGCGCGAAACAACTGTATCGTAGTACATATAATACTCGTCCAGTGTCTCGTCCCGGGATTGTTGAAGGCAGATGATCTTCTCACGGGTGTCATGTCGTAAGGACGGCGGGGAAAATTCTTTTAGGAATTGGGCACGAAGATCCACATAATAATCTGCACAACTAGCTGTTGATGCGTAATACCATATTGCCGCAAAGTCATTTAAAGAGTGTTTAAAACATTTCATTTGAAAATTCTCTAATGTTTGATTTTCAGGTTTCATGTAGCGGCATATATGGTGGAAATGTTGGCAATGTATTACAGGGTCTTCTCCGGTGGTACCTCCAAACTGAGGAAGATGTTGAGTCATCCAAGCATACATAGTGGGCAGTGCAATGAAGAAATGAAAAGGGAAAGAAAAGAACAACTAATCAGAAATATAATTCCCCGGCAACGGCGCCAATTTTGACGGAGCGCACCACACCATCGTTAATGTGCGATGGCTCTGTGCAAAAATAAATTTATAAGTCCGCTACTCGTACTCTACTATTGGGTAGTAAAGCGGTAAGTAGGGGTTGAACCCAAGGGAATTAGTGGATAGTTGTTCTTTCGAAGATGGAAAGTAAGACAGTAGGGGGTTGGTTGTGATTTTAGTACTGAAAGTAACGTGGGTTGGTTGTGATTTTAGTACTGAAAAGTAAAGTGCTTGAAGGACAAGACTTGCTGAAAGTAAGTGCGTAAAAGTAAAGTGCTTGAAGGACAAGACTTGCTGAAAGTAAGTGCGTAAAAGTAAAGTGCTTGAAGGACAAGACTTGCTGAAAGTAAATGCTTGAAGGACAAGACTTGCGGAAAGTAAGCAGTTGATATGAGACTAAAAGTAAAGTGACAGGTGATGTTTTAATTAAAGGAAAGGATTTGGTTTTAGGGGCCTTGTATCATAAATCTGTTTATCATTGACCTCTAATGATCATACTAAGTGTTCAAAGATGTATCAAGGCTATTTCTAGCACATGACTTGCCACACCGTTTAGAACACTTGTTCTATTTGGGCTAATTCCTCCTTTCGAAGTATCTTAGCTTATGTGCATTGACAGAACCGCTCGTCGTCAAAGCGATTGTGCAAATAAATTTATAATAGTCCGCTACTCGCAACTATACTACTGGGTAGTACTTGGTAAGTAGGGGTCGAACCCAAGGGAACTAGGGGAATAATTGTTCTTCGGGGGGAAATTACGCAGCGTGGGAACGTGTTTAAGGTCGGTTGGTTGGTTTTAAAGCTACCAGCTATTTTGATTGATTGATTGGTTGGTTGGTTGATTTTAATACTGGAAAGTAAATTACTATTTTAATGATTAAGAGAAATGTTCGGTTTCAGGGGACTTGTATTATATCCTGTTTATCATTGACCATTAGTGAATCATCTAAGTATTCAAACGGTGAATCGAGGCTAGTTACAGCTCAAGACTTGCAACACCGGTTTAAAGCAACTCCTGTTCTATTTCAGTCTAGCGCCAATACCCTAAGGTATGCTAGCCTGGGTGCATCCACCTGATCTCACAGTTACGCTCGACCAGATGGGATTTAGGATGAGTCGAACTCCTCAGATAGCTTTGCTTGTTACAGCTTCCACTACCTGAGTATGATCACGAATTCCCACAGAAGAGCTTTGCTTGTTACAGCATCCACTCAACCTTGGAAACTCTGACTATATATGGCACATAGAACAAGTTTTGAATACTAAGACTAAACACTAAGTTAATAGTCTTAAAACATTTTATAATACAAGTGCGCCCCTTAGACCGAACTACTAGTTTAGCTACTATTCATCGCGCTAAACATTATACTAAGGAATTAAAGACAACAGTTAAATAAATAAATACTAAGAGATACTTACAACCGTTGAAGCGCCAAGGGAGCTTTCCTTTATTTCCAAAGCAAAATTACAACTTACAAATATTACAACTTCTAGAGAGAGAAGTGAATTTGAGATTTGGTGTGTTGAAATGAGGAGGAGGAGGCCTCCTTTTATAGCCAAAAGGGGAGGAGATGGGTGGTGGAGATGGTGGACATGTGCATTTGATCCAAGGGAGGAGAAGGGAGGAGGAGGAGGAGGTGACATGTGGCGGAATAGTAAAGCCGCCGGTCCCTCCTCCCATAGCCGCCGGTTGCCGGTGGCCCAAGGGGGAGGAGCTCCTCCCTTGGCCACCTCCTTGAGTGGTGGCCGGTCATCCTTGCCCAATGTGAGATTTGTACAGTTTTGTGCAGTCTTTTCACAAAACTGTCAATGTGTTTCTTCTCCGGGCTGTCTTGACTCCACTCCTGATTCCTCTGATTAATTTGTTATGGTCAATTCAACGTCAGGATCCTTGATATTTCTTCAGTCGGCATATGATCTTGACCTTGGATTGACTCTTGTTATCTTTTCAGCTTAAAATCCTCTCCTTAGCGTGTTTTCACTTCAGTCTCTAAAATGCCCTGTGGAAATATATAGGGACTAACACGTAGAAGTTAGATAGACAAATAGTCTAATTAAGGGGGTTTTACTGTGTTTCTGACTCATATAACTTTGGTCCATCAGATTACCCCCCACTTTTAGTTGTTCGTCCCGAACAATGCTATTAAAGGGAGTAAGTTCTAAGTTTGGCTTTGGAATATGAAAATTAGACTGTGGTACTCGATCTATCCTAATTCATGCATTGCTTACTTATTACCAAATTAAACTGCGTAAATAAATAGAAGAAACTTAATACTTGTACCTCCGTGCTGAGATGCAAATTATATTGGATGTCTCGGGAGATAGCCCTTTTTAGGCTCCTGGACTGCAATCTTGGGATCGTCTCGTACTATATGGTTTTCTTGTAGCTTTCTCTAGCACATGATTTGATTCGGGTTTCAGTGAGTTGAGCCTTTTTGATTTTCTTCTTTGGCGAGGGACTGCTTTTTTGTTGTAGTGAATCGGCCTTTGGCCTTTTATTTGACTTTTTTGGGTGCTTCACTTTTGCTCGGTTAAAACCTTCACAATTTTGGGCCTTTGGCCTCTTTTGATTTGCTTCATTGAGCTTTTTGCCTTTTTGTGATTGCTAGTCCATTTTCTCGAGCCTTTTTGGGAGGTCCAATCATCGCCCGCAAGCCTATGGAAATACCTCTCCGCTCCTCTCGTCTTTGTCGTTTTGCGCGGGTCAAGATGAGGGTCGCCCATCTATTTTCTCGGCTATTTTGACTACAGAGAGGACGGTCTGATTCCCGTCCTCGCCTTTGCATAGATCTTCTTGGCGGAGTTGACTTCAATTATTCACTGAAAACCCGAAGTGCAGCCTCCACTGACTTCGAAAACCATATAGTTTGATCTGATCCTTTGATTGCTTTCCAAGCCTCTCTAGGGCAGTTTATATCAACTCCACATCCCTAGTTATCTCAGCACAAAGGACAAATGGAAAGTTACATTCTAAGTTTTTAAACAGTTGAATTTTCACAAGGTTAATGCATGAATTATGATTTATCTTTTTCACATTCTTAAGTTCATATTTTCAAAAAGGTACTTATTAAAAAAGAAAAACAGCTGCAGGTTATTTATGTACATAGGTGGTTCTCACCCCCCACTTTTGAACGAAGGCGTGCCTTAGTTCAAAAGTCTTACAAGCTTAAAACTAAATACTGAATTTAAATGACAGAAATTAAAGTGCGGAAAAGTAAGATAGTGTCGGGTTACCTCCCGACCAGTGCACTTGTTTAACGTCGTTGGCTCGACGATACCTCGTTTGTGGTTCATTGGTTTGGGTCCCATGGGTGGCTGAGGTCAAACTTCTTGATTCCACCGACTTTGATTCTTGCGGTGAGTCTTCCTGATTTTTTAGCAGATGACAGGTTTGGGTCCAGTTCTGATGGTATCTCCTTCCAGCGTCTCTGAGAAGGCGAGGGACCTTTCACTATCAGCTTTTTGAACTGGGTGTTCTCCTGTTTAGGGCTGCCTTGTCCAGTCATGGCGAAAGCGTGCTCCATGTAGGAGTCATTCTGCTCAGGCCCTTTTCCCATTCTCCTTTGAGCTTCTTCTTGGATCGCATAGTTCGCGGCGACTTGCTCATTAATTAAGGGGAAAAGTCGGGAAGGCCTCATGAGGCTCGGTTCTGCCTCGTAATGTTGGTTCGTGAAGAACTGATCGTAGATAGTCTCAGCTGCCTGGGTAATGATAGTCGGGTATGGAATAGGCAATTCGTCAATGGTGTTCTGGACTTCAACTTTGTTGCTTCCGGTGCTTTCCATGTCCGATTCCTCGGATGGTTCAGGAGTCTCTTCTGACGGCTCGGTGGTTTCTTCTTTGTCAGCCTCAGGGTCAGCTTCTTCTGTCTGCATTTCCTCGTCAGTGTAAGGAACTCGTCTTGTGGCAGCGGCTAGGCCAGTTATCAGGTACCACATGTCTGCAATGGTGAGGTTTGCGGCAGACCTTCTCATAGCTTCGTTGACTCTTCCCAGCTCTTCGGACCTCATCCCACGAAGAAATTTTTGGAGAAGAATTTTCTTCGTAAATCCATGGTGTGGGCAGCTTGAGACGATGGCATCGAATTTTATGTAGTATTCGTCCAAATTTTCATCCCGGGATTGTTGAAGGTTCAGGATCTTCTCGCGGGTTTCTTGGCGTAAGGAAGGTGGAGAGAATTCTTTCAGGAACGGAACGCAGAGGTCTACGAAACGTCTGCACTGCAAGCGGTGGATGTGTAGTACCATATCGTGGCGAAGTCGGTTAGAGAGAATTTGAAGCATTTCAGCTTAAACTCTTCTAACACTTCGTTTTCAGTTTTGATGTTGTGGCAGACTTGGTGGAAGTTTCGGCAGTGCTGTACAGGGTCTTCTCCCTCCGTTCCTCCGAACAGGGGCAGAAATCGCGTTGTCCATGCATGCGTAACGGGTAATGACATATGAAAAAAGAAAGAAAAAGAAAGGGAAGGGAAGAACAGTTATCCGATGACTAGTTCCCTGGCAACGGCGCCAATTTGACAGAACCGCTCGTCGTCAAAGCGATTGTGCAAATAAATTTATAATAGTCCGCTACTCGCAACTATACTACTGGGTAGTACTTGGTAAGTAGGGGTCGAACCCAAGGGAACTAGGGGAATAATTGTTCTTCGGGGGGAAATTACGCAGCGTGGGAACGTGTTTAAGGTCGGTTGGTTGATTTTAAAGCTACCAGCTATTTTGATTGATTGATTGGTTGGTTGGTTGATTTTAATACTGGAAAGTAAATTACTATTTTAATGATTAAGAGAAATGTTCGGTTTCAGGGGACTTGTATTATATCCTGTTTATCATTGACCATTAGTGAATCATCTAAGTATTCAAACGGTGAATCGAGGCTAGTTACAGCTCAAGACTTGCAACACCGGTTTAAAGCAACTCCTGTTCTATTTCAGTCTAGCACCAATACCCTAAGGTATGCTAGCCTGGGTGCATCCACCTGATCTCACAGTTACGCTCGACCAGATGGGATTTAGGATGAGTCGAACTCCTCAGATAGCTTTGCTTGTTACAGCTTCCACTACCTGAGTATGATCACGAATTCCCACAGAAGAGCTTTGCTTGTTACAGCATCCACTCAACCTTGGAAACTCTGACTATATATGGCACATAGAACAAGTTTTGAATACTAAGACTAAACACTAAGTTAATAGTCTTAAAACATTTTATAATACAAGTGCGCCCCTTAGACCGAACTATTAGTTTAGCTACTATTCATCGCGCTAAACATTATACTAAGGAATTAAAGACAACAGTTAAATAAATAAATACTAAGAGATACTTACAACCGTTGAAGCGCCAAGGGAGCTTTCCTTTATTTCCAAAGCAAAATTACAACTTACAAATATTACAACTTCTAGAGAGAGAAGTGAATTTGAGATTTGGTGTGTTGAAATGAGGAGGAGGAGGCCTCCTTTTATAGCCAAAAGGGGAGGAGATGGGTGGTGGATATGGTGGACATGTGCATTTGATCCAAGGGAGGAGAAGGGAGGAGGAGGAGGAGGTGACATGTGGCGGAATAGTAAAGCCGCCGGTCCCTCCTCCCATAGCCGCCGGTTGCCGGTGGCCCAAGGGGGAGGAGCTCCTCCCTTGGCCACCTCCTTGAGTGGTGGCTGGTCATCCTTGCCCAATGTGAGATTTGTACAGTTTTGTGCAGTCTTTTCACAAAACTGTCAATGTGTTTCTTCTCCGGGCTGTCTTGACTCCACTCCTGATTCCTCTGATTAATTTGTTATGGTCAATTCAACGTCAGGATCCTTGATATTTCTTCAGTCGGCATATGATCTTGACCTTGGATTGACTCTTGTTATCTTTTCAGCTTAAAATCCTCTCCTTAGCGTGTTTTCACTTCAGTCTCTAAAATGCCCTGTGGAAATATATCGGGAGTAACACGTAGAAGTTAGATAGACAAACAGTCTAATTAAGGGGGTTTTACTGTGTTTCTGACTCGTATAACTTTGGTCCATCATACATCCATTTGATCAATCATTTCCGATCAACCAAATGGTGATTTAAAGAGGTTGAACTCCACAGTTAAGCTGTGCCCTTTCGAGCCTCCACTTAACCACGAAGGTTCACGAACCCATGGAAGAGCTTTGCACTTTCGAGCATCCACTCAACCAATAGTGTTCTGACCTAATATATGGCACATAGAACAAGTTTTGAACACAAAGAGGCACTTTAGAGAATGGTCTAAAACATTGTATGATACAAGCACACCCCTTCAACCGAATGAAGGGTTTAGCTACGAATATCCATAGAGGTGGATATCAT
Source organism: Rhodiola kirilowii (assembly GCA_033675215.1). Taxonomy (NCBI): domain Eukaryota; kingdom Viridiplantae; phylum Streptophyta; class Magnoliopsida; order Saxifragales; family Crassulaceae; genus Rhodiola; species Rhodiola kirilowii. Next base: position 16,016,272 of record CM066201.1, read on the forward strand.
TGCTAAGTGCTGAATAAAGTAAAGGTTTTGAAAGACAGGAAAGTATAGGTTTTTGGAAATCAAGACAAGGAAAGTAAAGGGGAGAATACTCAAGAACCAACAGGAGTAAACTCAAGAACAACAAGAATACTCAAGAACCAACAAGAGTATTCAAGATCAAAGTAAATGTTTACAAGGATTGTGCCCAAAATCTAGAGAGATAAGTAACAAGTGACTTGTGTTTGAGCTTGTTGGAATGAGGATGATTTACAAAGGGAAGGGAAGTGTCTATTTATAGTCAAGGGGAAGAGAGGAGAGCTCAACACATGTCACAAGCGGAGAGGAGAGCTCAAAGAGCCACCGGCTTTGAGGTGGCTTCCCAAAAGCCACCGGCCACATGGCTTCTCCAGATGGAAAGCCGCCGGCTAGGTGGAGGGGAGGAGAGTGTGAGTGGATTGACATCTTTTCTTCCCAAAAGCCATCGGTTGGCATGTGACTCTGGTTGGTCTTTCGTTGCCCTTTGGTTGCCTCTTTGGTTGCTTCTCAGTTGACATCAAAAGGTGAGGAACTTAGACTTGGCATTTCACTTGTGTTCTCGATCTTTGTTGGAATAAGTCATTGGGACTTAGTTGTGGCTTGATTGGAGTATTGTCGGAGTATGGCCAGTTCTGACTTGTAATTCACTTTTAGCGTCAAGAAATCCATTTTAGCTCGTTTCATCTTTACTCCTTGAAATAGCCTGTTTAACAAAAGTGAAACTAACAAGTGAAAGTTGTCAAGATAAAGCATCTAATTTGGTGGGTTTAACTGTCTTAACGAATCATATAAATATGGTCCATGAAGCGCCTACTTTCATTCTTGCCTTGACTTTCCCTGATTTCTTGTGAGATGATGTGCTCGGGTCAGGACTCCTTTGTTTCGGTGGTTTTTCTTTCCAACACCTCTGAGAAGGCAAGGGACCTTTGACCATAGCTGCTGGTCTCTTGAGTCGGGCTCTCTTATGTTTAGGGCTGCCTTGTCTAGTTGTGGCGAGAAACTGCTCCATCAGGCAGTCATTCTGATTAGACCCTTCTTCCATTCTTCTTTCAGGCTCTCCATTGATCACATAGTTTTATGCGATTTGCATATTGATCAGAGGGAAAAGTTGCGAGGCTTCCATTATAAGCGCCGGATCCATATTGGCCAGACTTTCCGTGAGGAACTGGTCTTGATTGATTTCTTCGGCTGCTTTGTTGGTGAGGGTTGGGTATGTCGCGGGTTGCTCGCTAGTGGCGTTCTGGACTTCCTCTTCGGCCTGCTCAGGAGTGAATTCTAATGAAGACTTTTCTTCATCCTCCTCTAAATCGGCTTCCGGCTCTGGGTCCTCTGATGGCTCGGGGGTGATCTCCCATATAGGTTCCTCCTCTGTGCTTCCTGTTTCTGACTCGTCCCTCATGGTCTCTGCAAATTCTTCCCCCCTCCTTTCTAGGTTAGCCTCTACCATCTGCGTTCTATGATCAGCTTGGTGCCTTGACCTTCGTTTTGTAGCTTTGGCCAAGTCATCTATGAGATTCCACATGTCGATCAGGGATAAGTGCATAGCCGATTGACAGATTGCTTGTCGTCAGAGCAAAATGTGCAAATAAATTTATAAGTCCGCTACTCGCGACTTAACTACTGGGTAGCAAGTGGTAAGTAGGGGTCGAACCCACGAGAGTCAGCGTGGATTAGTTGTTCTTTAATGAAGCTTACACATGAATTAAAATGCGATTGGGGTTGGGTTTGAGTGTTCTTTGAGAACTAAAAGTAAAGGAACAGCGATATCACAATTTAAAGGAAAGATTCGGTTTCAGGGGCCTTGTATCATATTTTGTTTATCATTGACCTCTAATGATCATACTAAGTGTTCAAAGATGAATCGAGGCTATTTCTAGCACAAGACTTGCAACATCGTTTAAAACACTTGTTCTATTTAGACTAATTCCTCCTTTCGAAGTATCTTAGCCTTATGTGCATCCATTTGATCTTCAGTTACGATCAACCAAATGGTTTTTAAAAGAGGTCGAACTCCTCAGATAAGCTTTGCCCGTTATAGCATCCACTTACCCGAGTATGTTCACGAACCCCACGGAAGAGATTTGCCCGTTAAAGCATCCACTCAACCTTGGAAGTTCTAACCTTATATGTGGCACATAGAACAAGTTTTGAACACAGAGAGGCACTAGGTGCAGGGTCTAAAACATTGTATGATACAAGTACACCCCTTCAACCGAATGAAGGGTTTAGCTACGAGTGTTCATGGAACAGGACATCATAGCTAAGTGCGTTGAAAAGTAAAGGTTTTTTGAAAGACAGAAAATAAAGTTTTCGAAAGTAAAGACAGGAAAGTAAAGTTGCTGAATTGAAAAGACAGTAAAGTAAAAAAGAGAGTACTTACAAAAACTGTTGAAAGTGCTAAAGCTTCGATTCCAAAGTAAAGTGCTTACATGATTGTGCTCTTATTCTAGAGAGATAAGTGATTTGTGATTTTGGAATTTGTAGAGAGAGGAGCTCTCCACATTTTTGGGATGAAGATTACAAAGGGAGGGCATTGGTATTTATAGGCCAAGGAGGAGGAGAAGATGTGGTGGATAGGAGGGACACTTGTCACAAAGCCATGGAGAGAAGTGGAGGGCAAGATAGCCTCCCATGTGAGGAGGAGGAGGGTGGCTTGGCCTCCAAGAGCAGCCCATGTGAGAAGGAGCATCCCCTTAGCCTTCTAGAACCTTGTGACCTTTTCACAAAAGCCATCGGTTTAACCGGAATCTGACCGGAGCTTTGGCCGGAGCTTCTTGGATTTTGGAGAGTGTATTCTGAATGAAAATGTCATTCTAAGATGATCTCAAGAAGGAACCTAAGCCAAATTCTGCTTGGAACATGGTCGAAATCCCAAATCGGATGAAATTGCCCTTGTTTGGCCTTTACCGGGCTCTGTGCCTTTGCATTGCGTTCTTGTCCAAATGCCGACTGTTCTAGCATATTTGAGTGATTCCAAGTCGGTTCCATGAAGGATGTTAAGGCTGATTTTGAGTGTAGCATGGTCGTGACCTGGAATGACTCGTACTTCATTTTCAGCTTAAAAACTCCTCAGCGTGTATTCTCTCTAGACTCCAAAATACCCTGTAGATAAATATCGGAACTAACAAGCAAAAGTTAAATAGACAAATAGTCTAATTTGGTGGGTTTAACTGTGTTTATGATTCGTATAATTATGGTCCATCAGATCACCCCACACTTTTAGTTGTTCGTCCCGAACAATGCTATTAAAGGGCGGCACACAATCAAGTAAAAACTTTTAAATATGAAAGTGAGACTGTGAGACTAGATTTATCTTAATTCATGCATTACTACTTATTACTAAATTAAACCGTGTAAATAAATAGAAGAAACTTGATACTTGTACCTCCGTGCTGAGATGCAAATTATTTTGGATGTTTCGGGAGATAGCCCTTTTCAGGCTCCTGGACTGCAACCTCGGGACCGTCTCGCACTATATGGTTTCCTTGTAGCTTTCTCTAGCACGTGATTCGGTTCGGGTTTCAATGGTTTTGTCTTGATTTTCTTTTGGCGAGGGACAGCTTTTGTAGTGAATCGGCCTTTGACCTTTGATTTGACTCTTTGAGTACTTCACTTTTTGTTCGTTAAAACCTTCACAATTTTGGGCCTTTGGCCTCTTGATTTGCTTCTTCGAGCTTTTGCCTTTTTGTGACTTGCTAGTCCATTTTCTCAAGCCTTTTTGGGAGGTCCAAACATTGCCCGCAAGCATATGGAAATACCTCCCCGCTCATCTCATCCTTGCCGTTTCGCGCGGGTCAAGATGAGGGTCGCTCATCTATTTTCTCGGCTACTTTGACTAGAGATAGGACGGTCTGATTCCCGTCCTCGCCTTTTTTCTTTTTGCATAAACACTGCATGGCGAAGATGACTTCAATCTTCACTGAAACTCGAAGTGCAGCCTCCACTGACTTCGAAAACCATATAGTTAGATTTGATCCTTCGATTGCTTGCCAGGCTTCTTTAGGGCAGTTTATGTCACTCCACATCCCTAGTTTATCTCAGCACAAAGGGACAAATGAGAAGTTACATTCTAAGTTTTTAGACAGTTGAATTTTCACAAGGTTAATTGCATGAATTATGATCTATCTTTTTCACATTCTCAAGTTCATATTTTCAAAAAGATAATATTAAGGGAAAGAAAAAGAAAAACATGTTATGTACACAGGTGGTTCTCACCCCACACTTTTGAACGAAGGCATGCCTTTCAGCAAGACTTAGTTCAAAAGTCATGCAAGCAAATATATACAGGAAAGGTGAGAATGAAAAAACTAAATGACAGAAATTAAATGACTGAAAGTAAGATAGGTGTCGGGTTACCTCCCGACCAGTGCCTTTCTTTAACGGCGTTGGCTCTGATGTTCCCTTAAGTGGCATGTATTTGGCAAAACGTAGCTTAGACAGTTCGAGCAGGTGTTCAGGGGGAGTTCAAACATATCCTAGTACTCGTGTACAGCGTGATCAAGACGCAAAGGATATTTTCCGGAAGATATTGGCAACAAAGATTTCGTCAAGTTGAAGATGGCGTGCGACTTATTCGAGCATAAGATATTCGAATGAATATCCACATTGAAGACGGCGTGACTTGCTTGGGAAAGAAGACGACTTCGTATATTCTTCCAAGGATTTGTAAAAGATATGCATCAAATATTCCTAAATATTTGATGGGATTATCTTGTGCGAATTAGGGTTTCGCTCGAGCATATAAATACAATGCAAGGGCAATCCTAATTCCCATCGCTTTCAAAGATCAACTATACACGAGCATATCCTGCTGATTGGAGAAGAAGAAAGCGACGGCCGGTTGTGTTTTTTCTCATTGAGAATACACCGGTGCAAGTACAGTCTTTTCAAGTGCAACACAGACTGTCTGAAGCGTATCAACTGCCACACTCAACAAAGGTGATCAAAGCTTTCGAGAGAAAGCGTCCGAGCTTCTAGAGAAGGTCGAGAACGTTTGGACTGGAGGTTCTGAACGAAGGGGATCGAGGGGAATTGCGGTGAACCTCGGTTGCAAATCTGAGAGACGGAGTATTGTGGTAAGGCTGTTACAAGGTGTAAGTGTAAGTCCCTGTGGAAACCTGACGGAGCCCACTGCACTATCGTTAAGGTGCAATGTTCTCTGTACAAATAAATTTATATTTTCCGCTACTCGCGACTTCACTACTGGGTAGTTAGTGGTAAGTAGGGGTCGAATCCAAGGGAGTCAGTGTGGATTAGTTGTTCTTTAATGAAGCTTATGCAGAAATTAAATGCGATTGGGGTTGAGTTTGAGTGTGATTTGAGAACTGAAAGTAAATTACAATAATAGACTGTAAGGAAAGGATTCGGTTTTAGGGGCCTTGTATCATATTTGTTTATCATTGACCGCTAATGATCATACCAAGTGTTCGAAGATGAGTCGAGGCTATTCCTAACACAAGACTTGCAACATCGCGTAGAACACTTGAAATGATCATGCTAAGTATTCACAGATGAATCGAGGCTATTTCTAGCGCAAGACTTGCAACACCATTTAAAACACTTGTTCTACTTTAGACTAATTCCTCCTTTCAAAGTATCTTAGCCTTATGTGCATCCATTTGATCTTCTGTTACGATTTCTCAAAATGGTTTTTTAGATAAGTCGAACTCCTCAGATAAGTTTTGCTTGTTACAGCTTCCACTTACTGAGTATGTTCACGAATCCCCACGGAAGAGCTTTGGTTTTTACAGCTTCCACTCAACCTTGGAAATTCTGACTTGATATATGGCACATAGAACAAGTTTGGAATACAGAGATACTCTAAGAGTAGAGTCTAAAACATTTATAATACAAGTACACCCCTGCGACCGAGTACAAGCTTTTAGCTGCTTGTATTCATGTCAAGGAATACAAGCAAACTATTGTCTTGAACAAGGGTACCGAATAATAAAATAACTTTAAAGTAAAAACAAATGATACTTGAAAGTAATTTTATACCTTACAATAAGCGGAGGAGAGGAGCTCCTAGGCAAGATCCAAGCGCCAAAAGTAGCTCCAAAATGAAGAACAATATTTATTGAAAGTGAAGAGAAGAGGGTTAAGCCCTCTATCTCTCTAAAACATTTGTGATTTGTGGTGGATGATACAAATGAGGAGGAGGGAGCCTCCTTTTATAGCCAAAGGAGAGGAGAATGGAGGGAGGAGATGGCTTCCATGTGTTTTTGATCCAAGGGAGGAGGAGGAAGGGAGGAGCATGTGGAGGAGAAGCCACCACATGTCACATTCCCATGGTGAGGAGGTGAGGAGGTAAAGCCGCCGGGTAGCCGGTCATGGAGGAGGAAGGGAGGTGGTTTTGGCCACCTCCTCCCTTAAGCCGCCGGTCATGGTGGATAAGGATGAGAGTTTGTGTGATTTTTGCGTAGTTTTCACAAAACTATCAGTCCATTTTCGCCCCGGTCTGACTTCGGTTTTTCCTCGGATGGATTTGTTTTGAGTAATTCAATGTCAGGATCTTGAGATTTATGCATTCAGCGTCTGATCTTGACCTTGGATTGACTCGTAATATCTTTTCAGCGTAAAATCCTCTCCTTAGCGTGTTTTCTCTCTAGTGTCCAAAATACCCTGTAGAAATATATCGGGACTAACAAGCAGAAGTTAGATAGACAAACAGTCTAATTTGGTGGGTTTAACTGTGTTTATGATTAGTATAATTATGGTCCATCAGATTACCCCACACTTTTAGTTGTTCGTCCCGAACAATGCTATTAAAGGGCGGCACACTAAGTAAGTTTGTTGAAATATGAAAATTAGACTGTGGTACTAGATTTATCCTAATTCATGCATTACTTAATTGAACTGTGTAAATAAATAGAAGAAACTTGATACTTGTACCTTCGTGTAGAGATGCAAATTATTCTGGATGTTTCGGGAGATAGCCCTTTTTAGGCTCCTGGACTGCAACCTCGGGACTGTCTCGCACTATATGGTTTCCTTGTAGCTTTCTCTAGCACGTGATTCGGTTCGGATTTCAATGGTTTGAGTACTTTGATTTTCTTTTGGCGAGGGACTGCTTTTGTAGTGAATCAGCCTTGGGCCTTTGATTTGACTCTTTGAGTACTTCACTTTTTGTTCGGTTAAAACCTTCACAATTTTGGGCCTTTGGCCTCTTGATTTGCTTCTTTGAGCTTTTTGCGTCTTTGTGACTTGCTAGTCCATTTTCTCAAGCCTTTTTTGGGAGGTCCAATCATCGCCCGCAAGCCTATGGAAATACCTCCCCGCTCCTCTCATCCTTGTCGTTTCGCGTGGGTCAAGATGAGGGTCGCTCATCTATTTTCTCGGCTACTTTGACTAGAGAGAGGACGGGCTGATTCCCGTCCTCGCCTTTTTTTCTTTTTGCATAAACACTGCATGGCGGAGATGACTTCAATCTTCACTGAAACCTGAAGTGCAGCCTCCACTGACTTCGAAAACCATATAGTTTGATTCGATCCTTCGATTGCTTGCCAAGCCTCTCTAGGGCATTTCTATCAACTCCACATCCCTAGTTTATCTCAGCACAAAGGGACAAATGAGAAGTTACGTTCTAAGTTTTTAGACAGTTGAATTTTCACAAGGTAAATGCATGGATTTTAGATCTATCTTTTTCACATTCTTAAGTTCATATTTTCAAAAAGATAATATTAAAAAAGAAAAAGAAAAACATGTTATTTATTTATGTACACATGCGGATCTCACCCCACACTTTTGAACGAAGGCGTGCCTTTCAGCACTACTTAGTTCAAAAGCCATGCAAGCAAATATATACAGGAAAGGTGAGAATGAAAAAACTAAATGACTGAAATTAAATGACTGAAAGTAAGATAGGTGTCGGGTTACCTCCCGACCAGTGCCTTTGTTTAACGTCGTTGGCTCGACGATACCTCATTCCTGGATTATAAGTAGGGATCCCATGGGTGCTTGAGGTCGAACTTCTTCTCGGTAGCTCTTTTGATTTGAGAGGGTGAGGCTTTATTGACCATAGCTGCTGGTCCAATGGGCCGTGCTTGCTTGTTACTCCTTCCTGGTTTCCATTCCTTCAGCCCATGTCTTTGCCACTTCTTCATGTTTGAATAGTTGGCACTTTTGCGAGTTTGGAAGTTTGGTTTTGTGCCATTAAATGTAGGCGACATTAAGCATGCGCCTCTGCCATTCCTCTTCATTGTGGCAGTGATGGATGGTTGTCTTGGAATGAGTGAGTTTTCAGGCGGTTTTCCTTGGCTTGTGACGAGTGAGAGTTCCTTTGTCGGCTTTTTTGGCTCATGCTCCTCCTCTAACTCTCCGTGCACCTCATCATTATTGATTATATGATTTTCGGTGGCTATGATCGGTATAAGACACGAAGGGTTAAGTTGGGGCACTTCGACCATGAGGACTGGTTCTGTTTCAGGTGCTCCGGCAGTGAGGATCAGGTCTTTTTTGGACAGTTCGGCAACGAGGTCCTGGACTTATGTTGGCTCGGTAGTTAGGACAGTGATTTCCTCGGATGGATTGGTGATAAGGACCGGGCCTGTTTTGGGCAGCTTGTTAATGAGGTCCTAGAGCTGGTTTGATGCTTCTTTTTGAGCCACCCATGATTCTTCATTCTCTGTCGGCTCCTCGGGTTCAGCCGTCTTTTCTATTGCCCATGATTCGGTTTTGGCCGTGAATTGGTGCATCGAGGCACTCAATTGCTGTATGTCTGCGGCCAACTGCTGGGTGCTAGCTGCCAACTCGTTTTCTGCTGCCCATACTTCGGTTTTGGCCCTGATTTGGTGCATTATGTTGTCCAGTTCTTCGCTCCGCATGGCTTGATCTTGTCTTTGTCTTGACCTTGCGGCCAAATCATCTATTAAGTTCCAAAGATCATCTATGTCTAAGTTGTTCACCGAGCCTCCCGCTGCATCATTTAGCCAATTCCAATCTTGTGGTATCATCCCATTGAGAAACCTTTGAAGAAGATCGTGGTTGGTGAATCCATGGTGCGGGCAGCTCGTCACAATGGAGTCAAAGTACGCCAAGTACTCGTCCAAAGTGTTGTCCCGGGATTGCTTTATGTTGTTGATCTTCTCGCGGATTTCAAGTTCGAAAGGTGGTGGGGAAAACTCCTCATTGTTCCAAGGTTCAATTCCGTAGTAATAGGACTTAGTGAATTGCATGATAAAACAAAAAAGAAAAAACAAAATAGAAAAACTACTCCGATGCACAACTCCCCGGCAACGGCGCCAATTTTGACGGAGCCCACTGCACTGTCGTTAAGGTGCAATGTTCTCTGTACAAATAAATTTATATTTTCCGCTACTCGCGACTTCACTACTGGGTAGTAAGTGGTAAGTAGGGGTCGAACCCAAGGGAGTCAGTGTGGATTAGTTGTTCTTTAATGAAGCTTATGCAGAAATTAAATGTGATTGGGGTTGAGTTTGAGTGTGATTTGAGAACTGAAAGTAAATTACAATAATAGACTGTAAGGAAAGGATTCGGTTTTAGGGGCCTTGTATCATATTTGTTTATCATTGACCGCTAATGATCATACCAAGTGTTCGAAGATGAGTCGAGGCTATTCCTAACACAAGACTTGCAACATCGCGTAGAACACTTGAAATGATCATTGACGGAGCGCATTGCACTGTCGTTAAGGTGCAATGTTCTCTGTACAAATAAATTTATATTTTCTGCTACTCGCGACTACACTACTGGGTAGTAAGTGGTAAGTAGGGGTCGAACCCAAGGGAATTAGAGGGATAACTATTCTTTAGGGGATCGTATGGTGAGTGATTTTAGGTCGATTGACTAAGCTACTGTTTTTGGTTTTTTTTGGTTTTTTATGCGGAAAAGTAAATATAGAAAATAAATACAGAAATTAAAATACTAAAAGTAAAAGAGTTAAGGGAAGAAGACTTACAGTGGGTGATGCGTGATTGCGATTCCTCCGGTAGATGAGCGGTTGATGGTTGTAGTTGATCGAGCAGTTTACAAAGGTAAATACAGGGTGGTTTTTTTGTAATTCAAGGAAAAGTAATCGGTTTCAGGTACCTTGTATTATAACATGTTTATTAATAACCGTTAGTAACCTTTCTAAGTATTCAAAGATGAATCGAGGCCCTTTCGCAGCGCAAGACTTGCAACATCGTTTAAAGCAACACTTGTTCTACTTCAGACTAATTCCTCCTTTCGAAGTATCTTAGCCTTTTGTGCATCCACCTGATCTCTCAGTTACGATCGAACAAGTGGTGTTTTAGATAAGTCGAACTCCTCGATAAGTTTTGCTTGTTACAGCTTCCACTTACCGAGTATGATCACGAATTCCCACTTACAGAGTTTTGCTTGTTACAGCTTCCACTCAACCTTCGTATAATTATGGTCCATCAGATTACCCCACACTTTTAGTTGTTCGTCCTGAACAATGCTATTAAAGGGCGGCACACTAAGTAAGTTTGTTAAAATATGAAAATTAGACTGTGGGACTCGATTTATCCTAATTCATGCATTACTTACTTATTACCAAATTGAACTGTATAAATAAATAAAAGAAACTTGATACTTGTACCTCCGTTCTGAGATGCAAATTATTCTGGATGTTTCGGGAGGTAGCCCTTTTCAGGTTCCAAGACTGCAGCCTTGGGATCGTCTCTCACTATATGGTTCTTGTAGCTTTCTCTAGCACGTGATTTGGTTCGGGTTTCAATGGTTTGAGTACTTTGATTTTCTTTTGGCGAGGGACTACTTTTTGTAGTGAATCGGCCTTTGGCCTTTGATTTGACTCTTTGAGTACTTCACTTTTTTGTTCGGTTAAAACCTTCACAATTTTGGGCCTTTGGCCTCTTGATTTGCTTCTTTGAGCTTTCTGCCTTTTTGTGGCTTGCTAGTCCATTTTCTCAAGCCTTTTTGGGAGGTCCAATCATCGCCCGCAAGCCTATGGAAATACCTCCCCGCTCCTCTCATCCTTGTCGTTTCGCGTGGGTCAAGATGAGGGTCGCTCATCTATTTTCTCGGCTACTTTGACTAGAGAGAGGACGGTCTGATTCCCGTCCTCGCCTTTTTTTCTTTTTGCATAAACACTGCATGGCGGAGATGACTTCAATCTTCACTGAAACCCGAAGTGCAGCCTCCACTGACTTCGAAAACCATATAGTTTGATTCGATCCTTCGATTGCTTGCCAAGCCTCTCTAGGGCATTTCTATCAACTCCACATTCCTAGTTTATCTCAGCACAAAGGGACAAATGAGAAGTTACGTTCTAAGTTTTTAGACAGTTGAATTTTCACAAGGTAAATGCACGAATTTCGGTCTATCTTTTTCACATTCTTAAGTTCATACTTTCAAAAAGATAATACTAAAAAGAAAAAAAACATGTTATGTACACAGGTGGTTCTCACCCCACACTTTTGAACGAAGTCGTGCCTTTCAGCACTACTTAGTTCAAAAGCCATGCAAGCAGACAATTACGAGAAAGAAATGATATTAAGGAAAAGGGAAGGACAGAACTCCCTTTAAGGTGCCGAGTGAACGACATGGCTGGAGGCTGGATAATCGAGGGAGTTTGGCGGGGGCCTTGAACTCTTAGCGTAGCCCTGACTGGCTTAATGTTGCACCCAAGTCTGATTCCTGAATAGTCAAATCTTCTATGCACCAAGTGGGTGAGAGCGACTTATTGAAAAAGTAAAATACAGAAAATAAAAGACAGAAAATTAAAGTGCGGAAAGTAAGATAGTGTCGGGTTACCTCCCGACCAGTGCACTTGTTTAACGTCGTTGGCTCGACAGTACCTTATTCCTGGATCACTGGTTGGGATCCCATGGGTGGCTTAGGTCGTAGTGTTTTGGAGCTAAGTTGACTTTGCCGTGGTAATGTTTGACTCGCTGCCTGTTTACCGTGAATCTGCTTCCGTTGTTCATGCTTACCAATTCAAGCATTCCATGGTTGTATACTTTAGTCACAGGATAAGGACCAGTCCATCTTGATCTTAGTTTGCCAGGCATCAACTTCATTTGTGAGGAGAAGAGTAGCACTTGTTGTCCTTCCTCAAATGAGCGTCGGAGGATGAATTTGTCATGATATAATTTCGTCCGTGCCTTGTAGTCTGTTTGCTCTTCATAGGCCTCAAGCCGCAATTCTTCAAGTTCGCATAGCTTAAGCTTCTTATCTAGTCCGGAAGCTTTTAGATCTGGATTGCATTTCTTGAGCGCCCAGTAGGCTTTATGTTCTAATTCCACCGGAAGGTGGCATGCTTTCCCATAAACAAGCCGAAAGAGGGAGGTTCCAATTGGTGTCTTGTATGCCGTCCGATAAGCCCAAAGAGCTTCATCTAGTCTCTGACTCCAGTCTTTCCTGCCCGGCTTTACCATCTTTTCTAAAATTCCTTTGATTTCGCGGTTAGAGATCTTTGCTTGACCATTGGATTGGGGGCGATATGCCGTGGATGTCCGGTGGTGGACATGGTAGCGTTTTAAGGTAGCAGCCATCATGCGGTTGCAGAAATGAGTTCCTTGGTGGCTTATTATGGCTTTGGGTACCCCGTACCTACAAAACAGGTTAGTGCGCAAAAATTCTATGACAGTCTTTGCAGCGTCGCACCTTGTGGCCTTGGCTTCTACCCATTTTGACACATAATCTACAGCAACTAAAATGTAAGTATAACCGCATGAGACTGGGAATGGTCCCATAAAATCAAGACCCCAAATGTCAAAAACATCGTTGACTAATATGGGTACTTGAGGCCTTTCACTTCTAGCTGACACATTTCCTACTCTTTGACACTTATCGCATTTTTTACACTTTTCACCAGCATCTCTAAATATGTTTGGCCAGAAAAAGCCACTATCTAAGATTTTTCTAGCGGTTCTCCTAGGCCCGAAGTGTCCTCCACATGCAAACTCATTGCAAAAGCTAATAACTGAAGCTATTTCATTATCGGGGATGCATCTCCTAAGTATTTGATCTGCTCCTATTTTCCATAAATAAGGATCATCCCATAAGTAATATCTAGCGTTATGCCTAAGTTTCATGCACTGTGCTTTAGTAAAAGAGGGAGGAAATGTACCTCCTACAAGGTAGTTGACGATTGACGCGTACCATGGCACCTTGGCAGAGACTGCATAGAGATGTTCGTCTGGGAATGACTCAGTTATGTGTCCTTCTTCTTCTTTTCGGACAATCCTACTGAGGTGGTCGGCCACAGTATTCTCGATCCCTTTTTTGTCCCTTATTTCCAAATCGAACTCTTGCAGTAGTAATATCCACCGAATGAATCTTGGCTTGGACTCCTTTTTCTTCATTAGGTAACGGATGGCAGCATGATCAAGGTAAACTATTAATTTTGCTCCAAGCAAATAAGGTCTGAACTTTTCTAAAGCGAATACTACTGCCAAGAGTTCCTTCTCGGTGGTGGAGTAGTTCCGTTGGGCAGGATTTAGGGTTCGTGAGGCGTAGTAGATCACACCCGTTTTTTTGGTCAATCTTTTGGCCGAGAACTGCTCCTACAGCAAAGTCGCTTGCGTCGCACATGATCTCAAATGGTTTTTTCCAATCCGGAGTTTGGATGACGGGTGTGCTAGTGAGGGCCTTTTTGAGCTCATCAAAGGATTCTTTGCATGTATTGGTGAATTCAAAAGGAACTTCTTTTTGGAGAAGAGTGGATAGAGGCAACGCCTTTTTGGAGAAGTCCTTGATGAATCGTCGGTAGAATCCCGCATGCCCAAGGAAGGATTGGATGTCTCGGACAGTGGAGGGGTATGGTAAAGTTATGATCAAGTCTATCTTAGATTTATCCACCTCTATGCCTTCTTGTGAGACGACGTGCCCTAAGACCACTCCATGAGTTACCATGAAGTGGCATTTCTCATAATTGAGCACAAGGTTCATTGAGACACATCCTGCCAGAACCGTGCTCAAGTTATCTAGGCAAGCGTCGAATGTACTACCATAGATAGTGAAGTCGTCCATGAAGACTTCAATGAATTCCCCGATCATGTCTGAAAAGATGCTGGTTACTACCCTTTGAAAAGTTCCCGGGTCAATGCATAGGCCGAACGACATTCTTCTGAAGGCGAATGTACCGAATGGGCAGGTGAATGTAGTCTTTTCTTGGTCCTCAGGTGCTATAGGGATCTGATTGTATCCTGAGAACCCGTCCAAGAAGCAGAAATATGGCTTGCCTGCCAGTCTGTCTAGCATTTGATCGATGAATGGCAGGGGGAAATGGTCTTTCCTTGTGACGGCATTTAATTTCCTGTAGTCGATGCACATTCTCCAGCCGTTCTTGATCCTTGTTGTTACCATATTTCCTTCGGCATCTTCTTCGGCTGTGATCCCACTTTTCTTTGGGACCACGTGGACAGGACTCACCCATTGGTTATCCGATATGGGATAGATAACGTCCGCATCAAGAAGCTTTTGTATTTCTTTTTGGACGACCTCCATCATGATTGGATTGAGTCGTCGTTGATGTTCTCTTGATGGCTTTGCTCCGTCCTCGAGTGAAATACGGTGCATGCATACAGCTGGGCTGACTCCTCTTAAGTCGGCCAGTGTCCATCCGATAGCTAACTTGTGTTGTTTTAGTACTTTTATCAACCTTTGTTCCTGGGCCGCTTCCAAGCCACTTTTGATTATTACAGGGAGTGTGTCATTATCCCCGAGGAAGGCGTACTTCAGATGTCCAGGCAGGGGCTTCAATTCTATTTTGGGTGCTTGCATTACCGAGGGAAGAAAAGTATTTGATTTGAATAGCTTTACCTCGTTGACTTCATATTCTGGTATGAGAGGCTCCGAGATTGTTAAGTGAGCCACCGTTTCATGCAAGTCTTTGGTTAATTCGTATGACCCTTCGGCTCCGTTAAGTAAGGCTTCTAAGGGATCTGATCTTGATTCTGATTGAATTTCTTGGACCAGGTCGTCCAAAGCATCGAGAGCGTGCACTTCCTCGAATTCCATAGGGTACTTCATTGCTTGAAATATATCAAAGCTGAAGACTTCTCCTTCTACCTCCATTGATAGCATTCCACTTCCACAGTCTATCTTCATTTTTGATGTTTTGAGAAATGGACGGCCGAGAAGGATGGGTGCACGATCTGTAGGTCCGCCATTTTCCATTTTTAAGACGTAGAAGTCTACTGGAAATACTAATTTGCCTACTTGAACCAGGACGTCTTCAATTTTGCCCTCTGGCTGTTTGCATGACCGATCTGCTAGTTGAATAGTGAGACCAGTGGGTTTTAGTGGCCCAATCTTAAGACATGAGTAGATATAGAAGGGGAGGACATTGATTTATGCTCCAAGATCTAGCATGCAGTTCTCGATCCTAATATTGCCAATTGTGCATGGAATGGTGTAAGTGCCTGGATCTCCACATTTGGGGGGCATTTTTTGTTGTATGGCGGCCGACACGTTTCTACCCATCAGCTCCTGATCGTTTCTAGTCTTCCTCCGGTTGATACAAAGTTCTTTTAAAAACTTGGCTTACAGAGGAATTTGCTTAATGGCTTCTAGGAGGGGGATGTTGATTTCGACTTTGCTGAATAATTTAAACACGTCCTCATCCATGACATGCTGTTTTTGCATGCGAGCAGGTACTGGGAATGGAAGTTTTGTGCTGATTCTAGGGTCTTCGGTTCTAGGCACCGGGCCAGGTATGTGTTCTTTGGACGTATCCCCTTCTTCTTCGGTTACGTCCTGCTCTTCCTCATACATGTCGTCGTCTTCATCGGCCGCTTCTTCTTCTAGAGCTTCGAGAGACTCGGGCCTCATTTGTTCTTTCCCGGGTAATCTTGGGTCCTTGTCCTCTGGCTCCAAAGGTTTGCCAACAAGCATTTTTCCACTCCTAAGAGTCAAGGCATTCACATCTTCTTGCATTTGAATGATTTGTGAAAGGAATCTGCCGGACTCATTAGTGAGTGTGGATACTGAGACAGCGAGTTGGGAGATTTGTTTGGTCAATTCTGAAATTGCCCCGTCAGTTTTTTCCTGGTGTTGGTGTAGCGAAGTACCCAATTGATTTATGCTTCCTGCGAGCTCCTTTATTGTGTCATAGAGCGACTTGGTTGGTTCTTGCTGATTGTTGTTGTATTCTTGGTATTCTCCTACTGCATTCACTTCTGCCGGTTCCTCTTCTATTATTGTTGGACATGCGTCAGTTTTGTGATCTGCAGAACCACAGAACTCGCAAGGTTTTACCGGAACTGGCGGCCTTCGTAGGATTTGAATGATCATCTCTTTTAGCTGCTTCATCTCTTCAGGCATAGAGTTTACTGATGCATCGGCTAGTGAGACGTTTTTTGTTTGGAAGAATTCATCTTGACGAGTAGTCTCCTCTCTAAACCGAGCATTTTCAGCAACGTTAGTGATGAGATTCCTTATGCCATTTAATGATAGATTCATCATGGATCCTCCAGCTGAGGCATCCAGGAACATTTTGTCTATCTTAGTTAGTCCATTAATTAGGTACTCTATGCTGAGCTTCTCAGGTAATCCTAGAGTACAGCAGCTTCTCTCAAGGCGGTTGAATTTTTCCAGGTAATCGTACATGGTTTCATTAGGTTCCTGCCTTATGTCCTGTAATTGCCTTCTTACTTGCATTGTTTTTGTTGCTGGGCAGTATTTGTCCAGGAATTTCCTTTGCATCTGAACCCATGTTCTGATGCTTCCTGAAGGTAATGAAAGAAACCAATCGCTTGCCGAGTCAACGAGGGAAAAATAGAATGCCTTTAACTTGAAGTCGTTTATATTCACTCGATTGGGTTTTAGATTTTGGCAAATGCCATGTAGGCGTTGGAGATGAGTTGTTGCAGATTCTTTATTAGTTCCTGAGAACCTTGGCAAATTGTTGATGGCGACGACAATGTTTTCTAGCTCAGGGCTCTGGCAAATGCACCATGGCTGCGTTTCGAATTCTGGGGCATTTAGTTCTCCCATAGTAGGTGTACGGTAGTTGTTGTTATCTCCATAGTAGTTATCGAAAGCGGGTTCTTGTCTCGGCACTTGTTTAGGTTGTGGGGGTGGTGGATATCTAGGGGTTGTCGTACTGGACCAGCTGCATTCCGGTCCTCGGGTGGTTCTTGGTTTCTTCTGATGGCTTCCCTATCACGAGCTCGTCTGCTTCGGATGAGTTGCTCCGGATCATCCATAAATGGAAGTGGCACTTCATTGTTTCGATCGTAGAGGTTCATCTCGTCGTCATCTTGGTAGTCATGGTGGCTTCCTTCGCGAGACATGGTTGTTTCGAGCGCGTATTGATTTAAAGAACTTATCCGATGGCTGATTCCCCGGCAACGGCGCCAATTTGACGAAGCGCACTGCACTGTCGTTAAGGTGCAATGTTCTCTGTACAAATAAATTTATATTTTCCGCTACTCGCGACTACACTACTGGGTAGTAAGTGGTAAGTAAGGGTCGAACCCAAGGGAATTAGAGGGATAACTGTTCTTTAGGGGATCGTATGGTGAGTGATTTTAGGTCGATTGACTAAGCTACTGTTTTTGGTTTTTTTGGTTTTTTATGCGGAAAAGTAAATATAGAAAATAAATACAGAAATTAAAATACTAAAAGTAAAAGAGTTAAGGGAAGAAGACTTACAGTGGGTGATGCGGGATTGCGATTCCTCCGGTAGATGAGCGGTTGATGGTTGTAGTTGATCGAGTAGTTTACAAAGGTAAATACAGGGGGGTTTTTTTTGTAATTCAAGGAAAAGTATTCGGTTTCAGGTACCTTGTATTATAACATGTTTATTAATAACCGTTAGTAACCTTTCTAAGTATTCAAAGATGAATCGAGGCCCTTTCGCAGCGCAAGACTTGCAACATCGTTTAAAGCAACACTTGTTCTACTTCAGAATAATTCCTCCTTTCGAAGTATCTTAGCCTTTTGTGCATCCACCTGATCTCTCAGTTACGATCGACCAAGTGGTGTTTTAGATAAGTCAAACTCCTCGATAAGTTTTGCTTGTTACAGCTTCCACTTACCGAGTATGATCACGAATTCCCACGGAAGAGCTTTGCTTGTTACAGCTTCCACTCAACCTTGGAAACTCTGACCATATATGGCACATAGAACAAGTTTTGAATACAGAGAAAAGAAACTAAAAGAAATTAAAACATTATATAATACAAGAAAATACCTTTGACCGAATGAGGAGTTTAGCTACGAATATCCATGGAAAAGGACATCATAATTAAATACTCGGGGGTTTTTGAAAATAGTACGAGGGAAAGGGGTGGAATACTCAAGAACCAACAGGAGTATTCTCTAAAGTATAATACTCAAGAACAAACAGGAGTATTATTTCCAATCAGTATAATACTCAAGAACAAACAGGAGTATTATTTCCAAACCCAAACCAAACTTACAAAGTAACAAACTTAGAGAGAGAAGTGATTTTGATTTATGGATGGATGATATGAGGAGGAGAAGGGAGGAGGAAGGAGGAGGTGCCACATGGGGGGAAGCAAAAGCCACCGGTTGCCTTGGGTGGAAGAGCCGCCGGTGGCCGGTCAACATGGGGGGGGCTTCCTCCTTTGGCCACCTCCAAGCAAGGTGGCCGGTCACCTTGGTCCATGGGTGTGTTTTGCCAGTTTTGTGCAGTCTTTTTAAAAAACTATCAGTCCAATTTCGCTCCGGCTGACTTTGATTGTTCCTCGGTTGGATTTGATTTGAGCAATTCAACGTCAGGATCTTGAGATTTCTTCGTTCGGCGTCTGATCTTGACCTTGGATTGACTCTTGATATCTTTTCAGCGTAAAATCCTCTCCTTAGCGTGTTTTCACTTTAGTCTCTAAAATGCCCTGTAGAAATAAATCAGGACTAACAAGCAGAAGTTAAATAGACCAACAATCTAATTTGGTGGGTTTTACTGTGTTTTTGATTCGTATAATTATGGTCCATCAGATCACCCCACACTTTTAGTTGTTCGTCCCGAACAATGCTATTAAAGGGCGGCACACTAAGTAAGTTTGTTAAAATATGAAAATTAGACTGTGGGACTCGATTTATCCTAATTCATGCATTACTTACTTATTACCAAATTGAACTGTATAAATAAATAAAAGAAACTTGATACTTGTACCTCCGTGCTGAGATGCAAATTATTCTGGATGTTTCGGGAGGTAGCCCTTTTCAGGTTCCTGGACTGCAGCCTTGGGATCGTCTCTCACTATATGGTTTCCTTGTAGCTTTCTCTAGCACGTGATTTGGTTCGGGTTTCAATGGTTTGAGTACTTTGATTTTCTTTTGGCGAGGGACTGCTTTTTGTAGTGAATCGGCCTTTGGCCTTTGATTTGACTCTTTGAGTACTTCACTTTTTTGTTCGGTTAAAACCTTCACAATTTTGGGCCTTTGGCCTCTTGATTTGCCTCTTTGAGCTTTCTGCCTTTTTGTGGCTTGCTAGTCCATTTTCTCAAGCCTTTTTGGGAGGTCCAATCATCGCCCGCAAGCCTATGGAAATACCTCCCCGCTCCTCTCATCCTTGTCGTTTCGCGCGGGTCAAGATGAGGGTCGCTCATCTATTTTCTCGGCTACTTTGACTAGAGAGAGGACGGTCTGATTCCCGTCCTCGCCTTTTTTTCTTTTTGCATAAACACTGCATGGCGGAGATGACTTCAATCTTCACTGAAACCCGAAGTGCAGCCTCCACTGACTTCGAAAACCATATAGTTTGATTCGATCCTTCGATTGCTTGCCAAGCCTCTTTAGGGCATTTCTATCAACTCCACATCCCAAGTTTATCTCAGCAGAAAGGGACAAATGAGAAGTTACGTTCTAAGTTTTTAGACAGTTGAATTTTCACAAGGTAAATGCACGAATTTCGGTCTATCTTTTTCACATTCTTAAGTTCATACTTTCAAAAAGATAATACTAAAAAGAAAAAAACATGTTATGTACACAGGTGGTTCTCACCCCACACTTTTGAACGAAGTCGTGCCTTTCAGCACTACTTAGTTCAAAAGCCATGCAAGCAGACAATTACGAGAAAGAAATGATATTAAGGAAAAGGGAAGGATAGAACTCCCTTTAAGGTGCCGAGTGAACGACATGGCTCGAGGCTGGATAATCGAGGGAGTTCGGCTGGGGCCTTGAACTCTTAGCGTAGCCCTGACTGGCTTAATGTTGCACCCAAGTCCGATTCCTGAATATTCAAATCTTCTATGCACCAAGTTGGTGAGAGCGACTTATTGAAAAAGTAAAATACAGAAAATAAAAGACAGAAAATTAAAGTGCGGAAAGTAAGATAGTGTCGGGTTACCTCCCGACCAATGCACTTGTTTAACGTCGTTGGCTCGACAGTACCTTATTCCTGGATCACTGGTTGGGATCCCATGGGTGGCTTAGGTCGTAGTGTTTTGGAGCTAAGTTGACTTTGCCGTGGTAATGTTTGACTCGCTGCCCGTTTACCGTGAATCTGCTTCTATTGTTCATGCTTTCCAATTCAAGCATTCCATGGTTGTATACTTTAGTCACAGTATAAGGACCGGTCCATCTTGATCTTAGTTTGCCAGGCATCAACTTCATTCGTGAGGAGAAGAGTAGCACTTGTTGTCCTTCCTCAAATGAGCGTCGGAGGATGAATTTGTCATGATATAATTTCGTCCGTGCCTTGTAGTCTGTTTGCTCTTCATAGGCCTCAAGCCGCAATTCTTCAAGTTCGCATAGCTTAAGCTTCCAATCTAGTCCGGCAGCTTTTAGATCTGGATTGCATTTCTTGAGCGCCCAGCAGGCTTTATGTTCTAATTCCACCGGAAGGTGGCATGCTTTCCCATAAACAAGCCGAAAGGGGGAGGTTCCAATTGGTGTCTTGTATGCCGTCCGATAAGCCCAAAGAGCTTCATCTAGTCTCTGACTCCAGTCTTTCCTGCCCGGCTTTACCATCTTTTCTAAAATTCCTTTGATTTCGCGGTTAGAGATCTCTGCTTGACCATTGGATTGGGGGTGATATGCCGTGGATGTCCGGTGGTGGACATGGTAGCGTTTTAAGGTAGCAGCCATCATGCGGTTGCAGAGATGAGTTCCTTGGTCGCTTATTATGGCTTTGGGTACCCCGTACCTACAAAACAGGTTAGTGCGCAAAAATTCTATGACAGTCTTTGCATCGTCGCACCTTGTGGCCTTGGCTTCTACCCATTTTGACACATAATCTACAGCAACTAAAATGTAAGTATAACCGCATGAGACTGGGAATGGTCCCATAAAATCAAGACCCCAAATGTCAAAAACATCGTTGATCAATATGGGTACTTGAGGCATTTCACTTCTAGCTGACACATTTCCTACTCTTTGACACTTATCGCATTTTTTACACTTTTCACCAGCATCTCTAAATATGTTTGGCCAGAAAAAGCCACTATCTAAGATTTTTCTAGCGGTTCTCCTAGGCTCGAAGTGTCCTCCACATGCAAACTCATAGCAAAAGCTAATAACTGAAGCTATTTCATTATCGGGGATGCATCTCCTAAGTATTTGATCTGCTCCTATTTTCCATAGATAGGGATCATCCCATAAGTAATATCTAGCGTTATGCCTAAGTTTCATGCATTGTGCTTTAGTAAAAGAGGGAGGAAATGTACCTCCTACAAGGTAGTTGACGATTGACGCGTACCATGGCACCTTAGCAGAGACTGCATAGAGATGTTCGTCTGTGAATGACTCAGTTATGTGTCATTCTTCTTCTTTTCAGACAATCCTACTGAGGTGGTCGACCACAGTATTCTCGATCCCTTTTTTGTCCCTTACTTCCACATCGAACTCTTGCAGTAGTAATATCCACCGAATGAGTCTTGGCTTGGACTCCTTTTTCTTCATTAGGTAACGGATGGAAGCATGATCAGAGTAAACTATTACTTTTGCTCCAAGCAAATAGGGTCTGAATTTTTCTAAAGCGAATACTACTGCCAAGAGTTCCGTCTCGGTGGTGGAGTAGTTCCGTTGGGCAGGATCTAGGGTTCGTGAGGCGTAGTAGATCACACCCGTTTTCTTGTCAATCTTTTGGCCGAGAACTGCTCCTACAGCAAAGTCACTTGCGTCACACATGATCTCAAATGGTTTTTTCCAATCCGGAGTTTGGATGACGGGTGTGCTAGTGAGGGCCTTTTTGAGCTCATCAAAGGATTCTTTGCATGTATTGGTGAATTCAAAAGGAACTTCTTTTTGGAGAAGAGTGGATAGAGGCAACGCCTTTTTTGGAGAAGTCCTTGATGAATCGTCGGTAGAATCCCGCATGCCCAAGGAAGGATTGGATGTCTCGGACAGTGGAGGGGTATGGTAAAGTTTTGATCAAGTCTATCTTAGATTTATCCACCTCTATGCCTTCTTGTGAGACGACGTGCCCTAAGACCACTCCATGAGTTACCATGAAGTGGCATTTCTCATAATTGAGCACAAGGTTCATTGAGACACATCGTGCCAGAACCGTGCTCAAGTTATCTAGGCAAGCGTCGAATGTACTACCATAGATAGTGAAGTCGTCCATGAAGACTTCAATGAATTCCCCGATCATGTCTGAAAAGATGCTGGTTACTACCCTTTGAAAAGTTCACGGGGCATTGCATAGGCCGAACGACATTCTTCTGAAGGCGAATGTACCGAATGGGCAGGTGAATGTAGTCTTTTCTTGGTCCTCAGGTGCTATAGGGATCTGATTATATCCTGAGAACCCGTCCAAGAAGCAGAAATATGGCTTGCCTTCCAGTCTGTCTAGCATTTGATCGATGAATGGCAGGGGGAAATGGTCTTTCCTTGTGACGGCGTTTAATTTCCTGTAGTCGATGCACATTCTCCAGCCGTTCTTGATCCTTGTTGTTACCATATTTCTTTCGGCATCTTCTTCGGCTGTGATCCCACTTTTCTTTGGGACCACGTGGACAGGACTCACCCATTGGCTATCCGATATGGGATAGATAACGTCCGCATCAAGAAGCTTTTGTATTTCTTTTTGGACGATCTCCATCATGATTGGATTGAGTCGTTGTTGATGTTCTCTTGATGGCTTTACTCCGTCCTCGAGTGAAATACGGTGCATGCATACAGCTGAGCTGACTCCTCTTAAGTCGGCCAGTGTCCATCCAATAGCTAACTTGTGCTGTTTTAGTACTTTTATCAACCTTTGTTCCTGGGCCGCTTCCAAGCCACTTTTAATGATTACATGGAGTGTGTCATTATCCCCGAGGAAGGCGTACTTCAGATGTCCAGGCAGGGGCTTCAATTCTATTTTGGGTGCTTGCATTACCGAGGGAAGAAAAGTATTTGATTTGAATAGCTTTACCTCGTTGACTTCATATTCTGGTATGAGAGGCTCCGAGATTGTTAAGTGAGCCACCGTTTCATGCAAGTCTTCGGTTAATTCGTATGACCCTTCGGCTCCGTTAAGTAAGGCTTCTAAGGGATCTGATATTGATTCTGATTGAACTTCTTGGACCAGGTCGTCCAAAGCATCGAGAGCGTGTACTTCCTCGAATTCCATAGGGTACTTCATTGCTTGAAATATATCAAAGTTGAAGACTTCTCCTTCTACTTCCATTGATAGCATTCCACTTCCACAGTCTATCTTCATTTTTGATGTTTTGAGAAATGGACGACCGAGAAGGATGGGTGCATGATCTGTAGGTCCGTCATTTTCCATTTTTAAGACGTAGAAGTCTGCTGGAAATACTAATTTGCCTACTTGATCCAGGACGTCTTCAATTTTGCCCTCTGGCTGTTTGCATGACCGATCTGCTAGTTGAATTGTGAGACCGGTGGGTTTTAGTGGCCCAATCTTAAGACATGAGTAGATAGAGAAGGGGAGGACATTGATTGATGCTCCAAGATCTAGCATGCAGTTCTCGATCCTGATATTGCCAATTGTGCATGGAATGGTGTAAGTGCCTAGATCTCCACATTTGGGGGGCATTTTTCGTTGTATGGCGGCCGACACGTTTCTACTTATCCGCTCCTGATCGTTTCTGGTCTTCCTCTGGTTGATACAAAGTTCTTTTAAAAACTTGGCGTACCGAGGAATTTGCTTAATGGCTTCTAGGAGGGGGATGTTGATTTTGACTTTGCTGAATAATTTAAACACGTCCTCATCCATGACATGCTATTTTTGCATGCGAGCAGGTACTGGGAATGGAAGTTTTGTGCTGATTCTAGGGTCTTCGGTTCTTGGAACCGGGCCAGGTATGTGTTCTTTGGACGTATCCCCTTCTTCTTTGGTTACATCCTGCTCTTCCTCATACATGTCGTCGTCTTCATCGGCCGCTTCTTCTTCTAGAGCTTTGAGAGACTCGGGCCTCATTTGTTCTTTCCCGGGTAATCTTGGGTCCTTGTCCTCTTGTTCCAAAGGTTTGCCGACAAGCGTTTTGCCACTCCTATGAGTCAAGGCATTCACATCTTCTTGCATTTGACTGGTTTGTGAAAGGAGTCTGCCGGACTCATTAGTGAGTGTGGATACTGAACAGCGAGTTGGGAGATTTGTTTGGTCAATTCTGAAATTGCCCCGTCAGTTTTTTCCTGGTGTTGGTGTAGCGAAGTACCCAATTGATTTATGCTTCATGCGAGCACCTTTATTGTGTCATCGAGTGACTTGGTTGGTTCTTGCTGATTGTTGTTGTATTCTTGGTATTCTCCTACTGCATTCACTTCTGCCGGTTCCTCTTCTATTATTGTTGGACATGCGTCAATTTTGTGGTCTGCAGAACCACAGAACTCGCAAGGTTTTACCGGAACTGGCTGCCTTCGTAGGATTTGAATCATCATCTCTTTTAGCTGCTTCATCTCTTCAGGCATAGAGTTTACTGATGCATCAGCTAGTGAGACGTTTTTTGTTTGGAAGAATTCATCTTGACGAGTAGTCTCCTCTCTAAACCGAGCATTTTCAGCAACGTTAGTGATGAGATTCGTTATGCCATTTAATGATAGATTCATCATGGATCCTCCAGCTGAGGCATCCAGGAACATTTTGTCTATCTTAGTTAGTCCATTAATTAGGTACTCTATGCTGAGCTTCTCAGGTAATCCTAGAGTACAGCAGCTTCTCTCCAGGCGGTTGAATTTTTTCAGGTAATCGTACCTGGTTTCATTAGGTTCCTGCCTTATGTCCTGTAATTGCCTTCTTACTTGCATTGTTTTTGTTGCTGGGCAGTATTTGTCCAGGAATTTCCTTTCCATCTGAACCCATGTTTTGATGCTTCCTGAAGGTAATGAAAGGAACCAATCGCTTGCCGAGTCAACGAGGGAAAAATAGAACGCCTTTAACTTGAAGTCGTTTATATTCACTCGATTGGGTTTTAGATTTTGGCAAATGCCATGTAGGCGTTGGAGATGAGTTGTTGTAGATTCTTTATTAGTTCCTGAGAACCTTGGCAAATTATTGATGTCGACGACAATGTTTTCTAGCTCAGGGCTCTGGCAAATGCACCATGGCTGCGTTTCGAATTCTGGGGCATTTAGTTCTCCCATAGTAGGTGTACGGTAGTTGTTGTTATCTCCGTAGGAGTTATCGAAAGCGGGTTCTTATCTCGGCACTTGTCTAGGTTGCGGTGGTGGTGGATATCTAGGGGGTTGTCGTACTGGACCAGCTGCATTCCGGTCCTCGGGTGGTTCTTGGTTTCTTCTGATGGCTTCCCTATCACGAGCTCATCTGCTTCGGATGAGTTGCTCGATCATCCATAAATGGAAGTGGCACTTCATTGTTTCGATCGTACGGTTCATCTCGTCGTCATCTTGGTAGTCATGGTGGCTTCCTTCGCGAGACATGGTTGTTTCGAGCGCGTATTGATTTAAAGAACTTATCCGATGGCTAATTCCCCGGCAACGGCGCCAATTTGACGGAGCGCACTGCACTATCGTTAAGGTGCAATGTTCTCTGTACAAATAAATTTATATTTTCCGTTACTCGCGACTACACTACTGGGTAGTAAGTGGTAAGTAGGGGTCGAACCCAAGGGAATTAGAGGGATAACTGTTCTTTAGGGGATCGTATGGTGAGTGATTTTAGGTCGATTGACTAAGTTACTGTTTTTGGTTTTTTTGGTTTTTTATGCGGAAAAGTAAATACAGAAAATAAATACAGAAATTAAAATACTAAAAGTAAAAGAGTTAAGGGAAGAAGACTTACAGTGGGTGATGCGTGATTGCGATTCCTCCGGTAGATGAGCGGTTGATGGTTGTAGTTGATCGAGTAGTTTACAAAGGTAAATACAGGGGGGTTTTTTTGTAATTCAAGGAAAAGTATTCGGTTTCAGGTACCTTGTATTATAACATGTTTATTAATAACCGTTAGTAACCTTTCTAAGTATTCAAAGATGAATCGAGGCCCTTTCGCAGCGCAAGACTTGCAACATCGTTTAAAGCAACACTTGTTCTACTTCAGACTAATTCCTCCTTTCGAAGTATCTTAGCCTTTTGTGCATCCACCTGATCTCTCAGTTACGATCGACCAAGTGGTGTTTTAGATAAGTCGAACTCCTCGATAAGTTTTGCTTGTTACAGCTTCCACTTACCGAGTATGATAACGAATTCCCACGGAAGAGCTTTGCTTGTTACAGCTTCCACTCAACCTTGGAAACTCTGACTATATATGGCACATAGAACAAGTTTTGAATACAGAGAAAAGAAACTAAAAGAAATTAAAACATTATATAATACAAGAAAATACCTTCGACCGAATGAGGAGTTTAGCTACGAATATCCATGGAAAAGGACATCATAACTAAATACTCGGGGGTTTTTGAAAACAGTAAGAGGGAAAGGGGTGGAATACTCAAGAACCAACAGAAGTATTCCCAATTTCCTACTGAATACTCAAGAACCAACAGGAGTATTCTCTAAAGTATAATACTCAAGAACAAACAGGAGTATTATTTCCAATTAGTATAATACTCAAGAACAAACAGGAGTATTATTTCCAAAACCAAACCAAACTTACAAAGTAACAAACTTAGAGAGAGAAGTGATTTTGATTTATGGATGGATGATACGAGGAGGAGAAGGGAGGAGGAAGGAGGAGGTGCCACATGGGGGGAAGCAAAAGCCGCTGGTTGCCTTGGGTGGAGGAGCCGCCGGTGGCCGGTCAACTTGGGGGGAGGCTTCCTCCTTTGGCCACCTCCAAGCAAGGTGGCCGGTCACCTTGGTCCATGGGTGTGTTTTGACAGTTTTGTGCAGTCTTTTCACAAAACTATCAGTCCAATTTCACTCCGGTCTGACTTTGATTGTTCCTCGGTTGGATTTGATTTGAGTAATTCAACGTCAGGATCTTGAGATTTCTTCGTTCGGCGTCTGATCTTGACCTTGGATTGACTCTTGATATCTTTTCAGCGTAAAATCCTCTCCTTAGCGTGTTTTCACTTTAGTCTCTAAAATGCCCTGTAGAAATAAATCGGGACTAACAAGCAGATGTTAAATAGACCAACAGTCTAATTTGGTGGGTTTTACTATGTTTTTGATTCGTATAATTATGGTCCATCAATCATGCTAAGTATTCAAAGATGAATCGAGGCTATTTCTAGCGCAAGACTTGCAACACCATTTAAAACACTTGTTCTACTTTAGACTAATTCCTCCTTTCGAAGTATCTTAGCCTTATGTGCATCCATTTGATCTTCTGTTACGATTTCCCAAAATGGTTTTTTAGATAAGTCGAACTCCTCAGATAAGTTTTGCTTGTTACAGCTTCCACTTACTGAGTATGTTCACGAATCCCCACGGAAGAGCTTTGCTTGTTACAGCTTCCACTCAACCTTGGAAATTCTGACTTGATATATGGCACATAGAACAAGTTTTGAATACAGAGATACTCTAAGAGTAGAGTCTAAAACATTTATAATACAAGTACACCCCTGCGACCGAGTACAAGCTTTTAGCTGCTTGTATTCATGTCAAGAAATACAAGCAAACTATTGTCTTGAACAAGGGTACCGAATAATAAAATAACTTTAAAGTAAAAACAAATGATACTTGAAAGTAATTTTATACCTTACAATAAGCGGAGGAGAGGAGCTCCTAGGCAAGATCCAAGCGCCAAAAGTAGCTCCAAAATGAAGAACAATATTTATTGAAAGTGAAGAGAAGAGGGTTAAGCCCTCTATCTCTCTAAAACATTTGTGATTTGTGGTGGATGATACAAATGAGGAGGAGGGAGCCTCCTTTTATAGCCAAAGGAGAGGAGAATGGAGGGAGGAGATGGCTTCCATGTGTTTTTGATCCAAGGGAGGAGGAGGAAGGGAGGAGCATGTGGAGGAGAAGCCACCACATGTCAGATTCCCATGGTGAGGAGGGGAGGAGGTAAAGCCGCCGGGTAGCCGGTCATGGAGGAGGAAGGGAGGTGGTTTTGGCCAGCTCCTCCCTTAAGCCGCCGGTCATGGTGGATAAGGATGAGAGTTTGTGTGATTTTTGCGTAGTTTTCACAAAACTATCAGTCCATTTTTGCCCCGGTCTAACTTCGGTTTTTCCTCGGATGGATTTGTTTTGAGCAATTCAATGTCAGGATCTTGAGATTTCTGCATTCAGCGTCTGATCTTGACCTTGGATTGACTCGTAATATCTTTTCAGCGTAAAATCCTCTCCTTAGCGTGTTTTCTCTCTAGTGTCCAAAATACCCTGTAGAAATATATCGGGACTAACAAGCAGAAGTTAGATAGACAAACAGTCTAATTTGGTGGGTTTAACTGTGTTTATGATTCGTATAATTATGGTCCATCAAAACCCTATACTCGTAATAAAGATTTGCTGTCCCTTTTTCGGGTGTGGGAAACCCCCCAGAGTAGGCCGAGCCGAACTGGGTTATCAGTCTGTGTGTTCTACTGTCTTTGTCTATTTGCTGAACTGTTGTATCTAGAGTACGAGGTCTGTCACAACTGATCCTTGAACTGTTGTGAAGTGTGTTCAAGATCTGTCTCAACTAAACCTTGAACACAAGCTTGAACAGGGGATAGTATTTCAGGCTCGAAAGTAGCTCATTCTTGGATCATAAGGTGGGATCCCATGGGTGAGTGAGGTCAAATTTCTTTTTGGCAGCTCTTTTATCCCGCTCAAAGAACCTGTGGAGTGATGGGCTCGGTTTGGTTCTCCATTGGTTCGGCAGGTTCTTCTTTTCATAGCTCCGAGAAGTTGAGGCTTCCTTGACCATAGCTGTTGGTCCATCGAGTCGAGCTCGCTTGTTACTCCTTCCGGGTTTCCATTCTTTCGGCCCATGTCTTTGCCGCTTCTTCATGTTTGAATAGTTGGCACCTTTGCGAGTTTGGAAGTTTGGTTTTGTGCCATTAAATGTAGGCGACATTAAGCATGCGCCTCTACCAATCCTCTTCATTGTGGCAGTGATGGAAGGCTGTCTTGGAACGAGTGAGTTTTCAGGCGGTTTCCCTTGGCTTGTGACGAGTGAGAGTTCCTTTGTCGGCTTTTTTGGCTCATGCTCCTCCTCTAACTCCCCTTACACCTCATCATTATTTATTACATGATCTTCGGTGGCTATGATCGGCATAAAACACAAAGGGTTAAGTTGAGGCACTTCGACCATGAGGACTGGGTCTGTTTCAGGTGCTCCGACAGTGAGGACCAGGTCTTTCTCGGATAGTTCGGCAATGAGGTTCGGGACTTCTGTTGGCTCGGCAGTTAGGACTGTGATTTCCTCGGATGGATTGGTGATAAGGACCGGGCCTGATTTGGGCAGTTCTTCTTCGGTCATCTGCTGGTCCTCATTCTCTTCCGGCTCCTCGGGTTCTGCCGTCCTTTTTATTGCCCATGATTCGGTTTTGGCCGTGAATTGGTGCATCGAGGCACTCAATTGCTGTATGTCTACGGCCAATTGCTGGGTGCTAGCTGCCAGCTCATTTTCCGCTGCCCATAACTTAGTTTTGCCCCTGATTTGGTGCATCGTGTTGTCCAGTTCTTCGCGCCGCATGGCCTGATCTTTTCTTTGTCTTGACCTTGCGGCCAAATCATCTATTAAGTTCCAGAGATCATCCATGTCTAAGTTGTTCACCGAGCCTCCCGCTGCATCATTTGGCCGATTCCACTCTTGTGGTATCATCCCATTGAGAAACCTTTGAAGAAGATCTGAGTTGCGGAATCCATGGTGCGGGCAGCTCGTTACAATGGAATCGAAGTACCATAAGTACTCGTCCAAAGTTTCGTCCCGGGATTGCTTTATGTTGTTGATCTTCTCGCAGACTTCAAGTTTGAAAGGTGGTGGGGAAAACTCTTCTAGGAATTTGGTTTATAGATCCCCATAATCACTTTCATAAGCCGCACATGAGTAATACCATTCTATTGCCGAGTCAGTTAAAGAAAATTTAAAGCATGTCAGTTTAAACCTCTCTAGCAATTCATTTTTAGGCCTCATGTGGCTGCATATGGAGTGGAACGTTTGTGTATGCTTCACGGGATCTTCTCCAAGAGCACCTCCGAATTTGGGGAGACAGTCGAGCATTTTAAACATAAGGTTACTGCCCCATCATTCCAAGGTTCGCTTCCGTAGTATGATGACATGGTGAATTATGTATAACAGAAAAAAGAACAATTACTCCGATTCACAACTCCCCGGCAACGGCGCCAATTTGACAGATTGCTTGTCGTCAGAGCAAAATGTGCAAATAAATTTATAAGTCCGCTACTCGCGACTTAACTACTGGGTAGCAAGTGGTAAGTAGGGGTCGAACCCAAGAGAGTCAGTGTGGATTAGTTGTTCTTTAATGAAGCTTACACATGAATTAAAATGCGATTGGGGTTGGGTTTGAGTGTGCTTTGAGAACTAAAAGTAAAGGAATAGTGATATCACAATTTAAAGGAAAGATTCAGTTTCAGGGGCCTTGTATCATATTCTGTTTATCATTGACCTCTAATGATCATACTAAGTGTTCAAAGATGAATCGAGGCTATTTCTAGCACAAGACTTGCAACATCGTTTAAAACACTTGTTCTATTTAGACTAATTCCTCCTTTCGAAGTATCTTAGCCTTATGTGCATCCATTTGATCTTTAGTTACGATCAACCAAATGGTTTTTAAAAGAGGTCGAACTCCTCAGATAAGCTTTGCCCGTTAAAGCATCCACTTACCCGAGTATGTTCACGAACCCCACGGAAGAGCTTTGCCCGTTAAAGCATCCACTCAACCTTGGAAGTTCTAACCTTATATGTGGCACATAGAACAAGTTTTGAACACAGAGAGGCACTAGGTGCAGGGTCTAAAACATTGTATGATTCAAGTACACCCCTTCAACCGAATGAAGGGTTTAGCTACGACTATTCATGGAACAGGACATCATAGCTAAGTGCGTTGAAAAGTAAAGGTTTTTTGAAAGACAGAAAATAAAGTTTTCGAAAGTAAAGACCGGAAAGTAAAGTTGCTGAATTGAAAAGACAGTGAAGTAAAAAAGAGAGTACTTACAAAAACTGTTGAAAGTGCTAAAGCTTCGATTCCAAAGTAAAGTGCTTACATGATTGTGCTCTTAATCTAGAGGGATAAGTGATTTGTGATTTTGGAATTTGTAGAGAGAGGAGCTCTCCATATTTTTGGGATGAAGATTACAAAGGGAGGCATTGGTATTTATAGGCCAAGGAGGAGGAGAAGATGTGGTGGAGAGGAGGGACACTTGTCACAAAGCCATGGAGAGGAGTGGAGGGCAAGATAGCCGCCCATGTGAGGAGGAGGAGGGTGGCTTGGCCTCCAAGAGCAGCCCATGTGAGGAGGAGCATCCCCTTAGCCTTCTAGAACCTTGTGACCTTTTCACAAAAGCCATCGGTTTGACCGGAATCTGACCGGAGCTTTGGCCGGAGCTTCTTGGATTTTGGAGAGTGTATTCTGAATGAAAATGTCATTCTAAGATGATCTTAAAAAGGAACCTAAGCCAAATTATGCTTGGAACATGGTCGAAATCCCAAATCGGATGAAATTGCCCTTGTTTGGCCTTTACCGGGCTCTGTGCCTTTGCATTGCGTTCTTGTCCAAATGCCGACTGTTCTAGCATATTTGAGTGATTCCAAGTCGGTTCCATGAAGGATGTTAAGGCTGATTTTGAGTGTAGCATGGTCGTGACCTGGAATGACTCGTACTTCATTTTCAGCTTAAAAACTCCTCCTTAGCGTGTATTCTCTCTAGACTCCAAAATACCCTGTAGATAAATATCGGAACTAACAAGCAAAAGTTAAATAGACAAATAGTCTAATTTGGTGGGTTTAACTGTGTTTATGATTCGTATAATTATGGTCCATCACCGATCCTCCCACCGCGTCGTTAATCCTTGATTGCTCATCTGCCCTCATTCCACAAAGAAATTTTTGAAGAAGGAATACTTCTGTGAATCCATGGTGCGGGCAGCGCGAAACAACTGTGTCGTAGTACGTATAATACTCATCCGGTGTCTCGTCCCGGGACTGTTGAAGGCAGATGATCTTCTCGCGGGTGTCATGTCGTAAGGACGGCGGGGAAAATTATTTTAGGAATTGGGCACGAAGATCCACATAATAATCTGCACAACTAGCAGTTGATGCGTAATACCATACTGTCGCAAAGTCATTTAAAGAGTGTTCAAAACATTTCATTTGAAAATTCTCTAACGTTTCATTTTCAGGTTTCATGTAGCGGCATATATGGTGGAAATGTTGGCAGTGTATTACAGGGTCTTCTCCGGTGGTACCTCCAAACTGAGGAAGATGCTGAGTCATCCATGCATACATAGTGGACAGTGCAATGAAATGAAAAGGGAAAGAGAATAACAACTAATCAGAAAGCTAATTCCCCGGCAACGGCGCCAATTTTGACGGAGCGCACCACACCGTCGTTAATGTGCGATGGCTCTGTGCAAAAATAAATTTATAAGTCCGCTACTCTTACTCTACTATTGGGTAGTAAAGCGGTAAGTAGGGGTCAAACCCAAGGGAGTTAGTGGATAGTTGTTCTTTCGAAAATTGAAAGTAAGACAGTTGGGGGTTGGTTGTGATTTTAGTACTGAAAAGTAAGTGGGTTGGTTGTGTTTTTAGTACTGAAAAGTAAATAACTGAAAGTAAAGAAAGTAAATACGGGACTGAAAGTAAATACTGAAAAGTAAAGTGCTTGAAGGACAAGACTTGCGGAAAGTAAATGCTTGAAGGACAAGACTTGCTGAAAGTAAGTGCTTGAAGGACAAGACTTGCTGAAAGTAAATGTTTGAAGGACAAGACTTGCGGAAAGTAAGCAGTTGATATGGGACTGAAAGTAAAGTGACAGGTGATGTTTTAATTAAAGGAAAGGATTCGGTTTTAGGGGCCTTGTATCATAAATTTGTTTATCATCAACCTCTAATGATCATACTAAGTGTTCAAAGATGTATCAAGGCTATTTCTAGCACATGACTTGCCACATCGTTTAGAACACTTGTTCTATTTGGGCTAATTCCTCCTTTCGAAGTATATTAGCTTATGTGCATCCATTTGATCAATCATTTCCAATCAACCAAATGGTGTTTTAAAGAGGTTGAACTCCACAGTTAAGCTGTGCCCTTTCGAGCCTCCACTTAACCACGAAGGTTCACGAACCCATGGAAGAGCTTTGCTCTTTCGAGCATCCACTCAACCAATAGCGTTCTGACCTAATATATGGCACATAGAACAAGTTTTGAACACAAAGAGGCACTAAGAGAAGGGTATAAAACATTGTATGATACATGCACACCCCTTCAACCGAATGAAGGGTTTAGCTACGAATATCCATAGAGGTGGATATCATAGCTAAGTGCTTAGTAAAGTAAAGGTTTTTAAAGACAGGAAAGTAAAGGTTTTTGGAAATCAAGACAAGGAAAGTAAAGGGGAGAATACTCAAAAACCAACAAGAGTAAACTCAAGAACAACGAAAAGTAAAGGAAATGCTTGAGTACTTCAAGAACCGACAAGAGTACTCAAGAACAAACTTGGAGCTTCATTATCAAAGTGGTGTGTTTACATGGATTGTGCCCAAACTCTAGAGAGATAAGTAACAAGTGACTATGGATTTTTGCACACAAAATGGATGATGAACTAAGGAGGAGAAGCTTGGTATTTATAGGCAAGGAGGAGGGGGGAGGAGCCAACACATGGCAAGAGGGGAGAGGGGGAGGAGATAGCCGCCGGCCATAGGTGGCAAGGCTCAAAAGCCGCCGGCCACATGTCATCTCCACAAGGGAGCCGCCGGTGGTGAGGTGGAGGAGGGGTGAGTGTGAGTGGAATGAGATCTTTCTCCCCAAAAGCCATCGGTTGGCATGTAACTCCGGTTGCCCTTTGGTTGCCTCTTTGGTTGCTTCTTAGTTGTCATCAAAAGGCGAGGAACTTAGACTTGGCATTTCACTTGTATTCTTGATCTTTGTTGGAATAAGTCATTGGGACTTAGTTGTGGCTTGATCGTAGTATTGTCAGAGTATGGCCAGTTCTGACTTGTAATCCACTTTTAGCGTTAAGAACTCCATTTTAGCTCGTTTCATCTTTACTCCTTGAAAGAGCCTGTACAACAAAAGTGAAACTAACAAGTGAAAGTTGTCAAGATAAAGCGTCTAATTTGGTCGGTTTAACTGTCTTAATGAATCATATATATATGGTCCATCACATGGTCCAAAATTCAAGCCATCCTAGGCCAAAGGACCACGTTCTAGGCCATTCAAGGACACGTCCCCGCTACGATCAAATTCAACCTTAACAACCTTCATGAACCTGGACTCAAATCACTCAAAAAGGCTAGAACCATCGGCTTTTGGATAAGAACGCAAGGCAAAGGACCCGAGTCTGGTCAAGACCATTCTCCGGCCAAAATCCGGCTTAACTTCCTTGACAAAACATGCTTGTATTGATCTTGTCGTTCAGAATCAACGGTCGTCGACCCAATCTACTCCGGCCAAGATTCCGGCAGCTCCGGCCAACTTCCGGCCAAGCTCCGGCCAAGCTCCGGCCATGCTCCGGCGAGCTTCCGAGGATGCTCCGATCATGCCACATCCAACCACCACCTTGCTCCGGTAAATCTAGCCCAACTCCGGTCAAAATCTGGCGAAGTCCAACCAAACTACCTATTTCCCGGTTAGGGCATACTATTCACTTCGGTTAACCTTTGGGAAGAAACTTAGCCACAACTAAGTCCCAATGACTTGTTCCAAGCCTCAACAAAGATCAAGAGCTCAAGTGGATGCCCTTTGGCTCAATCCACTCCGTAGCCGCCCATGTGCAAGGCTTGTGCACCCTTTGGTGTCAAACAAGTCCAACCGAAGAGCAAACCAAAGTCTAACCAGAGTTGAGGGAGAACCGAAGGCTTTTGGGAGGAAATATCCCACTCCACTACCACCTCTAAACCGCCACATTTGTCTATAAAAGGAGGAAGAGCCCTCCTTGAAACATATCTCCTAGACACAAAAAACCTCATGTCACTTGTCCTTGGTTACTTATCTCTCTAGTTTTGTACTCACAATCCTTGTAAACACTTTACTTTGAATCAAAAGCTCTTGATTGTTCTTGAGTTTGAGTGTGTTCTTGATCCCAAACCCTCTTTATTTCCTTGTCCAAAACCAAAACCCTCTTTTCCAAAACCGAGCCCTCTCTTGACTTTTCTTGTCTTAGATTTACTTGTTCTTGAGTACTCTTGTTGTTCTTGAGTTTTTACTTTTCAAAACCTTTACTTTCTTTGTCTTTCAAAACCAAAACCTTTACTTTTCTAAGCACTTAGCTATGGTATCCACTTCTATGGATACTTGTAGCTAAACCCTTCATTCGGTTGAAGGGGTGTGCTTGTATCATGACAACGTTTTAGACCCTTTTCTTAGTGCTTCTTCGTGTTCAAACTTGTTCTATGTGCCATATATTAGGTTAGAACATACATGGTTGAGTGGAGGCTCGAAAGAGCAAAGCTCTTCCATGGGGTTCATGAACATACATGGTTAAGTGGAGGCTCGAAAGAGCAAAGCTTTTCCGTTGAGTTCAACCTCTTTAAAACACCACTTGGTTGATCGGAAATGATTGATCAAGTGGATGCACATAGGCTAAGATACTTCGAAAGGAGGAATTAGCCTAACTAGAACAAGTGCTCTATGTCTTGAAAAGGACTAGACGGTGTGGCAAGTCGAGTGCTAGAAATGGCCTTGATACATCTTTGAACACTTAGTATGATCATTAGAGGTCAATGATGAACGGAACTATGATACAAGGCCCCTAAAAACCGAATCCTTTCCCTTAATTAAAACACAACTTGTCACTTTACTTTTAGTCTCAATATCAACTGTTTACTTTCAGTACCCTTTACTTTCAGCAACTAACTTTACTTTCCGCAACTAACTTTACTTTTCAGTACCTTTACATTCAGTCACTAACTTTACTTTCAGTACCTAACCTTACTTTCCGTACTTTACTTTCAGTCATTTACTTTCAGTCTTTACATTTCCGCTTACTACAGACGCTTTCAATATATATCCAACATAACTTTGGTACATATTGCACTTGAAATACAGCGTGCGACAAACCAAAAGTATGTTGTTCAGTTGATATTGAACTCGACTGTTCCAGCAATTTACTTTCCACACTTACTTTCAGTCTTTACATTTCCGCACTTACTTTCAGTATTTACATTTCCGCACTTTACTTTCACTACAGACTTGTTCAACATCAATCCAACATAAGTTTGGCACGTATTGCGCTTGAAATACAGCGTGCGACAAACCAAAAGTGTGTTTGCGGTTGATATTGAACTCGACTGTTCTAGCACTTTACTTTTCAGTATTTACTTTCAGTTATGTATTTACTTTCCTTACTTTCAGTCATTTACTTTTCAGTACTAAAACCACAACCAACCCCAATTGCACTTAAATTTCTGTACAAATTTCCTCAAAGAATAACTATCCACTAATTCCCTTGGGTTCGACCCCTACTTACCGCTTTACTACCCAATAGTGAAGTCACGAGTAGCGGACTTATAAATTAATTTTGCACATTGCCGCACGACAAGGCTCTGTCAAAGCAAGGCTCAAAGAAGCAAATCAAAGGCCAAAGGCCAAATTGTGAAGGTTTTAACCGAAACAAAAGTGAAGAAACTCCAATTCAAAATCGAAGGCCAAAGACCAAATCACTTCGAAAGCTGTCCCTCATCAAACGGAAATCAAAGAACTCACATCATTGAAACCCGAACCAAATCATGTTCTAGAGAAAGCTACAAGATAACCATATAGTGCGAGTCGGTCCCAAGAATGCAATTCAAAAGCCTGAAAAGGGCTATCTCCCGAATCATCCGAATTAATTTGCATCTCGGCTCGAAGGTACAAGTATCAAGTTTCTTCTAAGTATTTACACGGTTTAGTTTGGTAACAAGTAAGTATTGCATGAATAGGATAAATCTAGTCCCACATTCTCACTTTCTTATTTAGAGTTTTTACTTGGATTTTGTGTTCCTCTTTCGAATAGCCTTGTTCGGGACGAACAAGTATAAGTGTGGGGTGATTTGATGGACCATATTTATATGATTCATTAAGACAGTTAAACCCACCAAATTAGACACTTTGTCTTAACAACTTTTACTTGTTAGTTCAATTTTTGCTCTACAGGCTATTTTGAGGTTTAGGGAAGAAACAAGCTAAAAAGAAGGTTCTTAAGCTAAAAAGATTGCCAAACATTTCTGGCCAAGAAATTACAACCAGGGCCCGAGGAAAATCGACAATGGCCCGAGGAAATTTACCCAGGACCGAGGGACCCCAGCTAGGGACCCGGGTACCGCAGGCCCAGGACCTAGAGGAAGTACCGGGTACCGCAGGCCCAGGACCTAGAGGAAGTACCGGGTACCGCAGGCCCAGGACCAAGGACCAGCGCCGAGAAACCCAGGCCCGCGTCCAGGAGTGCCGAGGCCCGCGTCCGAGAAACCAGGTCCTCGCCCAGGCCACGCCCCGCGCACCAGCCGAGCCGCCCAGGTCCAAATTCAAGTTGCCCAGGCAAACGAGCTGATCTGACGAATCCACCTCGAGCAAAGTGATCAAAATGGAAAATAAGGTGGACACTGTCGGAAGACCTAGGAGAACGCCCGAGTAGATTGGCAGTTGGCCCAGTTCCAAAGCAAAGGCCCCGCGCGCATATGCACCAAAACCAAGTTGCTCGACCATACCATGGAATCTGGCAATTCTTGCTTGGCCAAAGTATTTTAAATGCCAAATGACTCGGACAATCTCACTTCCTAGACAAAACGCCCGAGTGGAATCAGCTCAAGCCCGATAAAGGCCAAACTAGGGCAATTCCGACCATTTTGTGATTTCAACCATGTTCCGGGCAGACTCTGGCTTAGCACCCTTCATGGATCAGTCTTAGAATATCCTCAACATTCCAAATCCATGGTCCAAAAGCCTAGGACCGCCGGCCAGATTCCGGCCAAATTCCGGCCAAACTCCGGCGACCATCCGGCGGTGCTTAGATGAAGCCCATATCCTCACCAACATGCTCCGGTCATTTGTTGCTCCGGCCACACTCCGGCAAAGACCAACCAAATCCAAACTACTTCTTGTCCGGTTGGCCATACTATTCACTTTGGTTGCCCTTTGGGAAGAAACCAAGCCTCAACCAAGTCCAAATGACTTGCCCTTTGGCTCAACCTAGTTCAAGTGATCAAGTGGATGCCTCTTGGCTCACCCAAGGCCTAGCCGCCCATGTGCTCCCATGTGCCTTGCCCTTTGGCACAAAACAAGTCCAACCGAAGAGCAACCAAGACCAACCGGAGTTGAGGGAGAACTAGAGGCGGTGGGAGGACAAAATATCCTCCTCCACTCACCTCTCCACCGCCTGTCATGTCTATAAAAGGAGGATCACCCCTCCTTGAATCACATCCTTGGTTACTTAGATAGAGAAGCTCTCTAGAATCCTTTAGGCACAAATCCTTGTAAACACTTTACATTTGGGAATCAAAAGCTCCAACTTCTCTTATGTTCTTGAGTGTTCTTGAGTACTCTTGTTGGTTCTTGAGTACTCTTGTTTGTTCTTAAGTTTGTTCTTGAGTTTACTTTCCAAAAGTTTCACGTTCCAAAACTTTTACTTTCCTTGTCTTTCATTTTCCAAACCCTTTACTTTCTTTTGCACATAGCTATGATATCCACTTCTATGGATACTCGTAGCTAAACCCTTCATTCGGTTGAAGGGGTGTGCTTGTATCATAAAACCATTTTTAGACCCTTTTCTTAGTGCTTCTTCGTGTTCAAGCTTGTTCTATGTGCCTCATATTTGGGTAGAACATACATGGTTGAGTGGAGGCTCGAAAGAGCAAAGCTTTTCCATGGGGTTCGTGAACATACACGGTTAAGTGGAGGCTCGAAAGAGCAAAGCTTGTCCGTGGAGTTCAACCTCTTTTAAACACCACTTGGTTGATCGGAAATGATTGATCAAGTGGATGCACATAGGCTAAGATACTTCGAAAGGAGGAATTAACCTAACTAGAACAAGTGCTCTATGTCTTGAAAAGGACTAGACGGGGTGGCAAGTCGAGTGCTAGAAATGGCCTTGTTACATCTTTGAACACTTAGTATGATCATTAGAGGTCAATGATGAACGGAACCATGATACAAGACCCCTAAACCGAATCCTTTCCTTTGATAAAACACCAACTCTTCATTCTACTTTCAGTCCTATTATCAACTGCTTACATTTAGTACCCTTTACATTCAGTACTTTACATTCCGCAACTAACTTTTACTTTCAGTCACTAACTTTACTTTTAGTACCTAACTTTTACTTTCAGCACATTTACTTTCAGTCTTTATTTTCAGTACCTTTATTTTCAGTCTTTACTTTTCGCACTTAATTTCAGTACATTTACCTTTCCGCACTTACTTTCAGTACCTTTACCTTTCCGCACTTTACTTTCATTACAGACGTTTTCAACATCAATCCAACATAATATTTGGCACGTATTGCGCTTGAAACACAGCGTGCGACAAACCCAAAGTATGTTGCATGGTTGACGGATGCACAGTCGTCGTGTGCAAAAGCAAAAGATAAATTTATAAGTCCGCTACTCGTGACTTCACTATTGGGTAGCAAAGGGGTAAGTAGGGGTCGAACCCAAGGGAATTAGTGGATAGTATTTCTTTAAGGGATTTGTACAGAAATGTCAATGCGATTGGGGTTGGTTGTGGTTTTAGTACTGAAAGTAAATTACTGAAAAGTAAATTACTGAAAAGTAAATGACTGAAAATAAAGTGCGGAAAGTAAATGACTGAAAAGTAAAGTGCGGAAAGTAAATGACTGAAAAGTAAAGTGCGGAAAGTAAATTGCGTAAAGTAAATACTGAAAGTAAAGTGCTGGAACAGTCGAGTTCAATATCAACCGCAACACACTTTTGGTTTGTCGCACGCTGTATTTCAAGCGTGATACGTGCCAAACTTATGTTGGATTGATGTTGAAAACGTCTATAGTAAGCGTACGGAAATGTAAAGACTGAAAGTAAAGTGCGGAAATGTAAAGACTGAAAAGTAAAGTGCGTAAAAGTAAAGTGCGTAAAGTAAAAGTTAGGTGCGGAAATAAAGTTAGTTGCGGAAAGTAAAGTACTGAAAGTAAATGTTAGGTACTGAAAGTAAAGTTAGTTGCGGAATGTAAAGGTACTGAAAGTAAATGGTACTGAAAGTAAGCAGTTGATAATAGGACTGAAAGTAAAGTGACAGGTTGTGTTCCGATTAATGGAAATATTCGGTTTTAGGGGCCTTGTATCATTGTCCGTTCATCATCGACCTCTAATGATCGTTCTAAGTGTTCAAAGATGTATCAAGGCCATTTCTAGCACTCGACTTGCCACACCGTCTAGTCCTTTTCAAGACATAGAACACTTGTTCTATTTAGGCTAATTCCTCCTTTCGAAGTATCTTAGCCCATGTGCATCCACTTGATCAATCATTTCCGATCAACCAAGTGGTGTTTTAAAGAGGTTGAACTCTATGGAAAAGCTTTGCTCTTTCGAGCCTCCACTTAACCACGTATGTTCACGAACCCCATGGAAGAGTTTTGCTCTTTCGAGCCTCCACTCAACCAATAGTGTTCTAACCTAGTATAAGGCACATAGAACAAGTTTGAACATAATAAAAGCGTTAAGAAAAGGGTCTAAAACGTTTGCATGATACAAGCACACCCCTTCAACCGAATGAAGGGTTTAGCTAGGAATATCCATAGAGGTGGTTACCATAGCTAAGTGCTTGGAAAAGTAAAGGTTTTGGTTTTGAAAACAAAGACAA
The DNA here is from genome assembly GCA_033675215.1 of Rhodiola kirilowii. Taxonomy (NCBI): domain Eukaryota; kingdom Viridiplantae; phylum Streptophyta; class Magnoliopsida; order Saxifragales; family Crassulaceae; genus Rhodiola; species Rhodiola kirilowii. The sequence goes on from CM066201.1 coordinate 16,057,429, forward strand.
GAAAGTAAGGTTTTGGAAAGTAAAACTCAAGAACAAACTTGAGCACTCAAGAACCAACAAGAGTACTCAAGATTCAAAGAAAAATAAAGACAAGAAAGTAAAAGAGGGGGCTCGGTTTTGGACAAAGAAAATGAAGAACAAACTCAAACTTCACTCAAGAACACTCAAGAACAAGAGAGAAGGTAGAGCTTTTGATTTCAAAACACAAGTGTTTACAAGGATTTGTGGTATGCATTTTAGAGAGATTCTCTACCTAAGTTACAAGTGATATTGATTCAAGGAGGGGAAGCCTCCTTTTATAGCCAAATGTGGCAGTTGGAGGAGTGAGTGGAATGAGATATTTCCTCCTCCAACCGCCTCTAGTCCTCCCATAAGTCCGGTTGGCCTTGGTTGCTCTTTGGTTTCTCTTCGGTTGGAGTTTGGATGAGCCAAAGGGTGCACTTGCCTTGCACATGGGTGGCTAGAGCATGGGATGTGCCAAAGGGCAACTACATGAGCATGGTTGAGGCTTGGGCAAGTTTGGTTGAGGTATGATTTCAAACCAAAAGACAAACCGATGTGAATAGTATAACCTAACCGGGAATTAAGTAGTTTGATTGGACTTCGCCGGAGTTTGACCGGAGTAGGGCTAAAATGACCGGAGCAAGGTGGTGGTTGGATTTGGCTTGATCGGAGCATCGCCGGAAGTTGATTGGACCATGGCCGGTGCTTGGCCAGAATTTTGGCCGGAGCTGCCAGAATTTTGGCCGGTGGTCCTTGGCTCTTGGAATGCTGATTTGGATTGCTGATGCAATTCTAAGCCTAATGGTCGAAGTAGTTTTGTCGAAATTTGCTCAGGGCCTCGCCTGGCCTGGTTGGAAGTTCTGGTCGGGTGCAGGCCTCAAGCGCGGACCTATTTTTCTTGGTTGCGGGCCTCAGGCGCTCTCGGTACGGGTCCCGGTGCGGGTCTCGGCGCTCTCGGCACTTGGGTCTCGGCGCTCTCGGCACGGGCGCTCGGCGTTGGTTCTCAGGCGTACCTGGGACGCGTCCCGGCTCTCTCGGCACCCGGCCCGGCTCTCTCAGCACTCAGCCCGGTACTCTCGGCAGGGACCTGCGGTCCTCGGTGTGGGCTCCCGGGCGCGTCCGGCATTCCCAGGATGCGGCCTGATATTTCTCGGTCCCGGCTTGACTTGTAATCCATTTTTGGTTTAAGAACCCTCTTTTTAGCTCGTTTCTTCTCTAAACCTCAAAATAGCCTGTACAACAAAAGTGGAACTAACGAGTAAACATTGTTAAGACAAAGTGTCTAATTTGGTGGGTTTAACTATCTTAATGAATCATATAAATATGGTCCATCAGATCACCCCACACTTATACTTGTTCGTCCAGAACAATGCTATTCGAGAGAGAAACACAAAATCCAAGTAATAAGCTCTAAATAGGAAAGTGAGAATGTGGAACTAGATTTATCCTATCCAAGCAATACTTACTTGTTACCAAACTAAACCGTGTAAATACTTAGAAGAAACTTGATACTTGTACCTTCGAGCCGAGATGCAAATTAATTCGGATGATTCGGGAGATAGCCCTTTTCAAGCTCCTGGACTGCATTCTCGGTACCGACTCGCACTATATGGTTAACTTGTAGCTTTCTCTAGCACATGATTTGGTTCGAGTTTCAATGATCTGAGCTCTTTGATTTCCTTTTGATGAGGGACAGCTTTTGAAGTGATTTGGTCTTTGGCCTTCGATTTTGAATTGAAGTTTCTTCACTTTTGTTTTGGTTAAAACCTTCACATTTTTGGCCTTTGGCCTTTGATTTGCTTTTTCGAGCTTTGCTTCTTTGTGATTTGCTTGTCCATTTTCTCAATCTTTTGAGAGGTCCAATCATCGCCCGAGAGCATATGGAAAAACCTCCCCGCTCTTTCTCATCCTTGCCGTTTCGCGCGGGTCAAGATGAGGGTTGCTCATCTATTTTCTCGGCTACTAGGACAAGAGATAGGACGATTTGATTCTCATCCCGCCTCTTGCATAAACGCTGCACGGTGGAGATGACTCTAATTTCCAATGAAACCTGAAGTGCAGCCTCCACTGACTTCGTAAACCATATAGCGAAATCCGATCCTTCGAGTGCTTGCCAAGCCTCTCTAGGGCATTTTATATCAACTCCACATCCCCTATATATCTCAGCACAAAGGGACAATTAAGAAGTTACATCCTCAAGTTTTTATACAGTTGAGATTTCACAAGGTAAATGCTTGAATTTAGATCTATCTTTTTCACATTCTCAAGTTCTTATTTTCAAAAAGATAATATTAAGGGAAAAGGAAAAAGAAAGCATGTTAAACTAATTATGTGCAAAGGCAGTTCTCACCCCACACTTTTGAACGAAGGCGTGCCTCTCGGCATGACTTAGTTCAAAAGCCGATTGCAAGCAAATATTTACAAGAGAAGGAAATGACATAAGGAAAAGGGAAGAACTGAACTCCCTTTATGGTGTCATTGCATGTCGAGGACATGCAAGCAAATGACATGGCTCGGAGCGGAATAATCGAGGGAGTTCGGCTGGGGCCATGAACTCTTGGCGCTCCCCAAAGCTGATTCCTATACAAGTAGTCATTCCTTCTATACACAAAAATGGGTGAGAGCGACTGACAAGGTAAAAACTAAATGATAGAAATTAAAATGACTGAAAATAAGATAGATGTTGGGTTACCTCCCGACCAGTGCCTTTGTTTAACGTCGTTGGCTCGACGATTGGGGATCACAAGTTTGGATCCCATGGGCGGTTCAGGTCGAACTTTGCCGCGGCTCCTGCATTGATTCTTGCCTTGACTTTCCCCGAGTTCTTGTGGGATGATGAGCTTGGGTCAGGACTCCATTGTTCCGGTGGTTTTTCCTTCCAACACCTCAGAGAAGGTGAGGGACCCTTAACCACAGTCGCTGGTCTTTTGAGTCGGGCTCTTTTGTGTTTAGGGCTGCTTTGTCTAGTTGTGGCGAGAAAATGCTCCATCAAGGAGTCGTTCTGCTCAGGCCCTTCCTCCATCCTTCTTTCATGCTCTCCACTGATCACATAGTTTTCTGCGATTTGCATATTGGTCAAAGGGAAAAGTTGCGAGGCTTCCCTTATAAGGGCCGGTTCCAAATTGGTCAGCCCGTCTGTGAGGACTTGGTCTTGGTTGGTTTCTTCAGCTGCTTCGGTGATGAAGGCAGGGTATGTTTCGGGAAGCTCGCTAGTGGCGACCTGAACTTCCTTTTCTGCCAGCTCGGTAGTGAGTTCCCTTGAGGGTTCTTCTTCGTCCCTCACTAAATTGGTTTCCGGCTCTAGGTCTTCTGATGGTTTGGGGGTGATCTCCCACGAAGGTTCCTCCTCTGTGCTTCCTGCTTCTAATTCGTCTCTCATGGCCTCAGCAATGTCTTCCCTACTCCTCTCTAGATTAGCTTCTACCATCTGTGCTCTATGATCAGCTTGGTGCCTTGGCCTTCGTTTTGTAGCTTCGGCCAAGTCATTTATGAGATTCCACATTTCAGTCATGGTCAAATGCATGGCCGATCCTCCCACTGCATCATTAATCCTCGATTGCTCAACTGCCCTCATTCCACAAAGAAATTTTTGAAGAAGGAACACTTCCGTGAATTAATGGTGCGGGCAGCGCGAAACAACTGTATCAAAGTATGTATAATACTCATCTAGTGTCTCGTCCCGGGATTGTTGAAGGCAGATGATCTTCTCGCGGGTGTCATGTCGTAAGGATGGCGGGGAGAATTCTTTTAAGAATTGGGCACGAAGATCCACATAATAGTCTGCACAACTAGCAGTTGATGAGTAATACCATATTACAGCAAAGTCGGTTAGAGAGTGTTTAAAACATTCCAGTTTAAACCCTTCTATCGTTTCATTTTCAGGTTTCATGTGTCTGTAAATGGCGTTAAAATGTTGGCAATGTATTACACGGTCTTCTCTGATGGTACCTCCAAACTGGGGGAGATACCGAATCATCCATGCATACATAGTGGAAAATGAAATGAAAATAAAAATGAAAAGAAAAGAACAACTAGTCTGATAGCTAATTCCCCGGCAACGGCGCCAATTTTTGACGGATGCACAGTCGTCGTGTGCAAAAGCAAAAGATAAATTTATAAGTCCGCTACTTGTGACTTCACTATTGGGTAGCAAAGCGTTAAGTAGGGGTCGAACCCAAGAGAATTAGTGGATAGTTGTTCTTTAAGGGATTTGTACAGAAATGTAAATGCGATTGGGGTTGGTTGTGGTTTTAGTACTGAAAGTAAATTACTGAAAAGTAAATGACTGAAAATAAAGTGCGGAAAGTAAATGACTGAAAAGTAAAGTGCGGAAAGTAAATGACTGAAAAGTAAAGTGCGGAAAGTAAATTGCGTAAAGTAAATACTGAAAGTAAAGTGCTGGAACAGTCGAGTTCAATATCAACCGCAACACACTTTTGGTTTGTCGCACGCTATATTTCAAGCGTGATACATGCCAAACTTATGTTGGATTGATGTTGAAAATGTCTGTAGTAAGCGTACGGAAATGTAAAGACTGAAAGTAAAGTGCGGAAATGTAAAGAGTAAAAAGTAAAGTGCATAAAGTAAAGTGCGTAAAGTAAAGTGCGTAAAGTAAAAGTTAGGTGCGGAAAGTAAAGTTAGTTGCGGAAAGTAAAGTACTGAAAGTAAATATTAGGTACTGAAAGTAAAGTTAGTTGCGGAATGTAAAGGTACTGAAAGTAAATGGTACTGAAAGTAAGCAGTTGATAATAGGACTGAAAGTAAAGTGACTGGTTGTGTTCCGATTAATGGAGAGATTCGGTTTTAGGGGCCTTGTATCATTGTCCGTTCATCATCGACCTCTAATGATTGTTCTAAGTGTTCAAAGATGTATCAAGGCCATTTCTAGAACTCGACTTGCCACACCGTCTAGTCCTTTTCAAGACATAGAACACTTGTTCTATTTAGGCTAATTCCTCCTTTCGAAGTATCTTAGCCCATGTGCATCCACTTGATCAATCATTTCCGATCAACCAAGTGGTGTTTTAAAGAGGTTGAACTCTATGGAAAAGCTTTGCTCTTTCGAGCCTCCACTTAACCACGTATGTTCACGAACCCCATGAAAGAGTTTTGCTCTTTCGAGCCTCCACTCAACCAATAGTGTTCTAACCTAGTATAAGGCACATTGAACAAGTTTGAACATAATAGAAGCGTTAAGAAAAGGGTCTAAAACGTTTGCATGATACAAGCACACCCCTTCAACCGAATGAAGGGTTTAGCTACGAATATCCATAGAGGTGGATACCATAGCTAAGTGCGTGGAAAAGTAAAGGTTTTGGTTTTGAAAACAAACACAAGAAAGTAAGGTTTTGGAAAGTAAAACTCAAGAACAAACTTGAGCACTCAAGAACCAACAAGAGTACTCAAGATTCAAAGCAAAATAAAGACAAGAAAGTAAAAGAGGGGGCTCGGTTTTGGACAAAGAAAATGAAGAACAAACTCAAACTTCACTCAAGAACTCTCAAGAACACTCAAGAACAAGAGAGAAGGTAGAGCTTTTGATTTCAAAACACAAGTGTTTACAAGGATTTGTGGTATGGATTTTAGAGAGATTCTCTACCTAAGTTACAAGTGATGTTGATTCAAGGAGGGGAAGCCTCCTTTTATAGCCAAATGTGGCGGTTGGAGGAGTGAGTGGAATGAGATATTTCCTCCTCTAACCGCCTCTAGTCCTCCCATAAGTCCGGTTGGCCTTGGTTGCTCTTTGGTTGCTCTTCGGTTGGAGTTTGGATGAGCCAAAGGGTGCACTTGCCTTGCACATGGGTGGCTAGAGCATGGGATGTGCCAAAGGGCAACTACATGAGCATGGTTGAGGCTTGGGTAAGTTTGGTTGAGGTATGGTTTCAAACCAAAAGACAAACCGATGTGAATAGTATAACCTAACTGGGAATTAAGTAGTTTGATTGGACTTCGCCGGAGTTTGACCGGAGTTGGGCTAAAATGACCGGAGCAAGGTGGTGGTTGGATTTGGCTTGATCGGAGCATCGCCAGAAGTTGATTGGACCATGGCCGGAGCTTGGCCGGAATTTTGGCCGGTGGTCCTTGGCTCTTGGAATGCTGATTTGGATTGCTGATGCAATTCAAAGCCTAATGGTCGAAGTAGTTTTACTGGAATTTGCTCAGGGCCTCGCCGGGCCTGGTTGGAAGTTCTGGTCGGGTGCAGGCCTCGAGCGCGGACCTGCTTTTCTCGGTTGTAGGCCTCGGGCGCTCTCGGTACGGGTCTCGGTGCGGGTCTCGGTGCTCTCGGCACTTGGGTCTCGGCACGGGCGCTCGCCGCTCTCGGCACGGGCGCTCGGCGCTCTCGACACGGGCGCTCGGCGTTGGTTCTCGGGCGTTCCTGGGACGCGTCCCGGCTCTCTCGGCACCCGGCCCGACTCTCTCGGCACTCGGCTCGGTACTCTCGGCAGGGACCTGCGGTCCTCGGTATGGGCTCCCGGGCGCGTCCGACATTTCCAAGACGCGGCCCGATATTTCTCGGTCCCGGCTTGACTTGTAATCCATTTTTGGTTTAAGAACCCTCTTTTTAGCTCGTTTCTTCTCTAAACCTCAAAATAGCCTGTACAACAAAAGTGGAACTAACAAGTAAACGTTGTTAAGACAAAGTGTCTAATTTGGTGGGTTTAACTATCTTAATGAATCATATAAATATGCTCCATCAATGGTTGATGGACCATAATTTTACGAATCAAAAACACAGTTAAACCCACCAAATTAGACTGTTTGTCTATTTAACTTCTGCTTGTTAGTCCCGATATATTTCTACAGGGTATTTTTGCACTTAGAGAGAAAACACGCTAAGGAGGAGTTTTTAAGCGGAAAATGAAGAACGAGTCATTCCAGGTCACGACCATGCTACACTCAAAATAAGCCTTAATATCCTTCATGGAACCGACTTGGAATCACTCAAATATTCTAGAACCGTCGGCAAATGTACAAGAACGCAAGGCAAAAGCACCGAGCCCGGTAAAGGCCAAACAAGGGCAATTTCATCGGATTTGAGATTTCGACCATGTTCCAAGCGGAATTTGGCTTAGGTTCCTTCTTGAGATCATCTTAGAATGACATTTTCATTCAAAATACACTCTCCAAAATCCAAGAAGCTCCGGCCAAAGCTCCGGTCAGATCCGGTCAAACCGATGACTTTTGTGAAGATCACAAGCTTCTAGAAGGGATGCTCCTCCTCACATGGGAGGCTCCTCCCTCACATGGTGGCTCCTCCACTCTCCTCCCTCCAAGTGGCGGCTCCTCCTCCTCTCCTCCCAAAGCCGCCGGTGGCTTTTGCTCCTCCATGGAGAAGTTGCCATGTGGTGGCTCCTCCACGACATCTTCATCTCCTCCTCCTCCACCCTTGGATGCTCCTCCACTTGCCACCATCTTGGCCCTCCATCCTCCTCCCCTTTAGCTATAAATAGAGGCCATCTCCTCCTCATTTGAATCATCCCATATCCCATACTTGTACACACTTTAGAGAGAGAGAGGGCTTAACCCTCCTCTCTTCATTTTCAATAAAATTGTTCTTCGCTTTGGAAATAAAGGATAGCTCCCTTGGCGCTTCAACGGTTGTAAGTAATTCTTAGTATTTAATCAACTGTTTTTATTTCCTTAGTATAATGTTTAGCGCGATGAATAGTAGCTAAACTAGTAGTTCGGTAGAAGGGGCGCACTTGTATTATAAATGTTTTAGATCTTACTCTTAAGTACACCTTTGTATTCAAAACTTGTTCTATGTGCCATATATAGTCAGAGTTTCCAAGGTTGAGTGCCTGACAAGCAAAAAGCTCTTCCGTGGGAATTCGTGAACATACTCGGTAAGTGGAAGCTGTCACAAGCAAAACTTATCGAGGAGTTCGGCTTATCTAAAATACCACTTGGTCAATAACGTAACTGGGAGATCAAGTGGATGCACTTACAGCTAAGATACTTCTAAAGGAGGAATTAGTTTTGCTTAGAACAAGTGTTTTAAATGATGTTGCAAGTCTTGCGCTACGAAAGGGCCTCGATTCATCTTTGAATACTTAGCATGATCATGTCTTTCGCTAGAAATAGCCTCAATTCATCTTTGAACACTTGGCATGATCATTAGCGGTCAATGATAAACAAATATAATACAAGGCCCCTAAAACCGAATGCTTTCCTTTAATCGTAATATCAACTGTCGTAATTTACTTTCAGTTCCCAAAACATTCAAACCCAACCCCCAACTGTATTTACTTTCGTGACAATCCCGTAAAAACAACTAATCCACACTGACTCCTTTGGGTTCGACCCCTACTTACCACTTGCTACCCAGTAGTGTAGTCGCGAGTAGCGGACTATAAATTTATTTGTACAAATCGCTTCGACGACGAGCGGTCTGTCAAATTGGCGCCGTTGCCGGGGAGTTGTGCATAGGAATAGTTGTTCTATTTTCTTTTTTCTTTTATCATGCAATTCACCAAGTCAAACTACTACGGAATGGAACCTTGGAACAATACGGAGTTTTCCCCACCACCCTTCGAACTTGAAATCTGCGAGAAGATCAACAAAATAACGCAATCCCGGGACGAAACATTGGATGAGTACTTATGGTACTTCGATTCCATTGTGACGAGCTGCCCGCACCATGGATTCACCAACTTCGATCTTCAAACAAAGTTTCTCTGTGGAATGTTGCCACATGAGTGGGACCAGCTAAATAATGCAGCAGGAGGATCAATGTGGGACTTAACCGAGGATGATCTTTGGGAATTAATAAACGATTTGGCCGCGAGGTCAAGACCAAGCCAAGATCAGGCCGAGCCAATCGAGGACGGGAAATAACGGAGCTGGCATCTAGCATCCAGCAGTTGGACAACACGATGCAACAAATCAGGGCCAAAACTGAACTATGGGCGGCAGAAAAGGAGCTGGCAGCTAGCACCCAGCAATTGGCCGCAGACATGCAGCAATTGAAGGCATTGATGCACCAATTCACGGCTGAACCCGAGGAGCCGACTGAGGATGAGGACCCACAAATGACCGAAGAACAACTGCCCCAATCAGACCCGGTCCTTATCACCAATCCATCCGAGGAAATCACTGTCCTAACTGCCGAGCCTACAGAAGTCCCGAACCTCACTGCTGAAGCGGCCGAAGAAATCAAGCGAGGCCCGGTACTTGCGCTCGGAGCACCCGAGGAAGTCCCGGACCTCATTGCCGAACTGTCGGAGAAAGACCTGGTCCTCACTGTCGGAGCACCTGAAACAGACCTAGTCCCCATGGTCGAAGTGCCTCAACTTAACCCTTCGCGTTTCATGCCGATCATAACCACCGAAGATCATATAATCAATGATGATGTGGTACAAGGGGAGTTGGAGGCAGAGCATGAGCCAAAAAAACCGACAAAGGAAATCTCTCTCGTCACAAGCCAAGAAAAACCACCCGGGAACTCAATCATTCCAAGCCAACCATTCGTAGCTACCACCAAGAAGAGGCCTCACATGGGAACATGCCTGTAGTCACCGATGTTTGAAGGCACAAAACCCAACTTCCAAACTCGCGAAAGTGCCAACTATTCAAACATGAAGAAGTGGCAAAGGCATGGGCCGAAAGAATGGAAACCCGGAAGGAGAAACAAGAAAGCACGACTCAATGGACCAGCAGCTATGGTCAAAGAAGCCTCACCCTCTCGAAGAAAAAAGGACAACCGAGAAGAAATTCGACCTCACTCACCCTTGGGATCCGACCTTATGATCCATGATTGAGGTACCGTCGAGCCAATGACGTTAAACAAGTGCACTGGTCGGGAGGTAACCCGACACTATCTTACTTTCTGCACTTTATTTTCTGTCTTTTTAGTTTCTGTGTTTTAGTTTTTATCAATAAGTCGCTCTCACCCACTTGGTGCATAGAAGAAATGACTATCCAGGAATCGGACTTGGGTGCAACATTAAGCCAGTCAGGGCTGCGCTAAGAGTTCTAGGCCCCAGCCGAACTCCCTCGATTATCCAGCCTCGTGCCATGTCATTCACTCGACACCTTAAAGGGAGTTCTGTCTTTCCTTTTCCTTAATAACATTTCCTTCTCGTATAACATTTGCTTGCATGGCTTTTGAACTCAGTCTTGCTGAAAGGCACGCCTTCGTTCAGAAGTGTGGGGTTAGAACCACCTGTATATATTAGTTAATAAATAATATCTTTTTGAAAATATGAACTTAAGAATGTGAAAAAGATAAGTCATAATTCATGCATTAACCTTGTGAAAATTCAAACTGTTTAAAAACTTAGAATGTAACTTTTCAATTGTCCTTTGTGCTGAGATAACTAGGGATGTGGAGTTGACATAAACTGCCCTAGAGAGGCTTGGCAAGCAATCAAAGGATCAGATCAAACTATATGGTTTTCGAAGTCAGCGGAGGCTGCACTTCGGGTTTCAGTGAAAATTGAAGTCATCTCCGCCATGCAATGCAAAAGGCGAGGATGGGAATCAGACCGTCCTATCTCCGGTCAAAGTAGCCGAGAAAATAGATGAGCGACTCTCATCTTGACCCGCGCAAAAACGACAGTCAAAGTAGCCGAGAAAATAGATGAGCGACCCTCACCTTGACCCGCGCGAAAACGGCAAAAACGAGAAGAGCGGGGAGGTATTTCCATAGGCTTGCGGGCGATGATTGGACCTCCCAAAAAGGCTTGAGAAAATGGACTTGCAAAACCACAAAAAGGCGAAAAGCTCGAAGAAGCAAATCAAGAGGCCTAAGGCCCAAATTGTGAAGGTTTTAACCGAACAAAAGTGAAGTACTCAAAGCATCAAATCAAAGGCCAAAAGCCGATTCACTACAAAAAGCAGTCCCTCGCCAAAAGAAAATCAAAGTACTCAAACCAGTGAAACCCGAACCAAATCACGTGCTAGAGAAAGCTACAAGAAAACCATATAGTAAGAGACGATCCCGAAAGTGGGTTCTTGTCTCGGCACTTGTTTAAGTTGCGGGGGTGGTGGATATCTAGGGGGTTGTCGTACTGGACCAGCTGCATTTTGGTCCTCGGGTGGTTCTTGGTTTCTTCAGATGGCTTCCCTATCACGAGCTCGTCTGCTTCGGATGAGTTGCTCCGGATCATCCATAAATTGAAGTGGCACCTCATTGTTTCGATCGTATAGGTTCATCTCGTCGTCATCTTGGTAGTCATGGTGACTTCCTTCGCGAGACATGGTTGTTTCGAGCGCGTATTGATTTAAAGAACTTATCCGATGGCGAATTCCCCGGCAACGGCGCCAATTTGACGGAGCCCACTGCACTGTCGTTAAGGTGCAATGTTCTCTGTACAAATAAATTTATATTTTTCCGCTACTCGCGACTACACTACTAGGTAGTAAGTGGTAAGTAGGGGTCGAACCCAAGGGAATTAGAGGGATACGTTGTTCTTTAAGGGATTTGTACAGTGAGGGAGCGTGTTTTAGGTTGATTGAGATTTTAGCGCGATTAACTAAGCTACTGTTTTTGGTTTTTTTGGTTTTGAGTGCGGAAAAGTAAATTACAGAAAATAAATACAGAAATTAAATGACTGAAAGTAAAAGAGTTAAGGGAAGAAGACTTACAGTGGGTGATGCGTGATTGCGATTCCTCCGGTAGATGAGTGGTTGATGGTTGTAGTTGATCGAGCAGTTTATAAAAGTAAGTACAGGGGGGGTTTTTGTAATTCAAGGGAAAGTATTCGGTTTCAGGTACCTTGTATTATAACATGTTTATTAATAACCTCTAGTAACCTTTCTAAGTATTCAAAGATGAATCGAGGCCCTTTCGTAGCGCAAGACTTGCAACATCGTTTAAAGCAACACTTGTTCTACTTCAGACTAATTCCTCCTTTCGAAGTATCTTAGCCTTTTGTGCATCCATTTGAATTCTTTGGTCCAGTTTCCAAATGGTTTTTTAAGATAAGCCGAACTCCTCGATAAGTTTTGCTTGTTACAGCTTCCACTTACTGAGTATGATCACGAATTCCCACGGAAGAGCTTTGCTTGTTACAGCTTCCACTCAACCTTGGAAACTCTGACTATAAATGGCACATAAAACAAGTTTTGAATACAGAGAAAAGAAACTAAAAGAAATTAAAACATTATATAATACAAGAAAATACCTTCGACCGAATGAGGAGTTTAGCTACGAATATCCATGGAAAAGGACATCGTAACTAAATACTCGGGGGTTTTTGAAAACAGTAAGAGGGAAAGGGGTGGAATACTCAAGAACCAACAGGAGTATTCCCAATTTCCTACAGAATACTCAAGAACCAACAGGAGTATTCTCTACAGTATTATAATACTCGAGAACCGACAAGAGTATTATAATTTCAAACCAAACTTTCAAGGTAACAAAATGTAGAGAGAAAAGTGTTTATTGATTTTGGAATGAATTACAAATGAGGTTTGGCTTGGTATTTATAGCCAAACTTGAGAGAAATGGAGGGTGGAGATGGGGGGCAAGTGTTTTTCATCCAAGGGAGGAGAAGGGAGGAGGAAGGAGGAGATGACACATGGGGGAGCCAAAAGCCGCCGGTTGGGGGAGGGTTGGGCCGCCGGTTGCCGGTTGTCCAAGGAGGAGAAGGGTGGCTTTGGCCACCTCCAAGCAAGGTGGCCGGTCACCTTGGTCCATGGGTGCATTTTGACAGTTTTGTGCAGTCTTTTTACAAAATTATCAATCCAATTTCGCTCCGTCTGACTTTGATTGTTCCTCGGTTGGATTTGATTTGAGTAATTCAACGTCAGGATCTTGATATTTCTTCATTCAGCGTCTGATCTTGACCTTGGATTGACTCTTATCATCTTTTCAGCGTAAAATCCTCTCCTTAGCGTGTTTTCTCTCTAAGTGCCAAAATACCCTGTAGAAATAAATCGGGACTAACAAGCAGAAGTTAAATAGACCAACAGTCTAATTTGGTGGGTTTTACTGTGTTTTTGATTCGTATAATTTTGGTCCATCAACCTGATTGGAATCAAGAGGAAGACCAACCCAATGATGGCAAAACATGGGTTACACATGCTGACAATGGACGGTACGCATTCACCGTTTGTATAACACCACCACCGATCATACACTCTGACATACCAGCATCTGGATGGGATGACAGTAAAAATTTAAGGTGGGACTCCCCAACTAATATTTATGCTTCGAAGCAAAATATTAAGGGATCCGATTATACAAATCCTATGCCAAGGAACGGGCAGAATGGCCCGACAATAGAAAGAGCCCTCGCTTCAAATCACGAGCCACAACCGGAAAGAGATAAAGACCCAGGGGCCTTCACAGTCACTTGCAGTATTGGTGAAGGACAGATTCATAAGTGCTTAGTCGATCTTGGAGCTGCTGTCAACGACATTCCCTCATCCTTATATTACCTATTAAGACTTGGTCCATTAAAACCACCCAGGTCAAATATCGAGCTAGGAGATAAATCATGCATCCGTCCGGTTGGAATGCTAGAAGACGTAATACTCCATGTGGGAGAGCTCGTCGTTGCTGCAGACTTCTACGTGATACAAACGGAAGAGACCAGCGAAGACGACCCTCCAACAATAATCTTGGGACGACCATTCCTCTACGCTACTAAAGCAAGGATCGATGTGGGCAAGGGCTCATTATCGCTTAAGTTCGGCGGCAAAATTGGACATTTCTACATTGATAATAGCCGCACGGATACAAAGAAACCGCCAGACATTATACCTATCTCAGATCACGGTACACAGATTTCTGACCTGTCGAAGGAGACCAAAAGAGTAACAAGACCAGCAGTTATGGTCAAAGGTCCCCCGCCTTCTCAGAAACAATGGAAAGAAAAAACACCAAAACCATGGAGCTCTAATCCAAGCACATCTACTCACAAGAAATCGGGTAAAGGCAAGGCAAAAACCAACACAGGAACGGTGGCAAAATTCGACCTAAGCCACCCATGGGACCCCAACTAGTGATCCAGGAATAAGGTACTGTCGAGCCAAAGACGTTAAACAAGTGCACTGGTCGGGAGGTAACCCGACACTATCTTACTTTCCGCACTTTAATTTTCTGTCTTTTTCTGTATTTTACTTTTTCAATAAGTCGCTTTCACCCACTTGGTGCATAGAAGATTTGACTATTCAGGAATCGGACTTGGGTGCAACATTAAGCCAGTCAGGGCTACGCTAAGAGTTCAAGGCCCCAGCCGAACTCCCTCGATTATCCAGCATCGAGCCATGTCGTTTACTCGACACCTTAAAGGGAGTTCTGTTCTTCCCTTTTCCTTAATATAATTTCTTTCTCGTAACTGTCTGCTTGCTTGGCTTTTGAACTAAGTAGTGCTGAAAGGCACGACTTCGTTCAAAAGTGTGGGGTGAGATCCGCATGTGTAAATAAATAAATAACATGTTTTTTCTTTTTCTTTTTTTATATTATCTTTTTGAAAATATGAACTTAAGAATGTGAAAAAGATAGATCTAAAATTCGTGCATTTACCTTGTGAAAATTCAACTGTCTAAATACTTAGAACGTAACTTCTCATTTGTCCCTTTGTGCTGAGATAAACTAGGGATGTGGAGTTGATAGAAATGCCCTAGAAAGGCTTGGCGAGCAATCGAAGGATCGAATCAAACTATATGATTTTCGAAGTCAGTGGAGGCTGCACTTCGGGTTTCAATGAAGATTGAAGTCATCTCCGCCATGCAGTGTTTATGCAAAAAGAAAAAAAAGGCGAGGACGGGAATCAGACCGTCCTCTCTCTAGTCAAAGTAGCCGAGAAAATAGATGAGCGACCCTCATCTTGACCCGCGCGAAATGACAAGGATGAGAGGAGCGGGGAGGTATTTCCATAGGCTTGCGGGCGATGATTGGACCTCCCAAAAAGGCTTGAGAAAATGGACTAGCAAGTCACAAAGACGCAAAAAGCTCAAAGAAGCAAATCAAGAGGCCAAAGGCCCAAAATTGTGAAGGTTTTAACCGAACAAAAAGTAAGTACTCAAAGAGTCAAATCAAAGGCCAAAGGCCGATTCACTACAAAAAGCAGTCCCTCGCCAAAAGAAAATCAAAGTACTCAAACCATTGAAACCCGAACCTAATCACGTGCTAGAGAAAGCTACAAGGAAACCATATAGTGAGAGACGATCCCGAGGTTGCAGTCCATGAGCCTAAAAAGGGCTATCTCCCAAAACATCCAGAATAATTTGCATCACAGCACGAGGGTACAAGTATCAAGTTTCTTCTATTTATTTATACAGTTCAATTTAGTAATAAGTAAGCAATGCATGAATTAGGATAAATCGAGTCCCACAGTCTAATTTTCATATTTTAACAAACTTACTTAGTGTGCCGCCCTTTAATAGCATTGTTCGGGACGAACAACTAAAAGTGTGGGGTAATCTGATGGCCCATAATTATACGAATCAAATACACAGTAAAACCCATCAAATTAGACTGTTTGTCTATCTAACTTCTACTTATTAGTCCCGATATATTTCTACAGGGTATTTTGGCCCTTAGAGAGAAAACACGCTAAGGAGAGGATTTTACGCTGAAAAGATATTACGAGTCAATCCAAGGTCAAGATCAGACGCTTAACGAAGAAATATCAAGATCCTGACATTGAATTACTCAAATTAAATTCAACCGAGGAACAACCAAGTCAGACCGGAGCAAAATTGGATTGATAGTTTTGTGAAAAGATTGCACAAAACTATCAAAACAATTCATGGACCAAGTGACCGGCGGCTTTTGGCTTTGTGGTGACTCATGGGTGGCCAAAACCACCCCTTCCTCCTCCATGACCGGCGACCCAAGGCAAAGGGTGGCAAAGCCACCAAAAGTCCCCTCCATTTGGACTTGAAACCGGCGGCTTTTGAGCCACCACAAGGTGGTGCCATGTGGAGTCTCCTCCACCACATCTTCATCTCCTCCTCCTCCACCCTTGGATGCAACGCCACATGCCACCATCTCCACCCTCCATTATCCTCCCCTTAGCCTATAAAAGGAGAGCTCCTCCTCCTCATTTGTATCATCCAAAAATCATAAAACACTTCTCTCTCTAAGTTTGTTACTTTGTAAGTTTGGTTTATGAAATAATACTCTTGTTGGTTCTTGAGTATTATAACGGTTAGAAATTATAATACTCCTGTCGGTTCTTGAGTATTATAATACTGTAGAGAATACTCCTGTTGGTTCTTGAGGATTCAGTAGGAATTAGGAATACTCCTGTTGGTTCTTGAGTATTCCACCCCCTCTCCTCTTACTGTTTTCAAAAAACCCCCGAGTATTTAGCTATGGTATCCACCTCTATGGATATTCGTAGCTAAACTCTTTATTCGGTTAAAGGCGTGTACTTGTATTATAAAATATTTTAATTCTTTTAGTTTCTTTTCTCTGTATTCAAAACTTGTTCTATGTGCCATATATTAGATCAGAATTTCCAAGGTTGAGTGGATGCTTGGAATGGAAAAACTCTTCCGTGGGGATTCGTAAACATACTCCGATAAGTGGATGCTTGGAATGGCAAAGCTTATCTGAGGAGTTTGATCTTTCTAAAACACCATTTGGATAAATCGGGAAAGACAATCCAAATGGATGCACACAGGCTAATATACCTTGGAATGGGGTATTAGTCTAAGTAGAACAAGTGCTCTACGACTTTTGCAAAAGACTAGACGGTGTTGCAAGTTGAGTGCTTGGAATGGCCTCGATTCACTTTCGAACACTTTTGCAAAAGGCTAGACAGTGTTGCAAGTCGAGTGCTTGGAATGGCCTTGATTCACGTTTGAATACTTAGAAAGGTTACTAAAATAATAAACAGGCTATGATACAAGGCCCCTGAAACCGAATGTTTTCCTTGAATTACAAAACCCCCCTGTATTTACTTTCCTAGTATAACTGCCTTAATCACTGCAATCACCAACCGCTCATCTACCAGAGGACTCGCAAATCACGCATCACCCACTGTAAGTCCTTCTTTTATTTTCAGTATTTTAATTTCAGTATTTATTTTCTGTAATTTACTTTTCCGCACTCAAAACCCAAAAAACAACCAAAAAAGTCACTTAGTCAAAACCGCTAAAATCTCAATCAACCTTAAAACACGCTCCCTCGCTGTACAAATCCCTTAAAGAACAACGTATCCCTCTAATTCCCTTGGGTTCGACCCTACTTACCACTTACTACCCAGTAGTGTAGTTGCGAGTAGCGGAAATTATAAATTTATTCGCACAGAGAACATTGCACCTTAACGACAGTGCAGTGGGCTCCGTCAACAGCTTATGAGTTGCATGATGTGCAACTGATAATTGGCGGTAAGGCTGGATCTTGACAAATACCCAATCGTCGATGATGTAGCTGCGGTCAACACAGTGGGCATCAACTTGATTTTTCATCCGGAGTTGGGCTCGTTGGAGTCTTTCTCGGAGTTTTTTTTAAAATTTGTGTCCTGGTCGTGAGTAAATCATCAACACTAGCTGTGGTTGCCGAGCTGATCATATAATTTAGGATATTTGGTGGTGCACGACCATAAACACCTTCATACGGAGAAGTGTTAGTTGATGAATGGCAGGCGGCGTTGTGACACCATTTAGCCCAGGGAATGAACTTTATCCATCGACTAGGCGAATCAGTAACAAAATAGCGAAGATTGACCTCGATGCAGTAGTTAACGGCCTCGGTCTGGCTATCTGACTGGGGACGATATGAGCTGCTGGTAGAGAGGACGATGCCCTGGAGATGGAAGAGCTCTTTCCAGAAACGACTCATGAAGACTGTGTCATGGTCAGATACAATAGATGTCGGAAAGCCATGCAATCGGACAATTTCTCGTACAAAAGCTTCCGCCACAGATGGAGCTGTAAACCCTTCATACATTGGAATGTGAAGTTCATGAAGGATCAAACTGCATAGCATAGAGTCCTCAGGAACTCATAATTTGTTGTGGAATAAAATGAGGCCACAGTGGGATTTTGCTCAAATGGATTTAACAAAGGCACAAGCAGTAGTGTTAGATGTGAAGAATTGACGCACTGCTTTGAGAATACTTAAAACAGGTATAGTAACAGCTTGTAAGGTACGGTATGATCCCTCCGGCTGGCGGGATAAAGCATCAGTTGGTTCGTTTTGACGCCCAGGTCGAAACCAAGTAATTTTGCAAACCAATGTTGCTACCCGGGAGTGTTAGTGGTTTGCGTCAATAATGAACGCAATGGCTGGTGGTCAGAAATAGTAGTAAAATGTCTCCCTAATAAGTATGGCCGCCATTTCAGCACCGCCTGTACAACAACGTATAAATCTGTATTATAAGCGGAGGGTCGCTAGAGCTTTGGTGCTAGGAGCTTGCTGAAGTATGCTAGGGGATGATCATCTTGAGTCAACACTGCCCCAATTCCTATGCCGAAAGCATCTGTCTCAATGGTGAATGATTTTGAAAAGTACGGGAGACCGAGTATTGGAGTTGTGGTAATTAAGGGAGTGTCTAAGTGTCTCAAAAGCTGCATCTGTTGCTAAATTCCATTGAAAAGCATCATGACGTAGTAAGGTTTGTTGTCTGTGTTTGGTATTTTTTTAAGTTTCTGTTATGGTGGTTGTTCAGGGCCTGTTTTTGGCATTTTTGAATGAAATCTCGCTTTATTAAAAAAAAGCCCCTCAGTTGTCGTGCATTTGTTGGTCGAGGTTAATTTTAGACTGCTTGAATCTTAGCAGGATCAACCGCAACTCGAACAGTGGAAATGATGCTCACGTCGCATTTACTCAGCTTAACATAAAATTCATTTTCATATAATATACAAAGTAACTGGCGGACATGTTCCAAGTGAGCTTCCCAAGAGCAGCTATATATCAAAATGTCGTCAAAAAACACCAAGTTCATGATGCTCTGGAAGGTGGCGGGTAAGGCCGAAAGGCACGACGAGGAACTCGTAATGCCCTTCACGATTTCGAAATGCGGTTTTGTGAGTGTCCGATGGGAGGACACGTACTTCAGGATAGCCTGAACGAAGATAAAACTTGGAGAATACCCGAGCTTCATGTAGTTCGTCAATAAGCTCTTCTACAGTGGGTATTGGGCAACAATCGGGAATTGTGACTGCATTTAAAGCCATATAATCAACGCAAAATCTCCATGTGCCGTCCTTTTTATTTACTAGAAGAACCGGAGAGGAAATTGGACTTGTGCTAGCTTGAATGATGCCATCATGGATCATGTCACGAATGACTTGCTCAATAATATTTTTCTGTGAATGAGGGTAGCGAAATGGTTTGAAATTCACTGCTGCTGAGGCGAACCATAATGGAATCGAGTGATCTTGAGTGCGTTGTGGTGGGAGCCCCTTTGGTGATCCAAACACATATTTATACTGAAGAAGGATGTTGGAAAATGGTGGTAAGAAGGTCGGGGCCTCTGTAGAGATGTGATGAGTATCTGGGAGGTTAAGGTGGCTATAAGATTGGGTATTTGGGGGCTGAATGCAAGGCAGTGTAAGTAGAGGATAGGATGAATAGGTATGCTGCATGGTTGGAGTAGACAACCCGTGATAGCTGATCGGTCGATATTTTGACCGATTATAACCTTCATATATAGTAAAACTTAGTTCGATTTCCGAACGTTATTTGCCATTTAACGTTGTAATTTTAGTGGAGAATGAAGTTCTGAGTGAAATCGCGTAGAAAGTGATAAAAATTCATCAAAAGATAGCTAAAAAGATCAAAACAACTCAAACAAATCTAGATGATCGAGACACGCATGCTCTACCGGACCTCCTAAAATACCAGCGCTCTGAGAGTGCTCCATTCACTCTGGTCTAAATTCGCAGCCCAGTCCGCCCAGACCCACTACCCACTGACTATTCTGAGGGAGCTCCATTCACTCCGGTCAAAGGAGAATCACCCGGACCGCCCGGAGCAGCATATAAAGAGTCTCAACTAAAGCTGAAAGGAAAAACAACGAAAAGAGAAAAAGGAATCTAATTTCTATTGTACACAAACTCATTGTCATGCAATAATAGGTCGTTTATGTTTATGAAACCATGTTTCGTCATGTTAACGTATGAATGTTGTTCTATTTGAGATACCATTATAAGTTGATGCATGCTAGGTGTTTAACGAAATATTTAGCATAAGTTAACATTAAGGTAAAGGACTAATAAACTGAAAGGATGAAGTCTAAAACTGGAAATCGATAGAACTTCATTGAAACAAGGTGTTTACGAAGGTGATGCAAACAGATTAGCGATAACTAAGGTTGTGGTGGAAAGTGGTGCACGTTAGCAGGATTTGAGTTGCCGGTGTCTGATTTCAGTGCATAATACCTTATTCTGAGCAAACCGGCGTGACGGTCAGAACTCACTAGCTTTGCTTGTGATGCAGGGGCATTTTTGGGCATCCAGAGTCGTAACCTATTTTATTTTGAATTTTTAATATTTTTAGCTATTTTCGGTTTTTAGTAATTATTGTATTAGGGTTTCGTTTTATTTTCCTATTTAAGCAAACTCATGTAATCTTCATTGGGGAGCTTTTTTTTGAATAAAACAAACACAACAAGAGTTTCCCCTAATTCTGGTATTCTTTGCGTTTGCTCTGATTAGAAGGTAACTCACATTTCAATGGAATAAAAGACTAGTTCGTATTGCTAGCCATTTTCATTATTTACACAACGAGAGTTGGTAGAAAATCAAAGTAGCCTAGATTGGTTTGTAGGATCTAAGGAGAGGCAACCCATAGCTTATATGGGTAGTTGACGAGAGTAGGCGCAACGACGGTTGGTTTTGTTCGTGTTTACTCATAGTCTTTTCCATTCAACTTTAGCATGAATCGTATGACAGTTTATGTTGCATGAATTGAGTGTACAATTAGGTAAAGTAGGTCCTTGAAATACCTCCTTGAATTGAACTTGATAAAATTAGAACTTTGATAAATATAACACTTTCAAACATTCAAATCAGAATAGCTAAATCGAAGCATAACTTTACATAGTACATGAGTTTACATTGCTCCCTTGAGTATGACTCGGTCTTACCAAATTTATAAATCTTATTTTACTCTACGATGATTCTCTTTATTGACAAATCGAGAGGGTAAAAATAGACTTGTCAAAATGGCGCCGTTGCCGGGGAGCAACTAATTAACTTGTTACTAGCTTAGGTTGTGTGAGCGTTTATACTATTCACTTCTATTTTCATGTTTGCTACTGATGGTGTATGAAGTGTGCAGCACCTTGCAAGGCTATGAGACACCTCGCATCCCTAAATTTGGATTCACCATCGAGAACCATATGCCACATTGTTCTTACACAGTGGATCAATGGAATCCACTCTTCTAAGACGAAAATCCGGCTCCACAACAAACTCAAGCATCAATGGTCGAGAATATGCTTGATGAGTCATATTTATACGACTCGTCGAATCAACTAATCCCATCTATTTCGACACTTTCATATGCGAACAGTTACTTTTTAGTACGGTTTTGCACTTCAGTTGTTTCGGGAGCTCTTGGAGGAAACGCGCTTAAATGACGACATTTCTTGCCAAAAACATCACAATTGAAGTTCTAAGCCAGAGGAGTCTGACCCCCTGAACCAGCCAGCTCACATCACAACACAAGCCCCAGCCGACCGGTTCAGCCCCTCAGAGAGATCAGGCCATTCAAAGCAGAGCTCAACCGGCCGACTCAACCTAGTGCACATATTCCTGCCGACCGGCTCAACTGGTCCGAGAGTTCGAGGTCTTCCACAGCAAGCTCAATCGGCCGGCTCAACCCAAGGCCAAAAACCAAGCCGGCCGGCTCAATACCTCAGAGAAGTCGAGTCTTCGTGAAGCAAGCTCAGCCGGCCGGCTCAACTTCAGGCAATTCTCCCAGACGGCCGGCTCGCCGTCGTGAACAGTATTTTTGGGCTATTTCCAAATTTCGTTTTTTGGCCCAGAAACTTATTTAGAAACCTTAGAACTTATAAATTAGGACCAGCAGCAGGGTTTCTAAGAACACCAAGAGATCATCATTCATTCTACAACATCAAAGAGCTCTGGAGAAGACGAAGACGCGAATCAATCGACGAGAGAAGAACTTCTACTTCCTTCCATCAAAACAACTTTTGTTTTTCGTCATGGCTATGAGTAGCTAAACTTTTATTTCAGTTTAGGGTTTCTTACATTGTGAACACGTTTTGACATTTTCGTTCTTAATGCTATTTCATATTTCACTAGTTCTTGTGCTGATTCTCATGAATTAAATTGCTAGATTAAGTGGATTCTATGTCGCAAAGCTTAGTTGATCAACTATTCTTATCGTTAATATTTACTGGATACTTTGTCGTAAAGGTAGATAGTAACACGTAGGTTAAATAATACCTTTGTCGGATTGTTTAATTTAGGAGAGAACTAGAAGTCTAACACCTTTGTCGGGTTAGGTTGTGGCGTATCACCTTTGTCGGGATACTTGGGTTGTTACCTTTGTAGGAACAACCACGCTTTGAAATACAAAATTGATCATTAGATTTCGATGATAAACGTGTCACAATAGAAACCCTAGACTGAATTTTCTCGCTGATTGAATCCCTTGTTATTATTCTCTTGTGCTTTTTAATATTTGCTCACACACAAAACCCCCAATTTATTTGTTTACAGGACAACTGAACCACACCAGCTCTCTAGGGTTCGACCCCTGCTTGCCGCTACACTAGTTTCTTGCAGGGAAAATATAAATTCAAATTTGAGAGGTCAGACGACGCCTGTCAAATTTGGCGCCGTTGCCGGGGAGCTGTGCTTCGGTGAAGTTGTTTTGTTTTTGTTTTCTTTTATTTTTTCTGTTCTTATTTTTATTTAGTTATTTTTTGTGCTTCGCTACTTGTTTGCAATATCTCGCGCAGGTAGTCAGGATGGTGATGACCAGAACAACATCAATGACAACAATGCAATCGCCCCAACTAATAATAACCTGATCCCGCCTCAATTCTGTTATAATTGAGAGACTAAGAGAGTATTGGAATAGCGAGAATAGAGAGAATAGAAAGAGAGCAAAATCAGATTTACTTTCTTGTATTCAACTTGATAAAATATACAAGCTTATTTAGAGGCTAGATCTACCATTAAATATCAACTCACAACTACATCCTAACAGCTCTTTTCTCATTTAATGTTAACTCCCAACAGCTCCTCATTTGAATATTTGAATGAGCTCTTGGATAGTTATATTCTTGAATAGAGTTAATCTTGGATATAGTCTTCCTATCAATACTCCCCCTCAAGCTTGACAACCAGAACTTGTGAAGCTTGGAACCATGAAGACTTGCCTCATTAAAAACCTAAGTATGTAAAACC
This sequence comes from Rhodiola kirilowii, assembly GCA_033675215.1. NCBI lineage: Eukaryota > Viridiplantae > Streptophyta > Magnoliopsida > Saxifragales > Crassulaceae > Rhodiola > Rhodiola kirilowii. Next base: position 16,080,724 of record CM066201.1, read on the forward strand.
TCATGGGATGAAACCATACTTAGGGAAAAAGAGTGCAAACCCTCCTGGCCTAGGAACTCATGACAGAGGAATGCTGCTGAGTCCAAGTTTTGAATTGATGAACTTGCACACCTTTGAGCTTGCAGCTTTAGTGAAGATGTCTGCCATTTGATCTCCACTTCTTGTATAACATGGAAGAATCACTCCTTGCTCCACCATTTGCCTAACTTTGTGGCAGTCAACTTCAATGTGCTTGGTCCTTTCATGGAACACTGAGTTGGATGCAATGTGTATGGCTGCTTGATTGTCACAATGCATGGTGATTGGTGTTGGAGACTCGATGCCTAAGTCCTTGAGCAAAGCCTTGATCCATATGAGTTCTTTGGTGAGCTTCCTCATTACTCTATATTCTGCTTCAGCACTTGAGCATGAGATCACCTTTTGCTTCTTGCTCTTCTAAGTAACTAAGTTGCCTCCAATGAATGTGCAATAGCCTGTGGTAGACTTCCTATCCACTCTATCTCTAGCCCAATCAGCATCACAATAACCCACAGTCTCAGTGCTTCCATTGCACCCCATCCATATACCTTGACCGGGTGAGCCTTTGAGGTATCTAAGGAGCCTCTCCACCATATGCCAATGATGCATCTTTGGTTTTTGCATATGTTGGCTCACCTGATTCACAGCAAAGCAAATATCAGGTCTAGAAATGGTTAAGTAGATGAGTTTACCAACCATCCTTCTATATTGCTTGAAGTCTTCAAATGGCCTATCTTCAATCTCCCCCTCTCTAGATACTTTGTAGCCTTCCTCAAGGGGTGTATTGGCTGGCTTTGCTCTAAGTTTTCCTGCCTCACACAAAAGATCAAGTGTGTACTTCTTTTGGGATAAGAAGAGCCCCTCTTTTGATTGGCATACTTCAATTCCAAGGAAGTACTTTAGCTTACCCAAATCTTTAATATCAAATACAGTTTTTAAGAAAACTTTGGTAGCATTTATACCTGCCTTGTCACTCCCTGTGATGATGATATCATCAATATACAAAAGGATGACAACTCTACCTTTTGGACCAGAGAGGTTGAAGAGGGTGTGATCAGCTTCTGACCTCTTGAAACCTCTCTTTATAAGAGTTGAACTCAGCTTGTGGTACCAAGCTCTTGGTGATTGCTTCAAGCCATAAATTGCCTTCTTCAATCTAAGCACTTTCCCTGGCTTGACTGAGTCTTCTAGGCTAGGAGGGGGAAGCATATAGACCTCTTCTTCTAGTTCTCCTTGGAGAAAAGCATTTTTGACATCCATCTGCGATAATTCCCACTCAAGGTTGGTTGCAAGTGAAAGGATGATCCTTACCGTATGTAGCTTGGCCACTGGAGCAAATGTATCAAGATAGTCTTCTCCATATGTTTGAGTGAATCCTCTTGCTACCAATCTTGCCTTGTGCCTTTCAATCTATCCATCACTCTTGTATTTGATTGTGAAGACCCACTTGCTTGACACTGCCTTCTTTCCATTGGGAAGATCAGACTCATACCAAGTCCCATTTACCTCCATTGCCTTGGTTTCATCGCAAATAGCTTCCCTCCACAACTTATGCTCTTTAGCTTCATCATAGGATCTTGGCACATGTCCTTCATCCAGTTTGCTAATGAACACTTGATGTTCTTGAAGGAAATGAGCCAAAAAACACATAGCTTGAATAGGGTGAGCTACAGCCATGTTGTTGTAGAACACCCTTGTGTTTACCCAATTGGAACAATCATTCCTCACCCTTGTGCTTCTCCTAAGAGGTTGCACTTCTTCAAGCTCTTTACCTTGATGCTCTTCATCATTCGGAGCAAAGTCTGAATCATCTTGGGCTCCATCTTGATCATGACTAGATGAGCCAGCTTTATGTGGCTTGATGGACCATAATTATACGAATCAAAAACACAGTAAAACCCACCAAATTAGACTGTTGGTCTATTTAACTTCTTCTTGTTAGTCTCGATTTATTTCTATAGGGTATTTTGGCGCTTAGAGAGAAAACACGCTAAGGAGAGGATTTTACGCTGAAAAGATATTACGAGACAGTCCAAGGTCACGATCAGACGCTGAATGAAGAATCTCAAGATCCTGACGTAGGAATTACTCAAATCAAATCCAACCGAGGAACAATCAAAGTCAAACGGAGCGAAATTGGACTGATAGTTTTGTGAAAAGACTGCACGAAACTGTCAAAACACACCCATGGACCAAGGTGACCGGCCACCTTGCTTGGAGGTGGCCAAAGCCACCCTTCTCCTCCCCTTGCAACCGGCTACCGGCGGCTCCTCCACCCAAGGCAGCCGGCGGCTTTTCTCCTCCCCCATGTGTCACCTCCTCCTTCCTCCTCCCTTCTCCTCCCTTGGATCAAAACCACATGCCACCCATCTCCACCACCCATCTCCTCCCCTTGTGGCTATAAAAAGAGGCTTCTCCTCCTCATTTCAATCATCCACAAAATCCACAAATTCAAAAATTTGTAAATCACTTCTCTCTCTAAGTTTGGCAAGTTGTAAGTTTGGTTTTGGAAATAATACTCCTGTTTGTTCTTGAGTATTATACTGATTGGAAATAATACTCCTGTTTGTTCTTGAGTATTATACTTTAGAGAATACTCCTGTTGGTTCTTGAGTATTCAGTAGGAAATTGGGAATACTCCTGTTGGTTCTTGAGTATTCCACCCCTTTCCCTCTTACTGTTTTCAAAAACCCCCGAGTATTTAGTTATGATGTCCTTTTCCATGGATATTCGTAGCTAAACTCCTCATTCGGTCGAAGGTATTTTCTTGTATTATAAAATGTTTTAATTTCTTTTAGTTTCTTTTCTCTGTATTCAAAACTTGTTCAATGTGCCATATATAGTCAGAGTTTCCAAGGTTGAGTGGCAGCTGTAACAAGCAAAGCTCTTCCGTGGAAATTCGTGATCATACTCGGTAAGTGGAAGCTGTAACAAGCAAAACTTATCGAGGAGTTCGACTTATCTAAAACACCACTTGGTCGATCGTAACTGAGAGATCAGGTGGATGCGCAAAAGGCTAAGATACTTCGAAAGGAGGAATTAGTCTGAAGTAGAATAAGTGTTGCTTTAAACGATGTTGCAAGTCTTGCGCTGCGAAAGGGCCTCGATTCATCTTTGAATACTTAGAAAGGTTACTAACGGTTATTAATAAACATGTTATAATACAAGGTACCTGAAACCGAATACTTTTCCTTGAATTACAAAAAACCCCCCTGTATTTACTTTTATAAACTGCTCGATCAACTACAACCATCAACCGCTCATCTACCGAAGGAATCGCAATCACGCATCACCCACTGTAAGTCTTCTTCCCTTAACTCTTTTACTTTTAGTATTTTAATTTCTGTATTTACTTTTCCGCATAAAAAACCAAAAAAACCAAAAACAGTAGCTTTGTAATTAGCAGTAAGTCCGCAATCGACCTAAAATCACTCACCATACGATCCCCTAAAGAACAGTTATCCCTCTAATTCCCTTGGGTTCGACCCCTACTTACCACTTACTACCCAGTAGTGTAGTCGCGAGTAGCGGAAAATATAAATTTATTTGTACAGAGAACATTGCACCTTAACGACAGTGCAGTGCGCTCCGTCAAATTGGCGCCGTTGCCGGGGAATTAGCCATCGCATAAGTTCTTTAAATCGCGCTCGAAACAACCATGTCTCGCGAAGGAAGCCACCATGACTACCAAGATGACGACGAGATGAACCTGTACGATCGAAACAATGAGGTGCCACTTCCATTTATGGATGATCCGGAGCAACTCATCCGAAGCAGACGAGCTCGTGAAAGGGAAGCCATCAGAAGAAACCAAGAACCACCAGAGGACCGGAATGCAGCTGGTCCAGTACGACAACCCCCTAGATATCCACCACCCCCGCAACCTAGACAAGTGCCGAGACGAGAACCCGCTTTCGATGACTACTACGGAGATAACAACAACTACCGTACACCTACTATGGGAGAACTAAATGCCCCAGAATTCGAAACGCAGCCATGGTGCATTTGCCAGAGCCCTGAGCTAGAAAACATTGTCATCGACATCAACAATTTGCCAAGGTTCTCAGGAACTAATGAAGAATCTGCAACAACTCATCTCCAACGACTACATGGCATTTGCCAAAATCTAAAACCCAATCGAGTGAATATAAACGACTTCAAGTTAAAGGCGTTCTATTTTTCCCTCGTTGACTCGGCAAGCGACTGGTTCCTTTCATTACCTTCAGAAAGCATCAGAACATGGGTTCATATGCAAAGGAAATTCCTGGATGAATACTGCCCAGCAACAAAAACAATGCAAGTAAGAAGGCAATTACAGGACATAAGGCAGGAACCTAATGAAACCATGTACGATTACCTGGAAAAATTCAACCGCCTGGAGAGAAGCTGCTGTACTCTAGGATTACCTGAGAAGCTCAACATCGAGTACCTAATTAATGGACTAACTAAGATAGACAAAATGTTCCTGGATGCCTCAGCTGGAGGATCCATGATGAATCTATCATTAAATGCCATAAGGAATCTCATCACTAACGTTGCTGAAAATGCTCGGTTTAGAGAGGAGACTACTCGTCAAGATGAATTCTTCCAAACAAAAAACGTCTCACTATCCGATGCATCAGTAAACTCCATGCCTGAAGAGATGAAGCAGCTAAAGGAGATGATGATTCAAATCCTACGAAGGCAGCCAGTTCCGGTAAAACCTTGCGAGTTCTGTGGTTCTGCAGACCACAAAACTGACGCATGTCCAACATTAATACAAGAGGAACCGACAGAAGTGAATGCAGTAGGAGAATACCAAGAATACAACAACAATCAGCCAGAACCAACCAAGTCGCTCGATGACACAATAAAGGAGCTCGCATGAAGCATAAATCAATTGGGTACTTCGCTACACCAACACCAGGAAAAAACTGACGGGGCAATTTCAGAATTGACCAAACAAATCTCCCAACTCGCTGCCTCAGTATCCACACTCACTAATGAGTCCGGCAGACTCCTTTCACAAACAATTCAAATGCAGGAAGATGTGAATGCCTTGACTCTTAGGAGTGGAAAAACGCTTGTCGGCAAACCTTTGGAGCAAGAGGACAAGGACCCAAGATTACCCGGGAAAGAACAAATGAGGCCCGAGTCTCTCGAAGCTCTAGAAGAAGAAGCGGTCGATGAAGACGACGGCATGTATGAGGAAGAGCAGGACGTAACCGAAGAAGAAGGGGATACGTCCAAAGAACACATACCTGGCCCGGTGCCTAGAACCGAAGACCCTAGAATCAGCGCAAAACTTCCATTCCCAGTACCTGCTCGCATGCAAAAACAGCATGTCATGGATGAGGACGTGTTTGAATTATTCAGCAAAGTCGAAATTAGCATCCCCCTCCTAGAAGCCATTAAGCAAATTCCTCGGTACGCCAAGTTTTTAAAAGAACTACGTATCAACCGGAGGAAGACTAGAAACGATCAGGAGCTGATGAGTAGAAACGTATTGGCCGCCATACAACGAAAAATGCCCCCCAAATGTGGAGATCCAGGCACTTACACCATTCCATGCACAATTGGCAACATTAGGATCGAGAACTGCATGCTAGATCTTGGAGCATCAATCATAGTCCTCCCCTTCTCTATCTACTCATGTCTTAAGATTGGGCCACTAAAACCCACCGGTCTCACTATTCAACTACCAGATCGGTCATGCAAACAGCCAGAGGGCAAAATTGAAGACGTCCTGGTTCAAGTAGGCAAATTAGTATTTCCAGCAGACTTCTACGTCTTAAAAATGGAGAATGGCGGACCTACAGATCATGCACCCATCCTTCTCGGCCGTCCATTTCTCAAAACATCACAAATGAAGATAGACTGTGGAAGTGGAATGCTATCAATGGAAGTAGAAGGAGAAGTCTTCAGCTTTGATATATTTCAAGCAATGAAGTACCCTATGGAATTCGAGGAAGTACACGCTCTCAATGCTTTGGACGACCTGGTCCAAGAAATTCAATCAGAATCAAGATCAGATCCCTTAAAAGCCATACTTAACGGAGCCGAAGGATCATACGAATTAACCGAAGACTTGCATGAAACGGTGGCTCACTTAACAATCTCGGAGCCTCTCATACCAGAATATGAAGTCAACGAGGTAAAGCTATTCAAATCAAATACTTTTCTTCCCTCGGTAATGCAAGCACCCAAAATAGAATTGAAGCCCCTGCCTGGACATCTGAAGTACGCCTTCCTCGGGGATAATGACACGCTCCCTGTAATCATCAAAAGTGGCTTGGAAGCGGGCCAGGAACAAAGGTTGATAAAAGTACTAAAACAGGACAAGTTAGCTATTGGATGGACACTGGCCGACTTAAGAGGAGTCAGCCCAGCTGTATGCATGCACCGTATTTCACTCGAGGACGGAGCAAAGCCATCAAGAGAACATCAACGATAACTCAATCCAATCATGATGGAGATCGTCCAAAAGGAAATACAAAAGCTTCTTGATGCGGACGTTATCTATCCCATATCAGATAGCCCATGGGTAAGTCCTGTCCACGTGGTCCCAAAGAAAAATGGGATCACAGTCGAAGAAGATGCCAAAGGAAATATGGTAACAACAAGGATCAAGAACAGCTAGAGAATGTGCATCGACTACAGGAAATTAAACGCCGTCACAAGGAAAGACCATTTCCCCTGCCATTCATCGATCAAATGCTAGACAGACTGGCAGGCAAGCCATATTTCTGCTTCTTGGACGGGTTCTCAGGATACAATCAGATCCCTATAGCACCTGAGGACCAAGAAAAGACTACATTCACCTGCCCATTCGGTACATTCACCTTCAGAAGAATGTCGTTCGGCCTATGCAATGCCCAGGGAACTTTTCAAAGGGTAGTAACCAACATCTTTTCAGACATGATCGGGGAATTCATTGAAGTCTTCATGGACGACTTCACAATCTATGGCAGTACATTCGACGCTTGCCTAGATAACTTGAGCACGGTTCTGGCACGATGTGTCTCAATGAACCTTGTGCTCAATTATGAGAAATGCCACTTCATGGTAACTCATGGAGTGGTCTTAGGGCACGTCGTCTCACAAGAAGGCATAGAGGTGGATAAATCTAAGATAGACTTGATCATGACTTTACCATACCCCTCCACTGTCCGAGACATCCAATCCTTCCTTGGGCATGCGGGATTCTACCGACGATTCATCAAGGACTTCTCCAAAAAGTCGTTGCCTCTATCCACTCTTCTCCAAAAAGAAGTTCCTTTTGAATTCACCAATACATGCAAAGAATCCTTTGATGAACTCAAAAAGGCCCTCACTAGCACACCCGTCATCCAAACTCCGGATTGGAAAAAATCATTTGAGATCATGTGTGACGCAAGCGACTTTGCTGTAGGAGCAGTTCTCGGCCAAAAGATTGACAAGAAAACGGGTGTGATCTACTACGCCTCACGAACCCTAGATCCTGCCCAACGGAACTACTCCACCACCGAGAAGGAACTCTTAGCAGTACTATTCGCTTTAGAAAAATTCAGACCCTATTTGCTTGGAGCAAAAGTAATAGTTTACTCTGATCATGCTGCCATCCGTTACCTGATGAAGAAAAAGGAGTCCAAGCCAAGACTCATTCGGTGGATATTACTACTGCAAGAGTTCGATGTGGAAAATAGGTATAACGCTAGATATTACTTATGGGATGATCCCTATTTATGGAAAATAGGAGCAGATCAAATACTTAGGAGATGCATCCCCGATAATGAAATAGCTTCAGTTATTAGCTTTTGCCATGAGTTTGCATGTGGAGGACTGATGGACCACAATTATACGAATCAAAAACACAGTAAAACCCACCAAATTAGACTGTTTGTCTATTTAACTTCTGGTTGTTAGTGCCGAAATACTTTTACAGGACATTTTGGAGTCTAGAGAGAAAACACGCTAAGGAGAGGATTTTACGCTGAAAAGATAACAAGAGTCAATCCAAGGTCAAGATCAGACGCTGAACGAAGAAATCTCAAGATTCTGACCAAGGATTACTCAAATTAAATCCAACCGAGGAATAATCAAAGTCAGACCGGAGAGGAATTGAATTGATAGTTTTGTAAAGACTGTACAAAACTGTCAAAACTCATCCATTTCCTCCTCCATGACTGGCGGCTAGATGAGAGATGATGAGTCATGGGTGGCCTCCTCCCTTTCTCCTCCTTGGATGACTTTAAGACCTTGGCAAGAGGTGGCCAAGGGAAAGAAACCTCCCCCTTTTCTTCCCCCCAACCGGTGGCTAATGAGGCCACCATAAGGTGGTGACAAGTGGAGCTCCTCCCATCCACATCCTCCTCCTCCCATCTCCTCCCTTGATCCCAAACCACATGGAGCCATCACCACATTCCATTGCCTCCTCCTCCTCCTCCTTATAAATAGAGAGCTTCTCCTCTTCACAAATCATCACCACCACATTTCACAACTTATCTCTCTAGATTTGTAATACTTTGTAAAGTTTGGTTTTGATCAATAAAGTTACGATACTTTGCTATGCGCTACTCTTCCATGGATAGGCGTAGCTAAACTCCTCATTCGACGGAAGGTACAATCTTGTATTATTTAATGTTTAATTAGTTTAGTTTATTTTCTCTGTATTCAATGCTTGTTCTATGTGCCATATATAAAAGTTAGAATGTTTAAGGTCGAGTAAACCTTTTGGAAATGTGACCATAAGGATCCAAATTCGTAAGCTCTTCCTTAGATATTCGTGATCACACTCGGGTAAGTGGACCATTTGGGAACTGGACCAAAGGGACCAAATGGAGAAACTTATCTGAAGAGGTCGACTATCCTAAAAACCATTTGGAAACTGGACCAAAGGGACCAATTGGATGCACACAGACTAGTACGCTTTAATCAGTGTTCAGACTAGTCTAATTAGAACAAGTAGCCGATGTTGCAAGTCTTGTGCTGTAACTAGCCTCGATTCATCGTTTGAATACTTAGAAGGTTTACTAAATTAATAAACATGCTATAATACAAGAACACCTGAAACCGAATACTTTACTCACAACTGTTAAAAACCCCCCCTTGTACTTACTTTTGTAAACTGCTCAATCAACCGCAACCATCAACCACTCATATACCGAAGGAATCAACAATCACGCATCACCCACTGTAAGTCCCTCTTTGTAATTAATCATTTAATTTCTGTAATTTACTTTCCGCACAAAAAACATAAAAAACCAAAAACAGTAGCATAGTTAATCACGCTAAAAGCTCAATCAACGTAAAACACGTCCATCGCTAGTATAGTTTTAAAGGAACAACCTATCCCCCTAATTCCCTTGGGTTCGACCCGTACTTACCACGTACTACCTAAAAAATAGTTAAGTCACGAGTGCGGTCTTATAAATTTATTTGTGCAACATTGCCTCACGACAAGGCAGTGACTGTCAAATTGGCGCCTTTGCCGGGGAATTAGCAAATGGGTAGTTGTTCTTTTTTCTATACATAATCCGCCATGTCTTCCTACTGCGAAAACGAGCCGTGGAAATATGATGAGTTTTTCTGGCTACTCCGCGAAGAGATCATCAACATTAAGCAATCCCAGGACCAAACTTTGGACAAGTACTTGGAGTACTTTGACTCCCTTGTGGAGAACGGCCCGCACCATGGATTCACCAGAATCAATCTTCTTCAAAGGTTTCTCGGTGGAATGAGGCCACTTGAGCGGAAAAGATTTAATGATGTAGCAGGATGTTCACTCAGGAAGTTAACCGTGGGTGAAGCCTAGCGCCTCATAAATGATTTGGCAAAGAACACAAAACAGGGTAAGTGGCACCAAACTGACAATAAGGCACCAACGATGGAAGTGGACTCAGTTCAGAACGAGCCCGACACCACACCCATTGTAAGCTTGCCCGCAACAAAACTGAGAGAAGACATCAGTACAAGGGCAGTAATGGATATGGAGGCGGAGCTAAAGGAACCAACACTGGAGCCCACAAAGCTAACAGAGGATGAGGACGCATGGATAACTGGAAAGGAGCCTACATGGGATCTCACTCCCGAACCATCCAAAGTAATGGACGAATCAGATACAGAAAGCATCAAGGAGGAAGAATTGGAAGCTAGCATCCAGCAAATGAGTGCCCCAATACACCAAGACGAGGTCGAAGACGAGGAATTCTGGGCGACTGCAGAACTGATCTGGGACCGCATCACCAAACCGAACCTCATCACCAAACTACCCGAGGAAGTCCCGACTCTACTTGACGAGCCAAATGAAGTCCCGGACTTCACTACCAAACCAGCCGAGACATGCCCGGACCTCACTGCCGAACTCACCGAAAAAATCACGGCAGGCCCGGCCCTCACTGAAGAACTGCTCGAGAAAGACCTGGCCCTTGTGGTGGAAGTCCCCCAACTTGACCCCTCGGTTTGTATACGGATCACAGCCCCTGAAGATAAAGTGATCAATGAGGAGGTGCAAGGCGAGTTGGAAGTGGGACAAAGGCAAGAAAAGCCAAAGATGGATGATGGACCAAAGTTATACGAATCATAAACACAGTATAACCCCCTTATTTAGACATTTTGTCTATTTAACTTTTGCTTGTTAGTTCAGATATATTTTTGCAGGGTAATTCAGAGCTTAGAGAGAATACATACTAAAGAGGAGCTTTTAGAGCAGAAAAGATGTTACGAGTCAATCCAAGGTCAAGATCATATGCCGACTGAAGAAATATCAAGGATCCTGACGTTGAAGCACTCATAACAAATTAATCAGAAGAATCAGGAGAGGAATTAAGACAGTCCGGGGAAGAAAACACATTGACAGTTTTGTGAAAAGACTGCACAAAACTGTACAAAACTCACATTAGGGCAAGATGACCGACCACTTGGGCAAGAGGTGGCCAAAGCCACCCCTCCTCCTCCTTCCACCACCGGCAACCGGCGGCTCCTCCACCCATGGTGACCGGCGGCTTTTTGCTCCTCCACATGTCTCCTCCTCCTTCCTCCTCTTCTCCTCCCTTGGATCAAAAGACATGTGCATCCATCTCCACCACCCATCTCCTCCCATTTTAGCTATAAAAGGAGGAGCTCCTCCCCTCATTCAAACCATCCCTCACTTGTAAAAAACACTTCTCTCTCTAAGTTATGTATTTGTAAAGTTTGGCTTTGGAAATAAAGGATAGCTCCCTTGGCGCTTCAACGGTTGTAAGTAATTCTTAGTATTTATTCAACTGTTTTATTTCCATAGTTATAATGTTTAGCGCGATGAATAGTAGCTAAACTAATAGTTCGGTAGAAGGGGCGCACTTGTTTTATAAAATGTTTTAGACTATTAACTTAGTGTCTCGAATTAGTATTCAACACTTATTCTATGTGCCATATATAAAAGTTAGAATGTCTAAGGTAAAGTAAACCATTTGGGAATGTGACCATAGGGGTCCAAATTCGTAAACTCTTCCTTAGATATTCGTGATCACACTCGGGTAAGTGGACCATTTAAAAACTGGGCCAAAGGGATTAAATGAATAAACTTATCTGAAGAGGTCGACTATCTTAAAAACCATTTGAAAACTGGGCCAAAGGGATTAAATGGATGCATGTAGGCTAATATAACCGGGAATGGAGTATTAGTCTAAGTAGAATAAGTGCTATATGTCCTAGGAATAGGCTAGACAGTGTACGCAAATCGAGTGCTTGGAATGGCCTTGATACACCGTTTGAATACTTAGACGATTCACTAAAAGTCAATGATAAACAGGATATAATACAAGACCCCTGAAACCAAACATTTCTCTTTAATTATAAACTGCAATTTACTTTCCAGTATTAAAACCAACCAACCATCCAATCAATCAATCAATCACTTAGCTGGTAGCTTTAAAACCAACCAACCGACTTAAAAAACGCTCTTTCGCTGGACAACCCCCTCAAAGAACATCTATTCCACTGATTCTCTTGGGTTCGACCCCTACTTACCACTTGCTACCCAGTATTAAAGTCGCGAGTAGCGGACTTTTATAAATATTATTTTTGACGTTTGCACATAACGACTGTGCGTCCATCAAAAATTAGCGCCGTTGCCGGGGAATCAGCCATCGGATAAAGTTCTTTTAATCGTTACGTACTTCAAAACAACCATGTCTCGCGAAGAAACTCACCATGACTACCAGGATAACGAAGAAGAAACCACTGAACCGTCAGAAGAGACTCCTGAACCGTCTAAGGAATCAGACATGGAAAGCACCGGAAGCAACGAAGTAGGAGTCCAGAACACCACTGACGAGCTGCCCATGCCATACCCGACTATCATTACCCAGGCAGCTGAAACTATCTACGATCAGTTCCTCACGAACCAACATAACGAGGCAGAACCAAGCCTCATGAGGCCTTCCCGACTTTTCCCCTTAATCAATGAGCAAGTCGCAGCAAACTGTGCGATCAATGAAGAAGCTCAAAGGAGAATTGGAAAAGCACCTCTGCAGAAAGACCCCTTGATGGAGCATTGCTATGCCGCAACTGGACTAGGCAGTCCCAAATACAAAAACTTCAAAAGGCTAGTAGTGAAAGGTCCCTCGCCCCCTTCGGGGTATTGGAAGGAAAAAATCCCGAAACAAAGGAGTCCTGACCAGAACACAACATCCGGCAAGAAGTCAGGAAGAAGCAACACTGGAATGGTGGCAAAGTACGACCTCAGCCACCCATGGGACCCAAACCAGTAATCCACAACGAGGTACTGTCGAGCCAACGACGTTAAACAAGTGCACTGGTCGGGAGGTAACCCGACACTATCTTACTTTTCCGCACTTTAATTTCTGTCATTTAAATTCAGTATTTAGTTTTAAGCTTGCATGACTTTTGAACTAAGGCACGCCTTCGTTCAAAAGTGGGGGGGTGAGAACCACCTATGTACGTAAATAACATGCAGCTGTTTTTTCTTTGTTAGTAATAGTATCTTTATGAAAATATTAACTTAAGAATGTGAAAAAGATAAATCATAATTCATGCATTAACCTTGTGAAAATTCAACTGTTTAAAAACTTAGAATGTAACTTTCCATTTGTCCTTTGTGCTGAGATAACTAGGGATGTGGAGTTGATATAAACTGCCCAAGAGAGGCTTGGCAAGCAATCAAAGGATCAGATCAAACTATATGGTTTTCGAAGTCAGTGGAGGCTGCACTTCGGGTTTTCAGTGAATAATTGAAGTCAACTCCGCCAAGAAGCATCTATGCAAAGGCGAGGATGGGAATCAGACCGTCCTCTCTCTAGTCAAAATAGCCGAGAAAATAGATGAGCGACCCTCATCTTGACCCGCGCAAAACGAGAAAGACGAGAGGAGCGGGGAGGTATTTCCATAGGCTTGCGGGCGATGATTGGACCTCCCAAAAAGGCTTGAGAAAATGGACTAGCAGTCACAAAAAGGCGAAAAACTCAAAGAAGAAAATCAAAAGAGGCCAAAGGCCCAAAATTGTGAAGGTTTTAACCGAGCAAAAGTGAAGCACTCAAAAAGTCAAATCAAAGGCCAAAGGCCGATTCACTACAACAAAAAAGCAGTCCCTCGCCAAAGAAGAAAATCAAAAAGGCTCAACTCACTGAAACCCGAATCGAATCGTGTGCTAGAGAAAGCTACAAGAAAACCATATAGTGCGAGACGATCCCAAGATTGCAGTCCAGAAGCCTAAAAAGGGCTATCTCCCAAGACATCCAATATAATTTGCATCTCAGCACGGAGGTACAAGTATTAAGTTTCTTCTATTTATTTACGCAGTTTAATTTGGTAATAAGTAAGCAATGCATGAATTAGGATAGATCGAGTACCACAGTCTAATCTTCATATTTCAAAGCCAACTTATAGTACAGCCCTTTAATAGCATTGTTCGGGACGAACAACTAAAAGTGGGGGGTAATCTGATGGACCAAAGTTATACGAATCATAAACACAGTATAACCCCCTTATTTAGACATTTTGTCTATTTAACTTTTGCTTGTTAGTTCAGATATATTTTTGCAGGGTAATTCAGAGCTTAGAGAGAATACATACTAAAGAGGAGCTTTTAGAGCAGAAAAGATGTTACGAGTCAATCCAAGGTCAAGATCATATGCCGACTAAAGAAATATCAAGGATCCTGACGTTGAAGCACTCATAACAAATTAATCAGAAGAATCAGGAGAGGAATTAAGACAGTCCGGGGAAGAAAACACATTGACAGTTTTGTGAAAAGATTGCACAAAACTGTACAAAACTCACATTAGGGCAAGATGACCGATGATGGACCATAATTGTATGAAACATAAATGCAGTTAAACCCACCAAATTAGATTGTTTGTCTATCTAACTTCTACGTGTTAGTCCCGATATATTTCCACAGGGCATTTTAGAGACTGAAGTGAAAACACGCTAAGGAGAGGATTTTATGCTGAAAAGATAACAAGAGTCAATCCAAGGTCAAGATCATATGCCGACTGAAGAAATATCAAGGATCCTGACGTTGAATTGACCATAACAAATTAATCAGAAGAATCAGGAGTGGAGTCAAGATAGCCCGGGGAAGAAACACATTGACAGTTTTGTGAAAAGACTGCACAAAACTGTACAAAACTCACATTTGGGCACGATGACCGGCCACCATTCAAGGAGGTGGGCAAGGGAGGAGCTCCTCCCCCTTGGGTGACCGGCAACCGACGGTGCCACCTCCTCCACCAAAAGCCGCCGGCCTCCTCCCCTTCCTCCACATGTGGCCATCTCCTCCCTTGATTTCTCCTCCAATCAAAATGCAACACTTGCCACCCATCTCCACCACCCATCTCCTCCCATTTTGGCTATAAAAGGAGGAGCTCCTTCTCCTCCAAAACACACCTCAATCTCAATTCACTTCTCTCTCTAGAAGTTGTAATATTGTAACGTTGTAATCTTGGCTTTGGAAATAAAGGATAGCTCCCTTGGCGCTTCAACGGTTGTAAGTAATTCTTAGTATTTATTCAACTGTTTTATTTCCTTTGTTATAATGTTTAGCACGATGAATAGTAGCTAAACTTGTAATTCGGTCTAAGGGGCGCACTTGTATTATAAAATGTTTTAAGACTATTCACTTAGTGTCTAGTCTAAGTATTCAAAACTTATTCTATGTGCCATATATTAAGTCAGAACGTCCAAGGTAGAGTGGATGCTTGGAATGGCAAAACTCTACAGCGGGGTTCGTAAACTTGTACGGATAAGTGGATGCTTGGAATGGCAAAGCTTATCTGAGAAGTTTGACTCATCTTAAACACCATTTGGTTGATCGGGAATGATTGATCAAATGGATGCACATAGGCTAATATAACCGGGAATGGAGTATTAGTCTAAATAGAATAAGTGTTCTACGTCCTTGGAATAGGCTAGACAGTGTACGCAAATCGAGTGCTTGGAATGGCCTTGATACACCGTTTGAATACTTAGGAGAGTCACTAAAGGTCAATGATAAATAGGATATAATACAAGTCCCCTGAAAACGAACATTTCTCTTTAATTATAAACTGTAATTTACTTTCCAGTATTAAAACCAACCAACCAACCAATCAATCAATCGAAATAGCTGGTAGCTTTAAAACCAACCAACCGACCTTAAACACGCTCCCACGCTGCGTAATCCCCCCGAAGAACAATTATTCCCCTAGTTCCCTTGGGTTCGACCCCTACTTACCAAGTACTACCCAGTAGTATAGTTGCGAGTAGCGGACTATTATAAATTTATTTGCACAAATCGCTTTGACGACGAGCGGTTCTGTCAAATTGGCGCCGTTGCCAGGGAACTAGTCATCGGATAACTGTTCTTCCCTCCCCTTTTCTTTTCTGTTCATCTCTCTATGACACTACCCGTTACGCATGCATGGACAACGCGATTTCTGCCCCTGTTCGGAGGAATGGAGGGAGAAGACCCTGTACAGCACTGTCGAAACTTCCACCAAGTCTGCCACAACATCAAACCTGAAAACGAAGTGTTAGAGGAATTTAAGCTGAAATGCTTTAAATTCTCTCTAACCGACTTCGCCACGATATGGTACTACACATCCACCGCTTGCAGTGCAGAACGTTTCGTAGATCTCTGCGTTCCGTTCCTGAAGGAATTCTCCCCTCCTTCCTTATGCCAAGAAACCCGCGAGAAGATCCTGAACCTTCAACAATCCCGGGATGAGACTTTGGACGAATACTACATGAACTACGATGTCATCGTCTCAAGCTGCCCGCACCATGGATTTACGAAGAAAGTTCTTCTTCAAAAATTTCTTCGTGGGATGAGGGCCGAAGAGCTGGGAAGAGTTAACGAAGCTATGAAAAGGTCTGCAACAAACTTCACCGTTGCAGACATGTGGTTCCTTATAATCGGCCTGGCCGCTACCACAAGACGAGCACCCCAAACTGACGAGGAAACGCAGACAGAAGAAGCTGATCCTGAGGCTGATGAAGAAGAAACCACCGAACCGTCGGAAGAGACTCCTGAACCGTCTGAAGAATCAGACATGGAAAGCACCGGAAGCAACGAAGTAGGAGTCCAGAACACACTGACGAACTGCCCAAGCCATACCCGACTATCATTACCCAGGCAGCTGAAACTATCTACGATCAGTTCTTCACGAACCAACATAACGAGGCAGAACGAAGCCTCATGAGGCCTTCCCGACTTTTCCCCTTAATTAATGAGCAAGTCGCCGCGAACTACGCGATCCAAGAAGAAGCTCAGAGGAGAATGGGAAAAGCACCTCTGCAGAATGACCCCTCGATGGAGCAGTGCTATGCCGCAACCGGACTAGGCAGTCCCAAATACAAAAACTTCGAAAGGCTGGTAGTGAAAGGTCCATCACCCCCTCCGGGGTATTGGAAAGAAAAGATCCTGAAACCAAGGAGTCCTAACCAGCACACAACATCCAGCAAGAAGTCAGGAAGAAGCAACACTGGAACGGTGGCAAAGTTTGACCTCAGCCACCCATGGGACCCAAACCAATGAACCACAAATGAGGTATCGTCGAGCCAATGACGTTAAACAAGTGCACTGGTCGGGAGGTAACCCGACACTATCTTACTTTTCCGCACTTTAATTTCTGTCTTTTAAATTCAGTATTTAGTTTTAAGCTTGCATGACTTTTGAACTAAGGCACGCCTTCGTTCAAAAGTGTGGGGTGAGATCCACCTCTGTACATAAATAACATGCGGCTGTTTTTCTTTTTTTTAATAATAGTATCTTTTTTAAAATATGAACTTAAGAATGTGAAAAAGATAAATCATAATTCATGCATTAACCTTGTGAAAATTCAACTGTTTAAAAACTTAGAACGTAACTTTCCATTTGTCCTTTGTGCTGAGATAACTAGGGATGTGGAGTTCATATAAACTGCCCTAGAAAGGCTTGGCAAGCAATCGAAGGATCAAATCAAACTATATGGTTTTCGAAGTCAGTGGAGGCTGCACTTCGGGTTTCAGTGAAGATTGAAGTCATCTCAGCCATGCAATGCAAAAGGCGAGGAAGGGAATCAGACTGTCCTATCTCCGGTCAAAGTAGCCGAGATAATAGATGAGCAACCCTCATCTTGACCCGCGCGAAAACGACAGTCAAAGTAGCCGAGAAAATAGATGAGCGACCCTCACCTTGACCCGCGCGAAAACGGCAAAAAAGAGAGAAGCGGGGAGGTATTTCCATAGGCTTGTGGGCGATGATTGGACCTCCCAAAAAGGCTTGAGAAAATGGACTAGCAGTGACAAAAAGGCGAAAAGCTCAATGAAGCAAATCAAGAGGCCAAAGGCCCAAAATTGTGAAGGTTTTAACCGAACAAAAAGTGAAGAACTCAAAAAGTCAAATCAAAGGCCAAAGGCCAATTCACTACAAAAAGCAGTCCCTCGCCAAAAGAAATCAAAGTACTCAATCCAGTAAAACCCGAACCGAATCACGTGCTAGAGAAAGCTACAAGAAAACCATATAGTAAGAGACGATCCCGAGGTTGCAGTCCAGGAGCCTAAAAAGGGCTATCTCCCGAGACATCCAATATAATTTGCATCTCAGCACGGAGGTACAAGTATTAAGTTTCTTCTATTTATTTACGCAGTTTAATTTGGTAATAAGTAAGCAATGCATGAATTAAGATAGATCGAGTACCACAGTCTAATTTTCATATTCCAAAGCCAAACTTAGAACTTACGCCCTTTAATAGCATTGTTCGGGACGAACAACTAAAAGTGTGGGGTAATCTGATGGACCATAATTGTACGAAACATAAATGCAGTTAAATCCATCAAATTAGACTGTTTGTCTATCTAACTTCTACATGTTAGTCCCGATATATTTCCACAGGGCATTTTAGAGACTGAAGTGAAAACACGCTAAGGAGAGGATTTTATGCTGAAAAGATAACAAGAGTCAATCCAAGGTCAAGATCATATGCCGACTGAAGAAATATCAAGGATCCTGACGTTGAATTGACCATAAGAAATTAATCAGAAGAATCAGGAGTGGAGTCAAGACAGCCCGGGGAAGAAACACATTGACAGTTTTGTGAAAAGACTGCACAAAACTGTACAAAACTCACATTTGGGCAAGATGACCGGCCACCATTCAAGGAGGTGGGCAAGGGAGGAGATCCTCCCCCTTGGGTGACCGGCAACCGGCGGCGCCACCTCCTCCACCAAAAGCCGCCGGCCTCCTCCCCTTCCTCCACATGTGGCCATCTCCTCCCTTGATTTCTCCTCCAATCAAAATGCAACACTTGCCACCCATCTCCACCACCCATCTCCTCCCATTTCGGCTATAAAAGGAGGAGCTCCTTCTCCTCCAAAACACACCTCAATCTCAATTCACTTCTCTCTCTAGAAGTTGTAATATTGTAACGTTGTAATCTTGGCTTTGGAAATAAAGGATAGCTCCCTTGGCGCTTCAACGGTTGTAAGTAATTCTTAGTATTTATTCAACTATTTTATTTCCTTAGTTATAATGTTTAGCGCGATGAATAGTAGCTAAACTTGTAGTTCGGTCTAAGGGGCGCACTTGTATTATAAAATGTTTTAAGACTATTAACTTAGTGTCTAGTCTAAGTATTCAAAACTTATTCTATGTGCCATATATTAAGTCAGAACGTCCAAGGTAGAGTAGATGCTTGGAATGGCAAAACTCTACAGCGGGGTTCGTAAACTTGTACGGATAAGTGGATGCTTGGAATGGCAAAGCTTATCTGAGAAGTTTGACTCATCTTAAACACCATTTGGTTGATCGGGAATGATTGATCAAATGGATGCACATAGGCTAATATAACCGGGAATGGAGTATTAGTCTAAATAGAATAAGTGTTCTACGTCCTTGGAATAGGCTAGACAGTGTACGCAAATCGAGTGCTTGGAATGGCCTTGATACACCGTTTGAATACTTAGGAGAGTCACTAAAGGTCAATGATAAATAGGATATAGTACAAGTCCCCTGAAACCGAACATTTCTCTTTAATTATAAACTGTAATTTACTTTCCAGTATTAAAACCAACCAACCAACCAATCAATCAATCAAAATAGCTGGTAGCTTTAAAACCAACCAACCGACCTTAAACATGCTCCCACGCTGCGTAATCCCCCCGAAGAACAATTATTCCCCTAGTTCCCTTGGGTTCGACCCCTACTTACCAAGTACTACCCAGTAGTATAGTTGCGAGTAGCGGACTATTATAAATTTATTTGCACAAATCGCTTTGACGAAGAGCGGTTCTGTCAAATTGGCGCCGTTGCCGGGGAACTAGTCATCGTATAACTGTTCTTCCCTCCCCTTGGATCAAAAGACATGTGCATCCATCTCCACCACCCATCTCCTCCCATTTTGGCTATAAAAGGAGGAGCTCCTCCCCTCATTCAACCATCCCTCACTTGTAAAAAACACTTCTCTCTCTAAGTTATGTATTTGTAAAGTTTGGCTTTGGAAATAAAGGATAGCTCCCTTGGCGCTTCAACGATTGTAAGTAATTCTTAGTATTTATTCAACTGTTTTATTTCCTTAGTTATAATGTTTAGCGCGATGAATAGTAGCTAAACTAATAGTTCGGTAGAAGGGGCGCACTTGTATTATAAAATGTTTTAGACTATTAACTTAGTGTCTCGAATTAGTATTCAACACTTATTCTATGTGCCATATATAAAAGTTAGAATGTCTAAGGTAAAGTAAACCATTTGGGAATGTGACCAAAGGGGTCCAAATTCGTAAACTCTTCCTTAGATATTCGTGATCACACTCGGGTAAGTGGACCATTTAAAAACTGGGCCAAAGGGATTAAATGAATAAACTTATCTGAAGAGGTCGACTATCTTAAAAACCATTTGAAAACTGGGCCAAATGGATTAAATGGATGCATGTAGGCTAATATAACCGGGAATGGAGTATTAGTCTAAGTAGAATAAGTGCTATATGTCCTAGGAATAGGCTAGACAGTGTACGCAAATCGAGGGCTTGGAATGGCCTTGATACACCGTTTGAATACTTAGACGATTCACTAAAAGTCAATGATAAACAGGATATAATACAAGACCCCTGAAACCGAACATTTCTCTTTAATTATAAACTGCAATTTACTTTCCAGTATTAAAACCAACCAACCATCCAATCAATCAATCAATCACTTAGCTGGTAGCTTTAAAACCAACCAACCGACTTAAAACACGCTCTTTCGCTGGACAACCCCCTCAAAGAACATCTATTCCACTGATTCTCTTGGGTTCGACCCCTACTTACCACTTGCTACCCAGTAGTAAAGTCGCGAGTAGCGGACTTTTATAAATATTATTTTTGACGTTTGCACATAACGACTGTGCGTCCATCAATGGAGCACTCACTCGTCATGAGCCAAGAAAAGCCGGCTGAAAACTCACTCGTTCTAGGATGGCCAATCATCTCTGCCACAAAGAAGCGACAAAGACATGGCCCGGTGCAATGGAAGCCCGGAAGGAGGAACAAGAGAGCTCGACTTGATGAACCAGCTAATATGGTCAAGGAATCCTCGCCCTCTCGAGGATATGTAAAGAAGAAACCTCCGGATCAAGGGAGAGCAAAACTGAGCCCGCTGCCATATGTGCTCTTTGGGCAAATCAAAAGGGCAGCTGTGAAGAAGTTCGACCTCAAGCAACCATGGGATCCAAACACATCTGCTCGCAAGAAATCGGGAAAAGGCAAGGCAAAAACCAACACAGAAACGGTGGCAAAGTTCGACTTGAGCCACTGATAGAACCGCTTGTCGTCAAAGCGATTTGTGCAAATAAATTTATAATAGTCCGCTACTCGCAACTATACTACTGGGTAGTATTTGGTAAGTAGGGGTCGAACCCAAGGGAACTAGGGGAATAATTGTTCTTCGGGGGAATTACGCAGTGTGGGAGCGTGTTTAAGGTCGGTTGGTTTTAAAGCTACCAGCTATTTTGATTGATTGATTGGTTGGTTGGTTGGTTTTAATACAGGAAAGTAAATTACAGTTTACAATTAAAGAGAAATGTTCGGTTTCAGGGGACTTGTACTATATCCTATTTATCATTGACCTTTAGTGACTCTCCTAAGTATTCAAATGGTGTATCAAGGCCATTCCAAGCACTCGATTTGCGTACACTGTCTAGCCTATTCCAAGGACGTAGAACACTTATTCTATTTAGACTAATACTCCATTCCCGGTTATATTAGCCTATGTGCATCCATTTGATCAATCATTCCCGATCAACCAAATGGTGTTTAAGATGAGTCAAACTTCTCAGATAAGCTTTGCCATTCCAAGCATCCACTTATCCGTACAAGTTTACGAACCCCGCTGTAGAGTTTTGCCATTCCAAGCATCCACTCTACCTTGGACGTTCTGACTTAATATATGGCACATAGAATAAGTTTTGAATACTTAGACTAGACACTAAGTTAATAGTCTAAAACATTTTATAATACAAGTGCGCCCCTTAGACCGAACTACAAGTTTAGCTACTATTCATCGCGCTAAACATTATAACTAAGGAAATAAAACAGTTGAATAAATACTAAGAATTACTTACAACCGTTGAAGCGCCAAGGGAGCTATCCTTTATTTCCAAAGCCAAGATTACAACGTTACAATATTACAACTTCTAGAGAGAGAAGTGAATTTGAGATTGAGGTGTGTTGAAATGAGGGGAGGAGCTCCTCCTTTTATAGCCAAAAGGGGAGGAGATGGGTGGTGGAGATGGATGCACATGTCTTTTGATCCAAGGGAGGAGAAGAGGAGGAAGGAGGAGGTGCCATGTGGAGGAGGAGCAAAGCCGCCGGTCACCATGGGTGGAGGAGCCACCGGTTGCCGGTGGTGGAAGGAGGAGCTCCTCCTTTGGCCACCACTTCTTCAAGTGGTCGTTCATCTTGCCCAAATGTGAGTTTTGTACAATTTTGTGCTGTCTTTTCACGAAACTGTCAATGTGTTTTCTTCCCCGGGCTGTCTTGACTCCACTCCTGATTCTTCTGATTAATTTGTTATGGTCAATTCAACGTCAGGATCCTTGATATTTCTTCAGTCGGCATATGATCTTGACCTTGGATTGACTCTTGTTATCTTTTCAGCATAAAATCCTCTCCTTAGCGTGTTTTCACTTCAGTCTCTAAAATGCCCTGTGAAAATGTATCGGGACTAACACGTAGAAGTTAGATAGACAAACAGTCTAATTTGGTGGGTTTAACTGCATTTATGTTTCATACAATTATGGTCCATCAGATTACCCCACACTTTTAGTTGTTCGTCCCGAACAATGCTATTAAAGGGCGTAAGTTCTAAGTTTGGCATTGGAATATGAAAATTAGACTGTGGTACTCGATCTATCCTAATTCATGCATTGCTTACTTATTACCAAATTAAACTGCGTAAATAAATAGAAGAAACTTAATACTTGTACCTCCGTGCTGAGATGCAAATTATATTGGATGTCTCGGGAGATATCCCTTTTTAGGCTCCTGGACTGCAACCTCGGGATCGTCTCTTACTATATGGTTTTCTGGTAGCTTTCTCTAGCACGTGATTCGGTTCAGGTTTCAGTGGTTTGAGTACTTTGATTTTCTTTTGGCGAGGGACTGCTTTTGTAGTGAGTCGGCATTTGGCCTTTGTTTTGACTTTATGAGTTCTTCACTTTTTGTTCGGTTAAAACCTTCACAATTTTGGGCCTTTGGCCTCTTGATTTGCTTCATTGAGCTTTTCGCCTTTTTGTGACTGCTAGTCCATTTTCTCGAGCCTTTTTGGGAGGTCCAATCATCGCCCGCAAGCCTATGGAAATACCTCCCCGCTCCTCTCTTTTTTGCCGTTTTCACGCGGGTCAAGGTGAGGGTCGCTCAGCTATTTTCTCGGCTACTTTGACTGTCGTTTTCGCGCGGGTCAAGATGAGGGTCGCTCATCTATTTTCTCGGCTACTTTGACCGGAGATAGGACGGTCTGATTCCCGTCCTCGCCTTTTGCATTGCATGGCGGAGATGACTTCAATCTTCACTGAAACCCAAAGTGCAGCCTCCACTGACTTCGAAAACCATATAGTTCGATCTGATCCTTTGATTGTTTGCCAAGCCTTTCTAGGGCAGTTTATATCAACTCCACATCCCTAGTTATCTCAGCACAAAGGACAAATGGAAAGTTACATTCTAAGTTTTTAAACAGTTGAATTTTCACAAGGTTAATGCATGAATTATGATTTATCTTTTTCACATTCTTAAGTTCATATTTTCAAAAAGATATTATTTATTAACTAATATATACAGGTGGTTCTCACCCCACACTTTTGAACGAAGGCATTCTTTTTACGAAATGACTTAATTCAAAAGCCATGCAAGCAGTTATTATACGAGAAGGAAATGATATTAAGGAAAAGGAAAGACAGAACTCCCTTTAAGGTGTCGAGTGAACGACTTGGCTCGAGACTGGATAATCGAGGGAGTTCGGCTGGGGCCTTGAACTCTGAGCGTAGCCCTATCTGGCTTAATGTTGCACCCAAGTCCGATTCCTGAATAGTCAAATCTTCTATGCACCAAGTGGGTGAGAGCGACTTATTGATAAAAACTAAAACACAGAAAATAAAAAGACAGAAAATAAAGTGCAGAAAGTAAGATAGTGTCGGGTTACCTCCCGACCAGTGCACTTGTTTAACGTCGTTGGCTCGACAGTACCTCGTTGTGTATTACTGGTTTGGGTCCCATGGGTGGCTGAGGTCAAACTTTGCCACCGTTCCAGTGTTGCTTCTTCCTGACTTCTTGCTGGATGTTGTGTGCTGGTTAGGACTCCTTGGTTTCGGGATCTTTTCTTTCCAATACCCCGGAGGGGGTGATGGACCTTTCATTACCAGCCTTTCGAAGTTTTTGTATTTGGGACTGCCTAGTCCGGTTGCGGCATAGCACTGCTCCATCGAGGGGTCATTCTGCAGAGGTGCTTTTCCCATTCTCCTTTGAGCTTCTTCTTGGATCGCATAGTTCGCGGCGACTTGCTCATTAATTAAGGGGAAAAGTTGGGAAGGCCTCATGAGGCTTGGTTCTGCCTCGTTATGTTGGTTCGTGAAGAACTGATCGTAGATAGTTTCAGCTGCCTGGGTAATGATAGTCGAGTATGGCTTGGGCAGTTCGTCAGTGGTGTTCTGGACTCCTACTTCGTTGCTTCCGGTGCTTTCCATGTCTGATTCTTCAGACGGTTCAGGAGTCTCTTCCGACGGTTCGGTGGTTTCTTCTTCATCAGCCTCAGGATCAGCTTCTTCTGTCTGTATTTCCTCATCAGTTTGGGGTACTCGTCTTGTGGTAGCGGCCAGGCCGATTATAAGGCACCACATGTCTGCAATGGTGAAGTTTGTTGCAGACCTTTTCATAGCTTCGTTAACTCTTCCCAGCTCTTCGGACCTCATCCCACGAAGAAATTTTTGGAGAAGAATTTTCTTCGTAAATCCATGGTGCGGGCAGCTTAAGAGGATGGCATCGTAGTTCAGGTAGTATTCGTCCAAAGTCTCATCCCGGGATTTTTGAAGGTTCAGGATCTTCTCGCGGGTTTCTTGGCGTAATGAAGGAGGGGAGAATTCCTTCAGGAACGGAACGCAGAGATCTACGTAACGTTCTGCACTGTTAGCGGTGGATGTGTAGTACCAGATTGTGGCGAAGTCAGTTAGAGAGAATTTGAAGCATTTCAGCTTAAACTCTTCTAACACTTCGTTTTCAGGTTTGATGTTGTGGCAGACTTGGTGGAAGTTTCGACAGTGCTGTACAGGGTCTTCTCCCTACGTTCCTCCGAACAGGGGCAGAAATCGCGTTGTCCATGCATGCGTAACGGGTAGTGTCATAGAGAGATGAACAGAAAAGAAAAAGGGGAGGGAAGAACAGTTATCCGATGACTAGTTCCCCGGCAACGGCGCCAATTTGACAGAACCGCTCGTCGTCAAAGCGATTTGTGCAAATAAATTTATAATAGTCCGCTACTCGCAACTATACTACTGGGTAGTATTTGGTAAGTAGGGGTCGAACCCAAGGGAACTAGGGGAATAATTGTTCTTCGGGGGGATTACGCAGCGTGGGAGCGTGTTTAAGGTCGGTTGGTTGGTTTTAAAGCTACCAGCTATTTTGATTGATTGATTGGTTGGTTGGTTGGTTTTAATACTGGAAAGTAAATTACAGTTTATAATTAAAGAGAAATGTTCAGTTTCAGGGGACTTGTATTATATCCTATTTATCATTGACCTTTAGTGACTCTCCTAAGTATTCAAACGGTGTATCAAGGCCATTCCAAGCACTCGATTTTCGTACACTGTCTAGCCTATTCCAAGGACGTAGAACACTTATTCTATTTAGACTAATACTCCATTCCCGGTTATATTAGCCTATGTGCATCCATTTGATCAATCATTCCCGATCAACCAAATGGTGTTTAAGATGAGTCAAACTTCTCAGATAAGCTTTGCCATTCCAAGCATCCACTTATCCGTACAAGTTTACGAACCCCGCTGTAGAGTTTTGCCATTCCAAGCATCCACTCTACCTTGGACGTTCTGACTTAATATATGGCACATAGAATAAGTTTTGAATACTTAGACTAGACACTAAGTTAATAGTCTAAAACATTTTATAATACAAGTGCGCCCCTTAGGCCGAACTACAAGTTTAGCTACTATTCATCGCGCTAAACATTATAACTAAGGAAATAAAATAGTTGAATAAAAACAAAGAATTACTTACAACCGTTGAAGCGCCAAGGGAGCTATCCTTTATTTCCAAAGCCAAGATTACAACGTTACAATATTACAACTTCTAGAGAGAGAAGTGAATTTGAGATTGAGGTGTGTTGAAATGAGGGGAGGAGCTCCTCCTTTTATAGCCAAAAGGGGAGGAGATGGGTGGTGGAGATGGATGCACATGTCTTTTGATCCAAGGGAGGAGAAGAGGAGGAAGGAGGAGGTGCCATGTGGAGGAGGAGCAAAGCCGCCGGTCACCATGGGTGGAGGAGCCGCCGGTTGCCGGTGGTGGAAGGAGGAGGAGCTCCTCCTTTGGCCACCACTTCTTCAAGTGGTCGGTCATCTTGCCCAAATGTGAGTTTTGTACAGTTTTGTGCAGTCTTTTCACAAAACTGTCAATTTGTTTTCTTCCCCGGGCTGTATCGACTCCACTCCTGATTCTTCTGATTAATTTGTTATGGTCAATTCAACGTCAGGATCCTTGATATTTCTTCAGTCGGCATATGATCTTGACCTTGGATTGACTCTTGTTATCTTTTCAGCATAAAATCCTCTCCTTAGCGTGTTTTCACTTCAGTCTCTAAAATGCCATGTGAAAATGTATCGGGACTAACACGTAGAAGTTAGATAGACAAACAGTCTAATTTGGTGGGTTTAACTGCATTTATGTTTCATACAATTATGGTCCATCAGCCACCCATGGGACCCAAACCAGTAATCCACAACGAGGTACTGTCGAGCCAACGACGTTAAACAAGTGCACTGGTCGGGAGGTAACCCGACACTATCTTACTTTCTGTCATTTAAATTTTCAATAAGCGCTCTCACCCACTTTTTGTCTAGAAGGAATGTCTTACATGTAGGAATAAAGTTTTTGGAGCAAGACCGGATCAGCCAGGCAGCTTCCGTGAATTTACCGGGCCTGCGCTGAGAGTTCGAGGCCCCGGCTGAACTCCCTCGATTATCCAGCCTCGTGCCATGTCGTTCACTCGACATCTTAAAGGGAGTTCTGTTCTTCTTTTTCCTTAATGTCATTTCCTTCTCCTGTATATATTGCATGACTTTTGAACTAAGGCTTGCCTTCGTTCAAAAGTGTGGGGTAAGAACCAACTGCATGTTTTTCTTTTTTTTAGTATCTTTTTGAAAATATGAACTTAAGAATGTGAAAAAGATAAGTCATAATTCATGCATTAACCTTGTGAAAATTCAACTGTCTAAAAACTTAGGATGTAATTTTTCATTTGTCCCTTTGTGCTAAGATAACCAGGGATGTGGAGTTGATAGAAATACCCTCGAAGGACTTGGCAAGCATTCGAAGGATCGAATCAAACTATATGGTTTTCGAAGTCAGTGGAGGCTGCACTTCAGGTTTCAGTGAATAATTGAAGTCAACTCCGCCAGGAAGCATCTATGCAAAGGCGAGGACGGGAATTAGACCGTCCTCTCTCTAGTGAAAATAGCCGAGAAAATAGATGAGCGACCCTCATCTTGACCCGCGCAAAACGACGAAGATGAGAGGAGCGGGGAGGTATTTCCATATGCTCGCGGGCGATGATTGGACCTCCCAAAAAGGCGAAAAAATTGGACTTGCAATCACAAAGAAGCAAAAGCTCGAAGAAGCAAATCAAGAGGCCTAGAGCCCAATATTGTGAAGGTTTTAACCGACAAAAAAGTGAAGTTCTCAAAAGTCAAATCTAAGGCCAAAAGCCAAAGACCAATTCACTACAAAAAGCAGTCCATCGCCAAAAAGAAAGAAATCAAAAAGGCTCAACTCACTGAAACCCGAATCGAATCACGTGATAGAGAAAGCTACAAGAAAACCATATAGTGCGAGACAATCCCGAGGATGCCAGCCTGGACCTGAAAAGAGCTATCTCCCGAGACATCCAATATAATTTGCATCTCTGCACGGAGGTACAAGTATCAAATTACTCCTACGTATTTATACGGTTTAATTTGGTAATAAGTAGTGATGCATGAATTAGGATAAGTCTAGTATCACAGTCTAATTTTCATATTTTAAAAACCAAACTTGCATAGAGTGCCACCTTTAAAAGCATTGTTCGGGACGAACAACTAAAAGTGTGGGGTTATCTGATGGACCACAATTATACGAATCAAAAACACAGTAAAACCCACCAAATTAGACTGTTTGTCTATTTAACTTCTGGTTGTTAGTGCCGAAATACTTTTACAGGACATTTTGGAGTCTAGAGAGAAAACACACTAAGGAGAGGATTTTACGCTGAAAAGATAACAAGAGTCAATCCAAGGTCAAGATCAGACGTTGAACGAAGAAATCTCAAGATTCTGACCAAGGATTACTCAAATTAAATCCAACCGAGGAATAATCAAAGTCAGACCGGAGAGGAATTGAAATGATTGTTTTGTAAAGACTGTACAAAACTGTCAAAACTCATCCATTTCCTCCTCCATGACCGGCGGCTAGATGAGAGATGATGAGTCATGGGTGGCCTCCTCCCTTTCTCCTCCTTGGATGACTTGAAGACCTTGGCAAGAGGTGGCGAAGGGAAAGAAACCTCCCCCTTTTCTTCCCCCCAACCGGCGGCTAATGAGGCCACCATAAGGTGGTGACAAATGGAGCTCCTCCCATCCACATTCTCCTCCTCCCATCTCCTCCCTTGATCCCAAACCACATGGAGCCATCACCACCCTCCATTGCCTCCTCCTCCTCCTTATAAATAGAGAGCTTCTCCTCTTCACAAATCATCACCACCACATTTCACAACTTATCTCTCTAGATTTGTAATACTTTGTAAAGTTTGGTTTTGATCAATAAAGTTACGATACTTTGCTATGCGCTACTCTTCCATGGATAGGCGTAGCTAAACTCCTCATTCGGCGAAAGGTACAATCTTGTATTATTTAATGTTTAATTAGTTTAGTTTATTTTCTCTGTATTCAATGCTTGTTCTATGTGCCATATATAAAAGTTAGAATGTTTAAGGTCGAGTAAACCATTTGGAAATGTGACCGTAAGGGTCCAAATTCGTAAGCTCTTCCTTAGATATTCGTGATCACACTCGGGTAAGTGGACCATTTGGGAACTGGACCAAAGGGACCAAATGGAGAAACTTATCTGAAGAGGTCGACTATCCTAAAAACCATTTGGAAACTGGACCAAAGGGACCAATTGGATGCACACAGACTAGTACGCTTTAATCAGTGTTCAGACTAGTCTAATTAGAATAAGTAGCCGATGTTGCAAGTCTTGTGCTGTTACTAGCCTCGATTCATCGTTTGAATACTTAGAAGGTTTACTAAATTAATGAACATGTTATAATACAAGAACACCTGAAACCGAATACTTTACTCACAACTGTTAAAAACCCCCCTTGTACTTACTTTTGTAAACTGCTCAATCAACCGTAACCATCAACCACTCATATACCGGAGGAATCAACAATCACGCATCACCCACTGTAAGTCCCTCTTTGTAATTAATCATTTAATTTCTGTAATTTACTTTCCGCACAAAAAACCAAAAAAACCAAAAACAGTAGCTTAGTTAATCACGCTAAAAGCTCAATCAACGTAAAACACGTCCATCGCTAGTATAGTTTTAAAGGAACAACCTATCCCCCTAATTCCCTTGGGTTCGACCCGTACTTACCACGTACTACCTAAAAAATAGTTAAGTCACGAGTGTGGTCTTATAAATTTATTTGTGCAACATTGCCTCACGACAAGGCAGTGACTGTCAAGGACACTTCGGGCCTAGGAGAACCGCTAGAAAAATCTTAGATAGTGGTTTTTTCTGGCCAAACATATTTAGAGATGCTGGTGAAAAGTGTAAAAAATGCGATAAGTGTCAAAGAGTAGGAAATGTGTCAGCTAGAAGTGAAATGCCTCAAGTACCCATATTAGTCAACGATGTTTTCGACATTTGGGGTCTTGATTTTATGGGACCATTCCCAGTCTCATGCGGTTATACTTACATTTTAGTTGCTGTAGATTATGTGTCAAAATGGGTAGAAGCCAAGGCCACAAGGTGCGACGATGCAAAGACTGTCATAGAATTTTTGCGCACTAACCTGTTTTGTAGGTACGGGGTACCCAAAGCCATAATAAGCGACCAAGGAACTCATTTCTGCAACCGCATGATGGCTACTACCTTAAAACGCTACCATGTCCACCACCGGACATCCCCGGCATATCACCCCCAATCCAATGGTCAAGCAGAGATCTCTAACCGTGAAATCAAAGGAATTTTAGAAAAGATGGTAAAGCCGGGCAGGAAAGACTGGAGTCAGAGACTAGATGAAGCTCTTTGGGCTTATCGGACGGCATACATGACACCAATTGGAACCTCCCCC
Source organism: Rhodiola kirilowii (assembly GCA_033675215.1). Classification (NCBI taxonomy): domain Eukaryota; kingdom Viridiplantae; phylum Streptophyta; class Magnoliopsida; order Saxifragales; family Crassulaceae; genus Rhodiola; species Rhodiola kirilowii. The sequence goes on from CM066201.1 coordinate 16,111,249, forward strand.
TTTCGGCTTGTTTATGGGAAAGCATGCCACCTTCCAGTGGAATTAGAACATAAAGCCTACTGGGCGCTCAAGAAATGCAATCCAGATCTAAAAGCTGCCGGACTAGATAGGAAGCTTAAGCTTTGCGAACTTGAAGAATTGCGGCTTGAGGCCTATGAAGAGCAAACAGACTACAAGGCACGGATGAAATTATATCATGACAAATTCATCCTCCGACGCTAATTTGAGGAAGGACAACAAGTGCTACTCTTCTCCTCACGGATGAAGTTGATGCCTGGCAAACTAAGATCAAGATGGACCGGTCCTTATACTGTGACTAAAGTATACAACCATGGAATGCTTGAGTTGGAAAGCATGAACAATGGAAGCAGATTCACGGTAAACGGGCAGCGAGTCAAACATTACCACGGCAAAGTCAACTTAGCTCCAAAACACTACGACCCGAGCCACCCATGGGATCCCAACTAGTGATCCAGGAATGAGGTACTGTCGAGCCAACGACGTTAAACAAGTGCACTGGTCGGGAGGTAACCCGACACTATCTTACTTTCCGCACTTTAATTTTCTGTCTTTTATTTTCTGTATTTTACTTTTTCAATAAGTCGCTCTCACCCACTTGGTGCATAGAAGATTTGACTATTCAGGAATCGGACTTGGGTGCAACATTAAGCCAGTCAGGGCTACGCTAAGAGTTCAAGGCCCCAGCCGAACTCCCTCGATTATCCAGCCTCGTGCCATGTCGTTCACTCGACACCTTAAAGGGAGTTCTGTCCTTCCCTTTTCCTTAATATCATTTCCTTCTCGTAATTGTCTGCTTGCATGGCTTTTGAACTAAGTAGTGCTGAAAGGCACGACTTCGTTCAAAAGTGTGGGGTGAGATCCGCATGTGTACATAAATAAATAACATGTTCTTCTTTTTTAGTGTATCTTTATGAAAATATGAACTTAAGAATGTGAAAAAGATAAGTCATAATTCATGCATTAACCTTGTGAAAATTCAACTGTTCAAAAACTTAGAATGTAACTTCTCATTTGTCCCTTTGTGCGAGATAAACTAGGGATGTGGAGTTGATAGAAATGCCCTAGAGAGGCTTGGCAAGCAATCGAAGGACTGAATTTCACTATATGGTTTACGAAGTCAGTGGAGGCTGCACTTCGGGTTTTTTAGTTGAGTCAAGAGTCAGCTCCGCCATGTAGTGTTTATGCATAAAAAATGAAGAAGGCGAGGACGGGAATCAGACCGTCCTCTCTCTAGTCAAAGTAGCCGAGAAAATAGATGAGTGATGGATGCACAGTCGTTATGTGCAAACGTCAAGAATAAATTTATAATAGTCCGCTACTCGCGACTTAACTACTGGGTAGCAAGTGGTAAGTAGGGGTCGAACCCAAGGGAATCAGGGGAATAGATGTTCTTTGAGAGGGTTGTCCAGCGAGAGAGCGTGTTTTAGGTCGGTTGGTTGGTTTTAAAGCTACCAGCTAAGTGATTGATTGATTGATTGGTTGGTTGGTTGGTTTTAATACTGGAAAGTAAATTACAGTTTATAATTAAAGAGAAATGTTCGGTTTCAAGGGCCTTGTATTATAACCTATTTATCATTGACCTTTAGTGAATTATCTAAGTATTCAAAGATGAATCGAGGCCCTTTCGTAGCGCAAGACTTGCAACATCGTTTAAAGCAACACTTGTTCTAAGCGAAACTAATTCCTCCTTTCAAAGTATCTTAGCTGTAAGTACATCCACTTGATCTCCCAGTTACGTTATTGACCAAGTGGTGTTTTAGATAAGTCGAACTCCTCGATAAGTTTTGCTTGTGACAGCTTCCACTTACCGAGTATGATCACGAATTTCCACTGCAGAGCTTTGCTTGTGACAGCTTCCACTCAACCTTGGAAACTCTGACTTGATATATGGCACATAGAACAAGTTTTGAATACTAAGACTAGACGCTAAGTTAAAAGTCTTAAAACATTTTATAATACAAGTGCGCCCCTTCTACCGAACTACTAGTTTAGCTACTATTCATCGCGCTAAACATTATAACTAAGGAAATAAACAGTTGAATAAATACTATAAATAATACTTACAACCGTTGAAGCGCCAAGGGAGCTATCCTTTATTTCCAAAGCCAAACTTTACAAATACATAACTTAGAGAGAGAAGTGTTTTTTTACAAGTGAGGGATAATTGAAATGAGGGGAGGAGCCCCTCCTTATATAGCCATGGGAGGAGGAGGAGATGGAGGCAAGTGTTGCATGGTGATTGGAGGAGAAAATGAAGGGAGGAGATGGCCACACATGGAGGAAGGAGAGGAGGAGCAAGGAGGAGGAGACATGTGGAGGAGTGAAAAGCCGCCGGTCACCATGGGTGGAGGAGCCGCCGGTTGCCGGTGGTGGAGGGAGGAGGAGGGGTGGCTATGGCCACCTCTTGCCCAAGTGGCCGGTCATCTTGCCCAAATGTGAATTTTGTACAGTTTTGTGCAGTATTTTCACAAAACTGTCAATGTATTTCTTCCCCGGGCTGTCTTGATTCCTCTCCTGATTCTTCTGATTAATTTGTTATGAGTGATTCAACGTCAGGATCCTTGATATTTCTTCAGTCAGCATATGATCTTGACCTTGGATTGACTCGTAACATCTTTTCTGCTCTAAAAGCTCCTCTTTAATGTGTATTCTCTCTAAGCTCTGAATTACTCTGCAAAAATATATCTGAACTAACAAGCAAAAGTTAAATAGACAAAATGTCTAAATAAGGGGGTTATACTGTGTTTATGATTCGTATAATTTTGGTCCATCAGATCACCCCACACTTTTAGTTGTTCGTCCCGAACAATGCTATTCAAGGGCTGTACTATAAGTTGGCTTTGAAATATGAAAATTAGACTGTGGTACTCGATCTATCCTAATTCATGCATTGCTTACTTATTACCAAATTAAACTGCGTAAATAAATAGAAGAAACTTAATACTTGTACCTCCGTGCTGAGATGCAAATTATATTGGATGTCTCGAGAGATAGCCCTTTTTAGGCTCCTGGACTGCAATCTTGGGATCGTCTCGCACTATATGGTTTTCTGGTAGCTTTCTCTAGCACGTGATTCGGTTCGGGTTTCAATGGTTTGAGTACTTTGATTTTCTTTTGGCGAGGGACTGCTTTTGTAGTGAATCGGCATTTGGCCTTTGTTTTGACTTTTTGAGTTCTTCACTTTTTGTTCGGTTAAAACCTTCACAATTTTGGGCCTTAGGCCTCTTGATTTGCTTCTTCGAGCTTTTCGCCTTTTTGTGGTTTTGCAAGTCCATTTTCTCAAGCCTTTTTGGGAGGTCCAATCATCGCCCGCAAGCCTATGGAAATACCTCCCCGCTCCTCTCGTCTTTGTCATTTCGCGCGGGTCAAGATGAGGGTCGCTCATTTATTTTCTCGGCTATTTTGACTAGAGAGAGGACGGTCTGATTCCCATCCTCGCCTTTGCATAGATGCTTCTTGGCGGAGTTGACTTCAATTATTCACTAAACCCCGAAGTGCAGCCTCCACTGACTTTGAAAACCATATAGTTTGATCTGATCCTTCGATTGCTTGCCAAGCCTCTCTAGGGCATTTCTATCAACTCCACATCCCTAGTTTATCTCAGCACAAAGGACAAATGGAAAGTTACATTCTAAGTTTTTAAACAGTTGAATTTTCACAAGGTTAATGCATGAATTATGACTTATCTTTTTCACATTCTTAAGTTCATATTTTCAAAAAGATACTATTACTAAAAAAAAGAAAAAACAGCTGCATGTTATTTATGTACATAGGTGGTTCTCACCCCCCACTTTTGAACGAAGGCATGCCTTAGTTCAAAAGTCATGCAAGCTTAAAACTAAATACTGAATTTAAATGACAGAAATTAAAGTGCGGAAAAGTAAGATAGTGTCGGGTTACCTCCCGACCAGTGCACTTGGTTAACGTCGTTGGCTCGACAGTACCTCGTTGTGGATTACTGGTTTGGGTCCCATGGGTGGCTCAAATCAAACTTCGCCACCGTTCCAGTGTTGCTTCTTTCTGACTTCTTGTTGGAGTAAGAGCTCCATGGTTTTGGTGTTTTCTCTTTCCATTGTTTCTGAGAAGGCGGGAGACCTTTGACCATAGCTGCTGGTCTTGATACTTTTTTGGTCTCTAATGACAGGTCAGAAAACTGTGCACCGTGATCTGAGATAGGTGTTATGTCTGGCGGTTTCTTTGTGTCCGGGCGGCTCTTATTAATGTAGAAGTGTGCAATTTTGCCGCCGAACTTAAGTGATAATGACCCCTTGCCCACATCGATTCTTGCTTTAGTGGCGTAGAGGAATGGTCGTCCCAATATTATTATTGGTGGGTCGTCTTCGCAGGTTTCTTCTGTTGGTATTACATAGAAGTCTGTAGCAACGACAAGTTCTCCCACATGGAGTATTACATCTTCCAGTTCTCCAACCGGGCGGATGCATGATTTATCTCCTAGCTCGATATTTGATCGAGGTGGTTTCAACGGACCATGTCCTAGTAGGTAATACAAGGAGGAAGGCATGGCGTTGACAGCAGCCCCAAGATCGACTAAGCATTTATGGATCTGGGTTTCACCAAAACCACAGGTGATTGTAAAGGCCCCAGGGTCTTTATTTCTCTCCGGTTGTGGCTCATGATCTGAGGTGAGGGCTCTTTCTATTGTCGGACTATTCTGCCCACTCCCTGGCTTAGGATTTGCATGCTCGGACCCTTTAATATTTTGCTTCGAAGCAATAATATTAGTTGGGGAGTCCCAACCAGATGCTGGTATGTCAAAGTGTGTGATCGGCGGTGGTGTTATGCAAACAGTAAACGCGTATCGTCCATTGTCAGCATGCGTAACTGACGGAGGGCCACCGCACTGTCGTTAAGGTGCAGTGTCCTCTGTACAAATAAATTTACAATATCCGCTACTTGTGACTACACTACTGGGTAGTAAGTGGTAAGTAGGGGTCGAACCCAAGGGAATTAGGGGAATAGGCTATTCTTTTAGGGTGATTGAACTGGGGGGAGCGTGTTTTATGGTTGATTGAGATTTTAGCGCTCTAATTAACTACGTGATTTTTTGGGGGTTTTTTGGTTTTGATTGCGGAAAAGTAAATACAGAAATTAAATGCTGTAAATACATAGAAGACTTACAGTGGGTGATGCGTGATTGTAATTCCTCCGGTAGATCAGCAGTTGGTGATTGCGGTTTAACAGTAAAGAAAAGCATTCGGTTTCAGGTACTCTTATATTATAACATGTATATAATAAACTGTTAGTAACTTTTCTAAGTATTCAAAGATGAATCGAGGCCCTTTCGTAGCGCAAGACTTGCAACATCGTTTAAAGCAACCCTTGTTCTATTTCAGACTAATTCCTCCTTTCGAAGTATCTTAGCCTTTTGTGCATCCACTTGATCTCACAGTTACGATTGACCAAGTGGTGTTTTAGATGAGTCGAACTTCTCAGATAAGCTTTGCCCTTTCGTAGCATCCACTTACCCGAGTATGTTCACGAATCCCCACGGAAGAGTTTTGCCCTTTCGTAGCATCCACTCAACCTTGGAAATTCTGACTATAAATGGCACATAGAACAAGTTTTGAATACAAAGAAATGAAACTAAAAGATATTACAACATTATATAATACAAGAAAATCCCTTCCACCAAATAAAGAGTTTAGCTACGAATATCCATAGAGATGGATACCATAGCTAAATACTCGGGGGTTTTTGAAAACAGTAAGAGGGAAAGGGGTGGAATACTCAAGAACCAACAGGAGTATTCTCTAATGTATTATAACACTCGAGAACCGACAAGAGTATTATAATTTCCAGTATAATACTCAAGAACAAACAGGAATATTATTTCAAAACCGAACCAAATTTACAAGTAACAAAATGTAGAGAGAGAAGTGATTTTCAATTTTGGGATGAATTTGTGAGGGGAGGAGCACCTCCTTTTATAGGAAAAATGGGTGGAGATGGGTGGTGGAGATTGGTTTGATCCAAGGGAGGAGGAGGAGCCAAGGAGGAGCCACCAAGTGGCGGAGGAGGAGTGGTGGAGGGCAGCCGCCGGTAGCCGGTTGTGGTGGAGGAGGAGAGGTTGGCTTTTCCACCTCCAAGGCAAGTCAACCGGTCACATGGAGGAGGAGAATGGAGGAGCCGCCGGTGGTGGGTGGTGGTTTTGGGGTGGTTTTCCTCTTTGGCCACCTCTTCTTCAAGTCACAAGTCATCTTGCCCATATGTGAGTTTTGTACAGTTTTGTGCAGTCTTTTCACAAAACTGTCAGTGTGTTCCTTCCCTGGACTGTCTTGACTTCACTCCTGATTCTTCTGATTAATTTATTCTGGTCAATTCAACGTCAGGATCCTTGATATTTCTTCAGTCGGCATATGATCTTGACCTTGGATTGACTCTTGTTATCTTTTCAGCATAAAATCCTCTCCTTAGCGTGTTTTCACTTCAGTCTCTAAAATGCCCTGTGGAAATATATCGGGACTAACAGATTGATGTTAGATAGACAAACAGTCTAACTTGGGGGGTTTTACTATGTTTTTGATTCGTATAATTGTGGTCCATCAGAATACCCCCCACTTTTAGTTGTTCGTCCCGAACAATGCTATTAAAGGGCGTAAGTTCTAGGTTCGGATTTGGCATATGAAAATTAGACTGTGGTACTCGATCTATCCTAATTCATGCATTGCTTACTTATTACCAAATTAAACTGTGTAAATAAATAGAAGAAACTTAATACTTGTACCTCCGTGCTGAGATGCAAATTATATTGGATGTTTCGGGAGATAGCCCTTTTCAGGTTCCTGGGTTGCAGCCTCGGGATCGTTTCGTACTATATGGTCTTCTGGTAGCTTTCTCATGCACGTGATTCGGTTCGGGTTGCAGCCTCCTCCGCCACTTGGTGGCTCCTCCTTGCCTCCTCCTCCTCCCTTGGATCAAACCAATCTCCACCACCCATCTCCACCCATTTTTCCTATAAAAGGAGGTGCTCCTCCCCTCACAAATTCATCCCAAAATTGAAAATCACTTCTCTCTCTACATTTTGTTACTTGTAAGTTTGGTTCGGTTTTGAAATAATACTCCTGTTTGTTCTTGAGTATTATACTTGAAATTATAATACTCTTGTCGGTTCTCGAGTATTATAATACTGTAGAGAATACTCCTGTTGGTTCTTGAGTATTCAGTAGGAATTAGGAATACTCCTGTTGGTTCTTGAGTATTCCACCCCTTTCCCTCTTACTGTTTTCAAAAACCCCCGAGTATTTTGCTATGGTATCCATCTCTATGGATATTCGTAGCTAAACTCTTTATTCGGTGGAAGGTATTTTCTTGTATTATATAATGTTGTAATATCTTTTAGTTTCATTTCTTTGTATTCAAAACTTGTTCTATGTGCCATTTATAGTCAGAATTTCCAAGGTTGAGTGGATGATACGAAAGGGCAAAACTCTTCCGTGGGGATTCGTGAACATACTCGGGTAAGTGGATGCTACGAAAGGGCAAAGCTTATCTGAGAAGTTCGACTCATCTAAAACACCACTTGGTCAATCGTAACTGTGAGATCAAGTGGATGCACAAAAGGCTAAGATACTTCGAAAGGAGGAATTAGTCTGAAATAGAACAAGGGTTGCTTTAAACGATGTTGCAAGTCTTGCGCTACGAAAGGGCCTCGATTCATCTTTGAATACTTAGAAAAGTTACTAACAGTTTATTATATACATGTTATAATATAAGAGTACCTGAAACCGAATGCTTTTCTTTACTGTTAAACCGCAATCACCAACTGCTGATCTACCGGAGGAATTACAATCACGCATCACCCACTGTAAGTCTTCTTTGTATTTACAGCATTTAATTTCTGTATTTACTTTTCCGCAATCAAAACCAAAAACCCCCAAAAAATCACGTAGTTAACTAGAGCGCTAAAATCTCAATCAACCATAAAACACGCTCCCCCCAGTTCAATCACCCTAAAAGAATAGCCTATTCCCCTAATTCCCTTGGGTTCGACCCCTACTTACCACTTACTACCCAGTAGTGTAGTCACAAGTAGCGGATATTATAAATTTATTTGTACAGAGGACACTGCACCTTAACGACAGTGCGGTGTCGGTCCTCGGGTGGGGGATATCTAGGGGGTTGTTGTACTGGACCAGCTGCATTTCAGTCCTCGGGTGGTTCTTGGTTTCTACCCATTTTGACACATAATCAACAGCAACTAAGATGTAAGTATAACCGTATGAGACTGGGAATGGTCCCATAAAATCAAGACCCCAAACGTCAAAAACATCATTGACTAATATGGGTACTTGTGGCATTTCACTTCTAGCCGACATGTTTCCTACTCTTTGACACTTATCGCACTTTTGACAGTTCTCATTGGTATCTCTAAATAAACTCGGCCAAAAGAAGCCGCTATCTAGGATTTGACAGAACCGCTCGTCGTCAAAGCGATTTGTGCAAATAAATTTATAAGTCCGCTACTCGCGACTTAACTACTGGGTAGTAAGTGGTAAGTAGGGGTCGAACCCAAGAGAGTCAGTGTGGAATAGTTGTTCTTTAATGAAGCTTATGCAGAAATTAAATACGATTGGGGTTGGTTTTGAGTGTGTTTTGGGAACTGAAAGTAAATTACAACAATTGATAATGGACTGTGAGGAAAGTATTCGATTTTAGGGACCTTGTATTATAATTGTTTATCATCGACCGCTAATGATCATACCAAGTGGTCAAAGATGAATTGAGGCTATTTCTAGCGCAAGACATGATCATGCTAAATGTTCAAAGATGAATCGAGGCTATTCCTAGCATAAGACTTGCAACATCATTTAAAACACTTGTTCTAAGCAAAACTAATTCCTCCTTTCGAAGTATCTTAGCCGTAAGTGCATCCATTTGGTCCCTTTGGTCCAGTTTTCAAACGGTTTTTAGAATAGTCGACCTCTTCAGATAAGTTTATCCATTTAATCCCTTTGGTCCAGTTTTCAAATGGTCTACTTACCCTAGTGTGATCACGAATATCTAAGGAAGAGCTTACGAATTTGGACCCCTATGGTCACATTTCCAAATGGTTTACTTGACCTTAGACATTCTAACTTTTATATATGGCACATAGAACAAGTATCGAACATAAAGGTATACTAAGAGTAAAGTCTAAAACATTTATAATACAAGTACACACCCTTAAACCGAATAATTAATTTAGCTACTAATCATGGCAGTGGTTATCATAACTATGAACTTGGAAATAAACAACAGTTTAGCAAGACAATTAAATAAATAAAAGAAGACTTACAAAACCGTTGAAGCGCCAAGGATCAAGCTTTGATTCCCAAAGTAATATTACATGATTAATATTACATGATTAGTGCCCAACTTATCTCTCTAGAATGTTGGGCACTAATCATGTAATATTAATCATGTAATATTACTTTGGGAATCAAAGCTTGATCCTTGGCGCTTCAACGGTTTTGTAAGTCTTCTTTTATTTATTTAATTGTCTTGCTAAACTGTTGTTTATTTCCAAGTTCATAGTTATGATAACCATTGCCATGATTAGTAGCTAAATTAATTATTCGGTTTAAGGGTGTGTACTTGTATTATAAATGTTTTAGACTTTACTCTTAGTATACCTTTATGTTCGATACTTGTTCTATGTGCCATGTATAAAAGTTAGAATGTCTAAGGTCAAGTAAACCATTTGGAAATGTGACCATAGGGGTCCAAATTCGTAAACTCTTCCTTAGATATTCGTGATCACACTCGGGTAAGTGGACCATTTGGAAACTGGACCAAAGGGACCAAATGGATAAACTTATCTGAAGAGGTTGACTATTCTAAAAACCATTTAAAAACTGGGCCAAAGGGATTAAATGGACGCACTTACGGCTAAGATACTTCGAAAGGAGGAATTAGTTTTGCTTAGAACAAGTGTTTTAAATGATGTTGCAAGTCTTGTGCTAGGAATAGCCTCGATTCATCTTTGAACATTTAGCATGATCATGTCTTGCGCTAGAAATAGTCTCAATTCATCTTTGACCACTTGGTATGATCATTAGCGGTCGATGATAAACAATTATAATACAAGGCCCCTAAAACCGAATACTTTCCTCACAGTCCATTATCAATTATTGTAATTTACTTTCAGTTTCCAAAACACTCAATCCCAACCCCCAACTGTATTTACTTTCGTGACAATCCCGTAAAAACAACTAATCCACACTGACTCCCTTGGGTTCGACCCCTACTTACCACTTGCTACCCAGTAGTTAAGTCGCGAGTAGCGGACTTATAAATTTATTTTCACAAATCGCTTTAACGACGAGCGGTTCTGTCAAATTGGCGCCGTTGCCGGGGACCACAATTATACGAATCAAAAACACAGTAAAACGCCCCAAGTTAGACTGTTTGTCTATCTAACATCCATCTGTTAGTCCCGATATATTTCCACAGGGCATTTTAGAGACTGAAGTGAAAACACGCTAAGGAGAGGATTTTATGCTGAAAAGATAACAAGAGTCAATCCAAGGTCAAGATCATATGCCGACTGAAGAAATATCAAGGATCCTGACGTTGAATTGACCAGAATAAATTAATCAGAGGAATCAGGAGAGGAATCAAGACAGCCCAGGGAAGGAACACACTGACAATTTTGTGAAAAGACTGCACAAAACTGTACAAAACTCACATATGGGCAAGATGACTTGTGACTTGAAGAAGAGGTGGCCAAAGAGGAAAACCACCCCAAAACCACCACCCACCACCGGCGGCTCCTCCACCCTCCTCCTCCATGTGACCGGTTGACTTGCCTTGGAGGTGGCAAAGCCAACCTCTCCTCCTCCACCACAACCGGCTACCGGCTGCTGCCCTCCACCACTCCTCCTCCGCCACTTGGTGGCTCCTCCTTGGCTCCTCCTTGCCTCCTCCTCCTCCCTTGGATCAAACCAATCTCCACCACCCATCTCCACCCATTTTTCCTATAAAAGGAGGTGCTCCTCCCCTCACAAAATCATCCTAAAATTGAAAATCACTTCTCTCTCTACATTTTGTTACTTGTAAGTTTGGTTCGGTTTTGAAATAATACTCCTGTTTGTTCTTGAGTATTATAATGGAAATTATAATACTCTTGTCGGTTCTCGAGTATTATAATACTGTAGAGAATACTCCTGTTGGTTCTTGAGTATTCAGTAGGAATTAGGAATACTCCTGTTGGTTCTTGAGTATTCCACCCCTTTCCCTCTTACTGTTTTCAAAAACCCCCGAGTATTTAGCTATGGTATCCATCTCTATGGATATTCGTAGCTAAACTCTTTATTCGGTGGAAGGTATTTTCTTGTATTATATAATGTTGTAATATCTTTTAGTTTCATTTCTTTGTATTCAAAACTTGTTCTATGTGCCATTTATAGTCAGAATTTCCAAGGTTGAGTGGATGCTACGAAAGGGCAAAACTCTTCCGTGGGGATTCGTGAACATACTCGGGTAAGTGGATGCTACGAAAGGGCAAAGCTTATCTGAGAAGTTCGACTCATCTAAAACACCACTTGGTCAATCGTAACTGTGAGATCAAGTGGATGCACAAAAGGCTAAGATACTTCGAAAGGAGGAATTAGTCTGAAATAGAACAAGGGTTGCTTTAAACGATGTTGCAAGTCTTGCGCTACGAAAGGGCCTCGATTCATCTTTGAATACTTAGAAAAGTTACTAACAGTTTATTATATACATGTTATAATATAAGAGTACCTGAAACCGAATGCTTTTCTTTACTGTTAAACCGCAATCACCAACTGCTGATCTACCGGAGGAATTACAATCACGCATCACCCACTGTAAGTCTTCTTTGTATTTACAGCATTTAATTTCTGTATTTACTTTTCTGCAATCAAAACCAAAAAACCCCCAAAAAATCACGTAGTTAATTAGAGCGCTAAAATCTCAATCAACCATAAAACACGCTCCCCCCAGTTCAATCACCCTAAAAGAATAGCCTATTCCCCTAATTCCCTTGGGTTCGACCCCTACTTACCACTTACTACCCAGTAGTGTAGTCACAAGTAGCGGATATTATAAATTTATTTGTACAGAGGACACTGCACCTTAACGACAGTGCGGTGGCCCTCTGTCAAATTGGCGCCGTTGCCGGGGAGTTGTGCATCGGAATAGTTTGTTCTTTCTTTTTTCTTTTATCATGCAATTCACTAAGGCATACTACTACGGAATGGAACCTTGGAACAACGAGGAGTTTTCCCCACCATCCTTCGAACTAGAAATCCGTGAGAAGATCAACAACTTGGAGCAATCCCGGGACGAAACATTGGATGAGTACTTATGGTACTTCGATTCCATTGTGACGAGCTGCCCGCACCATGGATTTACCAACTCCGATCTTCAAATAAAATTTTTCTGTGGAATGTTGCCACATGAGTGGGACCAGCTAAATAATGCAGCAGGAGGATCAATGTGGGACTTAACCGTGGATGATCTTTGGATATTAATCAATGATTTGGCCGCAAGGTCAAGACCGAGCCAAGATCCGGCCGAGCCACTCAAGGACGGTATAACGGAGCTGGCATCTAGCATCCAGCAGTTGGAAAACACAATGCAACAAATCAGAGCTAAAACTGAATTATGGGCGGCAGAAAAGGAGCTGGCAGCTAACACCCAACAATTGGCCGCAAACATGCAGCAATTGAGTGCCGCGATGCACCAATTCACGGCTGAAACCGATTCAGGAGCAACAGAAAGGACGGCTAAACCCGAGGAACCGACTGAGGATGAGGACCCGCAAATAACCGAAGAAGAACCACCCCAATCAGACCCGGTCCTTATCACCAATCCATCCGAGGAAATCACTGTCCTAATTACCGAACCAACAGAAATCCCGAACCTCACTGCTGAAGCGGCCGAAGAAATCAAGCCAGGCCCGGTCCTTGTGCTCGGAGCACCTGAGGAAGTCCCGGACCTCATTGCCGAACTGTCCGAGAAAGCCCCGGTCCCACTCACCACGACTCAACAAGGAAAACCGCCTGAAAACTCACTCGTTCCAAGAAAACCATCCATCACTGCCACAATAAAGAGGATTGGCAGAGGCGCATGCTTGATGTCGCCTACATTTGATGGCACCAAACCAAACTTCCAAAATCACAAAGGTGCCAACTATTCCAACATGAAGAGGCGGCAAAAACATGGGCCGAAAGAATGGAAACCCGGAAGGAGTAACAAGCAAGCACGACGCATTGGACCAGCAGCTATGGTCAAGGAAACCTCACCCTCTCAGAGAAAAAGGGCTGCCGAGAAAAAGTTTGACCTCACTCACCCTTGGGATCCGACCTTATGACCCATAATTGAGGTACTGTCGAGCCAACGACGTTAAACAAGTGCACTGGTCGGGAGGTAACCCGACACTATCTTACTTTCTGTCATTTTATTTTCTGTCATTTTATTTTCTGTCATTTAGTTTTTTCAATAAGTTGCTCTCACCCACTTGGTGCATAGAAGAAATGACTATTCAAGAATCGGACTTGGGTGCAACATTAGGCCAGATAGGGCTACGCTCAGAGTTCAAGGCCCCAGCCGAACTCCCTCGATTATCCAGCCTCGTGCCATGTCATTCACTCGACACCTTAAAGGGAGTTCTATCTTTCCTTTTCCTTAATAACATTTCCTTCTCGTATAACATCTGCTTGCATGGCTTTTGAACTAAGTCTTGCTGAAAGGCATGCCTTCGTTCAGAAGTGTGGGGTGAGAACCACCTTTATATAGTAGTTAATAAATAATATCTTTTTGAAAGTATGAACTTAAGAATGTGAAAAAGATAGACCGAAATTCATGCATTTACCTTGTGAAAATTCAACTGTCTAAAAACTTAGAACGTAACTTCTCATTTGTCCCTTTGTGCTGAGATAAACTAGGGATGTGGAGTTGATAGAAATGCCCTAGAGAGGCTTGGCAAGCAATCGAAGAATCAGATCAAACTATATGGTTTTCGAAGTCAGTGGAGGCTGCACTTCGGGTTTCAGTGAAGATTGAAGTCATCTCCGCCATGCAATGCAAAAGGCGAGGACGGGAATCAGACCGTCCTATCTCCGGTCAAAGTAGCCGAGAAAATAGATGAGCGACCCTCATCTTGACCCGCGCGAAAACGACAGTCAAAGTAACCGAGAAAATAGATGAGCGACCCTCACCTTGACCTGCGCGAAAATGGCAAAAAAGAGAGGAGCGGGGAGGTATTTCCATAGGCTTGCGGGCGATGATTGGACCTCCCAAAAAGGCTCGAGAAAATGAACTAGCAATCACAAAAAGGCGAAAAGCTCAATGAAGCAAATCAAAAGAGGCCAAAGGCCCAAAATTGTGAAGGTTTTAACCGAGCAAAAGTAAAGCACTCGACAAAGTCAAATCAAAGGCCAAAGGCCGATTCACTACAACAAAAAAGCAGTCCCTCGCCAAAGAAAAAATCAAGAAGGTTCAACTCACTGAAACCCGAACCGAATCACGTGCATGGGAAAGCTACCAGAAGACCATATAGTACGAAACGATCCCGAGGCTGCAACCCAAGAACCTGAAAAGGGCTATCTCCCGAAACATCCAATATAATTTGCATCTCAGCACGGAGGTACAAGTATTAAGTTTCTTCTATTTATTTACACAGTTTAATTTGGTAATAAGTAAGCAATGCATGAATTAGGATAGATCGAGTACCACAGTCTAATTTTCATATGCCAAATCCGAACCTAGAACTTACGCCCTTTAATAGCATTGTTCGGGATGAACAACTAAAAGTGGGGGGGTATTCATGAGCCACCACAAGGAGGGGCCAAAAGCCGCCGGTCAAGGAGGAGGAGGGTGGTGGCAGCCTCCGGAGATGACTTCAATCTTCACTGAAACCCGAAGTGCAGCCTCTACTGACTTCGAAAACCATATAGTTTGATCTGATCCTTTGATTGCTTCCCAAGTCCTTCTAGGGCAGTTTATGTCAACTCCACATCCCTAGTTATCAGTAGTGTAGTCACAAGTAGCGGATATTATAAATTTATTTGTACAGAGGACACTGCACCTTAACGACAGTGCGGTGGCCCTCCGTCAAATTGGCGCCGTTGCCGGGGAATTAGCGGTCGAATAAACTGTTCTTTTCTCTTCCTCCATCTCTTTTAAATTCTCGCGCTCGAAACAACTATGTCTCGCGAAGGAAGTCATCATGACTACCAGGATGACGATGAAATAAACCTGTACGAGCAAAATGATGAAGTGCCACTTCCATTTATGGATGATCCGGAGCAACTCATCAGAAGCAGACGAGCTCGTGATAGGGAGGCCATCAGACGAAACCAAGAACCACCCGAGGACCGAAATGCAGCTGGTCCAGTACGACAACCCCCTAGATATCCCCCACCCCCTCGCCCTCGACAAGTTCCTAGACAAGAACCCATCTTCGATAACTACTACGGGGATGACAACTACCGTGAACCCACCCTGGGAGAACTTTCGGCACCAGATTTCAGAGTTCAGCCATGGTGTATCTACGAAGGACCTGAGCTAGAAAACATCGCCATCAACACTTCAGTGGCCCACAGCTTGCCAAAATTCTCAGGAACTCGTGGAGAATCAGCAATGACTCATCTCCAGCGTCTACATGGGATTTGCCAAAACCTCAAACCAAATGGCGTAAACGTAGACGACTTTAAGTTAAAGGCGTTCTACTTTTCCCTCATTGATGCGGCAAACGACTGGTTCCTGTCATTACCTTCCGGAAGCATCAGAACATGGGCTCAGATGCAGAAGAAATTCTTAGACAAATACTACCCAGCAGGAAGAGCAATGCAAGTAAGAAGGCAACTGCAAGACATCAAACAAGGGCCCAACGAAACCATGTATGATTACCTGGAAAAGTTCAATCACCTGGAAAGAAGCTGCTGTACCCTTGGACTGCCCGAGAAACTCATAATCGAGTACCTCATTGATGGATTAAGACCCTTAGACAAAATGCTCCTGTATGCCTCAGCTGGAGGGTCCATAATGAATCTATCATTGAGTGGTGTTAGGCAACTCATCAACGACGTTGCCGAAAATGCCCGATTTAGAGAAGAGACAACTCGGCAGGAAGAATTCTCCCGAACGAAAAATGTGGCAAAAGCTGAAACATCGACTGGGCCTATATCTGAGGAAATAAAGCAGTTAAAAGAAATGATGATTCAACTCCTGCGAAGACAACCAATTCCGGTAAAACCTTGCGAGTTCTGTGGATCTATAGACCACAAAACTGACGCATGTCCGACATTAATAGAAGAGGAACCGGTGGAAGTAAATGCAATAGGAGGATATCAAGGATACAACAACAGCAACGACAGAGCATGACAGAATAGGCAGTACGGTCAAACATCCAAACCAGACTGGCGTAACAACAACAGCTAGCCTCAGAAGGAAGCACAACCAGCTCAGTCATACCACCAACCCCCCCACCGACAGTATAACCAGAACGCTCCAGGACAATATCAGCAAAGAGGACCGAATCAGAGTCAGCACCAAACCGGCCTGAATAATCAGCAAGAACTAACCAAGTCGCTCGATGACACGATGAAGGAGCTCGCAGGAAACGTAAATCGATTGGGTACTTCGCTACTCCAATACCAGGCGAAAACTGACGGGGCAATTTCTGAATTGACCAAACAAATGTCCCAGCTCGCCACTGCAATGTCAACGCTGACCAGTGAACCTGGCAGACTTCCTTCACAAACCATCCAAAACCCAAGGGCGAATCTTAGCATGATAAAAAGGTCAAACGTAAAGACAACCCTGGGAGAAGCAGCACGAGCCCCAGCCTACAAACTCACTAACAAGCACTTCAACCGTAGACGTCGTCCTGACTGGAATCAAGAGGAAGACCGACCCAATAATGACAGAACATGGGTCACGCATGCTGACAATGGACGGTACGCATTCACCGTCTGCATATCACCACCGTCAGTCATACACTCTGACATACCAGCATCTGGATGGGATTACAATAGCAATGAAAGGGATGAACAGAATGGCCCAGCATTGGGAAAAGCCCTCACTTCTGATCATGAGTCACAACCAGAAAGAGATAAAGACCCAGGGGCCTTCACAGTCACCTGTGGTATTGGTGAGACCCAAATCCATAAGTGCTTAGTCGACCTTGGGGCTGCTGTCAATGCCATGCCTTCCTCCTTATATTACTTACTAGGACTTGGTCCATTGAAACCACCCCGATCAAACATCGAACTAGGAGATAAATCATGCATCCGCCCGGTTGGAGAACTGGAAGATGTAATACTCCATGTGGGAGAACTCGTAGTTGCTGCAGACTTCTATGTAATACCAACAGAAGAGACCTGCAAAGACGACCCACCAACAATAATATTGGGACGACCATTCCTCTACGCCACTAAAGCAAGAATCGATGTAGGCAAGGGCTCATTATCACTTAAGTTCGGCGGCAAAATTGCACACTTCTACATTCATCAGAGCCGCCCGGACAAAAAAAAACCGCCAGACATAACGCCTATCTCGGATCACGGTGCACAGTTTTCTGACCTGTCATTAGAGACCAAAAAAATAACAAGACCAGCAGCTATGGTCAAAGGTCTCCCGCCTTCTCAGAAGCAATGGAAAGAGAAAACACCAAAACCATGGAGCTCTTACTCCAGTAAGAAGTCAGGACAAGTCAAAGCAAGAAACAACACAGGAACAGTGGCAAAGTTTGACCTCAGCCACCCATGGGACCCAAACCAGTAATCCACAACGAGGTATCGTCGAGCCAACGACGTAAAACAAGTGCACTGGTCGGGAGGTAACCCGACACTATCTTACTTTCCGCACTTACTTTCAGTACTTAGTTTTAAGCTTGCATGACTTTTGAACTAAGGCACGCCTTCATTCAAAAGTGGGGGGGTGAAAACCGCCTGTGTACATAAATAACTTGCTTGCTGTTTTTCTTTTTTTAGTAATAGTATCTTTTTGAACATATGAACTTAAGAATGTGAAAAAGATAAATCAGAATTCATGCATTTACCTTGTGAAAATTCAAACTGTTTAAAAACTTAGAATGTAACTTTCCATTTGTCCTTTGTACTGAGATAACTAGGGATGTGGAGTTGACATAAACTGCCCTAGAAGGACTTGGGAAGCAATCAAAGGATCAGATCAAACTATATGGTTTTCGAAGTCAGTGGAGGCTGCACTTCGGGTTTTCAGTGAATAATTGAGTCAAACTCCGCCAAGAAGCATCTATGCAAAGGCGAGGACGGGAATCAGACCGTCCTCTCTCTAGTCAAAATAGCCGAGAAAATAGATAAGCGACCCTCATCTTGACCCGCGCAAAACGACGAAGACGAGAGGAGAGGGGAGGTATATCCATAGGCTTGCGGGCGATGATTGGACCTCCCAAGAAGGCTGACAAAATGGACTAGCAAGTCACAAAGAAGCGAAAAAACTCAAAGAATAAAATCAAAAGAGGCCAAAGGCCCAAAATTGTGAAGGTTTTAACCGAGCAAAAGTGAAGCACTCGACAAAGTCAAATCAAAGGCCAAAGGCCGATTCACTACAACAAAAAAGCAGTCCCTCGCCAAAGAAAAAATCAAGAAGGTTCAACTCACTGAAACCCGAACCGAATCACGTGCATGAGAAAGCTACCAGAAGACCATATAGTACGAAACGATCCCGAGGCTGCAACCCAAGAACCTGAAAAGGGCTATCTCCCGAAACATCCAATATAATTTGCATCTCAGCACGGAGGTACAAGTATTAAGTTTCTTCTATTTATTTACACAGTTTAATTTGGTAATAAGTAAGCAATGCATGAATTAGGATAGATCGAGTACCACAGTCTAATTTTCATATGCCAAATCCGAACCTAGAACTTACGCCCTTTAATAGCATTGTTCGGGACGAACAACTAAAAGTGGGGGGTATTCTGATGGACCACAATTATACGAATCAAAAACACAGTAAAACCCCCCAAGTTAGACTGTTTGTCTATCTAACATCCATCTGTTAGTCCCGATATATTTCCACAGGGCATTTTAGAGACTGAAGTGAAAACACGCTAAGGAGAGGATTTTATGCTGAAAAGATAACAAGAGTCAATCCAAGGTCAAGATCATATGCCGACTGAAGAAATATCAAGGATCCTGACGTTGAATTGACCAGAATAAATTAATCAGAAGAATCAGGAGTGAAGTCAAGACAGTCCGGGGAAGGAACACACTGACAGTTTTGTGAAAAGACTGCACAAAACTGTACAAAACTCACATATGGGCAAGATGACTTGTGACTTGAAGAAGAGGTGGCCAAAGAGGAAAACCACCCCAAAACCACCACCCACCACCGGCGGCTCCTCCACCCTCCTCCTCCATGTGACCGGTTGACTTGCCTTGGAGGTGGCAAAGCCAACCTCTCCTCCTCCACCACAACCGGCTACCGGCGGCTGCCCTTCACCACTCCTCCTCCGCCACTTGGTGGCTCCTCCTTGGCTCCTCCTCCTCCCTTGGATCAAACCAATCTCCACCACCCATCTCCACCCATTTTTAGTATTATTTCAAAACCGAACCAAACTTACAAGTAACAAAATGTAGAGAGAGAAGTAATTTTCAATTTTGGGATGAATTTGTGAGGGGAGGAGCACCTCCTTTTATAGGAAAAATGGGTGGAGATGGGTGGTGGAGATTGGTTTGATCCAAGGGAGGAGGAGGGTGGAGGAGCCGCCGGTTGTGGGTGGTGGTTTTGGGGTGGTTTTCCTCTTTGGCCACCTCTTCTTCAAGTCACAAGTCATCTTGCCCATATGTGAGTTTTGTACAGTTTTGTGCAGTCTTTTCACAAAACTGTCAGTGTGTTCCTTCCCCGGGCTGTCTTGATTCCTCTCCTGATTCTTCTGATTAATTTATTCTGGTCAATTCAACGTCAGGATCCTTGATATTTCTTCAGTCGGCATATGATCTTGACCTTGGATTGACTCTTGTTATCTTTTCAGCATAAAATCCTCTCCTTAGCGTGTTTTCACTTCAGTCTCTAAAATGCCCTGTGGAAATATATCGGGACTAACAGATGGATGTTAGATAGACAAACAGTCTAACTTGGGGGGTTTTACTGTGTTTTTGATTCGTATAATTGTGGTCCATCAGAATACCCCCCACTTTTAGTTGTTCGTCCCGAACAATGCTATTAAAGGGCGTAAGTTCTAGGTTTGGATTTGGCATATGAAAATTAGACTGTGGTACTCGATCTATCCTAATTCATGCATTGCTTACTTATTACCAAATTAAACTATGTAAATAAATAGAAGAAACTTAATACTTGTACCTCCGTGCTGAGATGCAAATTATATTGGATGTTTCGGGAGATAGCCCTTTTCAGGTTCTTGGGTTGCAGCCTCGGGATCGTTTCGTACTATATGGTCTTCTGGTAGCTTTCTCATGCACGTGATTCGGTTCAGGTTTCAGTGAGTTGAACCTTCTTGATTTTTTCTTTGGCGAGGGACTGCTTTTTTGTTGTAGTGAATCGGCCTTTGGCTTTTGATTTGACTTTGTCGAGTGCTTCACTTTTGCTCGGTTAAAACCTTCACAATTTTGGGCCTTTGGCCTCTTTTGATTTTCTTCTTTGAGTTTTTCGCTTCTTTGTGACTTGCTAGTCCATTTTGTCAGCCTTCTTGGGAGGTCCAATCATCGCCCGCAAGCTTATGGATATACCTTTCCTCTCCTCTCGTCTTCGTCGTTTTGCGCGGGTCAAGATGAGGGTCGCTTATCTATTTTCTCGGCTATTTTGACTAGAGAGAGGACGGTCTGATTCCCGTCCTCGCCTTTGCATAGATGCTTCTTGGCGGAGTTTGACTCAATTATTCACTGAAAACCCGAAGTGCAGCCTCCACTGACTTCGAAAACCATATAGTTTGATCTGATCCTTTGATTGCTTCCCAAGTCCTTCTAGGGCAGTTTATGTCAACTCCACATCCCTAGTTATCTCAGTACAAAGGACAAATGGAAAGTTACATTCTAAGTTTTTAAACACTTTGAATTTTCACAAGGTAAATGCATGAATTCTGATTTATCTTTTTCATATTCTTAAGTTCATATGTTCAAAAAGATACTATTACTAAAAAAAAGAAAAACAGCAAGCATGTTATTTATGTACACAGACGGTTTTCACCCCCCACTTTTGAACGAAGGCGTGCCTTAGTTCAAAAGTCATGCAAGCTTAAAACTAAGTACTGAAAGTAAGTGCGGAAAGTAAGATAGTATCGGGTTACCTCCCGACCAGTGCACTTGTTTTACGTCGTTGGCTCGACGATACCTCGTTGTGGATTACTGGTTTGGGTCCCATGGGTGGCTGAGGTCAAACTTTGCCACCGTTCCTGTGTTGTTTCTTGCTTTGACTTGTCCTGACTTCTTGCTGGAGTAAGAGCTCCATGGTTTTGGTGTTTTCTCTTTCCATTGCTTCTGAGAAGGCGGGAGACCTTTGACCATAGCTGCTGGTCTTGTTATTTTTTGGTCTCTAATGACAGGTCAGAAAACTGTGCACCGTGATCCGAGATAGGCGTTATGTCTGGCGGTTTTTTTGTGTCCGGGCGGCTCTGATGAATGTAGAAGTGTGCAATTTTGCCACCGAACTTAAGTGATAATGAGCCCTTGCCTACATCGATTCTTGCTTTAGTGGCATAGAGGAATGGTCGTCCCAATATTATTGTTGGTGGGTCGTCTTTGCAGGTCTCTTCTGTTGGTATTACATAGAAGTCTGCAGCAACTACGAGTTCTCCCACATGGAGTATTACATCTTCCAGTTCTCCAACCGGGCGGATGCATGATTTATCTCCTAGTTCGATGTTTGATCGGGGTGGTTTCAATGGACCAAGTCCTAGTAAGTAATATAAGGAGGAAGGCATGGCATTGACAGCAGCCCCAAGGTCGACTAAGCACTTATGGATTTGGGTCTCACCAATACCGCAGGTGACTGTGAAGGCCCCTGGGTCTTTATCTCTTTCTGGTTGTGACTCATGATCAGAAGTGAGGGCTTTTCCCAATGCTGGGCCATTCTGTTCATCCCTTTCATTGCTATTGTAATCCCATCCAGATGCTGGTATGTCAGAGTGTATGACTGACGGTGGTGATATGCAGACGGTGAATGCGTACCGTCCATTGTCAGCATGCGTGACCCATGTTCTGTCATTATTGGGTCGGTCTTCCTCTTGATTCCAGTCAGGACGACGTCTACGGTTGAAGTGCTTGTTAGTGAGTTTGTAGGCTGGGGCTCGTGCTGCTTCTCCCAGGGTTGTCTTTACGTTTGACCTTTTTATCATGCTAAGATTCGCCCTTGGGTTTTGGATGGTTTGTGAAGGAAGTCTGCCAGGTTCACTGGTCAGCGTTGACATTGCAGTGGCGAGCTGGGACATTTGTTTGGTCAATTCAGAAATTGCCCCGTCAGTTTTCGCCTGGTATTGGAGTAGCAAAGTACCCAATCGATTTACGTTTCCTGCGAGCTCCTTCATCGTGTCATCGAGCGACTTGGTTAGTTCTTGCTGATTATTCAGGCCGGTTTGGTGCTGACTCTGATTCGGTCCTCTTTGCTGATATTGTCCTGGAGCGTTCTGGTTATACTGTCGGTGGGGGGGTTGGTGGTATGACTGAGCTGGTTGTGCTTCCTTCTGAGGATAGCTGTTGTTGTTACGCCAGTCTGGTTTGGATGTTTGACCGTACTGCCTATTCTGTCCTGCTCTGTCGTTGCTGTTGTTGTATCCTTGATATCCTCCTATTGCATTTACTTCCGCCGGTTCCTCTTCTATTAATGTCGGACATGCGTCAGTTTTGTGGTCTATAGATCCACAGAACTCGCAAGGTTTTACCGGAATTGGTTGTCTTCGCAGGAGCTGAATCATAATTTCTTTTAACTGCTTTGTTTCCTCAGATATAGGCCCCGTCGATGTTTCAGCTTTTGCCACATTTTTCGTTCGGGAGAATTCTTCCTGCCGAGTTGTCTCTTCTCTAAATCGGGCATTTTCGGCAACGTCGTTGATGAGTTACCTAACACCACTCAATGATAGATTCATTATGGACCCTCCAGCTGAGGCATCCAGGAGCATTTTGTCTAAGGGTCTTAATCCATCAATGAGGTACTCGATTATGAGTTTCTCGGGCAGTCCAAGGGTACAGCAGCTTCTTTCCAGGTGATTGAACTTTTCCAGGTAATCATACATGGTTTCGTTGGGCCCTTGTTTGATGTCTTGCAGTTGCCTTCTTACTTGCATTGCTCTTCCTGCTGGGTAGTATTTGTCTAAGAATTTCTTCTGCATCTGAGCCCATGTTCTGATGCTTCCGGAAGGTAATGATAGGAACCAGTCGTTTGCCGCATCAATGAGGGAAAAGTAGAGCGCCTTTAACTTAAAGTCGTCTACGTTTACGCCATTTGGTTTGAGGTTTTGGCAAATCCCATGTAGACGCTGGAGATGAGTCATTGCTGATTCTCCACGAGTTCCTGAGAATTTTGGCAAGCTGTGGGCCACTGAAGTGTTGATGGCGATGTTTTCTAGCTCAGGTCCTTCGTAGATACACCATGGCTGAACTCTGAAATCTGGTGCCGAAAGTTCTCCCAGGGTGGGTTCACGGTAGTTGTCATCCCCATAGTAGTTATCGAAGACGGGTTCTTGTCTAGGAACTTGTCGAGGGCGAGGGGGTGGGGGATATCTAGGGGGTTGTCGTACTGGACCAGCTGCATTTCGGTCCTCGGGTGGTTCTTGGTTTCGTCTGATGGCCTCCCTATCACGAGCTCGTCTGCTTCTGATGAGTTGCTCCGGATCATCCATAAATGGAAGTGGCACTTCATCATTTCGCTCGTACAGGTTTATTTCATCGTCATCCTGGTAGTCATGATGACTTCCTTCGCGAGACATAGTTGTTTCGAGCGCGAGAATTTAAAAGAGATGGAGGAAGAGAAAAGAACAGTTTATTCGACGGCTAATTCCCCGGCAACGGCGCCAATTTGACGGAGGGCCACCGCACTGTCGTTAAGGTGCAGTGTCCTCTGTACAAATAAATTTATAATATCCGCTACTTGTGACTACACTACTGGGTAGTAAGTGGTAAGTAGGGGTCGAACCCAAGGGAATTAGGGGAATAGGCTATTCTTTTAGGGTTATTAAACTGGGGGGAGCGTGTTTTATGGTTGATTGAGATTTTAGCGCTCTAATTAACTACGTGATATTTTGGGGGTTTTTTGGTTTTGATTGCGGAAAAGTAAATACAGAAATTAAATGTTGTAAATACAAAGAAGACTTACAGTGGGTGATGCGTGATTGTAATTCCTCCGGTAGATCAGCAGTTGGTGATTGCGGTTTAACAGTAAAGAAAAGCATTCGGTTTCAGGTACTCTTATATTATAACATGTATATAATAAACTGTTAGTAACTTTTCTAAGTATTCAAAGATGAATCGAGGCCCTTTCGTAGCGCAAGACTTGCAACATCGTTTAAAGCAACCCTTGTTCTATTTCAGACTAATTCCTCCTTTCGAAGTATCTTAGCCTTTTGTGCATCCACTTGATCTCACAGTTACGATTGACCAAGTGGTGTTTCAGATGAGTCGAACTTCTCAGATAAGCTTTGCCCTTTCGTAGCATCCACTTACCCGAGTATGTTCACGAATCCCCACGGAAGAGTTTTGCCCTTTCGTAGCATCCACTCAACCTTGGAAATTCTGACTATAAATGGCACATAGAACAAGTTTTGAATACAAAGAAATGAAACTAAAAGATATTACAACATTATATAATACAAGAAAATACCTTCCACCGAATAAAGAGTTTAGCTACGAATATCCATAGAGATGGATACCATAGCTAAATACTCGGGGGTTTTTGAAAACAGTAAGAGGGAAAGGGGTGGAATACTCAAGAACCAACAGGAGTATTCCTAATTTCCTACTGAATACTCAAGAACCAACAGGAGTATTCTCTACAGTATTATAATACTCGAGAACCGACAAGAGAATTATAATTTCCAGTATAATACTCAAGAACAAACAGGAGTATTATTTCAAAACCGAACCAAACTTACAAGTAACAAAATGTAGAGAGAGAAGTGATTTTCAATTTTGGGATGAATTTGTGAGGGGAGGAGCACCTCCTTTTATAGGAAAAATGGGTGGAGATGGGTGGTGGAGATTGGTTTGATCCAAGGGAGGAGGAGGAGGCAAGGAGGAGCCAAGGAGAAGCCACCAAGTGGCGGAGGAGGAGTGGTGGAGGGCAGCCGCCGGTAGCCGGTTGTGGTGGAGGAGGAGAGGTTGGCTTTGCCACCTCCAAGCCAAGTTAACCGGTCACATGGAGGAGGAGGGTGGAGGAGCCGCCGGTGGTGGGTGGTGGTTTTGGGGTGGTTTTCCTCTTTGGCCACCTCTTCTTCAAGTCACAAGTCATCTTGCCCATATGTGAGTTTTGTACAGTTTTGTGCAGTCTTTTCACAAAACTGTCAGTGTGTTCCTTCCCCGGGCTGTCTTGATTCCTCTCCTGATTCTTCTGATTAATATATTCTGATGGACCACAATTATACGAATCAAAAACACAGTAAAACCCCCCAAGTTAGACTGTTTGTCTATCTAACATCCATCTGTTAGTCCCGATATATTTCCACAGGGCATTTTAGAGACTGAAGTGAAAACACGCTAAGGAGAGGATTTTATGCTGAAAAGATAACAAGAGTCAATCCAAGGTCAAGATCATATGCCGACTGAAGAAATATCAAGGATCCTGACGTTAAATTGACCAGAATAAATTAATCAGATGAATCAGGAGTGAAGTCAAGACAGTCCGGAGAAAGAACACACTGACAGTTTTGTGAAAAGACTGAACAAAACTGTACAAAACTCACATATGGCAAGATGACTTGGTGACTTGATGAAGAGGTGGCCAAGGGAGGAGCTCCTCCACCCAAGGCAACCGGCAACCGGCGGCTGCCACCACCCTCCTCCTCCTTGACCGGCGGCTTTTGGCCCCTCCATGTGGTGGCTCCTCCTCCCTTGATTTGCCCATCCAATCTCCATGCAACAAGTGCCCTCATCTTAGCCCTCCATTTCTCCTCCCCATGGCTATAAATACACCCCTCCTCCTCCTCACAAATTCATCCCAAAATTGAAAATCACTTCTCTCTCTACATTTTGTTACTTGTAAGTTTGGTTCGGTTTTGAAAGAATACTCCTGTTTGTTCTTTAGTATTATACTGGAAATTATAATACTCTTGTCGGTTCTCGAGTATTATAATACTGTAGAGAATACTCCTGTTGGTTCTTGAGTATTCAGTAGGAAATTAGGAATACTCCTGTTGGTTCTTGAGTATTCCACCCCTTTCCCTCTTACTGTTTTCAAAAACCCCCGAGTATTTAGGTATGGTATCCATCTCTATGGATATTCGTAGCTAAACTCTTTATTCGGTGGAAGGTATTTTCTTGTATTATATAATGTTGTAATATCTTTTAGTTTCATTTCTTTGTATTCAAAACTTGTTCTATGTGCCATTTATAGTCAGAATTTCCAAGGTTGAGTGGATGCTACGAAAGGGCAAAACTCTTCCGTGGGGATTCGTGAACATACTCGGGTAAGTGGATGCTACGAAAGGGCAAAGCTTATCTGAGAAGTTCGACTCATCTAAAACACCACTTGGTCAATCGTAACTGTGAGATGAAGTGGATGCACAAAAGGCTAAGATACTTCGAAAGGAGGAATTAGTCTGAAATAGAACAAGGGTTGCTTTAAACGATGTTGCAAGTCTTGCGCTACGAAAGGGCCTCGATTCATCTTTGAATACTTAGAAAAGTTACTAACAGTTTATTATATACATGTTATAATATAAGAGTACCTGAAACCGAATGCTTTTCTTTACTGTTAAACCGCAATCACCAACTGCTGATCTACCGGAGGAATTACAATCACGCATCACCCACTGTAAGTCTTCTTTGTATTTACAGCATTTAATTTCTGTATTTACTTTTCCGCAATCAAAACCAAAAAACCCCCAAAAAATCACGTAGTTAATTAGAGCGCTAAAATCTCAATCAACCATAAAACACGCTCCCCCAGTTCAATCACCCTAAAAGAATAGCCTATTCCCCTAATTCCCTTGGGTTCGACCCCTACTTACCACTTACTACCCAGTAGTGTAGTCACAAGTAGCGGATATTATAAATTTATTTGTACAGAGGACACTGCACCTTAACGACAGTGCGGTGGCCCTCCGTCAAATTGGCGCCGTTGCGGGGGAGTTGTGCATCGGAATAGTTGTTCTATTTTTTCTTTTTTATTTTATAATGCAATTCACCAAGTCATACTACTACGGAATGGAACCTTGGAACAATGCGGAGTTTTCCCCACCATCATTTGAACTTGAAATCCGCGAGAAGATCAACAACTTACAGCAATCCCGGGACGAAACATTGGACGAGTACTTATGGTACTTCGATTCCATTGTGACGAGCTGCCCGCACCATGGATTTACCAACTTCGATCTTCAAACAAAGTTTCTCTGTGGGATGTTGCCACATGAGTGGAAAGGGCTAAATGACGCAGCAGGAGGATCGTTGATGGGCATAACCGTGGATGATCTTTGGATATTAATCAATGATTTGGCCGCAAGGTCAAGACCAAGCCAAGATCAGGTCGAGCCAATCGAGGATGGTATAACGGAGCTGGCATCTAGCATCCAGCAGTTGGACAACACGATGCAACAAATCAGGGCCAAAACTGAACTATGGGCGGCAGAAAAGGAGCTGGCAGCTTGCACCCAGCAATTGGCCGCAGACATGCAGCAATTGAGTGCATTGATGCACCAATTCACGGCTGAACCCGAGGAGCCGACTGAGGATGAGGACCCGCAAATGACCGAAGAAGAACTGCCCCAATCAGACCCGGTCCTTATCACCAATCCATCCGAGGAAATCACTGTCCTAACTGCCGAGCCTACAGAAGTCCCGAACCTCACTGCTGAAGCGGCCGAAGAAATCAATCCAGGCCCGGTACTTGCGCTCGAAGCACCCGAGGAAGTCCCGGACCTCATTGCCGAACTGTCCGAGAAAGACCTGGTCCTCACTGTCGGAGCACCTGAAACAGACCTAGTCCTCATGGTCGAAGTGCCTCAACTTAACCCTTCGCGTTTCATGCCGATCATAACCACCGAAGATCATATAATCAATGATGATGCGGTACAAGGGGAGTTGGAGGCAGAGCATGAGCCAAAAAACCCGACAAAGGAAATCTCTCTCGTCACAAGCCAAGAAAAACCACCCGGGAACTCAATCATTCCAAGACAACCATTCGTAGCTACAACCAAGAAGAGGCCTCACATGGGAACATGCATGTGGTCGCCGATGTTTGAAGGCACAAAACCCAACTTCCAAACTCGCAAAAGTGCCAACTATTCAAACATGAAGAGACGGCAAAAGCATGGGCCGAAAGAATGGAAACCCGGAAGGAGTAACAAGCAAGCACGACGCATTGGCCCAGCAGCTACGATCAAGGAAACCTCACCCTCTCGGAGCAAAAGGGCTACCGAGAAAAAGTTTGACCTCACCCACCCATGGGATCCGACCTTATGATCCATGATTGAAGTATTGTCGAGCCAATGACGTTAAACAAGTGCACTAGTCGGGAGGTAACCCGACACTATCTTTCTTTCTGCACTTTATTTTCTGTCTTTTTATTTTCTGTGGTATAGTTTTTATCAATAAGTCGCTCTCACCCACTTGGTGCATAGAAGATTTGACTATTCAGGAATCGGACTTGGGTGCAACATTAGGCCAGATAGGGCTACGCTCAGAGTTCAAGGCCCCAGCCGAACTCCCTCGATTATCCAGCCTCGAGCCATGTCGTTCACTCGACACCTTAAAGGGAGTTCTGTCTTTCCTTTTCCTTAATATCATTTTCTTCTCATATAATATCTGCTTGCATGGCTTTTGAACACCGTCTTGCTGAAAAGCACGACTTCGTTCGAAAGTGTGGGGTGAGAACCACCTGTATATATTAGTTAATAAATAGTACCTTTTTGAAAATATGAACTTAGGAATGTGAAAAAGATAAATCATAATTCATGCATTAACCTTGTGAAAATTCAACTGTTTAAAAACTTAGAATGTAACTTTTCATTTGTCCTTTGTGCTGAGATAACTAGGGATGTGGAGTTGATATAAACTGCCCTAGAGAGGCTTGGCAAGCAATTAAAGGATCAGATCAAACTATATGGTTTTCGAAGTCAGTGGAGGCTGCACTTCGGGTTTCAGTGAAGATTGAAGTCATCTCCGCCATGCAATGCAAAAGGCGAGGACGGGAATCAGACCGTCTTATCTC
Organism: Rhodiola kirilowii; assembly: GCA_033675215.1. Taxonomy (NCBI): domain Eukaryota; kingdom Viridiplantae; phylum Streptophyta; class Magnoliopsida; order Saxifragales; family Crassulaceae; genus Rhodiola; species Rhodiola kirilowii. Next base: position 16,140,592 of record CM066201.1, read on the forward strand.
TGGTCAAAGTAGCCGAGAAAATAGATGAGCGACCCTCATCTTGACCCGCGTGAAAACGACAGTCAAAGTAGCCGAGAAAATAGCTGAGCGACCCTCACCTTGACCCGCGCGAAAACGGCAAAAACGAGAGGATCGGGGAGGTATTTCCATAGGCTTGCGGGCGATGATTGGACCTCCCAAAAAGGCTCGAGAAAATGGACTTGCAAAATCACAAAAAGGCGAAAAGCTCGAAGAAGCAAATCAAGAGGCCAAAGGCCCAAAATTGTGAAGGTTTTAACCGAACAAAAAGTGAAGAACTCAAAAAGTCAAATCAAAGGCCAAATGCCGACTCACTACAAAAGCAGTCCCTCGCCAAAAGAAAATCCAAGTACTCCAACCACTGAAACCCGAACCGAATCACGTGCATGAGAAAGCTACAAGGAAACCATATAGTGCGAGACGATCCCGAGGCTGCAATCCAGGAACCTGAATAGGGCTATCTCCCGAAACATCCGGAATAATTTGCATCTCGGCACGGAGGTACACGTATCAAGTTTCTTCTATTTATTTACACAGTTCAATTTGGTAATAAGTAAGTAATGCATGAATTAGGATAAATCGAGTCCCACAGTCTAATTTGCATATTTTAAAAATCAAACTTAGTGCCGCCCTTTAATAGCATTGTTCGGGACGAACAACTAAAAGTGTGGGGTGATCTGATGGACCATAATTATACGAATCAGAAACACAGTAAAACCCACCAAATTAGACTGTTTGTCTATCTAACTTCTATGTGTTAGTCCTGATATATTTCCACAGGGCATTTTAGAGACTAAAGTGAAAACACGCTAAGGAGGAGTTTTTAAGCGGAAAATGAAGAACGAGTCATTCCAGGTCACGACCATGCTACACTCAAAATCAGCCTTGACATCCTTCATGGAACCGACTTGGAATCACTCAAATATTATAGAACCGTCGGCAAATGGAAAAGAACGCAAGGCAAAAGCACCGAGCCCGGTAAAGGCCAAACAAGGGCAATTTCATCGGATTTGAGATTTCGACCATGTTCCAAGCGGAATTTGGCTTAGGTTCCTTCTTGAGATCATCTTAGAATGACATTTTCATTCAAAATACACTCTCCAAAATCCAAGAAGCTCCGGCCAAAGCTCCGGTCAGATCCGGTCAAACCGATGACTTTTGTGAAGAGGTTACAAGCTTCTAGAAGGGATGCTCCTCCTCACATGGAGGGACACATGGCGGCTCCTCCTCCCCTCCTCCCAAAGCCGCCGGCGGCTCACTATTCCTCCTCCATGTGGAGGCTTCTCCTCCACATGCTCCTCCCCTCCTCCTCCACCCTTGGATGCTCCTCCACATGCCACCATCTCCACCCTTCATCCTCCTCCTCCTTGGCTATAAATATGAGGCTTCTCCTCCTCATTTGTATCATCACCACCACAACAATTCACTTATCTCTCTAGAATTTTGGGCACTAATCATGTAATATTAATCATGTAATATTACTTTGGGAATCAAAGCTTGATCCTTGGCGCTTCAACGGTTTTGTAAGTCTTCTTTTATTTATTTAATTGTCTTGCTAAACTGTTGTTTATTTCCAAGTTCATAGTTATGATAACCACTGCCATGATTAGTAGCTAAATTAATTATTCGGTTTAAGGGTGTGTACTTGTATTATAAATGTTTTAGACTTTACTCTTAGTATACCTTTATGTTCGATACTTGTTCTATGTGCCATATATAAAAGTTAGAATGTCTAAGGTCAAGTAAACCATTTGGAAATGTGACCATAGGGGTCCAAATTCGTAAACTCTTCCTTAGATATTCGTGATCACACTCGGGTAAGTGGACCATTTGGAAACTGGACCAAAGGGACCAAATGGATAAACTTATCTGAAGAGGTCGACTATTCTAAAAACCATTTAAAAACTGGGCCAAAGGGATTAAATGGACGCACTTACGGCTAAGATACTTCGAAAGGAGGAATTAGTTTTGCTTAGAACAAGTGTTTTAAATGATGTTGCAAGTCTTGTGCTAGGAATAGCCTCGATTCATCTTTGAACATTTAGCATGATCATGTCTGGCGCTAGAAATAGTTTCAATTCATCTTTGACCACTTGGTATGATCATTAGCGGTCGATGATAAACAATTATAATACAAGGCCCCTAAAACCAAATACTTTCCTTACAGTCCATTATCAATTGTTGTAATTTACTTTCAGTTTCCAAAACACTCAAACCCAACCCCCAACTGTATTTACTTTGGTGACAATCCCGTAAAAACAACTAATCCACACTGACTCCTTTGGGTTCGACCCCTACTTACCACTTGCTACCCAGTAGTAAAGTCGCGAGTAGCGGACTTATAAATTTATTTGTACAACAGTATAATACTCTTGTCGGTTCTCGAGTATTATAATATTGTAGATAATACTCCTGTTGGTTCTTGAGTATTCAGTAGGAAATTAGGAATACTCCTGTTTGTTCTTGAGTATTATTTCAAAACCGAACCAAACTTACAAGTAACAAAATGTAGAGAGAGAAGTGATTTTCAATTTTGGGATGATTTTGTTAGGGGAGGAGCACCTCCTTTTCTAGGAAAAATGGGTGGAGATGGGTGGTGGAGATTGGTTTGATCCAAGGGAGGAGGAGGAGGCAAGGAGGAGCCAAGGAGGAGCCACCAAGTGGCGGAGGAGGAGTGGTGGAGGGCAGCCGCCGGTAGCCGGTTGTGGTGGAGGAGGAGAGGTTGGCTTTGCCACCTCCAAGGCAAGTCAACCGGTCACATGGAGGAGGAGGGTGGAGGAGCCGCCGGTGGTGGGTGGTGGTTTTGGGGTGGTTTTCCTCTTTGGCCACCTCTTCTTTAAGTCACAAGTCATCTTGCCCATATGTGAGTTTTGTACAGTTTTGTGCAGTCTTTTCACAAAACTGTCAGTGTGTTCCTTCCCCGGGCTGTCTTGATTCCTCTCCTGATTCTTCTGATTAATTTGTTATGGTCAATTTCACATCAGGATCCTTGATATTTCTTCAGTCGGCATATGATCTTGACCTTGGATTGACTCTTGTTATCTTTTCAGCATAAAATCCTCTCCTTAGCGTGTTTTCACTTCAGTCTCTAAAATGCCCTGTGGAAATATATCGGGACTAACAGATGGATGTTAGATAGACAAACAGTCTAACTTGGGGGGTTTTACTGTGTTTTTGATTCGTATAATTGTGGTCCATCAGTAACCCACGTTTTGCCATCATTGGGCCGGTCCTCTTCTTGATTCCAATCAGGTTGACTCCTACGGTTGAAGTGATTGTTTGTAAGTCTGTAGGTTGGGGACCGTGCTACTTCTCCTAGAGTAACCTTCATGTTTGACCTCCTTATCATGCTTATGTTCGCCTTAGGATTTTGGACGGTCTGTGAAGGAAGTCTGCCAGGTTCAGTAGTGAGTGTTGACATTGCGGTGGCGAGCTGGGACATTTGTTTGGTCAATTCTGAAATTGCCCCGTCAGTTTTTGCCTGGTACTGGTGTAGTGAGGTACCCAATTGATTAATGTTTCCCACGAGCTCCTTCATCGTGTCATTGAGCGACTTGCTTGGTTCCTGCTGATTGCTCAGGTTGGCTTGGTACTGATTTGGCCCTTTTTGGTGATATTGGCCAGCCGATGGAGCGTTCTGGTGATATTGTCGGTGGGGTGGTTGGTAGAATGACTGCGCTAGTTGAGGGACAGTTGGTTGTGTCTCCGTCTGAGGATAGCTGTTGTTGTTACGCCAGCCTGGGCTGGATATTTGACCGTACTATCTGTTTTGTCCAGCTCTGTCGTTGTTGTTGTTGTGTCCTTGATATCCTCCCACTATATTCACTTCCGCCTGTTCTTCTTCTATCAGTGTTGGGCATGCGTCAGTTTTGTGGTCTGTAGAACCACAGAACTCGCAAGGTTTTACCGGAACTGGCTGTCTACGTATGATCTCGATCATCATCTCCTTTAACTGTTTCATCTCTTCAGTCATGGAGTTTACTGATGTCTCGGCTTGTGCTACCTTTTTTGATCAAGAGAATTCATCTTGACGAGTAGTCTCTTCTCTAAATCGGGTATTTTCAGCAACGTTGGCGATGAGATTCCTTATGCCACTTAATGATAGATTCATCATGGATCCTCCCGCTGAGGCATCCAAGAGCATTTTGTCTAAGGGTCTTAATCCATCAATGAGGTACTCGATGACGAGTTTCTCGGGCAATCCAAGGGTACAGCAGCTCCTTTCTAGGTGATTGAACTTTTCCAGGTAATCGTACATGGTTTCATTGGGACCTTGTTTGATTTCCTGTAGTTGCTTCCTTACTTGCATTGCTCTTCCAGCCGGGTAGTATTTGTCTAAGAATTTCTTCTGCATCTGAGCCCATGTTCTGATGCTTCCGGAGGGCAATGAAAGGAACCAGTCGCTTGCCGAGTCTATGAGGGAAAAATAGAACGCCTTTAACTTGAAGTTGTCCATATTCACTCGATTGGGCTTTAGATTCTGGCAAATGCCATGTAGGCGTTGGAGGTGAGTTGTGGCAGATTCTCCTTGAGCTCCTGAGAATTTTGGCAGGCTGTGCGCCACTGATGCGTTGATGGTTATGTTTTCTAATTCAGGGTTCTCATAGATGCACCACGGATGTGTCTCGAAATTAGGGGCATTTAACTCGCCCATAGTTGGTTCACGGTAGTAGTTGTCCCCGTAGTAGTCGTTGAAAGCGGGTTCTCTTCTTGGCATGTATCGAGGATGAGGTTGTGGTTGTGGGGGATGGATAGGAGGTTGTACTGGACCAGCGGCATTTCGGTCCTCGGGTAATTCTTGGTTTCTTCTGACTGCTTCCCTATCACGAGCTCTTCTGTTTCTGATGAGTTGTTCCGGATCGTCGACGAATGGAAACGGTACCTCATCATTTTGATCGTACAGGTTTATTTCTTCGTTATCCTGGTAGTCATGGTGACTTTCTTCGCGAGACATGGTTGTTTTGAAACGCGTAACGATTCAAAGAACTTTATCCGATGGCTGATTCCCCAGCAACGGCACCAATTTTGATGGATGCACAGTCGTTATGTGCAAACGTCAAGAATAAATTTATAATAGTCCGCTACTCGCGACTTAACTACTGGGTAGCAAGTGGTAAGTAGGGGTCGAACCCAAGGGAATCAGGGGAATAGATGTTCTTTGAGGCGGTTGTCCAGCGAGAGAGCGTGTTTTAGGTCGGTTGGTTGGTTTTAAAGCTACCAGCTAAGTGATTGATTGATTGATTGATTGGTTGGTTGGTTGGTTTTAATACTGGAAAGTAAATTACAGTTTATAATTAAAGAGAAATGTTCGGTTTCAGGGGCCTTGTATTATATCCTGTTTATCATTGACCTTTAGTGAATTATCTAAGTATTCAAAGATGAATCGAGGCCCTTTCGTAGCGCAAGACTTGCAACATCGTTTAAAGCAACACTTGTTCTAAGCAAAACTAATTCCTCCTTTCGAAGTATCTTAGCTGTAAGTGCATCCACTTGATCTCCCAGTTACGTTATTGACCAAGTGGTGTTTTAGATAAGTCGAACTCTTCGATAAGTTTTGCTTGTGACAGCTTCCACTTACCGAGTATGATCACGAATTTCCACGGCAGAGCTTTGCTTGTGACAGCTTCCACTCCCGGCAAGATGACCGGCGGCTTTTTGCTCCTCCACATGTTTCCAAGGTTGAGTGGAAGTTGTAACAAGCAAAGCTCTTCCGTGGGAATTCGTGATCATACTCGGTAAGTGGAAGCTGTAACAAGCAAAACTTATCGAGGAGTTCGACTTATCTAAAACACCACTTGGTCAATAACGTAACTGAGAGATCAGGTGGATGCACAAAAGGATAAGATACTTCGAAAGGAGGAATTAGTCTGAAGTAGAATAAGTGTTTCTTTAAACGATGTTGCAAGTCTTGCGCTGCGAAAGGGCCTCGATTCATCTTTGAATACTTAGAAAGGTTACTAACGGTTATTAATAAACATGTTATAATACAAGGTACCTGAAACCGAATACTTTTCCATGAATTACAAAAAAACCCCCTGTATTTACTTTTATAAACTGCTCGATCAACTACAACCATCAACCGCTCATCTACCGGAGGAATCGCAATCACGCATCACCCACTGTAAGTCTTCTTCCCTTAACTCTTTTACTTTTAGTATTTTAATTTCTGTATTTATTTTCTGTATTTACTTTTCCGCATAAAAAACCAAAAAAACCAAAAATAGTAGCTTAGTAATTAGCAGTAAGTCCGCAATCGACCTAAAATCACTCACCATACGATCCCCTAAAGAACAATTATCCCTCTAATTCCCTTGGGTTCGACCCCTACTTACCACTTACTACCCAGTAGTGTAGTCGCGAGTAGCGGAAAATATAAATTTATTTGTACAGAGAACATTGCACCTTAACGACAGTGCAGTGCGCTCCGTCATGGCTCTACTTGTGCTTCATCTTGATCACCATCTTGATCATGACTAGATGAGTCAGCTTCTTGTGGCTCCACCTGTGCTTCATCTTGATTTCCCCCCTCATGATCAGGATGGGGTAATTCCTCAGTCTCTTAAGGAGTCATAGGAGTAGGAACTTCCCGTGTTCCCCCTGATCCTTGGGCAGATTTAGCCCAAAGCCCTCCAAGATGATCCTTAGGTTCATGGCTCTATCTGATGGTACTTGAGACAGGTTCTTTAGGTCATCCCAACTCCTACTCTCATAGTACCCCTTTGCCTCCACAAACTTCACATCTCGAGACACTAAGACTTTCCGTGCTACCGGATCATAGCACTTGTATCCCTTCTGAGTTGTTGAGTAGCCAATGAACATTGCCTTTGTACTCTTAGCTTCTAGTTTGTTTCTTTGTTCCCCTGGGATTAGCACAAAACAAAGACACCCAAATACTCTTATGTGATTAATGGAAGGTTTGGATTTGTTGAGTACCTCATAGGGAGATATGTCATCAAGACTCCTTTTTGGAATTCTGTTGATGAGGTAAGAAGCTGTCATCACAGCATCTCCCCAAAACCTCTTTGGCACATTGGTATGGAACATCATGGACCTCGCTATCTTCATTAAGTTCCTATTCTTCCTCTCTGCCACGCCATTCTGTTGAGGGGTATAAGGGCAGCTTGTTTGATGTATAATCCCATGATTAGCCAAATGTTGCTTGAAAGTATTGCTAGTGTATTCCCCACCATTATCTGATCTGAAAACTTTTATCTTGGCATTGAACTGATTAGTAATATAGTTCTGAAAATTCATAAATGCCTCTAGAACTCTATCCTTTGATTGGATCAATGTTAGCCAAGTATACTTAGATTTTTCATCAATGAATGTGACAAAGTACTTATGGTTTTCTCTAGACATACAAGGTGCAGTCCATACATCAGAATGCACAAGATCAAAACAATTCCTATAAGTAGTAATTGATCTTGGAAATACTGATTTGCAATGTTTTCCCAAAATACAAGCCTCGCAATCATCATTCTTAAAAGAAACACTAGGCAACATCAAGTTTAGAGCTCTAGTATGTGGATGTCCTAATCTAGCATGCCACATTGTATCATTGGCCAAATAAGAGCTAAAAGCACAATTCAAATTAGATAGGGGCTTAGTGTCTTCAAGCAAGTATAAGCCTTCCATGGTTACTCCTTTTCCAAGTAACTGATGACTCTTAATGCCCTGAAATTTCACATCATTAGGACTAAAGATAACATTGCAATCCAAATCAGTTGCAACCTTTTTAACGGATAACAAGTTAGATGTAAAACTGGGCATATAAAAAGCTCTAGACTTCTTATCAAATAGATTAAGGTTTCCAACACCCTTAATAGGTATTTTATCACCATTTGCAATTACCACATTTCCTAAGGCAGGCTCAACATCATTAATTAACTTAGAGTTACTAATCATGTGATGAGAGGCTCATGAATCTATAATCAATGATTTAGAAATGTTTGATGCAATGAATGATTTACCAAGTGTGTTACCAATGTTCTCCTTGAGAGCTTTGATGAGTGCATCAAGATCTGATCTCCTGATCATCCTATCCTCAGTGCTCTTCAAGGCAGTCAAGGCTTGCCCTTCTTCCTCATTGGAGAGGTGAGCTCTTGCATCCTTGAACTTGTTTGGCTTCAAGTGAGGGTGAAGGATCCAGCATTTGTCCTTCATGTGCCCCTTTTTCTTGCAAAACTCACAAGTAAAGACCTTCCTCTCCTCTGATTTATACACCACCTTGTTGGCTTGAGCTGCTTCAGTTTTGTTAGCCATGGAGAGTTCTCCTTTTCCTCCAAAAAGACCAAGAGAACCTTGCTCCTTTTGGATTTGAGCACACATTTCTTCAAGTGTTGGAAGCTTGTCAGCCCTCAAGATGTGTTTGGTCAGGTCATTGTAGGTTGGGTTCAAGGTTAGAAGTAGCCCAAACACCTTGTCTTGCTCCCTTTTTTCATTAATAATAGCTGGACAATGGTGCTTGGTCTAAGCATTTCCAGCTTAGCCCATAAGGACCTAAATTTCCCGAAGTGTTGGGTGAACTCCATGTCTTCTTGGCTTAGGTTGTTGATGGCCTTCTTGACCTGAAACACCCTGCTCAAGTTGGATGTGTTTCCATACACTGTTAAGAGTGTATCCCAAAGGTCTTTCGCTGTCTCACAATAGGAATATACCTCTAAGATTGATGCTTCAAGAGAGTTTTGAATGATGGACAGAACCATCAAGTCTTCTTGAAGCCACCTATCCTTATCAACAGGGACAATCTCCGTACCATCTTCTTGTTAGACAATTTGGCTTGAAGCATCACTCTTGGTGAAGTGACTCCATAGACCTCTTCCTCCCAGGGCAATTTTGATCATTGACAGAGCCTTGTCGTGAGGCAATGTGCAAAATTAATTTATAAGTCCTCTACTCGTGACTTCACTATTGGGTAGTAAAGTGGTAAGTAGGGGTCGAACCCAAGGGAGTCAGTGTGGAATGGTTGTTCTTTAAAAAGAAAGAAAAAGAAAGTAAATACAGATTGGGTTTTATGGGTTTTTTAGACAGAAAGTAAATTGCGTAAAAGTAAAGGTACTGAAAGTAAAGTGCGAGAAATTAAAGTGCTGAAAGTAAAGACTGAAAGTAAGTGCTGAAAAGTAAATTGTTGGAATAGTCGAGTTCAATATCAACCAAACAACATACTTTTGGCACTGGCCGCACGCTATATTTCAAGCGCAATGCGTGCCAAAGTTATGTTGGATTGATGTTGAACAAGTCTGTAGTAAGCGTACGGAAATGTAAAGACTGAAAATAAAGTGCGTAAAGTAAAGTGCGTAAAAGTAAAGACTGAAAGTAAATTGCGTAAAGTAAAGTGCTGAAAATAAAGTGCGTAAAAGTAAAGACTGAAATTAAAGTGCTGAAAAGTAAAGTACTGAAAGTAAGCAGTTGATAGTGAGACTGAAAGTAAAATGATAGGTAAGTAAGGACGAAAGAGATTCAGTCTAGGGTCTCTACTTGTGAGACAACCATCATGGACGTCAAATGATCTTACTTTGTGTTCATAAGTGTGGAGTTATTCCTTTTCAAGACTTAACCCCTAAAGTAAGGCTTTTTCAAGCGCTTACACCACAATCTACTCCAAAATCAAGACATAGACTTCTAGTTCTAAGTGCAGCCACTTGATCTTCAGTTACGATCAACCAAGCGACTTAAGGAAGATTAAACTACTCGGCTAAGCTTTGCTCTTTCGAGCATCCACTTAGCCTAGTTGTCTAATCAAGGTTGAACTACTCGGCTAAGCTTTCCTCTTTCGAGCATCCACTTAGCCTTGTTGTTCAACCGAATAATGGCACCGAACTAGTTGACACAAAATAGCATTAAGTTCAAGTCTCAAGATGCATACACAAGTATGAACACCCTTTGACCGAATATGCTTTAGCTACTTGTATTCATGGAAAGGAATACAAGCACCATACTTACGAAAGTAAAGAAAACAAGAAAAAAAGTAAAACAAGTGACCGAGAGCAATTTAGTAACGGGAACCGTGAGCTATTTGTAACCAAAACCGTGAGCTTTTGTAGCAAGAACAATAGCTTTAACTACTTGTATTCATGTCAAGGAATACAAGTAGTTTTGGCTAGAACAAGGAAAGTAAGAAAACCCGAAAGCTTTGACAAGTAAAGTGAGGGAGAGGAGCTCCAAATCAAGAACAAAACATGAAAGTAAAGTGTGCTTTCTGGAAAGTAAAGAGCTTAGGAGCTCAAGAACAAGTGAAGAAAGCTATGGAAATCAAGAACAAAGTAAGAACAAGTTGTGTTTGTATTGAAAGTGAAGAGAAAGAGAGTTAAGCTCTCTTCTCTCTAAAGAACTTGTGGGATTTCGAAGGGCTTGGTCTACATGAGGGCATGTCCTCTATTTATAGACTAGAGAAGACTTGGGGGCTAAGCTGAGATGAGAAATATCCCAAAGAAGATAAGAAGATAAGGATTGCTTGGAAATATCTCAAAACAACTTGCACTTGTCACTTGCTTCTCAAAGGCCACCAATTGGCACATGGGTTGGTGTCATCCAAAGCCAACTAGCTTGTTGAGAAGGAACCAACCGACTTGGTTTTAGTTGAAGCCCAACCGGATTCCAAAATCAAACTGAAGTGAATAGTAAGGCCAACCAGGAAATAAGTAGTTTGGATTTAGTTGGACTTCCCCGGAATGTGGCCGGAGCAACAAATGACCGGAGCATGATGGTGGTTGGATGAGCTTGATCGGAGATCACCGGAGGTTCGCCGGAGCATGGCCGGAGTTCGCCGGAATATGGCCGGAATCTGGCCGGAGCTTTGGTCGGAGCTTCTTGGATTTTGGAGAGTGTATTCTGAATGAAAAATTTATTCTAAGATGATCTCAAGAAGGATTCTAAGCCAAATTCTGCCCGGAACATGGTCGAAATCCCAAATCGGTTGAAATTGCCCTATTTTGGCCTTGATCGGGCTTTAGCTGGTTCCACTCGGGCGTTTTGTCTGGGAAGTGAGATTGTCCAGGTTATTGGGCATTTAAAATACTTTGGTCGAGCCAGATTTGCCAGATTCAATGGTTTGGTTGAGCGACTTGGTTTCGGTGCCTATGCGCGCGGGGCCTTTGCTTTGGAACTGGGCCAACTGCTAATCTACCCGCGCGTTCTCCTTGGTTTTCCAACATTGTCCACCTTATTTGCCATTTTTATAACTTTGCTCGAGGTGGAATTGTCAGATTAGCTCGTTTGCCCGGGTAACTTGAATTCAGTGCTAGACAGCTCGGGCGTGGCCTGGGCGATGCCTGGTTTTCTCGGACGGGCCCGGGACAGGGACTTGGCATTCTCGAACGGGCCCGGGTACGGCTCTCGGTACCCGGGTGAAGTTTCTCGGTCCCTAGCTGAGGTCCTCGGGCCTTGGCTGGCTTTTTGGCACAATTCTCCCTTTTAAGCGTGTTTTCTCTTTAGACCCCAAAATAGCTTGTATACACAAAATGCCATTAACAAGGACTTGTTCGTATCATCAAATGTCTAATTAGTGGGTTTAGTAGTACTTAATGAATCATATAAATATGCTCTATCAAACACCCCCACACTTAATCTTGTTCGTCCCGAACAAGTGTAGTCAAAAAGAGGAACAAAAATACCCCAAGTCCTAGATATGGATGTTAGATGTGAATCTAGACTTCACCTTAGCATGCATAACTTACTTGCTTCCAAACGAAATCATGCTCACATATGAACGTAACTAGATACTTGTACCTTTGAGCCGTGATGCAAATCAATTTGGATGATTGGGAGATAGCTACTTTTTAGGCCCTTGAACTGCACTCTCGGATCCGATCTTACTATATGGTTATGTTACTTGCTTCTTCTAGCACGTGATTGATTCGGGCTAATGGGTCGAGCTCTTTTCTTTGTTTGCGTGGTTGGACAGCTTTTGTAGTGATTTGGCCTTTGGCCTTTGATTTGACTCTTTGAGTACTTCACTTTTGCTTCGGTTTGATTTCACCATTTGGGCTGATTTTTTTCTTTTCTTCTTTGAGCTTTGCTCCTTTGATGAGTTTTTGCATGTCCATTTCTTCACTTTTGGGAGGTCCAATCATCGCCCGAGAGCATATGGAAATACCTCCCCGCTCTTTCTCATCCTTTCCTTTTTCACGCGGGTCAAGATGAGGGTCGCTCATCTATTTTCCCGGCTACTTTGGACTAGAGAATGGACGGTTTGATTCCTGTCTCGCCTCTTGCATAGACGCTGCATGGCGGAGTCCACTCTTTACCAACAAGCCCGAAGTGCAGCCTCCACAGTTTTCACATAACTGTATAGTAAGGATCCGGCCCCTTTAGTGCTTGTCAAGCCTCTCTAGAGCATTTCTTTCAACTCCACATCCTACGTTATCTCAGCACACAAGGACAAGTAGAAAGTTAAATACACATGTTTTTACACAATTAAGTTTTCACAAGGAAATGCATGTTTCGGGTCTATCTATTTTCACATCATGAAAGTGTATATTTTCAAAAAGTTTCAAAAAGATAAAAATTTTAAGGAAAAGAAAACATGTAGACTAATATGTGCAAAGACTAACTATGTGCAAAGACTACTCAAATACCCACACACTTTTGAACGAAGTCGTGCCTCACAGCACGACTTGGTTCAAAACACAAAAAAAGTAAGTTAAACAAGGAAAGGAGGTGAGTATGAAAAAAAACGACATAAGAAAATAAAAACTGAAAAAAACTGAATATGCCGGGTTACCTCCCGGCAAGTGCCTTTGTTTAACGTTGTTGGCTAGACAGTACCTCAATCATGGATCATAAGTTCGGATCCCATGGGTGTGTGAGGTCGAACTTCTTCTCGGCAGCTCTTTTGATTTGCCCAAAGAACACATATGGCAGCGGGCTCAGTTCTGCTCTCCCTTGATCCGGAGTCTTCTTTTTCACATATCCCCGAGAAGGCGAGGACTCCTTGACCATAGCTGCTGGTCCATCAAGTCGAGCTCTCTTTCTTCTCCTTCCGGGTTTCCATTCTTTTGGCCCATGTCTTGGCCGCTTCTTCATGTTTGAGTGGTCGGCACCTTTGTAAGTGTGGAAGTTCTGAATTCTACCTAGCGACCTCAAACATGCGCCAATGCTAACCCTCTTCTTTGTGGCTGAGATGATTGGCCATCCTTGGTCCTTACACTCTTCAGGAGGCTCTTCTTGGCTTGTGACGAGTGGGAGCTCCTTTTTTGGCTGTTTTGGCTCATGCTTTTCCTCCAACTCGCCTAGCACTGCATTATCATTGATCACATCATCTCTGGTGGCCGTGATCTGCATAGAACATGAAGGGTTAGGAAGGGGCTTCTCGGCCATGAGGACCGGGCCTTTCTCGAGCAGCTCTTCAGTGAGAACCGGGCCTGCCGTGATTTTCTCGGTTAGTTCGGCAGTGAGGTCCGGGACCGGTATGATTTCCTCGGGTAGATTGGTAATGTGGACCGGGCCTGAATTGGGCAGTTTTTCTTCTAACTCCCAGGGGTAATTTAAGTGGAGCTCTTCTTCAGGCAACCATGGGTCCTCATCCTCGTCATTCATAAGGTCCCCGGGGGCAATTACCTTGAGGTCCGGGGCTGAATTAGGCAGCTCGACAGTGAGGTTCGGTTCTGATTTGGGTAGCTCATCAATGAGGACCGCGACTTCCTCGGGTGCTTCTTCCTCAGGCTCGTTCTGCACTGAGTCCGCTTTCACCGTCAGTGCCTTATCTTCAGTTTAGTGCATTGGCCCTCGTTTTAAGCTCTCGGCCAAATCATCAATGAGGTCCCAGGTTTGAGACATGGTGAGATTCATCACCGAACCTCCCGCTGCATCATTAAGCATAGACCTCTTAAGTGGCTTTATTCCACGAAGAAAACTTTGGAGAAGAACAAAGTTCGTGAATCCATGGTGCGGGCAGCTCGAAACAATGATATCGAAGTACGTATAGTACTCGTCCAAAGTTTCTTCCCGGGATTGCTCAAGGTTGATAATCTTCTCGCGGGTTTCAAGTCGGAGAGATGGCGGGGAAAACTCTTCTAGAAATTTGGCTCGTAGATCCCCATAATCGCCGTCATAAGCAGCACATGAGTAATACCATTCTATTGCGGAGTTAGTTAAAGAAAATTTAAAGCATTTAAGTTTAAACCCCTCTAGCGATTCATTTTTAGGCCTCATGTGGCTGCATATGGAGTGGAACGTATGTGTATGCCTCACGGGATCTTCTCCAATGGCACCTCCGAATTTGGGGAGACAGTTAAGCATCTCAAACATAAAGTTGCTACCCCCATCATTCCAAGGTTCTCTGCCGTAGTACGAGGACATGGTGAACAAAAAAAATAAAAACAAAAAATAGGAAAACAAAATAGAACAACAATTCCGATGCACAACTCCCCGGCAACGGCGCCAATTTGACAGAGCCTTGTCGTGAGGCAATGTGCAAAATTAATTTATAAGTCCGCTACTCGTGACTTCACTATTGGGTAGTAAAGCGGTAAGTAGGGGTCGAACCCAAGGGAGTCAGTGTGGAATGGTTGTTCTGTAAAAAGAAAGAAAAAGAAAGTAAATACAGATTGGGTTTTATGGGTTTTTTAGACAGAAAGTAAATTGCGTAAAAGTAAAGGTACTGAAAGTAAAGTGCGAGAAATTAAAGTGCTGAAAGTAAAGACTGAAAGTAAAGACTGAAAGTAAGTGCTGAAAAGTAAATAGCTCGAACAGTCGAGTTCAATATCAACCAAACAACATACTTTTGGCACTTGCCGCACGCTATATTTCAAGCGCAATGCGTGCCAAAGTTATGTTGGATTGATGTTGAACAAGTCTGTAGTAAGCGTACGGAAATGTAAAGACTGAAAATAAAGTGCGTAAAGTAAAGTCCGTAAAAGTAAAGACTAAAAGTAAATTGCGTAAAGTAAAGTGCTGAAATGTAAAGTGCTGAAAATAAAGTGCAAAAAAGTAAACACTGAAATTAAAGTGCTGAAAAGTAAAGTACTGAAAGTAAGCAGTTGATAGTGAGACTGAAAGTAAAATGACAGGTAAGTAAGGACAAAAGATATTCAGTCTAGGGTCTCTACTTGTGAGACAACCATCATGGACGTCAAATGATCTTACTTTGTGTTCATAAGTGTGGAGTTATTCCTTTTCAAGACTTAACCCCTAAAGTAAGACTTTTTCAAGCGCTTACACAACAATCTACTCCAAAATCAAGACATAGACTTCTAGTTCTATGTGCAGCCACTTGATCTTCAGTTACGATCAACCAAGCGACTTAAGGAAGATTAAACTACTCGGCTAAGCTTTTCTCTTTCTAGCATCCACTTAGCCTAGTTGTCTAATCAAGGTTGAACTACTCGGCTAAGCTTTCCTCTTTCGAGCATCCACTTAGCCTTGTTGTTCAACTGAATAATGGCACCGAACTAGTTGACACAAAATAGCATTAAGTTCAAGTCTCAAGATGCATACACAAGTATGAACACCCTTTGACCGAATATGCTTTAGCTACTTGTATTCATGGAAAGGAATACAAGCACCATACTTACGAAAGTAAAGAAAACAAGAAAAAAAGTAAAACAAGTGACCGAGAGCAATTTTGTAAAGGGAACCGTGAGCTATTTGTAACCAAAACCGTGAGCTTTTGTAGCAAGAACAATAGCTTTAACTACTTGTATTCATGTCAAGGAATACAAGTAGTTTTGGCTAGAACAAGGAAAGTAAGAAAACCCGAAAGCTTTGACAAGTAAAGTGAGGGAGAGGAGCTCCAAATCAAGAACAAAACATGAAAGTAAAGTGTGCTTGCTGGAAAGTAAAGAGCTTAGGAGCTCACGAACAAGTGAAGAAAGCTATGGAAACCAAGAACAAAGTAAGAACAAGTTGTGTTTGTATTGAAAGTGAAGAGAAAGAGAGTTAAGCTCTCTTCTCTCTAAAGAACTTGTGGGATTTCGAAGGGCTTGGTCTACATGAGGGCATGTCCTCTATTTATAGACTAGAGAAGACTTGGGGGCTAAGCTTAGATGAGAAATATCCCAAAGAAGATAAGAAGATAAGGATTGCTTGGAAATATCTCAAAACAACTTGCACTTGTCACTTGCTTCTCAAAGGCCACCAATTGGCACATGGGTTGGTGTCATCCAAAGCCAACTAGCTTGTTGAGAAGGAACCAACCGACTTGGTTTTAGTTGAAGCCCAACCGGATTCAAAAATCAAACCGAAGTGAATAGTAAGGCCAACCGGGAAATAAGTAGTTCGGATTTAGTTGGACTTCCCCGGAATGTGGCCGGAGCAACAAATGCCGGATCATAGTGGTGGTTGGATGAGCTTGATCGGAGCATCACCGGAGGTTCGCCGGAGCATGGCCGGAGTTCGCCGGAATATGGCCGTAATCCAGCCGGAGCTTTGGTTGAAGCTTCTTGGATTTTGAAGAGTGTATTCTGAATGAAAAAGTCATTCTAATTTGATCTCAAGAAGGATGCTAAGCCAAATTCTGCCCGGAACATGGTCGAAATCCCAAATCGGCCGAAATTGCCCTATTTTGGCCTTGATCGGGCTTTAGCTGGTTCCACTCGGGCGTTTTGTCAGGGAAGTGAGATTGTCCAGGATATTGGGCATTTAAAACACTTTAGTCGAGCCAGATTTGCCAGATTTGCCAGATTCCATGGTTTGGTCCAGTGACTTGGTTTCGATGCCTATGCGAGCGGGGCCTTTGCTTTGGAACTGGGCCAACTGCTAATCTACCCGGGCGTTCTCCTTGGTTTTCTGACATTGTCCACCTTATTTGTCATTTTGATCACTTTGCTCGAGGTGGAATTGTCAGATTAGCTCGTTTGCCCCGGTAACTTGAATTCAGTGCTAGACAGCTCGGGCGTGGCCTGGGCGATGCCTGGTTTTCTCGGACGGGCCCAGGACAGGGACCTCACATTCTTGGACGGGCTCGGGTACGGCTCTCGGTACCCGGGTGAAGTTTCTCGGTCCCCGGCTGAGGTCCTCGGGCCTTGGCTGGCTTTTTGGCACAATTCTCCCTTTTTAAGCGTGTTTTCTCTTTAGACCCCAAAATAGCCTGTATACACAAAATGGCATTAACAAGCACTTGTTCGTATCATCAAATGTCTAATTGGCGGGTTTAGTAGTACTTAATGAATCATATAAATATGCTCCATCAATCATTCTTGACCATAGCAGGTAATTCACCCCCTTGAGAGTCACCGGAATGACAACAACTTTGGTATCCATCTTGGATGAGCGTGTGGTTTGATTTCCAAAAAAATGAATGAAAGAGAATACTGCGGAATTTGGATCTATGCTGTTGATACCATGTTATTATTGAGAGACTAAGAGAGTATTGGAATAGAGAGAATAGAGAGAATAGAAAGAGAGCAAAATCAGATTTACTTTCTTGTATTCATGATAGCACTACCTTGTCGCGAGGCAATGTGTACAAAATTAATTTATAAGTCCACTACTTGTGACTTCACTATTGGATGGTAAAGCGGTAAGTAGGGGTCGAACCCAAGGGAATTAGGGGATAGTAGTTCTCCCTGGAAATGTCACAAAAATAAATACAGTTGGGGTTGATTGTAGTTTTAGTACTGGAAGTAAATGATAAAAAGTAAATACGGAAAGTAAGTGCGTAAAAGTAAAGTGCTTGAAAGACAAGGCTTGTTGAAAGTAAGTGCTTGAAATACAAGGCTTGCTGAAAGTAAGTGCGTAAAAGTAAAGTGCTTGAAAGACAAGGCTTGCTGAAAGTAAGTGCGTAAAAGTAAAGTGCTTGAAAGACAAGGCTTGCTGAAAGTAAGTGCGTAAAAGTAAATGTGCTGAAAGTAAACAGTTGATATTGAGACTGAAAGTAAAGTGACAGGTGGTGTTTTAATCAATGGAAAGCATTTGGTTTAGGGGTTCTATATCATATCTTCGTTCATCATCGACTTCTAATGTTCTTACTAAATGTTCTAAGGTGTAGGTTATTCCCTTTCGAGACTTAACCCTAAGCAAGACTTTTTCAAGCGCATGCCACACCGGCTAGTCCTTTTCAAGACATAGCTTACCAGTTCTAGCTAGGCTAATTCCTCCTTTCGAAGTATCTTAGCCTAAGTGCATCCACTTGATCAGTCATTTCCGATCAACCAAGGGGTTTTAAAGATGGATTAGACTACGCTACCAAGTTTTGCCCTTTCGATGCATCCACTTGGTTTTGCAGTCTAATCCGGATCGAACTACCCGACTAAGCTTTGCCCTTTCGATGCATCCACTTAGCCTTGTTATGTTCTACCCCGAATATAAGGCACAAAGAACTAGTTAGAACACTAAGTAGCATTAAGCTTTTCTCGGGCGTGACTCGGCTTTTCTCGGTACTGGTTGCATTTGCTTGAGCTTTTGTTGAATTCCCTCGGGCCTTTTGTTTGGGAAGTGATATTGTCCGAGTCATTTGGCATTTTAAACACTTTGGTCGAGCCAGATTTTCTAGATTCATCGTTTTGCTCGAGCAACTTGGTATTGGACCTTGGTGGCTCGACTGGGGCCTGGTCCTGCGCTTCTCGGGTCATGCGCTCGCATGGTGTCCCCCGTGCGCTCGCACAAATCACTAGCGATCCATTTTTAGCATAAAACTCCTCTCTTAGCTCGTTTCTTCTCTAAACCTTAAAATAGCCTGTAGAACAAAAGTGGAACTAACAAGTAATATTTGATAAGACAAAGTGTCTAATTTGGTGGGTTTAACTGTTTCGATGAGTCGTACAAATACGCTCCACCAATTCAACTTGATAAAATATACAAACTTATATAGAGGCTAGATCTACCATTTAATATCAACTCTCAACTACATCCTAACAGCTCTTTTCTCATTTAATGTTAACTCCCAACAGCTCCTCATTTGAATATTTGAAAGAGCTCTTGGATATTTATATTCTTGAATAGAGTTAACCTTGGATATAGTCTTCCTATCAATAAATTCTATGATGACCCGGAGTAGCTGGTCCGAGCTCGTAACCGTGCAGTTAGGCAGGCTCAACACCTGAATCAGAGGGCGCCTGTGGCACAGAATGGTGATGGTGCGAGGCAACTGATGGCCATAATTGTATGAATCATAAACACAGTTAAACCCACCAAATTAGACGCTTTGTCTATTTAACTTTTGCTTGTTAGTTCCGATATTTATCTACAGGGTATTTTGAAGTCTAGAGAGAATACAGGCTAAGGAGGAGTTTTAAAGCAGAAAATGAATTACGAGTCATTCCAGGTCACGACCAAATTCTGACTTTCAAGAATCTGACGTGGAATCACTCAAACAAGTCCAACCGAAGGGCAACTAGAGTCAGTCCGGAGCTGAAAGGACCGATGGCTTTTGGGGAAAAGATGACAAACTCACATCCACCTCTCGCCTCATGCCACATGGGTGGCGGCTAAGGGCTCTTCCTCTCCTTCCTTGCCATGTGGCCGGTGGCTAGAAGAGGAGATGACTCACCTCCGATGGCTTTTGGCTCTCCTCTTCCCTTGTGACAAGTGGCTTGCTCTCCTCCTCATCCTTGCCTCCCCTTAGCCTATAAATAGAGCATACCCTTCCCTTTGTAATATCATCCCACAATCCACAAGTCTTTAGAGAGATAGAGGGCTTAACCCTCTTCTCTTCACTTTCAATACACATTTTGTTCTTCATTTTGGAGCTACTTTTCCTTGCTTGGATCTTGCTTAGGAGCTCCTCTCCTCCACTTATTGTAGGTACAAAAGCCACGGCTTTCTTTTCCTTGACTTGTCCTTTACTTTCCGTATATATTGTTCTTACTTTAAAGTTATTCTCCTTTTCGGTATCCTTGTTCAAAGCCATGGTTTGCTTGTATTCCTTGACATGAATACAAGTAGCTAAAGCTTGTATTTGGTAGAGGGTGTATTTATATCATAAACCGTTCTAGACCCTTCTCTTAGTGTCTCTTTGTGTTCAACTTGTTCTAGGTGCCTTATATTAGGTCAGAATTCCATTGGTTGAGTGGATGCTCGGAAGAGCAAAGCTTTGCCATGGGTTCGTGATCTTCCGTGGATAAGTGTAGGCTCGGAAGAGCACAGCTTATCTGTGGAAGTCAACCTCTTTTAAACACCATTTGGTTTATCAGGAATGATGATCAAATGGATGCACATACTAGAACAAGAATTCTTTATCTTGCAAAAGACTAGACGGTGTGGCAAGTCATGTGCTAGGAATAGCCTTGATTCACTTTTGAACACTTAGTATGATCATTAGAGGTCAATGATGAACGATGATATGATATGAAACCCCTAAACCGAATCCTTTCCTTACAGTCCATTACCAACTGTTGTAATTTACTTTCAGTTCTCAAAGCACACTCAAACCCAACCCCAATCGCATTTAATTTATGCATAAGCTTCATTAAAGAACAACTAATCCACCAATTCCCTTGGGTTCGACCCGTACTTACCACTTACTACCAAAAAAAGTTAAGTCGCGAGTATCGGAGATATAAATTTATTTTGCACAGAAAACATTGCACCTTAACGATAGTGCAGTGGGCTCCGTTAAAATTGGCGCCGTTGCCGGGGAATTGGATTTATAAATTGGAGTAGTTGTTCTTTTTATTTTTTACAAACCACCATGTCAATGTACTATCAAAACGAGCCTTGGAACGATGAGGAGTTTTTCCCACCATCCTTCGAATTTGAAATCCGCGAAAAGATCAACCACCTTGAGCAATCCCGAGACGAAACATTAGACGAGTACTTATGGTACTTCGATTCCATTGTAACGAGCTGCCCGCACCATGGATTCAGCAACTCAGATCTTCTTCAAAGGTTTCTCGATGGGATGATGCCATATGAGTGGAATTGGCTTAATAACGCGGTAGGAGGCTAGGTAAATAACTTAAACATGGATGATCTTTGGAAATTGATAAACGATTTGGCCGCGAGGTCAAAACCAAGAGAAGATCAGGCCGAGCCACTCGAGGACGTTACAACGGAGCTGGCATCTAGCAACCAGCAGTTGGCCAACATGGTACACCAAATCCAGGTCGAAAGTGACGAATCATGGGTGGCTCAAAAAGAAGCATCAAACCAGCTCTGGGACCTCATTAACAAGCTGCCCAAATCAGTACCGGTACACATTTCCGAAATGCCCGAGGAAGCCCAGGTCCACATTACCGAGCCACTCAAGGACAAGGAGGAAGAATTGGCAGCTAGCATCCAGCAAATGAGAGCCCCGATACACCAAGACGAGGTCGAAAATGAGGAATTCTGGGCGGCTACACAACTGATCTGTGACCGCATTGCCAAACTGCCCAAATCTATTTCAGTCCTAACTAAAGAGTTGCCCGAGACATACCCAGACCTCAGTGCCGAACTGCCCAAAACAGACCCGGACCTCAGTATGATTGCCCCCAGAGACCATATGAATGACAAGGATGAGGACCCATGGTTGCCTGAAGAAGAGCTCCATTCAGATTATCCCTGGGAGTTAGAAGAAGAACTGGCCAAATCAGGCCCGGACCTTATCACCAATCCATCCGAGGAAATCACAGTCCTAACTGCCGAGCCAACAGAAGTCCCGAACCTCACTGCCGAAGCGACCGAAGAAATCAAGCCAGGCTCGGTCCTTGCGCTCGAGCACCCGAGGAAGTCCCGGACCTCATTGCCGAACTGTCCGAGAAAGACATGGTCCTCACTGTCGGAGCACCTGAAACAGACCCAGTCCCCATGGTTGAAGTGCCCCAACTTAACCCTTCGTTTTTTATGCCGATCATAGCCACCGAAGATCATATAATCAATAATGATGAGGTGCAAGGGGAGTTAGAGGAGGAGCATGAGCCAAAAAAGCCGACAAAGGAACTCTCACTCGTCACAAGCCAAGGAAAACCGCCTGAAAACTCACTCGTTCCAAGACAACCATCCATCACTGCCACAATAAAGAGGATTGGCAGAGGCACATGCTTAATGTCGCCTACATTTAATGGAACAAAACCAAACTTCCAAACTCGCAAAGGTGCCAACTATTCAAACATGAAGAAGCGGCAAAGACATGGGCCGAAAGAATGGAAACCCGGAAGGAGTAACAAGCGAGCACAACTCATTGGACCAGCAGCTATGGTCAATGAAGCCTCACCCTCTCGGAGCAAAAGGGCAGCCGAGAAGAAATTCGAACTCACACGCCCACGGGACCCAACCTTATGATCCAGGAATGAGGTACTGTCGAGCTAATGACGTTAAACAAATGCACTGGTCGGGAGGTAACCCGACACCTATCTTACTTTCAGTAATTTTATTTTCTATCATTTAGTTCTAACCGTAAGTCGCTCTCACCCACTTTTTGTATAGAAGGAATGTCTAACATGTAGGAATCGGTTTTTGGAGCAAGATCAGATCAGCCAGGCAGCTTCCGAGAATTACCGGGCATGTGCCGAACTCCCTCGATTATCCAGTTCCGAGGCATGTCGTTCCACGACACGACATCGTAAAGGGAGTTCAGTTCTTCCCTTTTCCTTAATGTCATTTCCTTCTCTTGTATATATTTGCATGACTTTTGAACTAAGGCATGCCTTCGTTCAAAAGTGTGGGGTGAGAACCGCCTGTGTACATAGTTAACATGTTTTTCTTTTTCCTTTTCCCTTAATATTATCTTTTTGAAAATATGAACTTGAGAATGTGAAAAAGATAGATCTAAATTCATGCATTTACCTTGTGAAAATTCAACTGTTTAAAAACTTAGGATGTAACTTCTCATTTGTCCCTTTGTGCTGAGATATACAGGGGATGTGGAGTTGATAGAAAATGCCCTTGAGAGGCTTGGCAAGCACTCGAAGGATCGAATCTAACTATATGGTTTTCGAAGTCAGTGGAGGCTGCACTTCGGGTTTCAGTGAAGATTGAAGTCATCTCCGCCATGCAGCGTTTATGCAAGAGGCGGGACGGGAATCAAACCGTCCTATCTCTAGTCCTAGTAGCCGGGAAAATAGATGAGCGGCCCTCATCTTGACCCGCGCGAAACGGCAAGGATGAGAAAGAGCCGGGAGGTATTTCCATATGCTCGCGGGCGACGATTGGACCTCCCAAAAGGCTGAGAAAATGGACTTGCAAGTCACAAAGAAGCAAAAGCTCAAAGAAGCTAATCAAAGGCCAAAGGCCAAAATTGTGAAGGTTTTAACCGAAACAAAAGTGAAGAAACTCCAATTCAACATCAAAGGCCAAAGGCCGATTCACTACAAAAGCTGTCCCTCGCCAAAAAAGAAATCAAAGTGCTCAACTCAGTGAAACCCGAACGGAATCACATGCTAGAGAAAGCTACAAGGAAACCATATAGTGCGAGTCGATCCCGAGAATGCAGTCCATGAGCCTGAAAAGGGCTATCTCCCGAAACATCCGAATTAATTTGCATCTCGGCACGAAGGTACAAGTATCAAGTTTCTTCTAAGTATTTACACGGTTCAATTTGGTAATAAGTAAGTAATGCATGGATTAGGATAAATCTAGTTTAATATTCTCACTTTCATATTTAAAAAGTTTACTTGGATTGTGTGTGCCGCCCTTTAAAAAGCATTGTTCGGGGAGAACAACTAAAAGTGTGGGGTGATCTGATGGACCATAATTGTATGAATCATAAACACAGTTAAACCCACCAAATTAGACGCTTTGTCTATTTAACTTTTGCTTGTTAGTTCCGATATTTATCTACAGGGTATTTTGAAGTCTAGAGAGAATACAGGCTAAGGAGGAGTTTTAAAGCTGAAAATGAATTACGAGTCATTCCAGGTCACGACCAAATTCCGACTTTCAAGAACCTGACGTGGAATCACTCAAACAAGTCCAACCGAAGGGCAACCAGAGTCAGTCCGGAGCTGAAAGGACCGATGGCTTTTGGGGAAAAGATCACAAACTCACATCCACCTCTCCCCTCATGCCACATGGGTGGCGGCTAAGGGCTCTTCCTCTCCTTCCTTGCCATGTGGCCGGCGGCTAGAAGAGGAGATGACTCACCTCCGATGGCTTTTGGCTCTCCTCTTCCCTTGTGACAAGTGGCTTGCTCTCCTCCACATCCTTGCCTCCCCTTAGCCTATAAATAGAGCATGCCCTTCCCTTTGTAATATCATCCCACAATTCACAAGTCTTTAGAGAGATAGAGGGCTTAACCCTCTTCTCTTCACTTTCAATACACATTTTGTTCTTCATTTTGGAGCTACTTTTCCTTGCTTGGATCTTGCTTAGGAGCTCCTCTCCTCCACTTATTGTAGGTACAAAAGCCACGACTTTGTTTTCCCTGACTTGTCCTTTACTTTCCGTATATATTGTTCTTACTTTAAAGTTATTCTCCTTTTCGGTATCCTTGTTCAAAGCCATGGTTTGCTTGTATTCCTTGACATGAATACAAGTAGCTAAAGCTTGTATTCGGTAGAGGGTGTATTTATATCATAAACCATTCTAGACCCTTCTCTTAGTGCCTCTTTGTGTTCAACTTGTTCTAGGTGCCTTATATTAGGTTAGAATTCCATTGGTTGAGTGGATGCTCGGAAGAGCAAAGCTTTGCCATGGGTTCATGATCTTCCGTGGATAAGTGGAGGCTCGGAAGAGCACAGCTTATCTGTGGAAGTCAACCTCTTTTAAACACCATTTGGTTTATCAGGAATGATGATCAAATGGATGCACATACTAGAACAAGAATTCTTTGTCTTGCAAAAGACTAGACGGTGTGTCAAGTCATGTGCTAGGAATAGCCTTTATTCACTTTTGAACACTTAGTATGATCATTAGAGGTCAATGATGAACGATGATATGATATGAAGCCCCTAAACCAAATCCTTTCCTTACAGTCCATTACCAACTGTTGTAATTTACTTTCAGTTCTCAAAGCACACTCAAACCCAACCCCAATCGCATTTAATTTATGCGTAAGCTTCATTAAAGAACAACTAATCCACCAATTCCCTTGGGTTCGACCCGTACTTACCACTTACTACCAAAAATAGTTAAGTCGCGAGTATCGGAGATATAAATTTATTATGCACAGAGAACATTGCACCTTAACGACAGTGCAGTGGGCTCCGTCAGCAGCCGCCACCGCCACCTCCACTACATCGACCACAGCCGCCCATTCGCATGGAGCCAGAATATGAAGAGGAGTATTACCACGAGCCCACAATGAACGAGCTGTCTGCCCCAAATTTCGAGAACATTCCTTGGTGCATCTACGAGGGGCCAGACATGCAGGAAATTGTGGTCAGTTCTGCAGTGGTGCATCATCAGCCCAAGTTTTTGGGTCGGCAAGGAGAGTCAGCCACCACGCATCTTCAGAGCCTTCATGGCGTCTGCCAGACTCTCCGACCCTACGGAGCCACAGTGGAGAATTTCAAACTCAAGGCTTTTCATCTTTCCTCAACTGATGCAGCTCACGCTTGGTTTTTATCTCATCCTTCAGGTAGCATCATGACTTGAGACCAGATGCAGAAGAAATTCCTCGACAAGTACTACCCAGCAGCCAAGGCAAGACAGGTCCGTAGTCAACTGCAGGAACTCAGGCAGGGGCCGAACGAGTCAATGTATGACTACTTGAAAAAGTTCAACCAGCTATAGCAGAGCTGCTACAACCTTGGAATGCCTGAGAAGCTAATAATCGAGTATTTACTGGACGGGTTGAGGCCACTCGATAGGATGTTGCTGGACGCATCAGTTGGAGGGACTATCATGAGTCTATCCCCAGCGGGAGTGCGCGGGATGATTGCAGAGGTGGCTGAAAATGCACGGTTCAGAGAGGAAAACAGTCGGCAGGATGAATACAGCAGGACTGAAAGCTGCATCGATTTCTGACGAGGTGAAGGAATTGAAGGAGATGGTGAAGATGTTAGTCACCAATCAGATCACCCAGGTCGCTCAGGTGAAAGCATGTGAATTTTGCTCTGCCACTACTCACAAAATAGATGCGTGCCCTAGTTTACAGGAAGACAAGCATGGAGATGTTAATGCTGTGGGAGGTTATCAGCACTACGACAACCACCCGCAGCAGCAGAAATTTGGGCTAGCAGCTAACGGGTTCAGCTGGAGAGACAACAATAATGGCACTACGAAGGAATCAGTCCAGCAGTCCCAGCAGGAGCAGCAGTACTATCGGCCTCCGTATCGTCAACAACAGGGCAGCTACAATAATCAGAGCCAGTATCAGTAGAGAGGGCAGAATTACAACCAGGCAGGTCCTAGTAGTCAGAGCAGCAGCAAATCTCTGGAGGACATCGTAAAGAAGCTGGCAGCTAGCACCCAGAAATTGGCCGCCACAGTTCAGTAGAATCTGGCAAGGACCGATGTAGCGATTTCCGAGCTATCCAAGTAAATGTCCCAGATAGCCACGACAGTTTCTGAGATGAAAAATGATCCAGGACGGTTGCCATCACAGACCATACCTAACCCGAGAGGCAACGTCAATGCAGTAACACAAAGAAGCGGGAAAGAATTGGGGACCAGCGATACAGAGCCTGAACCAAAAGTCACCGCGCCTACAGAAGACGTTAGCTCACCACTAATAGACGCGGCTGTTATGTCACCACCAGACGCGGTCCACACTGTTGCAAGGCCCAAATCTGATTTTCCACTTCCGTTTCCTGTGCAGGTCAGGGCCCCTAAGAAGTTTATGCTGGATAAGGATGTGTGGGAGCTATTTAGCAAGGTGGAGATCAATATTCCACTCCTTGAGGCAATCAAGCAAATTCCGCGTTATGCGAAGTTCTTGAAGGAGCTGTGCACCAACCGAAGGCAATCCACTCGCGACGATCAAGAGCTGCTCAATAAGAATGTCTCCGCTGTCATTCAGCGCAAGGTACCTCCAAAATGTGGTGATCCTGGTACATATACTATTCCTTGCACTATTGGTAACATCCGTATTGACAATTGCATGCTTGATCTTGGTGCTTCTATTATTGTGCTGCTATATTCTATATATTCTTGTCTTCGTATTCGTCCATTAGAACCTGCAGGACTCACTATACAGCTGGCGGACAGATCGTGCAAGCAGCCGAAAGGCAAAATTGAGGATGTGTTAGTGCAGGTGAGGGAACTGGTGTTCCCCGCTGATTTTTATCTGTTGAAGATGGACAACAACGATCCGACAGATCATGTACCTATTCTACTAGGTCCCCGTTCTTAAAGACGTCCAAGATGAAGATCGACTGTGATAGCGGCACTCTTTCTATGGAGGTGGAGGGCGAAGTAATTCGCTTAGATATTCTTCAAGCAATGAAGCACCCACCAGATTTTGCAGCAGTGCACGCTCTAGATACACTGGATGATCTAGTCCAGGAGGTGACACCTGAGAGAGGAACAGACCCACTCGAGCTGGCTCTCGAGAGAGCAGTGTACTCGCATGAGGATTCGTACGAGTTCGCTGAGACGATTCTTGATGTGCTGTCCCAGCTTGAGATTACACGACCCCTCACCCCCAGGTATGAAGTTAATGAGGTTCGGTTATTTAAATCTAACGTGTTTTTGCCTTCTACTGTGCAGGCACCTGAACTGGAACTGAAACCTCTACCTGAACACTTGAAATATGCATTTCTGGGGGAGAACAACACGCTGCCCATCATCATCAAAAACGGGCTGGAGACAGAGCAGGAGAGGCGATTGATCGAGGTGTTGAGTCGCCATAAGCTAGCTATCGAATGGACACTTGCAGACATTAGAGGAATCAGGCCAGCTATGTGCATGCACCGTATCTTGTTGGAGGATGGAGCCAAGCCTTCTAGAGAACCTCAGAGGAGATTGAACCCGATTATGATGGAGGTAGTACAGAAGGAAATTCAGAAATTGCTAGATGCTAATGTGATTTACCCGATTTCAGACAGTCAGTGGGTGAGTCCAGTCCATGTAGTCCCAAAGAAGACAGGGATTACAGTCGAGAAGAATGCTGCAGGTGAGATGGTGACTATGAGAGTCAAAAATGGATGGTGCATGTGCATCGATTACAAGAAGCCAATGCCGTGACGCGTAAGGATCACTTTCCTCTTCCGTTTATTGACCAGATGCTTGACAGGCTGGCAGGTAAGCCTTATTTTTGTTTTCTCGATGGATTTTCTGGTTATAATCAAATTCTCATTGCACCCGAGGACCAGGAAAAGACTACCTTCACATGTCCCTTCGGTACGTTTGCTTTTAGACGTATGTCTTTTGGATTGTGTAACGCACCCGGCACCTTTCAGCGGGTGGTTTCGAGCATATTTTCTGACATGATAGGTACTTTTATTGAGGTGTTTATGGATGACTTCACTGTTTATGGTGACACTTTTGATGCATGCTTGGACAATTTGAGTAGAGTACTTGAACGTTGCGTTTCTATAAATTTAGTGCTCAATTATGAAAAGTGTTATTTTATGGTTACTCATGGTGTGGTCCTTGGGCATATTGTTTCACATGAAGGTATTAAGGTTGTCAAAGTGAAAATTGATTTAATTCTTACTCTTCCTTATCCTTCTACGGTGCGTGATATAAAATCTTTTCTTGGGCATGCTGGGTTTTATCGTCGATTTATTAAGGATTTCTCAAAGAAGGCTCTGCCTTTATCTAACCTTTTGCAAAAAGATGTTCCTTTTGAGTTTACAGATTCATACAGGGAGGCCTTCGATGAGCTGAAACAGGCACTTACTAGCACGCCTATCATTCGAGCACCGGACTGGGACCAGCCATTTGAGATTATGTGCGATGCCAGCAACTATGCTGTGGGAGCTGTAGTAGGCCAGAGGATGGACAAAAAGCCAGTAGTGATTTACTACGCTTCGAGGACTCTGGATGCAGCTCAGAAAAACTACTCGACCACCGAGAAAGAATTACTAGCAGTGGTTTTCACTTTTGAGAAATTTCGTCCATACTTGCTTGGTACTAAAGTAGTTGTTTTCTCTGATCATGCAGCTATCAGGTACCTGATGACAAAGAAGGAGGCCAAGCCGCGGCTGATTAGGCGGATCTTGCTGCTACAGGAGTTCGATCTGGAGATCAAGGACAAGAAAGGAATAGAGAACAATGTAGCTGACCATCTGAGCCGACTAGTATGAGAAGAGGATGCAGGACAGATCACAGAGACCTTCCAAGATGAGCACTTGTATGCTCTTACAGGTAAAGCACCATGGTACGCTCCCATCGTGAACTACCTGGTCGGAGGTACATTTCCACCCTCTTACTCGAAAGCTCAATGTCTGAAACTTAAGCATGATTCTAAATACTATGTGTGGGATGATGACGGAGCCACCGCACCGTCGTTAAAGTACGATGTCTCTGTGCAAAAATAAATTTATAAGTTCGCTACTCGTACTCTACTATTGGGTAGTAAAGCGGTAAGTAGGGGTCGAACCCAAGGGAATTAGTTGATAGTTGTTCTTTCGAAGATGGAAATTAAGACAGTTGGGAGGTTGGTTGTGGTTTTAGTACTGAAAAGTAAAGTGCTGGAACAGTCGATTTCAAGATCAACCACAGACACACATTTGATACTGGCCGCACGCTGTGTTTCAAGCGTGTTGCGTACCAAAGGTTATGCCGGGCTGATGTTGATAAAGTCTGTAGTAAAAGTAAAGTGCAGAAAGTAATTGCTTGATGGACAAGACTTGCGGAAAGTAAGCAGTTGATATGGACTGAAAGTAAGCAGTTGATATGAGACTGAAAGTTAAGTAACAGGTGATATTACAATTAAAGGAAAGATTCGGTTTTAGGGGCCTTGTATCATAATCTGTTTATCATTGACCTCTAATGATCATACTATGTGTTCAAAGATGTATCACGGCTATTTCTAGCACATGACTTGCCACATCATTTAGAACACTTGTTCTATTTAGACTAATTCCTCCTTTCGAAGTATCTTAGCCTTATGTGCATCCATTTGATCTTCAGTTACGATCAACCAAATGGTATTTTAAAAGAGGTTGAACTCTGATGGACCATAATTATACGAATCAAAAACACAGTAAAACCCACCAAATTAGACTGTTGGTCTATTTAACTTCTGCTTGTTCGTCCCGATTTATTTCTACAGGGCATTTTAGAGACTAAAGTGAAAACACGCTAAGGAGAGGATTTTACGCTCAAAAGATATTAAGAGTCAATCCAAGGTCAAGATCAGACGCCGAACGAAGAAATCTCAAGATCCTGACGTTGAATTACTCAAATCAAATCCATCCGAGGAACAATCAAAGTCAGACCGGAGCGAAATTGGACTGATAGTTTTATGAAAAGACTGCACAAAACTATCAAAACTCATCCATGGACCAAGTGACCGGCGGCTTTGGTGAAGAAGATGAGTCATTGGGTGGTTTTCCCCCTCCTCCTCCTTGGGTGACCGGTGGCTTTGGGAGGAGGTAACCAAAGCCACCAAAACCTCCTCCCTTTTTACCTCCAACCGGGGCCTAGAAGAGCCACCATGGGGTGGTGACAAGTGGTGGCCTCCTCCTCCACATCTTCCTCCCCTCCTCCTCCTCCCTTGATGCAAAACCACATGGAGCCATCTCCACCCTCCATTCTCCTCCCCTTTAGCTATAAACAGAGGCTCACTCCTCCTCATTTCAATCCATCCAAAAATTTGTAAATCACTTCTCTCTCTAAGTTACTTTGTAAGTTTGGTTTGGAAATAATACTCATGTTTGTTCTTGAGTATTATACTGATTGGAAATAATACTCCTGTTTGTTCTTGAGTATTATACTTTAGAGAATACTCCTGTTGGTTCTTGAGTATTCAGTAGGAAATTGGGAATACTCCTGTTGGTTCTTGAGTATTCCACCCCTTTCCCTCTTACTGTTTTCAAAAACCCCCGAGTATTTAGTTATGAAGTCCTTTTCCATGGATATTCGTAGCTAAACTCCTCATTCGGTCGAAGGTATTTTCTTGTATTATATAATGTTTTAATTTCTTTTAGTTTCTTTTCTCTGTATTCAAAACTTGTTCTATGTGCCATTTATAGTCAGAGTTTCCAAGGTTGAGTGGAAGCTGTAACAAGCAAAGCTCTTCCGTGGGAATTCGTGATCATACTCGGTAAGTGGAAGCTGTAACAAGCAAAACTTATCGAGGAGTTCGACTTATCTAAAACACCACTTGGTCGATCGTAACTGAGAGATCAGGTGGATGCACAAAAGGCTAAGATACTTCGAAAGGAGGAATTAGTCTGAAGTAGAACAAGTGTTGCTTTAAACGATGTTGCAAGTCTTGCGCTGCGAAAGGGCCTCGATTCATCTTTGAATACTTAGAAAGGTTACTAACGGTTATTAATAAACATGTTATAATACAAGGTACCTGAAACCGAATACTTTTCCTTGAATTACAAAAAAAAACCCCCCTGTATTTACCTTTATAAACTGCTCGATCAACTACAACCATCAACCGCTCATCTACCGGAGGAATCGCAATCACGCTTCACCCACTGTAAGTCTTCTTCCCTTAACTCTTTTACTTTTAGTATTTTAATATCTGTATTTATTTTCTGTATTTACTTTTCTGCATAAAAACCAAAAAAACAAAAAACAGTAGCTTAGTCAATCGCGCTAAAATCTCAATCAACCTAAAACACGTTCCCCACCAGTATAAAGAACAATGTATCCCTCTAATTCCCTTGGGTTCGACCCCTACTTACCACTTACTACCCAGTAGTGTAGTCGCGAGTAGCGGAAAATATAAATTTATTTGTACAGAGAACATTGCACCTTAACGACAGTGCAGTGCGCTCCGTCAAACTCCTCAGATAAGCTTTGCTCGTTAAAGCCTCCACTTACCCAAGTATGTTCACAAACCCCACGGAAGAGCTTTGCCCATTAAAGCATCCACTCAAGCTTGAAAGTTCTAACCTAATATGTGGCACATAGAACAAGTTTTGAACACAAAGAGGCATTTAAGAGAAGGGTCTAAAACTTAGTATGATACAAGCACTCCCCTTCAACCGAATGAAGAATTTAGCTACGAATATCCATGGAAGAGGACATCATAGCTAAGTGCTTGAAAGTAAAGGTTTTCAAAAGACAGGAAAGTAAAGTTTTTGAAAGTAAAGACATGAAAGTAAAAGGAGAATACTCGAGAACCGACAGGAGTAAACTCAAGAATAGGAAAAGTAAAGACAAGCTTGAGTACTTCATAAACCGACAAGAGTACTCAAGAACAAACTTAAAGCTTTTGATATCAAAGGAAAGTGTTACAAGGATTGTGCCACAATCTAGAGAGAAGTGAGAGCTTATGGATGATGGTTTGGAATGAGATTGTGTTATGTGTGGATGATTTACAAAGGGAAGGGATGTCTCTATTTATAGGCATGGGGAGAAGATGTGAGCCACACACTTGTCACAAGGGAGGAGAAGAGCTCACACATGGCAAGGGATGGGTGGAGGAGCAAAACGCCATCGGAGGTGAGTCATTCCTCCCCTTAGCCGCCGGCCACATGGCAAGGGAGGAGAGGAGGATGGCTTGAGCCGCCGCCCATGTGGCAAGAGGGGAGTGAGTGTGAGTTTTGTGATCTTTTCACAAAAGCCATCGGCTCCCTTTCAGCTCCGGTCTGACTCTGGTTGCTCTTCGGTTGGACTTGTTTTGCGTGATTCCATGTCAGGTTCATGAAAGTTGTACAGTCGGAATCTGGTCGTGTCCTGGAGTGACTTGTAATTCATTTTCAGCTTTAAAACTCCTTTTTCGCTCGTATCGTCTCTAGACTTCAAAATACCCTGTAGATAAATATCGGAACTAACAAGCAAAAGTTAAATAGACAAAGAGTCTAATTTGGTGGGTTTAACTGTCTTAATGAATCATATAAATATGGTCTATCAGATCACCCCACACTTTTAGTTGTTCGTCCCGAATAATGCTTTTAAGAGGTGTGCACACTGACGGAGCCCACCGCACTGTCGTTAAGGTGCGGTGTTCTCTGTGCAAAAGCAAATTATTATTCCGCTACTCGTGACCTTACTACTGGGTAGCAAGTGGTAAGTAGGGGTCGAACCCAAGGGAATTAAGGGGATAGTCGTTCTTTGAGGGATTTGTACAGCGAGGGAGCGTGCTTTAGGTTGATTGAGGTTTTAGTGCGGAAAAGTAAGTGATTGGTTGGTTGGTTTTGGTTTTTAGTGCGGAAAAATAAATGACGGAAAATATAAATACTGAAAATAAAAGCGAAGAGTTACAGCGGGTGATGCGTGATTGGCAAGTCCTCCGGAAGGTGAGCAGTTGATAGAGCAGTTTATACTAAGAAAATAAATGCGAGGGGTGTTTGAATTTAAGGAACGCATTCGGTTTCGGGGGCCTTGTATCATAGCCTGTTTATCATTGACCATTAGTGATTCTTCTAAGTATTCAAAAGTGTATCAAGGCCATTTCAAGCACTCGATTTTCACACACCGTCTAGCCCATTTCAAGGTCGTAGAGCACTTGTTCTATTTAGACTAGCACCCCATTTCAAGGTATACTAGCCTATGTGCATCCATTGATCCGTCATTTCCGATCAAAACCAATGGTGTTTAAAAGAGGTCGAACTCCTCAGATAAGCTTTGCCATTTCAAGCATCCACTTACCCGAGTATGTTCACGAACCCCCACGGAAGAGTTTTTCCATTTCAAGCATCCACTCAACCTTGGAAGTTCTGGCCAAATATATGGCACATAGAACAAGTTTTGAATAAAAAGAAGAGGCACTAAGTGCAGGGTCTAAAACATTTTATAATACAAGTACACCCCTTCAATTGAATGAAGAGTTTAGCTACGAATATCCATAGAGGTGGATACCATAGCTAAGTAATTACGGTTTTTGAAAGACAGTAAGTAAGGGAAAGGGGTGAGTACTTCAAGAACCGACAAGAGTACTCGAGAATAAAGAAAAGCTTGAGTACTCAAGAACCGACAGGAGTACTCAAGACCGAACTATAATACTCAAGAACCAACAGGAGTATTATATATTGAAAACCAAACTTACAAAGTGCCAAACTTAGAGAGAGAAGTGAAAATGGAATTTTTGATTTGTGGATGTTTTACAAATGAGTTTGGCATTGGTAGTTATAGCCAAATAGGGAGAGAATGGAGGGTGGAGATGGCTTTCATCCATGGGAGGAGAAGGGAGGAAGAAGGTTGTGGTGGAGGAGGAGACAAGTGGCAAGCTCTTGTGGTGTGTGGAGGAGCCGCCGGTGGCCGGTTGCAAGGGAGGAGGGGAGGTGGCTTTGGTCACCTCCTAACACAAGCCGCCGGTCATGGAGGAGAAGGGGGGAGGAAGGCCACCCATGAGTCATCCTTTCCTCCCAAAGCCGCCGGTCACCATGGGAGAAGAGTGAGTTTTGTGAGTTTTGTGCAGTCTTTTCACAAAACTATCAGTCCAATTTTGCTCATGTCTGACTTTGGTTGCTCCTCGGTTGGATTTGATTTGAGTGATTCCATGTCAGGATCTTGATATTTCTTCAGTCGGCGTCTGATCTTGACCTCGGAATGACTCTTAATATCTTTTCAGCGAAAATCCTCTCCTTAGCGTGTTTTCTCTCTAGAGTCCAAAATACCCTGTAGAAATATATCGGAACTAACAAGCAAAAGTTAAATAGACAAACAGTCTAATTTAGTGGGTTTAACTATGTTTTTGATTCGTATAATTATGGTCCATCAGATCACCCCACACTTTTAGTTGTTCGTCCCGAACAATGCTATTAAAGGGCGGCACTAAGTAAGCTTTTTAAAATATGAAAGTTAGACTGTGGGACTAGACTTATCCTAATTCATGCATTACTTACTTATTACCAAATTGAACTGTGTAAATAAATAGAAGAAACTTGATACTTGTACCTCCGTGCTGAGATGAAAATTAGTTTGGATGTTTCGGGAGATAGCCCTTTTCAGGCTCCTGGACTGCAACCTCGGGACCGTCTCGCACTATATGGTTTTCTTGTAGCTTTCTCTAGCACGTGATTCGGTTCGGGTTTCAATGGTTTGGTCTTTGATTTTCTTTTGGCGAGGGACAGCTCTTGTAGTGAATCGGCCTTTGGCCTTTGATTTGACTCTTTGAGTACTTCACTTTTTGTTCGGTTAAACCCTTCACAATTTTGGGCCTTTGGCCTCTTGATTTGCTTCTTTGAGCTTTTTGCTTCTTTGTGACTTGCTAGTCCATTTTCTCAAGCCTTTTTGGGAGGTCCAATCATCGCCCGCAAGCCTATGGAAATACCTCCCCGCTCCTCTCATCCTTGCCATTTCGCGCGGGTCAAGATGAGGGTCGCTCATCTATTTTCTTGGCTACTTTGACTAGAGATAGGACGGTCTGATTCCCATCCTCGCCTTTTTTCTTTTTGCATAAACACTGCATGGCGGAGATGACTTCAATCTTCACTGAAACCCGAAGTGCAGCCTCCACTGACTTCGAAAACCATATAGCGAAATTCAGTCCTTCGATTGCTAGCCAAGCCTCTCTAGGGCAGTTTATGTCAACTCCACATCCTTAGTTTATCTCAGCACAAAGGGACAAATGAGAAGTTACATTCTAAGTTTTAAACAGTTGAATGTTCACAAGGTTAATGCATGAATTATGATCTATCTTTTTCACATTCTTAAGTTCATATTTTCAAAAAGATAGTTATTTATTTACAAAGGTGGATCTCACCCCACACTTTTGAACGAAGGCGTGCCTTTCAGCAAGACTTAGTTCAAAAGCCATGCAAGCAAATATTATTTGAGAAAGAAATGACATTAAGGAAAAGGGAAGAACAGAACTCCCTTTAAAGTGTCGAATGACATGGCTCGAGGCTGGATAATCGAGGGAGTTCGGCTGGGGCCTTGAACTCTTGGCGTAGGCCTGGCTGGCTTAAAGGTGCACCCAAGTCCGATTCCTGAATAGTCATTTCTTCTATGCACCAATGGGTGAGAGCGACTTACGTAAAAAACTAAATGACAGAAAAATAAAAGACAGAAAGTAAGATAGGTGTCGGGTTACCTCCCGACCAGTGCCTTTGTTTAACGTCGTTGGCTCGACAGTACCTCATTCCTGGATCACTGGTTTGGATCCCATGGGTGGCTTAGGTCATATTTCACCACCGATCCTGTGTTGATTTTTGCCTTGCCTTTCCTTGATTTCTTGTGAGATGATGTGCTTGGGTCCAGTTCCCATGGTTCTGGTGGTTTCTCCTTCCAACGTCTTTGAGAAGGTGAGGGACCCTTTACTACTAGTCTTTTGAACTGGGTTTTCTGGTGTTTAGGGCTGCCTTGTCCAGTCATGGCGAAAACATGCTCCATCGAGGAGTCGTTCTGCTCAGGCCCTTTTCCCATCCTCCTTCTAGCCTCTTCATTGATCACAGTTTTCAGCGATTTGCCTATTGATCGAGGGGAAAAGTTGGGAAGCTTGCATCTTAAGGCTTGGTTCTGCCTCGTTATGTCCGTTTGTGAGGATCTTGTCGTAGATGGTCTCGGAAGCTTGGGTGATGATAGCTGGGTATGGCTCGGGCAGCATGCTGGTGGTATTCTGGACTTCTTCCACGGCATTCAGTTCCCATGAAGGTTTTTCCTCGTTGCTCCCGATACTTTCTATATCCCAATCTTCTGATGGCTCGGGAGTCTCTTCTGATGGCTCGGGAGTCTCTTCTGATGGCTCGGGAGTTTCTTCTTCGTCTGTCTCTGGACCAGCTTATCCTATCTGCATTCCTCTGTCAGCTTGGGGTATTCGTTTTGTGGTTGCGGCCAGGTCATTTATGAGGTTCCACATGTCTGCCATGGTTAAGTTCCTGGCTGATCTTCTCATTGCTTCGTTAATCCTTGTCAGCTCATCGGCCCTCTTCCCACGAAGAAATTTTTGAAGAAGAACTTTCTTTGTGAATCCATGGTGCGGGCAGCTTGAGACGATGGTGTCATAGTTCGTGTAGTATTCGTCCAAAGTCTCATCCCGGGATTGTTGAAGGCACATGATCTTCTCACGGGTTTTTTGGCGTAAGGATGGGGGGGGGAGAATTCTTTCAGGAATGGAACGCAAAGATCCACAAAATATACTGCACTACTAGCGGTTGATGTGTAATACCAAATCGTTGCAAAATCAGTTAGAGAAAATTTGAAGCATTTAAGCTTAAATTCCTCTAACATTACGTTTTCAGGTTTTATGTGGCAGCAAACGTGGTGAAAGTTTCGGCAGTGTAGTACTGGGTCTTCTCCATCCGTCCCTCCGAACAAGGGAAGATGTCTGTTGTCCATGCATATGTAGTGGGTAGCGTCATGAGGAGATGAGAAGGGAAGGGAAAGAACAACTTATCCGACGGCTAATTCCTCGGCAACGGCGCCATTTTGACGGAGCCCACCGCACTGTCGTTAAGGTGCGGTGTTCTCTGTGCAAAAGCAAATTTATATTCCGCTACTCGTGACCTTACTACTGGGTAGCAAGTGGTAAGTAGGGGTCGAACCCAAGGGAATTAGGGGGATAGTCGTTCTTTGAGGGATTTGTACAGCGAGGGAGCGTGTTTTAGGTTGATTGAGGTTTTAGTGCGGAAAAGTAAGTGATTGGTTGGTTGGTTTTTGTTTTTAGTGCGGAAAAGTAAATGACAGAAAATATGAATACTGAAAATAAAAGCGAAGACTTACAGCGGGTGATGCGTGATTGGCAAGTCCTCCGGAAGGTGAGCAGTTGATAGAGCATTTTATACTAAGAAAATAAATGCGAGGGGTGTTTGAATTTAAGGAAAGCATTCGGTTTCGGGGGCCTTGTATCATAGCCTATTTATCATTGACCATTAGTGATTCTTCTAAGTATTCAAAAGTGTATCAAGGTTATTTCAAGCACTCGATTTGCACACACCGTCTAGCCCATTTCAAGGTCATAGAGCACTTGTTCTATTTAGACTAGCACCCCATTTCAAGGTATACTAGCCTATGTGCATCCATTGATCCGTCATTTCCGATCAAAACCAATGGTGTTTAAAAGAGGTCGAACTCCTCAGATAAGCTTAGCCATTTCAAGCATCCACTTACCCGAGTATGTTCACGAGCCCCCACGGAAGAGTTTTGCCATTTCAAGCATCCACTCAACCTTGGAAGTTCTGGCCTAATATATGGCACATAGAACAAGTTTTGAATAAAAAGAAGAGGCACTAAGTGCAGGGTCTAAAACATTTTATAATACAAGTACACCCCTTCAACCGAATGAAGAGTTGAGCTACGAATATCCATAGAGGTGGATACCATAGCTAAGTACTTACGGTTTTTGAAAGACAGTAAGTAAGGGAAAGGGGTGAGTACTTCAAGAACCGACAAGAGTACTCGAGAATAAAGAAAAGCTTGAGTACTCAAGAACCGACATGAGTACTCAAGACCGAACTATAATACTCAAGAACCAACAGGAGTATTATATATTGAAAACCAAACTTACAAAGTGCCAAACTTAGAGAGAGATGTGAAAATGGATTTTTTGATTTGTGGATGTTTTACAAATGAGTTTGGCATTGGTATTTATAGCCAAATGGGGAGAGAATGGAGGGTGGAGATGGCTTTCATCCAAGGGAGGAAGAAGGTTGTGGTGGAGGAGGAGACAAGTGGCAAGCTCTTGTGGTGTGTGGAGGAGCCGCCGGTGGCCGGTTGCAAGGGAGGAGGGGAGGTGGCTTTGGTCACCTCCTAACACAAGCCGCCGGTCATGGAGGAGAAGGGGGGAGGAAGGCCACCCATGAGTCATCCTTTCCTCCCAAAGCCGCCGGTCACCATGGGAGAAGAGTGAGTTTTGTGAGTTGTGTGCAGTCTTTTCACAAAACTATCAGTCCAATTTCGCTCCGGTCTGACTTTGGTTGCTCCTCGGTTTGATTTGATTTGAGTGATTCCATGTCAGGATCTTGAGATTTCTTCAGTCGGCGTCTGATCTTGAACTCGGAATGACTCATAATATCTTTTCAGCGTAAAATCCTCTCCTTAGCGTGTTTTCTCTCTAGAGTCCAAAATACCCTGTAGAAATATATCGGAACTAACAAGCAAAAGTTAAATAGACAAACAGTCTAATTTTGTGGGTTTAACTGTGTTTTTGATTCGTATAATTATGGTCCATCACACACAATCCAAGTAAAAATTTCAAATAGGAAAGTGAGAATATAGAACTAGATTTATCCTATTCATGCATTACTTACTTATTACCAAACTAAACCGTGTAAATACTTAGAAGAAACTTGATACTTGTACCTTCGAGCTGAGATGCAAATTAATTTGGATGTTTCGGGAGATAGCCCTTTTCAGGCTCCTAGACTGCATTCTCTGGACCGACTCGCACTATATGGTTAACTTGTCGCTTTCTCTAGCACATGATTCGGTTCGGGTTTCACTGAGTTGAGCACTTTGATTTCCTTTTGGTGAGGGACAGCTTTTGAAGTGAATTGGCCTTTGGCCTTTGATGTTGAATTGGAGTTTCTTCACTTTTGTTTCGGTTAAAACCTTCATAATTTTGGCTTTTGGCCTTTGATTAGCTTCTTCGAGCTTTTGCTTCTTTGTGACTTGCTAGTCCATTTTCTCAACCTTTCTTTGGGAGGTCCAATCGTCGCCCGAGAGCATATGGAATTACCTCCCCGCTCTTTCTCATCCTTGCCGTTTTGCGCGGGTCAAGATGAGGGTCGCTTATCTATTTTCCCGGCTACTAGGACTAGAGATAGGACGGTTTGATTCCCATCCCGCCTCTTGCATAAACGCTGCACGGCGGAGATGACTCTGATCTTCTTTGAAACCCGAAGTGCAGCCTCCACTGATTTCGTAAACCATATAGTGAAATTCAGTCCTTCGATTGCTTGCCAAGCCTCTCTAGGGCATTTTATGTCGACTCCACATCCCCTGTATATCTCAGCACAAAGGGACAAATGAGAAGTTACATCCTAAGTTTTTAAACAGTTGAGATTTCACAAGGTAAATGCATGAATTTAGATCTATCTTTTTCACATTCTCAAGTTCATATTTTCAAAAAGATAATATTAAGGGAAAAGGAAAAGAAAAAAC
Organism: Rhodiola kirilowii; assembly: GCA_033675215.1. Classification (NCBI taxonomy): domain Eukaryota; kingdom Viridiplantae; phylum Streptophyta; class Magnoliopsida; order Saxifragales; family Crassulaceae; genus Rhodiola; species Rhodiola kirilowii. The sequence goes on from CM066201.1 coordinate 16,180,459, forward strand.
ATGTTAACTAACTTTGTGACTCCACACTTTTGAACGAAGGCGTGCCTCACAGCACGACTGAGTTCAAAAGTCATGTAAGCAAATATATACAAGAGAAGGAAATGACATTAAGGAAAAGGGAAGAACTGAACTCCCTTTACGGTGTCGTTACATGTCGAGGACATGCGAGCGAACGACATGGCTCGAAGCTGGATAATCGAGGGAGTTCGGCTGGGGCCTTGAACTCTCGGCGCAGGCCCGGTATTTCTCGTAAGCTGCCTGGCTGATATTATCTTGCTCCAAAATCCGATTCCTACATGTTAGACATTCCTTCCATACAAAATGGGTGAGAGCGACTGACAAGGTAAAAACTAAATGACAGAAAATAAATGACTGAAAATAAGATAAGTGGCGGGTTACCTCCCGACCAGTGCCTTTGTTTAACGTCGTTGGCTCGACTCATGGGGATCACAAGTTCGGATCCCATGGGTGGCTCAGGTCATATTTTTCTGCCGTTCCTACCTTGATTCTAGCCTTGATTCTCCCCGAGTTCTTGTGGGATGATGTGCTCGGGTCCTGTTCCCATTGTTCCGGTGGTTTCTCCTTCCAACACCTCTGAGAAGGCGAGGGACCCTTTACTATAGTCGCTGGTTTCTTGAGTCGGGATCTCTTGTTTCTCCATCCAGGCTTCCATTCCACCGGGCCATTTATTGGTCGCTTCTTTGTGTATGCACGGTTGGCATCCGGGTTGTGCTCTTTGCTAGCCCTCTTCTTTGCTGCAGAGGTGAATGGCCGTTTCAGCACGAGTGAAGTTTCATGGCTGCTTGGTTGGCTCGTGGCGAGGGAGTGCTCCATTGTTGGCTTTTCTTGCCTTTGTCCCGCTTCCAACTTGCCTTGCACCTCCTCATTGATCACTTTATCTTCAGGGGCTGTGATCCGCATACAAACCGAGGGGACAAGTTTGGGGACTTCCATCACAAGAGCCGGGTCTTTCTCGGATAGGTTGTTAGTGAGGACCGAGCATGTCTCAGGTGCTCCGAGCTCAAGGACCGGGCCTGGCTTGAGTTCCTCAGCCGTTTCGGCAGTGAGCGTAGGGTATGTCTTGGGCAGTTTGCCAGTGGTGTCCCGGGTTTCCTCCTCTGCCGGCTCGGTAGTGAGTTCCCATGAAGGCTTTTCCTCGTCCCACACTGTATCGGTTTCTGGCTCTAAGTCTTCTGATGGCTCCGTGGGCTCCTACGTTGGCTCCTTTAGAACTGCCACCACGTCCATTATTGCCCTTGTACTAATGTCTTCTTCCGGGTTTGCTGCGGGCAAGCTTGCAATGGGTGTGGTGTCGGGCTCGTTTTGCACTCAGTCCTCTTCCACCATTGGCGCTTTATTATCAATTTGGTGCATCGGCCCTCGTTTTGTGCTCTCTGCCAAATCGTTTATGACGGCCCAGATTTCAGTCACTGTTAACTTCATGACCGAGCCTCCCACTGTAACATTGAGCCTTTTCCACTCATACGATAGCATTCCGCGAAGAAACCTTTGAATAAGGAACACGTTTGTGAATCCATGGTGCGGGCAGCTCGCCACAATGGAGTCGAAGTACGATAAGTACTCTTCCAAAGTTTCGTCCCGGGATTGCTTGAGGGTGCTGATCTTCTTGCGGACTTCAAGTCGAAAGGATGGCTGGTATCTTTGACAGGGATCGGTGCCATAATTTGACAGGGAAAACTCTTTTAGAAATTTGGCTCATAGATCCCCATAACAGCCTTCATAATCTGCATATGATGAGTAATACCAAGAGAGTGCAGAATCAGTTAAGGAAAACTCAAAACAATTCAGCATAAACCCTTCTAGCGACTCATCCTTGGGCCTCATTCTGCCGCAGATGGAGTAAAACATTTGTTCGTGTTCCAAGGGGTCTTCTCCGATAGCACCTCCAAACTGAGGGAGATACCAATTCATCCATGAAGACATCCTGAATCATAAAATGAACAAAAAGGAAAAAATAGAAAAAAGAACTACTATCCGATTGCTAATTCCTCGGCAACGGCGCCAATTTTGACGGAGCCACCGCACCGTCGTTAAAGTGCGATGTCTCTGTGCAAAAATAAATTTATAAGTCCGCTACTCGTACTCTACTATTGGGTAGTAAAGCGGTAAGTAGGGGTCGAACCCAAGGGAATTAGTTGATAGTTGTTCTTTCGAAGATGGAAATTAAGACAGTTGGGAGGTTGGTTGTGGTTTTAGTACTGAAAATAGAGTGCTGGAACAGTCGATTTCAAGATCAACCGCAGACACACGTTTGATACTGGCCGCACGCTGTGTTTCAAGCGTGTTGCGTACCAAAGGTTATGCCGGGCTGATGTTGATAAAGTCTGTAGTAAAAGTAAAGTGCAGAAAGTAATTGCTTGATGGACAAGACTTGCGGAAAGTAAGCAGTTGATATGGACTGAAAGTAAGCAGTTGATATGAGACTGAAAGTAAAGTAACAGGTGATATTACAATTAAAGGAAAGATTCGGTTTTAGGGGCCTTGTATCATAATCTGTTTATCATTGACCTCTAATGATCATACTATGTGTTCAAAGATGTATCACGGCTATTTCTAGCACATGACTTGCCACATCATTTAGAACACTTGTTCTATTTAGACTAATTCCTCCTTTCGAAGTATCTTAGCCTTATGTGCATCCATTTGATCTTCAGTTACGATCAACCAAATGGTATTTTAAAAGAGGTTGAACTCTGATGGACCATAATTATACGAATCAAAAACACAGTAAAACCCACCAAATTAGACTGTTGGTCTATTTAACTTCTGCTTGTTCGTCCCGATTTATTTCTACAGGGCATTTTAGAGACTAAAGTGAAAACACGCTAAGGAGAGGATTTTACGCTCAAAAGATATTAAGAGTCAATCCAAGGTCAAGATCAGACGCCGAACGAAGAAATCTCAAGATCCTGACGTTGAATTACTCAAATCAAATCCATCCGAGGAACAATCAAAGTCAGACCGGAGCGAAATTGGACTGATAGTTTTATGAAAAGACTGCACAAAACTATCAAAACTCATCCATGGACCAAGTGACCGGCGGCTTTGGTGAAGAAGATGAGTCATTGGGTGGTTTTCCCCCTCCTCCTCCTTGGGTGACCGGTGGCTTTGGGAGGAGGTAACCAAAGCCACCAAAACCTCCTCCCTTTTTACCTCCAACCGGGGCCTAGAAGAGCCACCATGGGGTGGTGACAAGTGGTGGCCTCCTCCTCCACATCTTCCTCCCCTCCTCCTCCTCCCTTGATGCAAAACCACATGGAGCCATCTCCACCCTCCATTCTCCTCCCCTTTAGCTATAAATAGAGGCTCACCCCTCCTCATTTCAATCCATCCAAAAATTTGTAAATCACTTCTCTCTCTAAGTTACTTTGTAAGTTTGGTTTGGAAATAATACTCCTGTTTGTTCTTGAGTATTATACTGATTGGAAATAATACTCCTGTTTGTTCTTGAGTATTATACTTTAGAGAATACTCTTGTTGGTTCTTGAGTATTCAGTAGGAAATTGGGAATACTCCTGTTGGTTCTTGAGTATTCCACCCCTTTCCCTCTTACTGTTTTCAAAAACCCCCGAGTATTTAGTTATGATGTCCTTTTCCATGGATATTCGTAGCTAAACTCCTCATTCGGTCGAAGGTATTTTCTTGTATTATATAATGTTTTAATTTCTTTTAGTTTCATTTCTCTGTATTCAAAACTTGTTCTATGTGCCATTTATAGTCAGAGTTTCCAAGGTTGAGTGGAAGCTGTAACAAGCAAAGCTCTTCCGTGGGAATTCGTGATCATACTCGGTAAGTGGAAGCTGTAACAAGCAAAACTTATCGAGGAGTTCGACTTATCTAAAACACCACTTGGTCGATCGTAACTGAGAGATCAGGTGGATGCACAAAAGGCTAAGATACTTCGAAAGGAGGAATTAGTCTGAAGTAGAACAAGTGTTGCTTTAAACGATGTTGCAAGTTTTGCGCTGCGAAAGGGCCTCGATTCATCTTTGAATACTTAGAAAGGTTACTAACGGTTATTAATAAACATGTTATAATACAAGGTACCTGAAACCGAATACTTTTCCTTGAATTACAAAAAAAAACCCCTGTATTTACCTTTATAAACTGCTCGATCAACTACAACCATCAACCGCTCATCTACCGGAGGAATCGCAATCACGCTTCACCCACTGTAAGTCTTCTTCCCTTAACTCTTTTACTTTTAGTATTTTATTTTCTGTATTTATTTTCTGTATTTACTTTTCTGCCTAAAAACCAAAAAAACAAAAAACAGTAGCTTAGTCAATCGCGCTAAAATCTCAATCAACCTAAAACACGTTCCCCGCCAGTATAAAGAACAATGTATCCCTCTAATTCCCTTGGGTTCGACCCCTACTTACCACTTACTACCCAGTAGTGTAGTCGCGAGTAGCGGAAAATATAAATTTATTTGTACAGAGAACATTGCACCTTAACGACAGTGCAGTGCGCTCCGTCAAACTCCTCAGATAAGCTTTGCTCGTTAAAGCCTCCACTTACCCAAGTATGTTCACAAACCCCACGGAAGAGCTTTGCCCATTAAAGCATCCACTCAAGCTTGGAAGTTCTAACCTAATATGTGGCACATAGAACAAGTTTTGAACACAAAGAGGCATTTAAGAGAAGGGTCTAAAACTTAGTATGATACAAGCACTCCCCTTCAACCGAATGAAGAGTTTAGCTACGAATATCCATGGAAGAGGACATCATAGCTAAGTGCTTGAAAGTAAAGGTTTTCAAAAGACAGGAAAGTAAAGTTTTTGAAAGTAAAGACATGAAAGTAAAAGGAGAATACTCGAGAACCGACAGGAGTAAACTCAAGAACAGGAAAAGTAAAGACAAGCTTGAGTACTTCATAAACCGACAAGAGTACTCAAGAACAAACTTAAAGCTTTTGATATCAAAGGAAAGTGTTACAAGGATTGTGCCACAATCTAGAGAGAAGTTAGAGCTTATGGATGATGGTTTGGAATGAGATTGTGGGATATGTGGATGATTTACAAAGGGAAGGGATGTCTCTATTTATAGGCATGGGGAGAAGATGTGAGCCACACACTTGTCACAAGGGAGGAGAAGAGCTCACACATGGCAAGGGATAGGTGGAGGAGCAAAAAGCCATCGGAGGTGAGTCATTCCTCCCCTTAGCCGCCGGCCTCATGGCAAGGGAGGAGAGGAGGATGGCTTGAGCCGCCGCCCATGTGGCAAGAGGGGAGTGAGTGTGAGTTTTGTGATCTTTTCACAAAAGCCATCGGCTCCCTTTCAGCTCCGGTCTGACTCTGGTTGCTCTTCGGTTGGACTTGTTTTGCGTGATTCCATGTCAGGTTCATGAAAGTTGTACAGTCGGAATCTGGTCGTGTCCTGGAGTGACTTGTAATTCATTTTCAGCTTTAAAACTCCTTTTTAGCTCGTATCGTCTCTAGACTTCAAAATACCCTGTAGATAAATATCGGAACTAACAAGCAAAAGTTAAATAGACAAAGAGTCTAATTTGGTGGGTTTAACTATCTTAATGAATCATATAAATATGGTCCATCAGATGACCCGTACCTGTGGAAAATTGGCGTAGACCAACTACTTAGGCGTTGTAACCCTGATGATGAGATGGCTTCTGTGCTTAGTTTCTGTCATGAGCATGCATGTGGTGGTCATTTCGGCCCTAAGAGGACTAGCAGAAAAATTTTAAAGTGTGGTTTTTATTGTCCACATGTGCTTAGAGATGCCTACGATCATTGTAAGAGATGTGACAGATGCCAGAGAGTAGGTAATATTTCTGCTAGGAATGAGATGCCCCAAATGCCTATTGTAGTTGATGATATCTTTGACATATGGGGGATTGATTTTATGGGTCCTTTTCTTGCATCGTTTGGCTATTTATATATTCTTGTTGCAGTGGATTATGTGTCCAAGTGGGTAGAGGCTAAGGCTACTCGGTGCGATGATGCTAAAACTGTTGTGGATTTTCTTCGCACTAACATATTTTGCAAATACGGAGTGCCTAAAGCTATAATCAGTGATCAGGGGACGCATTTCTATAACAGAATGATGGCAGCCACGATGAGACAATATCATGTTCACCACCGCACTTCCACAGCATATCATCCCCAGACGAATGGACAAGCAGAGATCTCTAACCGAGAAATTAAGGGGATTCTGGAAAAGATGGTGAAACCGACTAGGAAGGATTGGAGTCAGAGATTAGACGATGCACTGTGGGCATAAAGGACGGCCTACAAGACACCGATTGGCACCTCGCCTTTTCGGTTGGTGTATGGGAAGGCGTGTCACCTACCGGTCAAGCTAGAGCACAAGGCCTTCTGGGCACTTAAGACGTGTAACCTCGACCTGCGGACGGCTGGATTGGAGAGGAAGATGCAGCTATGTGAGCTAGAGGAGCTGCGCCTGGAGGCTTACGAGAGCCAATCAGACTACAAGGCGTAGACCAATCTGTACCACGATAAGTTCATTCTACGACGCTCCTTTGAGATTGGCCAGCAGGTACTTTTATTTTCATCACGTTTACGACTAATGCCTGGCAAGTTGCGTTCTAGATGGACAGGTCCTTACATGGTCACGAAGGTTTTTAACCACGGAGCACTTGAGCTGGAAAACCCGAGGAATGGAGACCACTTCAAAGTCAATGGACAACGGGTGAAGCACTACCAAGGCGAAATCGAAGCACCGGTCCAGGAGTTTGACCTAGCCGAACCTCCCAACTACACATGAACGAGGTACCGTCGAGCCAACGACGTAAAACATAAGCGCTCGCAGGGAGGCAGCCCGGCACTTTTATCATTTTTTCAGTTTCATTTACTTATTTTGTTTTCTGCTTATTTGAGTCTTGAGTCATATGTCTTCACATTGTCTTTTGGGAAAGAAGAACATTTTTCATGCAGGAAACAGGTGACGTCCAGAGTTGACCGTTGACCATGGTTGACCAGCGTTGACTAACTCGTTTGACTAGAAATCTCATCTTCACACGACGAAACAAGGGGAGCACATGTTCACTTTAATCTAGAATTGCGGTATTGAATTTTGATGATGTGAAATAGATAGAACCGATTACATGCATGTCTCTTGTGAAAATTGAATTGTGCAATGACATGTGAACTTAACCCTCTACGTGCCTTTGTAAATTGAGATAAATAGGGATGTGGAGTTGACAGAAACGTCCTAGAGAGACTTGACAAACCGCTCAAGGACAGAATTTCAAGTTGTATGGTTATATGGATTTCGTGGAGGCTAGCACTTCGAGACGACATGGTTAAGAGTCTGCTCCGCCACTGCGGTTCTTATGCGGTAAGGTGGGACGGGAAAACAACACACTGTCCAATCTCTAGTCCAAGTAGCCGGGAAAATAGACGAGCGACCCTCGGCTTGACTCGCGTCAAAAGGACGAGGATGAGTGAGAGCAGGAAGGTATTTCCATATGCTTGCGGGCGATGATTGGACCTTCGATTATGGAATCACGGAAGAGCAGTTCGCAATTAGTTGCAAAAAGAGAAATATCAGTCAATTGTGAAGTTTTACACGCAACAAAAGTGAAGTACACCACTGTTACATCAAAAGCCAAGTCACTACAAAAGTTGTCCCAAAAGAACTCAAACACCTTGAAGCTCGAATCAATCACGTGCAACAAAAAGCAATGAAGTATAACCATATAGCAAGAGTTCGGAACCGAGAGTGCAGTTCATGGGTCTAAAGAGGACTATCTCCCAGACATCCGAATTGATTTGCATCTTGACCAAAAGGTAACACGTATCAAGTTATTTCCATGTTTGGGTGCGAAACTTTTAGGAACGAGATATGCATGGAAAAGTGAAGTCTAGATTAGCGAGTCATATTCATGTAGCAATATCTAGGACATCGAAGAAATTGTGGTGTTTCTTTTATTTTTCTTCTATGACTTAGTTCTTGTTCGGGACGAACAAGTTTAAGTGTGGGGTGGTTTGATGAGTCGTATTTATACGACTCTTCGAATCAACTAATCCCATCTATTTCAACACTTTCATATGCGAATAGTTACTTTTTAGTATGGTTTTGCACTTCAGGTGTTTCGGGAGCTCTTGGAGGAAACGCGCTTAAAAGACGGCATTTCATGCCAAAAACATCATAGTTAAAGTTCGAAGCCAGAAGAGTCTGACCCCCTGAACCGGCCGTCTCACATCACAGCACAAGCCCCAGCCGGCCGGCTCAGCCCCTCAGAGAGATCAGGCCATTCGAAGCAGAGCTCAACCGGCCGGCTCATCCCAGTGCACATATTCCAGCAGGCCGGCTCAACTGGTCCGAGAGTTCGAGGTCTTCCACAGCAAGCTCAACCGGTCGGCTCAACCCAAGGCCAAAAACCCAGACCTCAGAGAAGTCGAGTCTTCGTGAAGCAAGCTCAGCCGGCCGGCTCAACTTCAGGCCATTCTCCCAGCCGACCGGCTCGCCGTCGTGAATAGTATTTTTGGGCTATTTCTAAATTTCGTTTTTTGGCCCAGAAACTGATTTAGAAACCCTAGAACTTATAAATTAGGACCAGCAGCAGGGTTTCTAAGAACATCAAGAGATCATCATTCATTCTACAACATCAAAGAGCTCTGGAGAAGACGAAGACGCGAATCAATCGACGAGAGAAGAATTTCTACTTCCTTCCATCAAAAATACTTCTGTTTTTTGTCATGGCTATGAGTAGCTAAACTTTTATTTCAGTTTAGGGTTTCGTACATTGTGAACACGTTTTGAGATTTTCGTTCTTAATGCTATTTCATATTTCACTAGTTCTTGTGCTGATTCTCATGAATTAAATTGCTAGATTAAGTGGATTCTATGTCGCAAAGCTTAGTTGATCAACTATTCTTATCGTTAATATTTACTGGATACTTTGTCGTAAAGGTAGATAGTAACACCTAGGTTAAATAATACCTTTGTCGGATTGTTTAATTTAGGAGAGAACTACAAGTCTAACACCTTTTCGGGTTAGGTTGTGGTGTATCACCTTTGTCGGGATACTTGGGTTGTTACCTTTGTCGGAACAACCACACTTTGAAATACAAAATTGATCATTAGATTTCGATGATAAACGTGTCACAATAGAAACCCTATAGTGAATTTTCTCGCTGATTCAATCCCTTGTTATTATTCTCTTGTGCTTTTTAATATTTGCTCACACACAAAACCCCCCAATTTATTTGTTTACATGGCAACTAAACCACACCAGCTCTCTAAGGTTCGACCCCTGCTTTCCGCTACACTAGTTTCTTGCAGGGAAAATATAAATTCAAATTTGAGAGGTCAGACGACGGCTGTCAATGCTCGTTTCCAATTTAGTTTAGCCTTTTAAAGAGACAAACTCTCTGGTAGGCAGCCGAAGGCGGGCGACTCTGGTTAAAGGGGTTAGTGTTTTCAGGCGGGTGAAGGCGGTTTCTCGGCGCGTGGGGCCTCGATCTCCTCTTCTCTTTCTCTTTCAGGCTTCGTGTGCTCGTTTCTGCTGCTCGGCAACGGTGTCCTCAGTAGCCCGATTCAGATCTGGCTGTTTGGGGGCTGTGGATGGGTTTTGGTGGGGTTGGCTGGGACGGAGAGGGAGTAGAGGCTGATGATTTTGGATGTTTTTTTGGGCTGGTGTAGCCCAGCTCTGGTAGTCTTCGGTGGCGTCATGGTGGAGCGGCTTCGGACGGCGTTGTGTGGGTGCTGGATCTAGCTGGACCGGCGGTGCAGATGTGGCTAGTCGACGGCATTTTCTGGCGGGCTGCGTGGCTGTCCTTTGGTGGCGGAGTGACAGAGCCTTGTCGTGAGGCAATGTGCAAGATTAATTTATAAGTCCACTACTTGAGACTTCACTATTGGGTAGTAAAGCGGTAAGTAGAGGTCGAACCCAAGGGAATTAGTGGATAGCAGTTCTTTAAGGATTTTGTACAGAAATGTAAGTGCGATTGGGGTTGATTGTGGTTTTAGTACTGAAAAGTAAATTACTGAAAAGTAAATGACTGAAAATAAAGTGCGTAAAGTAAATACTGAAAAGTAAGTGCGGAAAATAAATTACTGGAACAGTCGAGTTTCAAAATCAACCAAGCAACATACATTTGGCACTGGCCACACGCTATATTTCAAGCGCAATGAGTGCCAAATATTATGCTGGATTGATGTTGAGCAAGTCTATAGTAAGCGTACAGAAATGTAAAGACTGAAAGTAAATTACTTAAAGTAAAGTGCTGAAAGTAAATGTGCGGAAAAGTAAATGTTAGGTGCTGAAAGTAAATGTGTGGAAAGTAAAGTACTGAAAGTAAATGTGCGGAAAAGTAAATGTTAGGTGCTGAAAGTAAAGTTAGTTGCGGAAAGTAAAGGTACTGAACAGTAAAGTTAGTTGCGGAAAGTAAAATACTGAAAAGTAAATGGTACTGAAAGTAAGCAGTTGATAATATGACTGAAAGTAAAGTGACAGGTTGTGTTCCGATTAATGGAAAGATTCGGTTTTAGGGGCCTTGTATCATTGTTCCGTTCATCATTGACCTCTAATGATCAAACTATGTGTTTAACAATGTGATAAGGCCATTTCCAGCACTAGTCACACCGTCTAGTCCTTTTCAAGACAAAGAGCACTTGTTCTACTTATGCTAATTCCTCCTTTCGAAGTATCTTAGCTTATGTTCATCCACCTGATCAATCATTTCCGATCAACCAAGTGGTGTTTAAGAAAGGTTGAACTCCATGGAAAAGCTTTGCTCTTTCGAGCATCCACTTAACCATGTATGCTCACGAACCCCATGGAAGAGCTTTGTTCTTTCGAGCCTCCACTACAACCATGAATGTTCTAACCTAATATGTGGCACATAGAACAAGTTTGAACACAAAAGCAGTACTAAGAAAAGGGTCTAAAACGTTACATGATACAAGCACACCCCTTCAACCGAATGAAGGGTTTAGCTACGAATATCCATAGAAGTGAATACCATAGCTAAGTGCTTAGAAAAGTAAATGGTTTTGGAAATCTAAAACAAGAAAAGCAAAGAGGGCTCTCGGTTTTGAACAAGAGGGCTCTCGGTTTTGATAAGAAAATAAGAAAAGAATACTCAAGAACTAACAAAAGTAAACTCAAGAACAACAAGAGTACTCAAGAACCAACAAGAGTACTCAAGATCAAAGCAAAATAAAGACAAGGAAAGTAAAAGAGGCTCTCGGTTTTGGGCAAAGTAAATGAAGAACAAACTCAAGAACACTCAAGAACACACTCAAGAACTAGAGAGAAGGTAGAGCTTTTGATTCAAAGTAAAGTGTTTGCAAGGATTTGTGGGATGGATTTTTGAGAACTTCTCTATCTAAGTAACAAGGGACATTGATTCAAGGAGGGGAAGCCCTCCTTTTATAGCCAAATGTGGCGGTTTAGAGGTGGTAGTGGAGTGAGATATTTTCTCTCAAAAGCCTTCGGTTCTCCCTCAACTCCGGTTAGAGCTTAGTTGGCCTTCGGTTGGACTTGTTTGACATCAAAGGGTGCACTTGCCTTGCACATGGGCGGCTGAGCTTGGGATGTGCCAAAGGGCAACTACATGAGCTTGGTTGAGGCTTGGGCAAGCTTGGTTGAGCTTGGTTGAGGTATGGTTTCAAACCAAAAGATCAACCGATGTGAATAATATAAGCTAACCGGGAATTGAGTAGTTTGGTTGGACATCGCCGGATTTTGACCGGAGTTGGGCTAGAATGACCGGAGCAAGGTGGTGGTTGGATTTGGCTTGATCGGAGCATCACCGGAAGCTCGCCGGAGCATGGCCGGAAAGTGGCCGGAAGTTTGCCGGAGCTGCCGGAATCTTAGCCAGAGTAGGTTGGGTCGACGACCGTTGATTCTGAATGACAAGATCAATACAAGCATGTTTCATCAAGGAAGTTGAGCCGGATTTTGGCCGGAGCATGGTCATGGCCCGGGGTTGAAGTTTTCCTCGGGCTCTTGGTCGACCAGGCCCGGGCGCTGCTCTCGGCGCGGTCCTGGTTTTCTTGGACGTGGGTCTCGGCACTCTCGGATGTGGGTCTTGGGACGGGCGCTCGGCTCTCTTGGCACGGGTGCTCGGCTCTCTCGGTACGGGTGCTCGCTGGGGACCTGGTCTTCTCGGCACTCGGCACTCGGAACTCGGGACATGGTTCCCAGCACTAGGGACTCGGGACTTGGTACCCGGCACTCGACACTTGGGCGACTTGACTTGTAATCCATTTTTGGTTTAAGAACCCCCTTTTTAGCTCGTTTCTTCTCTAAACCTCAAAATAGCCTGTATAACAAAAATGGAACTAACAAGTAAACGTTGTTAAAACAAAGTGTCTAATTTGGTGGGTTTAACTATCTTAATGAATCATATAAATATGGTCCATCAGATCACCCCACACTTACACTTGTTCGGCCCGAACAATGCTATTCGAGAGAGAAACACAAAATCCAAGTAATAAGCTCTAAATAGGAAAGTGAGAATGTGGAACTAGATTTATCCTATCCATGCAATACTTGTTACCAAACTAAACCGTGTAAATACTTTGAAGAAACTTGATACTTGTACCTTTGAGCCGAGATGCAAATTAATTCGGATGATTCGGGAGATAGCCCTTTTCAGGCTCCTGGACTGCATTCTCGGGACCGACTCGCACTATATGGTTAACTTGTAGCTTTCTCTAGCACGTGATTTGGTTCGGGTTTCAATGATCTGAGCTCTTTGACTTCTTTTGATGAGGGACAGCTTTTGAAGTGATTTGGTCTTTGGCCTTCGATTTTGAATTGGAGTTTCTTCACTTTTGTTTCGGTTAAAACCTTCACATTTTTTGCCTTTGGCCTTTAATTTGCTTCTTCGGGCTTTGCTTCATTTGTGATTTTCTTGTCCATTTTCTCAACCTTTTCGGAGGTCCAATCATCGCCCGAGAGCATATGGAAATACCTCCCCGCTCTTTCTCATCCTCGCTGTTTCGCGCGGGTCAAGATGAGGGTCGCTCATCTATTTTCTCGGCTATTAGGACTAGAGTTAGGACGGTTTGATTCCCGTCCCGCCTCTTTCATAAACGCTGCACGGCGGAGATGACTCTAATTTCCAATGAAACTCGAAGTGCAGCCTCCACTGACTTCGTAAACCATATAGTGAAATTCGATGGTTTGAGTGCTTGTCAAGCCTCTCTAGGGCATTTTATATCAACTCCACCTCCTTTGTATATCTCAGCACAAAGGGACAATTAAGAAGTTACATCCTCAAGTTTTTATACAGTTGAGATTTCACAAGGTAAATGCTTGAATTTAGATCTATCTTTTTCACATTCTCAAGTTCATATTTTCAAAAAGATAATATTAAGGGAAAAGGAAAAGGAAAGCATGTTAAACTAATTATGTGCAAAGGTAGTTCTCTCCCCACACTTTTGAACGAAGGCGTGCCTCTCGGCATGACTTAGTTCAAAAGTCGATTGCAAGCAAATATTTACAAGAGAAGGAAATGACTTAAGGAAAAGGGAAGAACTGAACTCCCTTTACGGTGTCGTTGCATGTCGAGGACATGCGAGAAAATGGCATGGCTCGGAGCGGAATAATCGAGGGAGTTCGGCTGGGGCCTCGAACTCTCGGCGCTCCCCAAAGCTGATTCCTATACAAGTAGTCATTCCTTCTATACACAAAATGGGTGAGAGCGACTGACAAGGTAAAAACTAAATGACTGAAATTAAATGACTGAAAAGAAAAAATGCCAGGTTACCTCCCGACCAGTGCCTTGGTTTAACATCGTTGGCTCGACGATTGGGGATCACAAGTTTGGATCCCATGGGCGGTTCAGGTCGTATTTTTGCGCAGCGCCTACCTTTATTCTTGCCTTGACTTTCCCCGAGTTCTTGTGGGATGATGAGCTTGGGTCAAGACTCCATTGTTCTGGTGGTTTTTCCTTCATATCCTCCCAAGTTGGTGAAGATCTTTTGACCATAGCTGCTGGCCTAGCTATTCTTACGGTCTCTCTTGGTAGGTCAGAAACCAGAGTTTTGAGATTCGAGGTATGCACAATGTCTGGCGGTTTCCTTGTACCTGGACGGCCATCATTATCATCGATGTAGAAATCTGAAATTCTGCCGCCAAATGCGAGTGATAACAAGCCCGTGCCCATGTCGATCCTTGCCTTGGTAGCGTAGAGGAATGGTCGTCCCAGTGTAAGTGTTGGAGGGTCGTCTTTTCTGGTATCTCCCGTTGTATTACATAAAAGTCAGCAGCAACGACGAGCTCTCCCACACGGAGTATTAGATCTTCAAACACTCCAACCGGCTGGACACACGGCTTGTCCCCTAACTCGAGGGATATCCTTGGTGGCTTCAATGGACCAAGCGTTAATGAGCAATATAGAGGATAAGGCAGGACATTGACGGCGGCCCCAAGATCGATTAAGCACTGATGAATTTGGGCTTCACCAATACCACAGGTGACCGTGAAGGCCCCCGGGTCCTTATCCTTTTCCGGTTGTGACTCATGATCCGTAGTGAGGGATCTTTCCATTATCGGGCCATTCTGCCCATTCTTTGGCTCTGATTTTGTTTTTTCCTCATTCTTTTGGGTCGCATGGCCCTTGGAGGCGACCATCTGTATGGAGTATAAAAAATCTTCGGGGTATGCCTGTTCATTGCTGCCTTTGTAATTAGTTGATTCGGCATCTTCCTCTGATTCAAGATTCGCTGGATTGGGTCCATTTAGCTCCTGATTTTCTAGGTAAATGCTTTGCTCTGACGCATAGATGTTAGTTGGGGAATCCCATCTGGGACCATCAGAGTCTAAATCGTCATTGTCATTGATGGACCATATTTATATGATTCTTTAAGACAGTTAAACCCACCAAATTGGACGCTTTATCTTGACAACTTTTACTTGTTAGTTTCACTTTTGTTCTATAGGCTATTTCAAGGAGTAAAGATGAAACGAGCTAAAATGGAGTTCTTAACACTGAAAGTGAATCACAAGTCAGAACTGGCCACACTCCGACAGTACTCCAATCAAGCCACAACTAAGTCCCAGTGACTTATTTCAACAAAGATCAAGAACACAAGTGAAATGCCAAGTCTAAGTTCCTCATCTTTTGATGTCAACTAAGGAGCAACCAAAAGAGCAACCAAAGGGCAACCGAAGACCAACCGGAGTCATATGCCAACCGATGGCTTTTGGGGAAAATATCACAATCCACTCAACTCTCTCCTCCTCCTCACCACATGGGCGGCTAGCCATGGAGAAGAAGCCACCTTGCCCGGCGGCTATTTGGCCCTCCACTCCCCTCTTGCCACATGGGCGGCGGCTTTGAGCTCTCCTCCCTCCATATGACATGTGTTGGCCTCTCCTCCACATCCCTCTCTTCCCCTTGCCTATAAATACAAGCCCTCGTCCTCCTTGAAAAAGTGTCCCATAGCCTTAGTTCGGGGCCTTGTCCCATGTTCCATACTCACTTGTCACTTGTAGAAAATCAATCCCAATCCCATGATCCTCATTCAAATAAACTCAAACACAAGTCACTTGTTACTTATCTCTCTAGATTTTGGGCACAATCCTTGTAAACATTTACTTTGATCTTGAATACTCTTGTCGGTTCTTGAGTATTCTTGTTGTTCTTGAGTTTACTCATGTTGGTTCTTGAGTATCCTCACCTTTACTTTCCTTGTCTTGATTTCCAAAGACCTTTACTTTTCTGTCTTTCAAAACCTTTACTTTATTCAGTACTTAGCTATGATATCCACCCCTATGGATATTCGTAGCTAAACCCTTCATTCGGTTAAAGGGGTGTACTTGTATCATAAAATGTTTTAGACCCTTCTCTTAGTGCCTCTTTGTGTTCAAAACTTGTTCTATGTGCTTTACATTCAGGTAGAACATACATGGTTGAGTGGATGCTTGAAATGGCAAAGCTCTTCCATGGAGTTTGTGAACATACACGGTTAAGTGGATGCTTGAAATGGCAAAGCTTTTTCGTGGAGTTCAACCTCTCTTTAAGTCGCTTGGTTTGATCGGAAATGACTGATCAAGTGACTGCACATAGGCTAATATACCTTGAAATGGGGTATTAGTCTAGCTAGAACAAGTGTTCTATGCCTTGAAATGGGCTAGACGGTGTGGCAAGTCATGTGCTAGGAATAGCCTTGATACACTTTTGAACACTTAGTATGATCATTAGAGGTCAATGATAAATAGATTTATGATACAAGGCCCCTAAAACCGAATCCTTTCCTTTAATCAAAACATCACCTGTCACTTTACTTTCAGTCTCATATCAACTGCTTACTTTCCGCAAGTCTTGTCCTTCAAGCATTTACTTTCAGTAAGTCTTGTCCTTCAAGCATTTACTTTCCGCAAGTCTTGTCCTTCAAGCATTTACTTTCTGCAAGTCTTGTCCTTCAAGCACTTTACTTTTCAGTATTTACTTTCAGTCCCGTATTTACTTTCTTTACTTTCAGTCATTTACTTTACAGTACTAAAATCACCACCAACCCACTTACTTTTCAGTACTAAAATCACAACCAACCCCCAACTGTCTTACTTTCCATCTTCGAAAGAACAACTATCCACTAATTCCCTTGGGTTCGACCCCTACTTACCGCTTTACTACCCAATAGTAGAGTACGAGTAGCGGACTTATGAATTTATTTTTG
Source organism: Rhodiola kirilowii (assembly GCA_033675215.1). Classification (NCBI taxonomy): domain Eukaryota; kingdom Viridiplantae; phylum Streptophyta; class Magnoliopsida; order Saxifragales; family Crassulaceae; genus Rhodiola; species Rhodiola kirilowii. The sequence goes on from CM066201.1 coordinate 16,197,100, forward strand.
CACAGAGCCATCGCACATTAACGACGGTGTGGTGTGCTCCGTCAAATTTGGCGCCATTGCCGGGGAATTAGAGTTAACAATAGGATATATGTTCTTTCTTTTTCTTCTTCTCTTAAATTTCACACTCGCTTCTGCCTAACCATGTCTCGCGAAGGAAGCCACCATGACTATCAGGATGACGACGAGATGAACTTGTACGATCGAAACAATGAGGCGCCGCCTCCATTTATTGACGATCCGGAACAACTCATCAGAAACCAAAGAGCTCGTAATAGGGAGGCCGTTCGAAGAAACCAAGGACCACCCGAGGACCGAAATGAAGCTGGTCTAGTGCAACCCCCTGGACATCCCCCACCTCGACAAGTACCAAGGCGAGAACCCATCTTTGATGACTACTATGGGGATAACAACTTCCGCAAACCTACTATGGGAGAACTGTCGGCACCTGATTTCAGAAATCAGCCATGGTGCATCTACGAGAGCCCTGAACTGGAAACATTGCCATCAACACATCAGTGGTCCACAACTTGCCCAAGTTCTCAGGAACTCGTGGAGAATCAGCAACGACTCATCTCCAACGCTTACACGGCATTTGCCAAAATCTAAAACCCAATGGCGTGAACGTAGACGACTTCAAGTTAAAGGCGTTCTACTTTCCCTCGTTGACTCGGCGAACGACTGGTTCCTTTCACTGCCTTCCGGTAGCATCAGAACATGGGCTCAGATGCAAAAGAAATTCCTGGACAAATACTACCCAGCGGGAAGAGCAATGCAAGTAAGGAGGCAACTGCAAGACATCAAGCAAGGGCCCAATGAAACCATGTACGATTACCTGGAGAAATTCAATCGCCTGGAGAGAAGCTGCTGCACCCTTGGACTACCCGAGAAACTCATCATCGAGTACCTCATTGATGGATTGAGACCTTTAGACAAAATGCTCCTGGATGCCTCAGCTGGAGGATCCATGATGAATCTATCACTGAGTGGCATTAGGAATCTCATCACCGACGTTACTGAAAATGCCCGATTCAGAGAAGAGACAACTCGGCAGGAAGAATTTTCCCGAACAAAGAATGTGGCAAAGGCTAAAGAAACACCGATGAACTCTATGCCAGAGGAGATGAAACAAATGAAGGAGATGATGGTTCAGATTCTACGAAGGTAGCCAGTTCCAGTAAAGCCTTGCGAATTCTACAGTTCTACGGACCACAAGACTGACGCATGCCCAACATTAATAGTAGAGGAACCGGAAGAAGTGAATGCAGTGGTAGGATACCAAGGATACAACAACAACAACAGCAACGACAGAGCCGGACCAAACCGGCAGTATAATCAAACGACTAATCCAAGCTGGCGGAATGACAACCATCTTCCAAGGGAGACACAACAAGCCGCACCGCAATTAGCTCAGTCATTTTACCAACCTCCCCACCGGCAATACAACCAGAATGCTCCATCAGCAACCCAATATCAGCAAAGAGGACCAAACCAGTACCCGACAGGACAATATCAACAGAAGGGACAAAATCAGTACCAAGCCAACTCGAGCAATCAGCAAGGACCAAACAAGTCGCTTGAAGACTGACGAACTAATTCTTTTTAGCCTCTAGAATAGTATCAATGAAGAGAGGATCAAATATAGTGTCAAAACATTTATATTGACCGGTAAGTACCGGGTCGAACCCAAGGGAGCAAGCCAAGCACATGCGCTATTTAAGATTGTGTTTCCATTCGGCTATTCTAAACAAAAATGTATAAAGAGTGAATATATCCAATCCTATGTGGTTAGTAATTGGGGATAAACGTTAAGTAAGAGGTGTTTCGAGGGATTACTCCCCTCCTTGGCATTTCCCAATGATCACATACACGATATTCTAACATTTCATGGTAGTCAAATTGGTTCAAACCTAACTTAGGCTAAGACTAGACAATACTATTATGCAAGTCTAATCCTAGTCAAGCCTTCTTATGTAGAATCTCACTCTCTCAAGTTATTGATTCACTATGTAGCACCTATTTTCACAAATGCTATATGCATAAAGTCTTGGTTAACCTCAAACTAGATTCAACATGAATTGCATAGAGAACATGAATTTGACACCATTAGATGGGATAAATTGATGATTCGCTTAATGACTAGCTCCAATAAATGAAACATTCAATCCTTAGTCAAGCATCCATATCCTAAGGTTCATTTACATGATCCAAGATATAGATCATTTTCTCCATCCTAGAACTAATCCCAAGGGTTTCCAAGTCCTAGGTTTAAGTTTTAGACCCAAATTGTCACTTAGGCATTTTGTCGAACACCTAGAGTGCATAACATTCATAACACAAGAGAAAATGAAATCAACAATCATCCATATGAATATCAATGTATATATATGATCAAGAGTACCAAGGAGAGTCATAAGACCCTCAAAACACAAGATCCACTACTCACACATCATGTAAGACAACATGGTGTGAGTAGGTGACGGAGGGCCACCGCACTGTCGTTAAGGTGCAGTGTCCTCTGTACAAATAAATTTATAATATCCGCTACTTGTGACTACACTACTGGGTAGTAAGTGGTAAGTAGGGGTCGAACCCAAGGGAATTAGGGGAATAGGCTATTCTTTTAGGGTGATTGAACTGGGGGGAGCGTGTTTTATGGTTGATTGAGATTTTAGCGCTCTAATTAACTACGTGATTTTTTGGGGGTTTTTTGGTTTTGATTGCGGAAAAGTAAATACAGAAATTAAATGCTGTAAATACAAAGAAGACTTACAGTGGGTGATGCGTGATTGTAATTCCTCCGGTAGATCTGCAGTTGGTGATTGCGGTTTAACAGTAAAGAAAAGCATTCGGTTTCAGGTACTCTTATATTATAACATGTATATAATAAACTGTTAGTAACTTTTCTAAGTATTCAAAGATGAATCGAGGCCCTTTCGTAGCGCAAGACTTGCAACATCGTTTAAAGCAACCCTTGTTCTATTTCAGACTAATTCCTCCTTTCGAAGTATCTTAGCCTTTTGTGCATCCACTTGATCTCACAGTTACGATTGACCAAGTGGTGTTTTAGATGAGTCGAACTTCTCAGATAAGCTTTGCCCTTTCGTAGCATCCACTTACCCGAGTATGTTCACGAATCCCCACGGAAGAGTTTTGCCCTTTCGTAGCATCCACTCAACCTTGGAAATTCTGACTATAAATGGCACATAGAACAAGTTTTGAATACAAAGAAATGAAACTAAAAGATATTACAACATTATATAATACAAGAAAATACCTTCCACCGAATAAAGAGTTTAGCTACGAATATCCATAGAGATGGATACCATAGCTAAATACTCGGGGGTTTTTGAAAACAGTAAGAGGGAAAGGGGTGGAATACTCAAGAACCAACAGGAGTATTCCTAATTTCCTACTGAATACTCAAGAACCAACAGGAGTATTCTCTACAGTATTATAATACTCGAGAACCGACAAGAGTATTATAATTTCCAGTATAATACTCAAGAACAAACAGGAGTATTATTTCAAAACCGAACCAAACTTACAAGTAACAAAATGTAGAGAGAGAAGTGATTACAATTTTTGGGATGAATTTGTGAGGGGAGGAGCACCTCCTTTTATAGGAAAAATGGGTGGAGATGGGTGGTGGAGATTGGTTTGATCCAAGGGAGGAGGAGGAGGCAAGGAGGAGCCAAGGAGGAGCCACCAAGTGGCGGAGGAGGAGTGGTGGAGGGCAGCCGCCGGTAGCCGGTTGTGGTGGAGGAGGAGAGGTTGGCTTTGCCACCTCCAAGGCAAGTCAACCGGTCACATGGAGGAGGAGGGTGGAGGAGCCGCCGGTGGTGGGTGGTGGTTTTGGGGTGGTTTTCCTCTTTGGCCACCTCTTCTTCAAGTCACAAGTCATCTTGCCCATATGTGAGTTTTGTACAGTTTTGTGCAGTCTTTTCACAAAACTGTCAGTGTGTTCCTTCCCCGGGCTGTCTTGATTCCTCTCCTGATTCTTTTGATTAATTTGTTATGGTCAATTTCACATCAGGATCCTTGATATTTCTTCAGTCGGCATATGATCTTGACCTTGGATTGACTCTTCTTATCTTTTCAGCATAAAATCCTCTCCTTAGCGTGTTTTCACTTCAGTCTCTAAAATGCCCTGTGGAAATATATCGGGACTAACAGATGGATGTTAGATAGACAAACAGTCTAACTTGGGGGGTTTTACTGTGTTTTTGATTCGTATAATTGTGGTCCATCAGAATACCCCCCACTTTTAGTTGTTCGTCCCGAACAATGCTATTAAAGGGCGTAAGTTCTAGGTTCGGATTTGGCATATGAAAATTAGACTGTGGTACTCGATCTATCCTAATTCATGCATTGCTTACTTATTACCAAATTAAACTGTGTAAATAAATAGAAGAAACTTAATACTTGTACCTCCGTGCTGAGATGCAAATTATATTGGATGTTTCGGGAGATAGCCCTTTTCAGGTTCTTGGGTTGCAACCTCGGGATCGTTTCGTACTATATGGTCTTCTGGTAGCTTTCTCATGCACGTGATTCGGTTCGGGTTTCAGTGAGTTGAACCTTCTTGATTTTTTCTTTGGCGAGGGACTGCTTTTTTGTTGTAGTGAATCGGCCTTTGGCTTTTGATTTGACTTTGTCGAGTGCTTCACTTTTGCTCGGTTAAAACCTTCACAATTTTGGGCCTTTGGCCTCTTTTGATTTTCTTCTTTGAGTTTTTCGCTTCTTTGTGACTTGCTAGTCCATTTTGTCAGCCTTCTTGGGAGGTCCAATCATCGCCCGCAAGCCTATGGATATACCTCCCCTCTCCTCTCGTCTTCGTCGTTTTGCGCGGGTCAAGATGAGGGTCGCTTATCTATTTTCTCGGCTATTTTGACTAGAGAGAGGACGGTCTGATTCCCGTCCTCGCCTTTGCATAGATGCTTCTTGGCGGAGTTTGACTCAATTATTCACTGAAAACCCGAAGTGCAGCCTCCACTGACTTCGAAAACCATATAGTTTGATCTGATCCTTTGATTGCTTCCCAAGTCCTTCTAGGGCAGTTTATGTCAACTCCACATCCCTAGTTATCTCAGTACAAAGGACAAATGGAAAGTTACATTCTAAGTTTTTAAACAGTTTGAATTTTCACAAGGTAAATGCATGAATTCTGATTTATCTTTTTCACATTCTTAAGTTCATATGTTCAAAAAGATACTATTACTAAAAAAAGAAAAACAGCAAGCATGTTATTTATGTACACAGGCGGTTTTCACCCCCCACTTTTGAACGATGGCGTGCCTTAGTTCAAAAGTCATGCAAGCTTAAAACTAAGTACTGAAAGTAAGTGTGGAAAGTAAGATAGTGTCGGGTTACCTCCCGACCAGTGCACTTGTTTTACGTCGTTGGCTCGACGATACCTCGTTGTGGATTACTGGTTTGGGTCCCATGGGTGGCTGAGGTCAAACTTTGCCACCGTTCCTGTGTTGTTTCTTGCTTTGACTTGTCCTGACTTCTTGCTGGAGTAAGAGCTCCATGGTTTTGGTGTTTTCTCTTTCCATTGCTTCTGAGAAGGCGGGAGACCTTTGACCATAGCTGCTGGTCTTGTTATTTTTTTGGTCTCTAATGACAGGTCAGAAAACTGTGCACCGTGATCCGAGATAGGCGTTATGTCTGGCGGTTTTTTTGTGTCCGGGCGGCTCTGATGAATGTAGAAGTGTGCAATTTTGCCGCCGAACTTAAGTGATAATGAGCCCTTGCCTACATCGATTCTTGCTTTAGTGGCGTAGAGGAATGGTCGTCCCAATATTATTGTTGGTGGGTCGTCTTTGCAGGTCTCTTCTGTTGGTATTACATAGAAGTCTGCAGCAACTACGAGTTCTCCCACATGGAGTATTACATCTTCCAGTTCTCCAACCGGGCGGATGCATGATTTATCTCCTAGTTCGATGTTTGATCGGGGTGGTTTCAATGGACCAAGTCCTAGTAAGTAATATAAGGAGGAAGGCATGGCATTGACAGCAGCCCCAAGGTCGACTAAGCACTTATGGATTTGGGTCTCACCAATACCGCAGGTGACTGTGAAGGCCCCTGGGTCTTTATCTCTTTCTGGTTGTGACTCATGATCAGAAGTGAGGGCTTTTCCCAATGCTGGGCCATTCTGTTCATCCCTTTCATTGCTATTGTAATCCCATCCAGATGCTGGTATGTCAGAGTGTATGACTGACGGTGGTGATATGTAGACGGTGAATGCGTACCGTCCATTGTCAGCATGCGTGACCCATGTTCTGTCATTATTGGGTCGGTCTTCCTCTTGATTCCAGTCAGGACGACGTCTACGGTTGAAGTGCTTGTTAGTGAGTTTGTAGGCTGGGGCTCGTGCTGCTTCTCCCAGGGTTGTCTTTACGTTTGACCTTTTTATCATGCTAAGATTCGCCCTTGGGTTTTGGATGGTTTGTGAAGGAAGTCTGCCAGGTTCACTGGTCAGCGTTGACATTGCAGTGGCGAGCTGGGACATTTGTTTGGTCAATTCAGAAATTGCCCCGTCAGTTTTCGCCTGGTATTGGAGTAGCGAAGTACCCAATCGATTTACGTTTCCTGCGAGCTCCTTCATCGTGTCATCGAGCGACTTGGTTAGTTCTTGCTGATTATTCAGGCCGGTTTGGTGCTGACTCTGATTCGGTCCTCTTTGCTGATATTGTCCTGGAGCGTTCTGGTTATACTGTCGGTGGGGGGGTTGGTGGTATGACTGAGCTGGTTGTGCTTCCTTCTGAGGATAGCTGTTGTTGTTACGCCAGTCTGGTTTGGATGTTTGACCGTACTGCCTATTCTGTCCTGCTCTGTCGTTGCTGTTGTTGTATCCTTGATATCCTCCTATTGCATTTACTTCCGCCGGTTCCTCTTCTATTAATGTCGGACATGCGTCAGTTTTGTGGTCTATAGATCCACAGAACTCGCAAGGTTTTACCGGAATTGGTTGTCTTCGCAGGAGCTGAATCATCATTTCTTTTAACTGCTTTATTTCCTCAGATATAGGCCCCGTCGATGTTTCAGCTTTTGCCACATTTTTCGTTCGGGAGAATTCTTCCTGCCGAGTTGTCTCTTCTCTAAATCGGGCATTTTCGGCAACGTCGTTGATGAGTTGCCTAACACCACTCAATGATAGATTCATTATGGACCCTCCAGCTGAGGCATCCAGGAGCATTTTGTCTAAGGGTCTTAATCCATCAATGAGGTACTCGATTATGAGTTTCTCAGGCAGTCCAAGGGTACAGCAGCTTCTTTCCAGGTGATTGAACTTTTCCAGGTAATCATACATGGTTTCGTTGGGCCCTTGTTTGATGTCTTGCAGTTGCCTTCTTACTTGCATTGCTCTTCCTGCTGGGTAGTATTTGTCTAAGAATTTCTTCTGCATCTGAGCCCATGTTCTGATGCTTCCGGAAGGTAATGACAGGAACCAGTCGTTTGCCGCATCAATGAGGGAAAAGTAGAACGCCTTTAACTTAAAGTCGTCTACGTTTACGCCATTTGGTTTGAGGTTTTGGCAAATCCCATGTAGACGCTGGAGATGAGTCATTGCTGATTCTCCACGAGTACCTGAGAATTTTGGCAAGCTGTGGGCCACTGAAGTGTTGATGGCGATGTTTTCTAGCTCAGGTCCTTCGTAGATACACCATGGCTGAACTCTGAAATCTGGTGCCGAAAGTTCTCCCAGGGTGGGTTCACGGTAGTTGTCATCCCCGTAGTAGTTATCGAAGATGGGTTCTTGTCTAGGAACTTGTCGAGGGCGAGGGGGTGGGGGATATCTAGGGGGTTGTCGTACTGGACCAGCTGCATTTCGGTCCTCGGGTGGTTCTTGGTTTCATCTGATGGCCTCCCTATCACGAGCTCGTCTGCTTCTGATGAGTTGCTCCGGATCATCCATAAATGGAAGTGGCACTTCATCATTTTGCTCGTACAGGTTTATTTCATCGTCATCCTGGTAGTCATGATGACTTCCTTCGCGAGACATAGTTGTTTCGAGCGCGAGAATTTAAAAGAGATGGAGGAAGAGAAAAGAACAGTTTATTCGACGGCTAATTCCCCGGCAACGGCGCCAATTTGACGGAGGGCCACCGCACTATCGTTAAGGTGCAGTGTCCTCTGTATAAATAAATTTATAATATCCGCTACTTGTGACTACACTACTGGGTAGTAAGTGGTAAGTAGGGGTCGAACCCAAGGGAATTAGGGGAATAGGCTATTCTTTTAGGGTGATTGAACTGGGGGGAGCGTGTTTTATGGTTGATTGAGATTTTAGCGCTCTAATTAACTTCGTGATTTTTTGGGGGTTTTTTGGTTTTGATTGCGGAAAAGTAAATACAGAAATTAAATGCTGTAAATACAAAGAAGACTTACAGTGGGTGATGCGTGATTGTAATTCCTCCGGTAGATCAGCAGTTGGTGATTGCGGTTTAACAGTAAAGAAAAGCATTCGGTTTCAGGTACTCTTATATTATAACATGTATATAATAAACTGTTAGTAACTTTTCTAAGTATTCAAAGATGAATCGAGGCCCTTTCGTAGCGCAAGACTTGCAACATCGTTTAAAGCAACCCTTGTTCTATTTCAGACTAATTCCTCCTTTCGAAGTATCTTAGCCTTTTGTGCATCCACTTGATCTCACAGTTACGATTGACCAAGTGGTGTTTTAGATGAGTCGAACTTCTCAGATAAGCTTTGCCCTTTCGTAGCATCCACTTACCCGAGTATGTTCACGAATCCCCACGGAAGAGTTTTGCCCTTTCGTAGCATCCACTCAACCTTGGAAATTCTGACTATAAATGGCACATAGAACAAGTTTTGAATACAAAGAAATGAAACTAAAAGATATTACAACATTATATAATACAAGAAAATACCTTCCACCGAATAAAGAGTTTAGCTACGAATATCCATAGATATGGATACCATAGCTAAATACTCGGGGGTTTTTGAAAACAGTAAGAGGGAAAGGGGTGGAATACTCAAGAACCAACAGGAGTATTCCTAATTTCCTACTGAATACTCAAGAACCAACAGGAGTATTCTCTACAGTATTATAATACTCGAGAACCGACAAGAGTATTATAATTTCCAGTATAATACTCAAGAACAAACAGGAGTATTATTTCAAAACCGAACCAAACTTACAAGTAACAAAATGTAGAGAGAGAAGTGATTACAATTTTTGGGATGAATTTGTGAGGGGAGGAGCACCTCCTTTTATAGGAAAAATGGGTGGAGATGGGTGGTGGAGATTGGTTTGATCCAAGGGAGGAGGAGGAGCCAAGGAGGAGCCAAGGAGGAGCCACCAAGTGGCGGAGGAGGAGTGGTGGAGGGCAGCCGCCGGTAGCCGGTTGTGGTGGAGGAGGAGAGGTTGGCTTTGCCACCTCCAAGGCAAGTCAACCGGTCACATGGAGGAGGAGGGTGGAGGAGCCGCCGGTGGTGGGTGGTGGTTTTGGGGTGGTTTTCCTCTTTGGCCACCTCTTCTTCAAGTCACAAGTCATCTTGCTCATATGTGAGTTTTGTACAGTTTTGTGCAGTCTTTTCACAAAACTGTCAGTGTGTTCCTTCCCCGGGCTGTCTTGATTCCTCTCCTGATTCTTCTGATTAATTTGTTATGGTCAATTTCACATCAGGATCCTTGATATTTCTTCAGTCGGCATATGATCTTGACCTTGGATTGACTCTTGTTATCTTTTCAGCATAAAATCCTCTCCTTAGCGTGTTTTCACTTCAGTCTCTAAAATGCCCTGTGGAAATATATCAGGACTAACAGATGGATGTTAGATAGACAAACAGTCTAACTTGGGGGGTTTTACTGTGTTTTTTATTCGTATAATTGTGGTCCATCAGTAGGGTAGTATGGCAACAACAAGTAGAATGGAAGAGGATAGAAATAGGATGATTAATCCTTGAACTCCCTTGATCTTCACTTCTCCTTGGTTGGATGTTGATTGATGACCTTGTATGGACCTCTTTTCCCTTCTTCTTTTCCCCAAAAACATCCACACTTGGTCCAAAACCCTTCCTTTTCATTTATAGTTTCGGCTGAAATCTGGGCATAAAAACTGACTTTTTCATCCAATCGATCGACTGGGGCTAAGCTTGACTCCCAGTCGATCGACTGGGGAGAGTTTCAGGAGCCCCTCATTCTTCGTTTGCACAGTCGATCGACTGGAGTCTCAGTCGATCGATTGGGGCCTTTTTGGCGCTCGTCCCGGCCGAATTTGGTCTTGGCGTCTCTTAGAGAGTTGTAGCCCTTTGAGTTAGCTTTCCAACAAGCTAAAGATTAGCCAAATCGGACATCGGACGAGCCCTGTAGGTCCAAAACAAGTTGCAAAAGTCAATATGCTCGGTATTGCCCCGAAACTCCTTGTTTTGCGCCGAAACTCAACCAGTCTTCATATTTAAGCTTTGACCATGGGGGAAACTTGTTTTCTACTTGAAATGTAGAGATAGAGGTCAAATGACATCAAAATAATGTTGGAAACGATCCAAAACTATAGTGAAGAATGGCCATAAATGAGTCAAAAACTCGACTCATCAACACTCCACACTTAAGTTTTGTTCGTCCCGAACAAAGTATGACAATATGTCAAGGTCATGCAAATGTCGAAATGCTAGTGGTGCTATGTTTTTCGTATATTTGCCTCACTAGATTTCACAAGGTCTCGATCATTATTTCTAAACATGTTATTGAAAGAAAAATGACAAGTATGTACAATCTAACTAGCTCCTTTTCGTAGGCGTTACGAATGCATTTAGCGTATGCATTAAGCCTTTAAACCCCTAGGCTACCCTAGTGGACGAGTTATAGTCTCGTGAGAGTTTTTAGAAAAGGGAATACTCCCAAATCCCATATGCACCTATCCCATGAGAATGAATTCAAGAGTGCTCAACCGAGGCTATGATTTCTCAAAACAAATTCCTCACCCCACGCTAGGTCCATTATCACAATATCATCAAAAGAACTTTTGAACCACTTTGAGTACCCTTGAGGTTGTGCATTCTAGGTCATCAATACTGGAGCTATCAATCGTCTCATCCAAAAGTCTACTCATTTTCAAGGCAATACAATAGAAGTGAAGTTTTTAGTTTGCACAAAAATTGTCAATCGCTCGCCTATGCTAGCTAGAGCTAGTCCACGGGCTTGCGACATGGAACTCATTCCCAAGTTTTAGGCGCTTAAGCCGTAATCCATAAGGGAAGAGGAGTTCGACACTAGAGTTTCTTAATAAACAAGCATAGACCAAATGATCACTCCCGTGCAAACACATGGGTCATCCAAGAGTCATTCCAACTAGCACACAATGCAAATGATGAGTCCCGCACAAATGAAGAATGGAGGAAAACATAGAGTCAAGTTTTAAGTGCTTTTTATTTTCTTTTTGAAACGGCCTTTGGCCTACAAATGCTTTCGAGGGGGGACTTACCTCCCTAACCCCCGGCATTTGTATATTTTTGCACAAAACTTCTCGAGCTCTTGAGAAGGTTTTTAGTCGGGGCTTTGCCCTCTTTGACCGCAAACATTTTTTTTTTCTTCTCTTTTTCTTTCTTTTTGGGGCCTATTTTTCACCCTCTTTTATTTTTGACTCCACACTTAAAACTTGACAATATGTTCAAAAAGTGTATGGAATGTGCGGGAATCAAACATAAGCAAGGCACCGTGTTAGAGAACTCAAGTCACCAAGGAGCATTCAAAGGGTCTAAGTTTTTCACGAAGGTTTTAAAAGGTGCTTGCTATAACTTGATCTACGGTATTTCAAAGAAAATACTTAGAAAATTGGATAGACAAAAGATAGCAATGATATTGGTTTTCAAGAATACACATTCAATGGACTAAGTCGGTTCTAAGTTCAATATCCAATATATGTGGCAAATAGGCTAGATGTGATTTATAGGGATTGGAATCGATAGTCACACGCCTTTGTGGTTAAAAGCACTCTCATGTTAGGGATAGAATACATGAATGCAAGTGTCCATTCTAAAATGATAAGCATGGCATGAAATAAGTGAACTATGCGACTAAACCACTCCACACTTAAAGCATAGCTTAGTCCCTAAGCGCAAACAATGAAGAAAATGAGATAAAGGCGCATAAGAACTCCCCTCCATTGTAGATGTGCCCATCAATAGAAAAGATGCCATTGTGCTAAGCTTGATAATATATGATGCAAATAACTTTCCTTGATGACTAGAACACATGAGAGGTTAAAAGCAACAAGTGACATACAAGGTCATGTAACACAAGTATGAGCAAGAGAGCCTCACAAGCCACATAATAACATCATGGCATACGTTTCATAGAATACAAGCAAGGAAAGTAATATACATCCTCATAATGTGCACAAGGTATCTTAAGTGCCAAGAAAAAGTCAAACTAGAGTCATAGCATGGTATAACAATTTAATTCCACTCTAGTAAACACCAATAAAGTACATGAGCACTAAGGGCAACATCATTAAGCATATAAAGATCAAGGGAAAATTGGAGGGGTGTGGTTATGTGATCATAGAATTGGAGTAAGTAGAACTCACACCACACTTAAAAGTTCACCCACTAATAACACATATCACACTCCACACTTTAGAGCCTTAGCTACTCAAAATCATGCAAAACATTTAAACATATAAAAGAGCAAGAATGAAACACTTACAAACCGGGTTACCTCCCGCGAGGGCCTAGTTTTTCCCGTCTTGGCAAAGACATAGCAAAGCGCCCCATAGAATCACTCGTTGAGAAGTCCTGTGCTAGGATCCCTTCTCACGGGGCCTTGGATTTGGTCGTGTCAATCCACCTTTAAATCCCATTTGAATTTCTTCCCATCAAGTCTACAATGGACTTTTCTTTGGGAGCATGACCCCTTCAATGATGAAGATCCCTTAAGAATTAAGGGGTCATGGGAGCTTTTTCCAATTAATCTTTGAACATAGGGCAAGAAGCTCCAAAACTTGTCTCGAGACGAAGTAGTGAAGAAGGGGTCTTCATAACTTGTCTCGAGAATAATGGGCATCCCTTCTTTTAATTTTTCAATCGGTTCCTTGGGTGCCCACTCCTCAATATCTCTTTCTAAACTCTTGTCTTCTTGAGTGCGGGATGGTTCCTTAGTTTCTTCCATGAAAACCTCAACAAAGTCTCTATACCCTTGAAGACTTTCAATCTCTATACGCTCTTCCTCTATCTTATCCTCATCAAGGAATTGGGATTCACATTCAAGCTCGTTTGTAGCAGGAGGAGGGAGTTCTTCTTCATCAACAAAAGGTGTTTCCTCAATGTGAGAGGCATCATCATTGAAGAATTCCTCATCGGAGAGCGTCAATGGGATGGCGTGATCCCATTGGTTGTAATGAGCTTTGGTGGCGGCTCTCCAAAATTCATCCTCCAATTCTTGATCCCGTTCTTCCCTTGAGGCATTAGATTCAAGGACTTCTTCTTTGAATACCTCCTCTTCGTCACCCAAGTTTTCATTTTCCATTGCTTGTAACGCCAATTTGCTTTTCAAAACTTGGTGTTGAGCCTCCAATCTATCAAATTGAGTATCCATCTCTATAAATTGAGCTTGCATGTCTCTATCCATCTTCTCTTGATTTTCAAGGAATGTGACAAGCATGGAATCTAGATTGGAGGACTCATTCGAGGGTTGAGGTTGAGGGTAGGAGTCTTCGGAAACCTCTTCTTCCTTATTCAAGTTCCCAATTTCTATTGCTTGCCTTTGAGCTTTCCATTCCAAATGATCTCTCTCTTGCTTCTCTTGGTTTGCTAGAAGTCTAGCAAGCATGGATTCTATATTCGAGGGCTCACTTGAAGGTTGAGGAGGTTGAGGGTATGGAGGGTAGGAGTCTTCAACTTCAAAGCATTGGCTATCATCCCAATTCGGAGTATAGTAACTTGTCGGATAGCCATGCTCTTGATAATAAGAATTGATGTGCTCCTCCTCTTGGTAATATCCCTCATTAGAAAAGACTTGTTGGTTGTGGTTGTACATCCAATAGTCTTCACAATGAGCATTTGGTTGATCATCTTCATAATAATCTCCATTGTGCAAGACTTGTTGGTAGTAGGGGTTCATCCTCGCAAAACAAGGTAAACAAAAGCTAGTAAGTGATATGAGTGAAAAAGAAGAATATACAAGTATAAGAAAAAGGAAAAATATTCACAAGAATAGACGGAACTTTCACACAATCTAATCTAGGGATGTGCTAACTAGTTGCTCCCCGGCAACGGCGCCATTTGACGAACTAATTCTTTTTAGCCTCTAGAATAGTATCAATGAAGAGAGGATCAAATATAGTGTCAAAACATTTATATTGACCGGTAAGTACCGGGTCGAACCCAAGGGAGCAAGCCAAACACATGCGCTATTTAAGATTGTGTTTCCATTCGGCTATTCTAAACAAAAATGTATAAAGAGTGAATATATCTAATCCTATGTGGTTAGTAATTGGGGATAAACGTTAAGTAAGAGGTGTTTCGAGGGATTACTCCCCTCCTTGGCATTTCCCAATGATCACATACACGATATTCTAACATTTCATGGTAGTCAAATTGGTTCAAACCTAACTTAGGCTAAGACTAGACAATACTATTATGCAAGTCTAATCCTAGTCAAGCCTTCTTATGTAGAATCTCACTCTCTCAAGTTATTGATTCACTATATAGCACCTATTTTCACAAATGCTATATGCATAAAGTGTTGGTTAACCTCAAACTAGATTCAACATGAAGTGCATAGAGAACATGAATTTGACACCATTAGATGGGATAAATTGATGATTCGCTTAATGACTAGCTCCAACAAATCAAACATTCAATCCTTAGTCAAGCATCCATATCCTAAGGTTCATTTACATGATCCAAGATATAGATCATTTTCTCCATCCTAGAACTAATCCCAAGGGTTTCCAAGTCCTAGGTTTAAGTTTTAGATCCAAATTGTCACTTAGGCATTTTGTCGAACACCTAGAGTGCATAACATTCATAACACAAGAGAAAATGAAATCAACAATCATCCATATGAATATCAATGTATATATATGATCAAGAGTACCAAGGAGAGTCATAAGACCCTCAAAACACAGGATCCACTACTCACACATCATGTAAGACAACATGGTGTGAGTAGGGTAATATGGCAACAACAAGTAGAATGGAAGAGGGATACAAATATGATGATTAATCCTTGAACTCCCTTTATCTTCACTTCTCCTTGGTTGGATGTTGATTGATGACCTTGTATGGACCTCTTTTCCCTTCTTCTTTTCCCCAAAAACCTACACACTTGGTCCAAAACCCTTCCTTTTCATTTATAGTTTCGGCTGAAATCTGGGCATAAAAACTGACTTTTTCATCCAATCGATCGACTGGGGCTAAGCTTGACTCCCAGTCAATCGACTGGGGAGAGTTTCAGGAGCCCCTCATTCTTCGTTTGCCCAGTCGATCGACTGGAGTCTCAGTCGATCGATTGGGGCCTATTTGGCGGTCTTCCCGGCCGAATTTGGTCTTGGCGTCTCTTAGAGAGTTGTAGCCCTTTGAGTTAGCTTTCCAACAAGTTAAAGATCAGCCTAATCAGACATCGGACGAGCCCTGTAGGTCCAAAACAAGTTGCAAAGGTCAATATGCTCGGTATTGCCCCGAAACTCCTTGTTTTGCGCCGAAACTCAACCAATCTTCATATTTAAGCTTTGACCATGGGGGAAACTTGTTTTCTACCTGAAATGTAGAGATAGAGGTCAAATGACATCAAAATAATGTCGAAAACGATCCAAAACTATAGTGAAGAATGGCCATAAATGAGTCAAAAACTCGACTCATCAAAGACACAATGAAGGAACTCGCAGGAAGCGTAAATCAATAGGGTACTTCGCTACACCAATTCCAGGCAAAAACTGACGGGGCAATTTCAGATTTGACCAAACAAATGTCCCAGCTCACCACCTCAATGTCCGCACTCATTAATGAACCTGGCAGACTTCCTTCACAAACCATCCAAAACCCAAAGGTGAATGTTAGCATGATAAGGAAGTCAAACATGAAGGTAGCACTGGAAGAAGCAGCACGATCCACAACTTACAAACTTACGAACAAACACTTCACCCGTAGGCACCGTCCTGATTGGAATCAAGAAGAAGACCGACCCAATGATGGCAGAACGTGGGTCACGCATGCTGACAATGGACGCTATGCATTCACGGTTAGCATGACACCCCCATCGATTACACACTTTGACATACCGGCATCTGGCTGGGATGACAATGACTCTGATGATCTCAGATGGGATTCCCCAACAAACATCTATGCATCGGAGCAAAACATTTACCTAGAAGATCAGGAGTCACAACCGGAAAGGGATAAGGACCCAGGGGCCTTCACAGTCACATGTGGAATTGGTGAAGCCCAAATTCACAAGTGCTTAATCGATCTTGGGGCTGCTGTCAATGCCATGCCTTACTCCTTATATTACTTATTAGGGCTTGACCCATTGAAACCACCAAGGTCAAATATCGAGTTGGGAGATAAATCATGTATCCAACCAGTTGGAGTGCTTGAAGATCTAATACTCCATGTGGGAGAGCTCGTAGTTGCTGCGGACTTTTACGTAATACAAACGGGAGAGACCAGCGAAGACGACCCTCCAACACTTATATTGGGACGGCCTTTTCTCTTCGCCACCAAGGCATGGATCGACATGGACAAAGGCTTGTTATCACTTACATTTGGCGGCAAAATTTCAGATTTCTACATTGATGATTATGATGGCCGCCCAAGTACAAGGAAACCGCCAGACCTTGTGCCTACCTCGGATGTCAGTACACAAATTTCTGACCTGCCAAGAGAGACTGTAAGAGTAGCAAGACCAGCAGCTATGGTCAAAGGTCCCTTGCCTGCTCAGAGACAATGGAAAGAAAAACCACCAAAACAAAGGAGTCCTGACCCGAGCACATCATCTCACAAGAAATCGGGAAAAGTCAAGGCAAGAATGAAAGTAGGCACTCCACAACACTATGACCCAAGCCACCCATGGGACCCAACCTTATGATCCAGGAATGAGGTACTGTCGAGCAAACGACGTTAAACAAATGCACTGGTCGGGAGGTAACCCGACACTTATCTTACTTTCAGTCATTTAATTTCTGTCATTTAGTTTTTTGCCTTAAATCATTCTCACCTTTCCTGTATATATTTGCTTGCATGACTTTTGAACTAAGTCGTGTTGTGAGGCACGCCTTCGTTCAAAAGTGTGGGGTGAGAACCGCCTTTGTATATAGTTAATTAACATGCTTTCTTTTTTCCTTTTCCCTTAATATTATCTTTTTGAAAATATGAACTTGAGAATGTGAAAAAGATAGATCTAAATTCATGCATTTACCTTGTGAAATCTCAACTGTATAAAAACTTAGGATGTAACTTCTCATTTGTCCCTTTGTGCTGAGATATTCAGGGGATGTGGAGTTGATATAAATTACCCTAGAGAGGCTTGGCAAGCAATCGAAGGACTGAATTTCACTATATGGTTTACGAAGTCAGTGGAGGCTGCACTTCGGGTTTCAAAGAAGATCAAAGTCATCTCCGCCGTGCAGCATTTATGCAAAAAAGGTGGGACGGGAATCAAACCGTCCTATCTCTAGTCAGAGTAGCCGGGAAAATAGATGAGCGACCCTCGTCTTGACCCACGCGAAATGGCAAGGATGAGAAAGAGCGGGGAGGTATTTTCATATGCTCTTGGGCAATGATTGGACCTCCCAAAGAAAGGTTGAGAAAATGGACTAGCAAGTCACAAAGAAGCAAAAGCTCGAAGAAGCTAATCAAAGGCCAAAAGCCAAAATTGTGAAGGTTTTAACCGAAACAAAAGTGAAGAAACTCCAATTCAACATCAAAGGCCAAAGGCCAAAGGCCAATTCACTTCAGAAGCTGTCCCTCACCAAAAAGAAATCAAAGTGCTCAACTCAGTGAAACCCGAACCGAATCATGTGCTAGAGAAAGCGACAAGTTAACCATATAGTGTGAGTCGGTCCAGAGAATGCAGTCCAGGAGCCTGAAAAGGGCTATCTCCCGAAACATCCAAATTAAATTGCATCTCAGCTCGAAGGTACAAGTATCAAGTTTCTTCTAAGTATTTACACGATTTAGTTTGGTAATAAGTAAGTAATGCATGAATAAGATAAATCTAGTTCCATATTCTCATTTTCCTATTTAAAGTTTTTACTTGGATTGTGTGCATCTCTTAAATAGCATTGTTCGGGACGAACAACTAAAAGTGTGGGGTTATCTGATGGACCATATTTATATGATTCATTAAGACAGTTAAACCCACCAAATTGGACGCTTTATCTTGACAACTTTTACTTGTTAGTTTCACTTTTGTTCTACAGGCTATTTCAAGGAGTAAAGATGAAACGAGCTAAAATGGAGTTCTTAACACTGAAAGTGAATCACAAGTCAGAACTGGCCACACTCCGACAATACTCCGATCAAGCCACAACTAAGTCCCAATGACTTATTTCAACAAAGATCAAGAACACAAGTGAAATGCCAAGTCTAAGTTCCTCATCTTTTGATGTCAACTAAGGAGCAACCAAAGGAGCAACCAAAGGGCAACCAAAGGGCAACCGAAGACCAACCAGAGTCATATGCCAACCGATGGCTTTTGGGGAAAATATCACAATCCACTCAACTCTCTCCTCCTCCTCACCACATGGGCGGCTAGCCATGGAGAAGAAGCCACCTTGCCCGGCGGCTATTTGGCCCTCCACTCCCCTCTTGCCACATGGGCGGCGGCTTTGAGCTCTCCTCCCTCCATATGACATGTGTTGGCCTCTCCACCACATCCCTCTCTTCCCCTTGCCTATAAATACAAGCCCTCATCCTCCTTGAAGAAGTGTCCCATAGCCTTAGTTTGGGGCCTTGTCCCATGTTCCATACTCACTTGTCACTTGTAGAAAATCAATCCCAATCCCATGATCCTCATTCAAATAAACTCAAACACAAGTCACTTGTTACTTATCTCTCTAGATTTTGGGCACAATCCTTGTAAACATTTACTTTGATCTTGAATACTCTTGTTGGTTCTTGAGTATTCTTGTTGTTCTTGAGTTTACTCCTATTGGTTCTTGAGTATCCTCACCTTTACTTTCCTTGTCTTGATTTCCAAAAACCTTTACTTTTCTGTCTTTCAAAACCTTTACTTTACTCAGTACTTAGCTATGATATCCACCCCTATGGATATTCGTAGCTAAACCCTTCATTCGGTTGAAGGGGTGTACTTGTATCATAAAATATTTTAGACCCTTCTCTTAGTGCCTCTTTGTGTTCAAAACTTGTTCTATGTGCTTTACATTTGGGCAGAACATACATGGTTGAGTGGATGCTTGAAATGGTAAAGCTCTTCCATGGAGTTCGTGAACATACACGGTTAAGTGGATGCTTGAAATGGCAAAGCTTTTTCATGGAGTTCAACCTCTCTTTAAGTCGCTTGGTTTGATCGGAAATGACTGATCAAGTGACTGCACATAGGCTAATATACCTTGAAATGGGGTATTATTCTAGCTAGAACAAGTGTTCTATGCCTTGAAATGGGCTAGACGGTGTGGCAAGTAATGTGCTAGGAATAGCCTTGATACACTTTTGAACACTTCGTATGATCATTAGAGGTCAATGATAAACAGATTTATGATACAAGGCCCCTAAAACCGAATCCTTTCCTTTAATCAAAACATCACCTGTCACTTTACTTTCAGTCTCATATCAACTGCTTACTTTCCGCAAGTCTTGTCCTTCAAGCATTTACTTTCAGTAAGTCTTTTCCTTCAAGCATTTACTTTCCGCAAGTCTTGTCCTTCAAGCATTTACTTTCTGCAAGTCTTGTCCTTCAAGCACTTTACTTTTCAGTATTTACTTTCAGTCCCGTATTTACTTTCTTTACTTTCAGTCATTTACTTTTCAGTACTAAAATCACCACCAACCCACTTACTTTTCAGTACTAAAATCACAACCAACCCCCAACTGTCTTACTTTCCATCTTCGAAAGAACAACTATCCACTAATTCCCTTGGGTTCGACCCCTACTTACCGCTTTACTACCCAATAGTAGAGTACGAGTAGCGGACTTATAAATTTATTTTTGCACAGAGCCATCGCACATTAACGACGGTGTGGTGTGCTCCGTCAAAATTGGCGCCGTTGCCGGGGAATTAGAGTTAACAATAGGATATATGTTCTTTCTTTTTCTTCTTCTCTTAAATTTCACACTCGCTTCTGCATAACCATGTCTCGCGAAGGAAGCCACCATGACTATCAGGATGACGACGAGATGAACTTGTACGACCGAAACAATGAGGCGCCGCCTCCATTTATTGACGATCCGGAACAACTCATCAGAAACCAAAGAGCTCATAATAGAGAGGCCGTTCGAAGAAACCAAGGACCACCCGAGGACCGAAATGAAGCTAGTCCAGTGCAACCCCCTAGACATGCCCCACCTCGACAAGTACCAAGGCGAGAACCCATCTTTGATGACTACTATGGGGATGACTACTATGGGGATAACAACTTCCGCGAACCTACTATGGGAGAACTGTCGGCACCTGATTTCAGAAATCAGCCACGGTGCATCTACGAGGGCCCTGAACTGGAAAACATTGCCATCAACAGATCAGTGGTCCACAACTTGCCCAAGTTCTCAGGAACTCGTGGAGAATCAGCAACGACTCATCTCCAATGCTTACACGTCATTTGCCAAAATCTAAAACCCAATGGCGTGAACGTAGACGACTTCAAGTTAAAGGCGTTCTACTTTTCCCTCGTTGACTCGGCGAACGACTGGTTCCTTTCACTGCCTTCCGGTAGCATCAGAACATGGGCTCAGATGCAAAAGAAATTCCTGGACAAATACTACCCAGCGGGAAGAGCAATGCAAGTAAGGAGGCAACTGCAAGACATCAAGCAAGGGCCTAATGAAACCATGTACGATTACCTGGAGAAATTCAATCGCCTGGAGAGAAGCTGCTGCACCCTTGGACTACCCGAGAAACTCATCATCGAGTACCTCATTGCTGGATTGAGACCTTTAGACAAAATGCTCCTGGATGCCTCAGCTGGAGGATCCATGATGAATCTATCACTGAGTGGCATTAAGAATCTCATCACCGACGTTACTGAAAATGCCCGATTCAGAGAAGAGACAACTCGGCATGAAGAATTTTCCCGAACAAAGAATGTGGCAAAGGCTGAAGAAACACCGATGAACTCTATGCCATGATCTGCACTCGCTGGTCCGAACTCTCGCTATATGGTTTTGCTTCATTGCTTTTACTTGCACGTGATTTGTTCGAGCTTCAAGGTTTTCTGCGTTTTTTCTTTCTTTTTTTGTTGGACAGCTTTTGTAGTGATTTCTTTGGCATTTGGCTCTTGATGTAACATTGATGTACTTCACTTTTGTTTTGTGTAGAACCTTCACAATTTGAATGATTTTTCTTGAGCTTTGCTCCTTATTGTGAACCGCTTGTCCTTCGTTTCCTTTTCTTTTGAGAAAGGTCCAATCATCGCCCGCAAGCATATGGAAATACCTCCCCGCTCTTTCTCATCCTCGTCCTTTTTGACGCGAGTCAAGCTGAGGGTCTCTCACCTTTTTTCCCGGTTACTTCGGACTAGAGATAGGACAGTTTGTTTTCCCGTCCCGCCTTCCTACATAAATGCTGCAGTGGCGGAGCAAACTCTGAACCATGTTGTCTCGAAGTGCTAGCCTCCACGAAGCTAGTAAAACGGACCAAAATTTGACAGGCGTCATCTGACCTCTCAAATTTAATATTTATTATTTCCCTACTATAAGCTAGTAAAGCGGTAAGTAGGGGTCGAACCCTAGAGAGCTGGTGAGGTCAAGTCGTTCTGTAAACAAAGAAATTGAGGATTTGTGAGTAATTGTAAACAAGTGCAAGTGAAATAAAACGAAGGGAATTCAATCAGAGAAAGCATTCGGTCTAGGGTTTCTATTGTGACTCGTTTATCATTGACTTCTAATTATCTAATTTCATGTTCTAAAGTGTGGTTACTCCGTTCCAGGTTATAACCTAAGGTTGGGCCGTTCCAAGCACCTACACCACAATCTACTCCATTCCAGGTTATAGACTTCTAGCAAACCTAATACTCTGTTCCAGGTTGTATCAGGTTAAGTGCAACTACTCGTTCTAACGGTCTAGTATCAAACAAGCAGCAAATATAGGGGCTGAATTTCTCGACTAAGTTTTACCATTCCAAGTATCCGCTTAGCTTTGCAATTCAGTCGGGGATAAATAAGCACAAGAACTAGTAGAACACGAAAATAGCATTAAGCAAAGAGTCTCAAAACTTCATCACAATATATTGAACCCTAAACCGAATAGAGAAATTAGCTACTTATATCCATGGAAAATAACAAAACAATTATGAAAGAAAGTAGAGGAATTCTTCTCTCGTCGAAGGTTTGGAGTCACGGTCGGAATGATGAGAGAGAAGCTCTGGATCCGTGTAGATGGAGAATGAGCGGATGGGATGATGAATGGATGATTATGCCTTGACCCAAGGGTCTTATTTATAACAAAAACCTAGGGCTTTCAAGTCCGAATTTGGAACAAGTCCAAAAAATGAATTAGGAAACATGTCCAAATCTTGGTTTTTGCTTGGCTTGCAAGTAAACTTGGCCAACACGTTTTGCTTGAACCGCCTTGGACTAGGCTGAGACTCGGCTTGACTCGGTGATGGCTCGGCTACAACTCGGCGCGCTGGCGTGCACCTAAAGTGTAAAGTGCATGTGAAACTCTCTGTCAGATTGTCTGTCTTCACTTCAACTCTTGTTTCGACCATCCAAACGATCTCGGCTGGTCTCGGTGTGAACTAGAGAGTTGTAGGGAATTGAGTCACCTTCGCAATGGTATGTGGTTCGTATTTTTCTGATCAGCGGTCCATTCCCAGCACTCTGTCGAACGTCCAGAGGTCTGATTTGTCATTGTGGTGTTTTTGGCATAAATGCCATCTTTTATGCGCGTTTCCTCCTAAAGCTTCCGAAGCACCTGAAATGCAAAATCATACTAAAAAGTAATTGTTCACATAATAAAGTGTCGAAATAAATAGGATTAGTTGATTCGACAAGTCGTATAAATACGACTCATCAGTGGCTCTCAGTGTGAGATTGTTGTATCTTCTTTATGTCTGTTGTTGTGTCCGTGTTTGTATCAGCCTTTGTTTCCATCAAAAAAAAATGTTCGAGAATATGCTTGCAAAGATCATAGCTAACCAAGAAAGGGATAAGCAAGAAACCCGCGCATTGATCCTAGACTTACAAGCTCAAGTGGACTAACTCACGACCCAAAACAAGATGATTCAGCAACGGATTGTTGAATTAGCACATCCCTTTGAAACTGACCAACCAATTATGGGTGATGACTGTGACAATATATTGGAGATAACGACTCAAGATGTGATGAGTTGGAGGATATCAAATCATGTGCTAAAGAGGTGGCAATCTTAATACGGGATGACATCAATCAAGAGTTGTCTTCACATTATGCAGAATCTGAGGATATTAAGAAGAATGAGTTAGAGGTGGAACACTGAGCCAAAACTAAAAACTAATAAGTATGAGGATTTTGTTGAGGTATCGTTGAACTTGGTCAAAAAGGACCCTCGAGTACTTGTGGAGTTGATACTAATGGAAGGTGAATTCAGTAAAGGTGGTATGATAGGTGTATGGCTCACGACACATCCTTCACACCAGTTTCGATCATTCATGACTCACGCCATGAAACTCTCGGGAGGAAATATGAGTACCCCTTTAATCCTAGAAGGGCTAAACCTTTTTAAGAAAACTAATGTTCTTTTTCAATGTCCGTTGCAGGATTGGTGGACGTCGGCCCAAATGGGATTTAAAAGTAGATTAAAGTCTCCGTTCTCGAAGACCCCGTGAGAAGGGATCCTAGCAAAGGACTTCTCACAAGCGAACTTTATGGGGCAATTTGTTGAGTCTTGCCAAGACGGTAAACTAGGCCTTTTCGGGAAGTAACCCGTACTGTGAGCTCTAAAATAAGTACATGAATATATACTAGTACGTTTTATCACAATAATTTGATGGCATATTCTGGTCTTAAGTGTGGAGTGCTCGCACTCCTTTGCCTTATCTTGAATTCGAGATGTATGCACTATACGCTTAGGGACTAAGCTTTGTTTCAGGTGTGGAGTACCGATGTCTCTGATGAGTCGTATTTATACGACTCATCGAGTCAACTAAGCCCATTTATTTCGACAATTTATTAGTCGAACAGTTACTTTTTAGTGTTGTTTTACATTTCAGGTGTCTCGGAAGCTCTAGGAGGAAACGCGCATAAAAGATGGCATTTTATGCCAAAAATATCGCAATGGAAGATCAGACCTCTGGACGCTCGACGGAGTGCTGGGAATAGACCGTTGATAAGAAAAATACGAGCCACATGCCATCGCGTAGGTGACTCAATTCCCTACAACTCTCTAGTTCACACCGAGAGCAGCCGAGGTCATATAGAAGGTCAAATCTAGAGTCGAAGTCGGAACTGGCGCACAGAAGAGAGAACCAAACTCAATGTGAATCGCGTTCAGTAGAGACATTAGCGTTAACGTTAATGATGAAGCCGAACACGGTGGTAATGTAACTGCCAAACGCGACCAGCCGACGAGGTGATGACGTCAGCACGCGTTTGATGATGTCAGCAAGTCCGAAATTTGATAATTCAAGCCAGAACATATTTGGAAACCCAGCATTAGCGTTTCATTAATGTACCACATGACTGCTTTTTAAGTGGTTTAGAGTTTATATAAAAATAGCATGATTTATACCTGAACTTAACCCAAAATTTAAATTATTTGATTTACTGGCGACTTTTTCTATTTATTTTTAAAAGGTTTGTCAACATAGTATATTTTTGGTAATGTTTTCATCATTTGTCATCATCGTTTTTTTTATAATATATGACTTCTCTACTTTTATTTCTTACCTTGATAGGATTTTCTTTCGAAACGAAGAGAAGGGATTAGGTACAAAGTACATATTACTGTAAAAAATATAAAATTATCTCAACCCTTCATTTTATTATTTGGATGAATATGATTAATTGAAAATAAATCAGTTTAAATTCAAATTTTAATATGAATAGGGCAATTATGGTGTACAATTAATATATAATTGGTTTCAATTAATATATAATTGGTTTCATCGTAACCTAGTTTCCTAAACTATCGTGTTCTATCAAATCAAATCGGGTTTGATTCTCCAGTTCGTTTTCGTGCAAAGTCGTTCCATCAATTCATCGTCGTCCGAGATAACGTTGTTGTCATGGCCGACATCAACATCGGAGGTGAATTTGGTCGTCAATGAAGTCGCATTCGATCTAGCAGCAACCACATTCCACAAATCAAAATCCACGTCGGCTATACGATACGAGCGTGCTACAAAATGGAAGTGAGAGCACGTGCTCCGGGTAAGACCATACTCTCCGGCGAACACGGCGTCATCCACGGATATGCCGCCATCGCCGCCTCCATTGATCTATACACTTACGTTTCTCTCCGGTTCCCAACCATTTCAGGTACGCATCAAGGCCGATTGGGTACGTAATTGTTTGATTATTTATAACATGAGTCTATGTATTTGTTTGGTTGGGGATTTTAAGCTTCCGGAAGTGGATTGCAGTGATAATTGTGATTTTTATGTGTGTTGAATTTGGTGAATGTGAATTGAGTGTTATTGAAATTAGTGGAAGAGGTGGAATTTGTGAAATTTGTATTTGATGTTGGCTTTTAGAAAGTAATGATGCATTGAAGGTTGAAGCTACAGCTTAAAGATATTGGAATTGAACTATCGTGGCCCATTGAGAAAATTAAGAATGTGCTGCCTAGAAGTTGTACACCAATGTCCTCAACTCCCAAATCATGTCCGCAAGATTCTCTTAAATCGATTGCAGCTTTAGTGGAAGAGCAGAATATTCCTGAAGCAAAAATTGGACTAGCTTCTGGAGTGTCTGCTTTTTTGTGGCTGTACACATCTATACAGATTCCAAGGGTGAGTATTTCATAAAAGTATGTATATGTCCAGTTTTTTTGTATTAATGTATTTTTCTACCTCATAGCGTGGTTTTAATGTGCGATCATTTTTGTTATAGGTATAAGCCTGCGACTGTGGTGATCACTTTTGAGCTTCCTGATGAGTCGTATTTATACGATTCGTCGAATCAATTAATCCCATTTATTTCGATACTTTATTATGCGAACAATTACTTTTTAGTATGATTTTGCATTTCAGGTGTTTCGGAAGCTCTAGGAGGAAACGCGCATAAAAGACGGCATTTCATGCCAAAAACATCACAATGACATATTGGACCTTTGGACGCTCGACGGAGTGCTAGGAATGAACCGTTGAGAAGAAAAATATGAGCCACGCGTCGTTGCGTAGATGACTCAATTCCCTACAACTCTCTAGTTCACACCGAGAGCAGTCGAGGTCATATAGAAGGTCAAATACAGAGTCGAAGTTGGAACTGGCACGCAGAAGGTCCAATCGCAACTTAGTGGGGACCGCGTTTTGAAGAGACATTAGCAGTGATGGACCATAATTATACGAATCATAAACACAGTTAAACCCACTAAATTAGACTATTTGTCTATTTAACTTTTGCTTGTTAGTTCCGATTTATATCTACATGGTATTTTGGACTCTAGAGAGAAACACGCTAAGGAGATGATTTTACGCTGAAAAGATATTACGAGTCAGTCCAAGGTCACGATCAGACGCTGAATGCAGAAATCTCAAGATCCTGACATGGAATCACTCAAAACAAATCCAACCGAGGAACAACCAAAATCAGACCGGAGCGAAATTGGACTGATAGTTTTGTGAAAACGTCACAAAACCTCACAAAACTCATCCTTTTACCCCATGTGACCGGTGGCTTTTGGAGGAGGTGACCAAAGGAGGAAGCTCCCCTCCTCCCATGACCTCCAACCGGCGGCTCTTCCCCTCTCCTCCCATGGCAACCGGCGGCTTTGAGGAGTCCCCCATGTGTCTTCATCTCCAAGCTCATCCTCTCCCATCATGACAAGTGTTGCCATCTCCATGCTCCTCCAAGCTTATAAATAGACCCCCTCCCCTTTGTATTTCATCATTGTTGGACCATAATTATACGAATCATAAACACAGTTAAACCCACTAAATTAGACCTTTTGTCTATTTAACTTTTGCTTCTTAGTTCCGATATATTTCTACAGGGTATTTTGGACTCTAGAGAGAAAACACGCTAAGGAGAGGATTTTACGCTGAAAAGATATTACGAGTTAGTCCAAGGTCACGATCAGACGCTGAATGCAGAAATCTCAAGATCCTGACATTGAATTACTGAAAACAAATCCAACCGAGGAGCAACCAAAGTCAGCCCGGAGCTGAAATACACCGATAGTTTTGTGAAAACTTCACAAAACTCACATTCACTCCTCTTCCTCCACATAGGCCGGCGGCTTTCCCCTCACAACCTCCTCTCCTCCTCTACCATTCCGCCACCTAGGCCGTCGGCTTTGGGAAAAGATGACAAGGGGGCGGCTATGGGAACTCACCATGGCTTCTTGCCATGTGTCCTCCTCTCCACCACATCCTCCTCCTCCTTAGGCCTATAAATACACCCCCATCCTTTGTAAATCATCCACATCCATGCCAAAATCACAATTCACTTCTCTCTCTAAGTTTGGTACATTTGTAAGCTTAGGTTTGAAATAATACTCCTGTTGGTTCTTGAGTATTATAACAGTTTGAAATAATACTCATGTTGGTTCTTGAGTATTATAACAGTTTTAGAGAATACTCATGTTGGTTCTTGAGTATTCAAGTAGGATTTGGGAATACTCCTGTTGGTTCTTGAGTATTCCCCTTTACTTACTGTCTTTCAAAAACCCCTGAGTATTTAGCTATGATATCCTCTTCCATGGATAATCGTAGCTAAACTCTTCATTCGGTTGAAGGGGTGTACATGTATCATAAAATGTTGTAGGCAATTCTTAGATCCTCTTCTCTGTATTCAAAACTTGTTCTATGTGCCATATATTCGGTTAGAACTTCCAAGGTTGAGTGGATGCTTGGAATGGCAAAGCTCTTCCGTGGGGTTCGTAAACATACTCGGATAAGTGGATGCTTGGAATGGCAAAGCTTATCTGAGGAGTTTGACCTTTCTAAAACACCATTTGGTTGCTCGGGAATGACTGACCAAATTAATGCACACAGGCTAATATACCATGGAATGGGGTATTAGTTCAAGTAGAACAAGTGCTCTACGTTTTTTGCAAAAGACTAGACGGTGTCACAAGTTGAGTGCTTGGAATGGCCTCGATTCACTTTCGAACACTTTTGCAAAAGACTAGACAGTGTGGCAAATCGAGTGCTTGGAATGGCCTTGATGCACGCTTAAATACTTAGAAGGATCACTAAGAGCCAATGATAAACAGGCTATGATACAAGGCCCCCGAAACCGAATGCTTTTCTGATATTCAAAACACCTTGCATTTACTTTCTTAGTATAAACTGCTATATCAACTGCGCTCACCTTCCGGAGGACTTGCCAATCACGCATCACCAGCTGTAAGTCTTCTTCCTTTTTTTCTGTATTTACTTTTCTGTAATTTACTTTTCCGCACTAAAAACCAAAACAACCAACCAAAAACAGCACTTATTTTTCCGCACTAAAACTCAATCAACTTCAAAAACGCTCCCATCCTGCACAAATCCCTCAAAGAACAACTTATCCCCCTAATTTCCTTGGGTTCGACCCCTACTCACCCTTTGCTACCCAGTAGTAAGGTAACGAGTAGCGGAATATAAATTTGCTTTTGCACAGAGAACACCGCACCTTAACGACAGTGCGGTGGGCTCCGTCAAAACTGGCGCCGTTGCCGGGGAGTTAGCCGTCGGATAAGTTGTTCTTTCCCTCCCTTTCTCATGTCCTCATGACGCTACCCACTACGTATGCATGGACAACAATACATCTTCCCCTGTTCAGAGGTACGGATGGAGAAGACCCAGTACTACACTGCCGAAACTTTCACCACGTTTGCTGCCACATAAAACCTGAAAATGAAATGTTAGGGCAATTTAAGCTTAAATGCTTCAAATTCTCTCTAACTGATTTTGCGACAATCTGGTATTACACATCAACCGCTAGTAGTGCAGTACATTTTGTGGACCTCTGCGTTCCATTCCTGAAAGAATTCTCCCCTCCATCCTTACGACAACAAACCCGTGAGAAGATCATGTGCCTTCAACAATCCCGGGATGAGACTTTGGACGAATATTACACGAACTATGACACCATCGTCTCAAGCTGCCCGCACCATGGATTCACGAAGAAAGTTCTGCTTCAAAAATTTCTTCGTGGGATGAAGGCCGATGATCTGACAAGGATTAACGAAGCAATGAGGAGATCAGCCAGGAACTTCTCCCTGACAGACATGTGGAACCTCATAGATAACCTGGCCGTAGCCACAAAACGAATACCCCAAGCTGACAGAGGAATGCAGATAAAAGAAGCTGGTCCAGAGACAGACGAAGAAGAAACTCCCGAGCCATCAGAAGAGACTTCCGAGCCATCAGAAGAGACTTCCGAGCCATTAGAAGATTGGGATATAGAAAGTATCGGGAGCAACGAGGAACTGAATGCCGTGTCAGCAATGAAAGAAGTCCAGAATACTACCAGCATGCTGCCCAAGCCATACTGACAAGCACAATGTCGTAGTGTGCAAATCAAATCTAAATTTATAATCTCCACTACTTAGAGAGCTTACCACAAGGGTAGCAAGGGCAAGTAGGGGTCGAACCCAGAGGAGTTGTAATGGCTACTTGTTGTTCTTATGCAATGCAAGTGAAGAAAAGTAAAGTAAATGCAAGTTGGGGGTTTTGGGATCAATTGAAAGTGAGTGCAAAGTAAATGCAAAAGTAAAACAATGGATGGTGATCAAGAGAATGGTATTCAGTCTAGGGGCCTTTTGTTGCGGCGCAACTCATCATTGACCTCTAATGATCATACTCCGTGTTCAAAGATGTATCAAGGCCATTCCAAGCACTTGACTTGCCACACCGTCTAGTCCTAAGACATAGATTCTAGTTCTAGCAAGACTAATACTCCATTCCAAGATGTATTAGTCTAAGTGCACCGTTTGATCTCACATTCCAGATACAACCAAACGGTTAATAGAAGGACTAGACTACTAGACCAAGCTTTGCCATTCCAAGCATCCACTTGGTTTCGTTGTCTAATCTGGATTGAACTACTCGGCTAAACTTTGCCATTCCAAGCATCCACTTAGCCTTGTTGTCAATCAATAATGGCACAAGAACTAGTGAACACAAAGAAGCATTAAGTAAAGGGTCTCGAAGTTGTGCTACAACACTATTGTGGCTTGTTTATCCTTGACCATTAATGATCATACTTTGTGCCATGAGTGTGGTTCTCTCCATTCCAAGAGATCACCGACACTACAAGAAAAAGCTTTATTATCAACGTCGGTTTCCGTTGAATTTAAGCTATTTTCGTTGAATTTACATATAAAATCAACGGAAAATTCCGTTGGAACGCTGTTGGTTATATTGTCGCGGATTTTAACAATCTGTTGAAAAAATAGATATTTCCAACAGATATTCCATTGATTATCCGGAGTACAAACAAGAGAAAACAAATACAAAAGCGACACATATTCTGTTGATTTTAATGTTCGTCAATATTAAAATTTTTGAATGAATTTCCAAATATACCCCTAGCTTTATTATTGACAGATTATCCGTTGGTTTTATTGTCGTTAATAAAATTAATTACAAAGAAAGATTTACTAATATACCCTCACATTTATTAACGACGAATTTTTAATTTATATATGACAGACATTTTTGTCGATTATATGATCTTACAAAACATATTTGTTCTAAAATCAACAAATATATTGTAAGTTTTATCCGTTGATAATAATAGTTTCTTAATGTAAAATTACTTTCTAGTCTTTTTGTATTAATTTTGACGAATAAATTCTGACAAATTAATCGTCACTTTTACCAATATACACATTTTTTTAAAAATGACATAGTATCTGTTGAATTTATTTTGTTGGTTTAAAATATCAATTAAATTATTTTTTTCAAATTGCTGTAAATATGTATTTTATGACTTTTTTCTGATAATATATTTCATAACATTTTGAACGATAATATATACTAATAATTTTGATAAATTAATAACAATACGTTTCAATTGACATAAACTACCTTAACCAAATGTTGTCAATAATAAAAGAAAACTACATACTAGATATCTAATTGACTTCAAGAACTATGGTAGAAAACTCTCTATTCTTCCTCATCTTGAAGAGAACTGGATGCATTAACTTGATCACCACTCTTTTTTTCCTGTATTTCAAAGAAAATAAAATTGTTGTACTAAATTGGAAACATATATATATAAATCAACATAATAATATTCAAAATTACCTTCATAGAAAGATGAACTTTTGAGAATATATCCTGTAATGTTATAATCACCAATCTAGTCATTTCCTCCTTTTTCTCTGTATCAATAGCATCCTCAGAATTTGAAGTATTTCCATCGACGACATCTTCAGCTAAGGTTTCCACTTGTTCACGGGAAACAGGTGTTTTGTTGAATAAAGTACTTGAAGAAGCAACTTGCAAGGTGTCCCTCATAACTTTAAAGAAGAGATCATCTGATACAGGTGGACCACGTGAAGATTCATTTGTAGTATGCTTATCATGATAAGAACCAGATAATAAGTCACTTGCAGGGATGCGCGGTTCACCAAGAATGCGGTTCTTTTTAGCTGGTCCTGTGGCTTCGATCCACCATTCAAGAGGTTCCTCCTCTTGCTCTCCTAATGAGTTTAAGCGTTCTTCTAAAAAAATTTTATACCGCTCCTATAAAAAATCAATGAACATATGTATATATAATGAACTAAGTTGTACAACATTCAGTATAAAACATGAAACAATTGTTAACGAATGCACTCAAATATGGAAGCTCACCGCGATTTCTTTTGCTTCTTGCGAAGTATAAGATTGAGTGCCTTTAGACATATACGTGGCTTCAAATAACTCTAAACGTGAAGGGTTTCGCTGTCTCTTTCGAGTGAGATTCTAGTACAAAGCACAAAAGATTCACACAGTGAGAACATAAAACCTTAATGCATGCCGTAACATTGAAAAAACTAGCAGAGAAATAAGGAGCTTTTCAAATAAACATGTCCACATACAGTGAGAACATGTCCACATAACAACTTATGACATAAGGAGCAGAGAAATAAAAACAAGCAGAGAAATACAATTTCAAATAAACCACACATTCAAATAAAACAAAATGTTCAGCATTCATATAGGCTCTGAAGTTCAAATAAAACTTATGCAAAAATTTGGCACCAACACTTAAACTACACAATCAAATAAAACTAGCAGAGAAATCAATCACCACATACACACATACAAATGGAGTGTAAAGCTGGTGAATGGAGTATCTAGAAGCACATACAAATGTACCAAAGATGATGCCGTAAGATATAGCGAAATATGTTCGAGAAAATCAGATCATACCATCTTTACTTGAGCATGGGAGGTAGCTCCTGAGGCATGTGTTATAATCTTCTTGGCACGATTCTTTTTGTTGATTTCAGACCTATCGGTGTGCTCCTTGCTTAAAAAGTGACTGCATAAGGAATTCCAAACCTCCGTCGAAAAGTACGTTGGCTGTTGATCATAAATGGATTTTCCATTCACAGCAGCTTCTCGGAGCGCTCTTCTTTTCTCCTCGCTCTTGAGACAATTCATTCTATTTTTAACATGAGTTATGACTTCTTCGTTCCCTTGCTTTTCACTAATCTCGTCCTCATACTTGTAATAAGTCTGTTAAGACGATCAAGAAGTTTAATTAATCAGCACTTCATAGAAAAATTCAGAGTAGAAATAAACACTTACTCTATACTCCTTCAAGACGGTCTTTTCAAATTCTCCTCGAGTCCGTGAAACAGCTTCCTCATATGTATAACATCCGACAGGCCAATGCTGACGGATTATACTTGTCACTGTTCTCGTAGCTTTAGGATCCATTATGCTTCATATGCACACAAAATAAAAAAAAGGCAATGACAAAATGAGCTTGAGAAAATAAATAAATCGAAATCAGTTACAAAGAATGGATAAACTGTAAAAGTCTGAAGCATCAGCAAACTTTTTTAGCCTTGATCCAAAAAACATAGTGAAAACAAGTTCAAAATAATAATTGATGCCTGAAAAAGTAATAATGAAGTCCATAACTTACTGTCCATGGCCAAGTGGAATTGTTCTCCTTTTATCAGGTGGTGGAGGTTTTCCGTACTCGCCATTAGAATGGCTACGAGGTTTACGAGCAGCAGAAGAATCATTCATTCCATCCCCATGAGTTCTGTTATTCTCTTCGCTCAAATCATCATGTTGATTCACAATATTTCTATCATCCGACTGACCTATTTCTATATTAGTAAATTGGTCACTGTCTTCGGCCATAACTCTTCCATGGCAGTCACCACGACCACGCCCACGTCCTCTTCCACGCCCACGTTGTAAAACAGCAATCAATATAGTTGCAAGAAGAAATAACAGCATAGCTATTTCACCAGACGAATTCTAATGCATGCCAAAGAAACTAATCAGTTGAAATATAACATCTAAGTATTTAAAAACCTTCAGAAAATACAAAGTTTAGTCTTACCCGACTCTTGAAACTCTCAGTGCCTACGTCGTGTTGAAACAAGACATGGTTGTTAGAAATTCTAAGTCGCGCCATAGATGATTGAATATGGAAAACACCGCGAGTCTGCGACTGAATTTGAAACTGGGATCGACGAAAAGCAAATAAAAACTGTCGGGTTTCTAATTGTTAATAGAACCGTATACAGTTTTCTTTAATTAATTGATTAATTTTCTTTAACGTGGGAAACAACAAGGTGTGGGGGAAGTGGGATATAGTGGATTGTATTTAGGTAATTTGTTGATAATCTTCTTTATTTTTATTTTTTTATTTGAGTTGATATTCTGTTTTATTTATACCAAATTAGTGGGTTACATAATTTAAGTAAAATAATTAGGTGACTTATGAATATTTACACGTATTATCTCATACCAATTTAAGTAAAATTATTAGGTAACTTGTGGATATTTACACGTATTATCTCATACCTTGATATTTGATGGCTTCATTGAGTCATGAATGAGCAAACCTGTCATCTTTGCCAAG
Source organism: Rhodiola kirilowii (assembly GCA_033675215.1). Taxonomy (NCBI): domain Eukaryota; kingdom Viridiplantae; phylum Streptophyta; class Magnoliopsida; order Saxifragales; family Crassulaceae; genus Rhodiola; species Rhodiola kirilowii. The sequence goes on from CM066201.1 coordinate 16,231,414, forward strand.
GAAATCGCAAAATCAGCAACAAACACATCAAAACATTCACTAAAAGTCTCCCTGCAAAATCAATTACAAAACAAAATCAAACTCACTGCTCAAGTAAAAGAAATAAACACATAACTTGAAGGGATGATCACATCATGGTGGACAAAAAAGTTCAATAAGAGGTGAGCTCCTTCAAAATATGAATGAGATATAGACAGATTTTGAACTGACATTCATTTTAAGAAGTGGGCTCATTAACCAAGATTAAAGAAATAGACAACCAGAAAATACAATGAGCTCACTACAACAACAACCAAAGATAGATTGACAAAATGGTTTCACACAAACATTAAACATTCAAAGCTTTTTGAAAATAAAAAAAACGGGCATGATGCCCCTGTATGTTTGCATAATCTGAACTGAATGAGGAAAATCCTGCTCCAAAAGCCCCAAAAATGATAGAAAACGAGGCCTCAACTCACACAAATGAGGTATTATAGGCAACAATGAAAGCAAAGCAAGTTACAACATAAAAACACAAGCCAAACTAGGCATGATCACCCAAAGTAGACCTATACAAGGAGTCTCCAAACATATCCATGTCCAAGAATAAAGTTCCCTGCTTACACCACCAAGAAAGCTTCATATAATCACCAACCAAAGCCGCCTTGACTTGTTTAGGAAGATCATCAATACAAAGGAAAGTACCGGGCTGAACTTTGGCAAATAGAATAGAAATCACCGCACCATTCATTGCTGGAGGGATATGAGATATATGAATGTCTCCCATCAACTTCTTTATTTTCCTCCCTCTAAAGAACTCCAGCGCCACCAAACATGTCTACATGGGCAAAGTCGGCATCCGGATGCGAGCTCTGAATTGTTCCAATGCTCAAACTATGCTGAGAAATATTTTCCAAGGCATGTTATCAAAGCTTCCATCAAGTATTTTATTAGATGATAGTAAACTGAGAACCAAATTCATTTCAATTCCATTATAGCAGCTAATACAATTGAGGATCGTAAGCAAAACAAAAAATAAATGATAGATAAACTTATAACAATAGTCAAGCTGGAAAGAAAGATGAAACACAGACATCACTATATTAGATGATAGTAAACTGAGAACCAAATTCATTTCAATTTCATTATAGCAGCTAATACAATTGAGGATCGTAAGCAAAACAAAAAATAAATGATAGATAAACTTATAACAATAGTCAACCGGAAAGGAAAGATGAAACAATTCAGACGACCTCAAATGTAAAAGAGAAACAAGCCTCTATCAGGTATTTTGTCAAAAACATAATAGGCATGTTGAAATCAAGCAAAGATACTTTAGGAAAGCAAAAAACACAAACATCACTATATCAGATGATAGTAAACTGAGAACCAATTCACTTCATTTCTATTATAGCAGGCAACACAATTGAAGATCATTAAGCCAAACCAAAAATAAATGATAGATAAACTTAGAAACAATAGTCAAGCTGAAAGGAAAGATGAAACAATTCAGATGACTTGAAACATAAAAGAGAAACAAGCTCCTATCAAGTATTTTTTTCATATATATGATAGGCATGTTGAGAACAAGCAAAGATACTTTACGAAAGCAACAAACACAAACATCACTATATCAGATGATAGTAAACTAAGAACCAAATTCATTTCAATTCCATTATAGCAGCCAATACAAATGAAGATCATTAAGCAAATTAAAAATAAATGATAGAAACTTAGAAACAATAAGCAAGCTGCAAGCAAAGATGGAACAGTTCAGATGACCTCAAACATAGAAGAGAAACTTTTAACAAGTTAATGTATGTTATCAAAACCATCGTCATCACTAAATTCATTGCTGCTCCTTTCTTCTTCGTCATCCTCTTCATCGACTACCTCGGTGTCCTCATTGTCTTCAATAATAAATGTATCACCTGTGTTTTCATCTTCATTTTCATCTGAAATATTTATGATTTCTTCAGAGACCGACTCCATGTTTGCTTGGGAGGCTGATATAGTTTCAACATTTGACACATCCTCCTGAAATGCATTTTCACCTGCTTCAGAAACTGTTTCATCTAGCGGAAGACTCTTTGTAGTTACAACTGTGTACCACGTGCTGCGAGGGTTGACTACATTAGGAGCAAAATACACCTGCATAGCCTGACTAGCTAATACATAAACATCATCAGTCCTTAATCTTGATTTCACATCAATGCTGACCACCCCATTTTTATCAATCTTTCGGTGTTTATCATCTGAAGTATTGAACCAATGACATTTAAACAAAACGATTTGATAACCTCCTTGATAATTGACGCACAGAACTTCTTGTAAGCGCCCATAGTAATTATCTAGGATGTTGCTATATGAACTTCCTTTAACCATTACTCCTGAACTGCTCGAAGTGAGTTTTGTTAAATCACCACAGTTGAACTTATAACCATTGCAAATGCAAGCTTTAAATGGTGTAACAAGCCTTAAAGGACCTTGTATTAGCTCATCAAACTTTACCGCAGATACTGCATCTTTTTCCACCTGAATAATAAAATAAGAAGCAATCATTTCACATCAAGATGCATAAATGGAAAGTGTATCCATCAGTAAAGATGATAACATCTATTAAACAAAGATTGACCTTTTTTTTAAACCAACCCTTGAATTTTGTTTTCGTAAGTAATTCCATCTCTTCGGGGGTAACACTTGAACGAGATGCATATATCTCAGTCTCAAATGTCCTGCATATGAATAAATGGATAAATTGACCCAAATATTCAAAGTAGAACAGTTAATTATGAAGAGAAAATGTTTAAAGGCTTACTCTAGGAATGGTGCCACTTCAGGCATATTTAGAAACACGTAGTTCTCAATAATTCGTAACTCCTTATCATCTAAATATCTCTGCTTGTCATGGTTGTACAGCTTTATCGGATATGTAAATGCCTCCAACGAATTCGAATTACCTTTTGAACTTACCACCTCATTACGGCGTAACTGATTATGCTTTGTGTATACATCAGATTCGAAATATAAAGAGCAGAAGTTTACAAGCTCCTCCTCTATATAGTTTTCAGCTATTGAACCCTCTACCCGTGCTTTATTCTTAACCTTCATTTTCATCCTTCGCATCAGCCGCTCAAAAGGATACATCCAGCGAAAATGAACAGGTCCTCCAAGTTTGCATTCCAAGGGCAAATGTAGAGATAAATGCTCCATCGAGTCGAAAAAACCTGGTGGAAAAATTGTTTCCAGCTTGCACAAAGTCTTCACTATACCTTTTTCCAACAATTCTAAATCCTCATATTTCAATATCGTTGATGATAGATTAAGGAAAAATTTGGATAATTCTGTGAGGCTATCCACCACGTCTCGAGGTAGTAGGTCACGAAATGCAACAGGCATCAATTTTTGCAAGAAAACATGACAATCATGAGATTTCATACCCTGGAATTTACCTTGGTCTACCTTGCTACAACGTGCGATATTTGAAACATATCCATCTGGAAATTTCAACTTACTTACCCATTGACAAAGTTGTAGAACTTGATCCCTCGTTAGAGTATATTTTGCTTTAGGTTTCTTTCCGTCGGGCAGTAACCATAACTCTTTTCGTATATTCAACTCTTTTAAGTCTAGCCTTGCCTTTCGACCATCTTTGGTCTTATTGGCATCATCTAACACAGTGTAGAAGATATTATCAAACACATTTTTTTCGGTATGCATAACATCAATGCAATGGCGTAAACTAAGTTTTTCCCAATATGGAAGCTCAAAAAATATAGGGAAATGCGTCCAGTTATGTCTCTTACCATACCCGATAGCTCTTTCTTTACTATGAGCTTTACCTGGTGGTGGAAATTGATGGTTTATAAGTCTTCTCTTTAATTCTTCACCCGAATATCGACCTTCAACAAATCGCTTTTCTATCCGGCCGAACTTAGAGTTTCTTCGAAGAGGATCATTGACGTCTAAAAATAAGCGAGAAGTACCAAAGAAATTGCATTTTCCACCATGCTTTAACTGAAAACCTTGGACATCTCCCATGCATACTGGGCACGCAAATTTACCATGAGTCGACCATCCGCTGACCATGCCATATGCTGGAAAATCATTGATTGTCCATAATAAAGCTGCCTTCAAAGTAAAATTTTCTTTCAAACATTTATCAAATGTTTGCGCACCAGTGTCCCATAACATCTTCAATTCATCGATCAATGGTCTCAAATATATATTAATATCCTTTGTCGGGCTTTTTTCTCCAGGTATGAGGAGTGTCATAAACATATAAGGATCCTTCATACACATTGAAGGAGGAAGATTGTAGACAACTATTATAACAGGCCACACAGAATATTGTTTTGCATACCCATTATTAAAAGGGCAAAATCCATCCGTGGCTAGACCAAGTCTGACATTACGAACCTCTTTCGCAAAAGATGGATGCATACGATCAAAATTTTTCCACTCTTCTCCATCAGCTGGATGAGTCAACTCCCCTTGTCGCGTGTTTCTTATTTTATACCACTTCATATGTTCAGCTGTATGAGATGACATAAACAACCTCTGCAGTCTGGGAACAAGAGGAAAGTGTCGAAGAATCTTTCGAGAAATATTTTTTTCATCCTTTCGAGTTTTATCTTTGTATCGTCCTACACCACATATATCACATTGTAGTTTATCACTGTCAGATCCATAAAACAGCATGCAATCATTTTCACATGCATCAATCTTCTGATAACCCAAGTTTAATTCTTTTACCATCTTTTTCACTTCATAGTAGGATTTTGGTAGTGTATGACCTTCTGGCAAAATATTTCCAATGAGTTCAAGCAACTCATCGAAGCCCCTTTCACTACACCCATACATATTTTTGAAATGAAGAAGCTTGGTAATAAAATTGAGTCTGGTGAATTTTGTATTGCTTGGATAGATTGGTGTTGTAGCATCTTCTAATACCTTGTAAAAGCGAGATGCATCTCCTTGAGGTTGTTCCTCTCTGTCACTAGATATTCCTGTAGCATCCCTTAACATTTCAACAGCGTCATAAATATTTTCATCACCGAACACTTGTTGATGAGATTCTGATTGTTCTATCTCTTCTTCCACTTGTTCATATTGTTCACCATGAAATCTCCAAACTTCATAGCCCTCTAAAAATCCATAACGATACAAATCGTATTTGACGTCATCAAGAACCTTCCAGTGCATATTCTTGCAATTTACACAGGGACATCTAATCATACCTTTTGAATCCATTGATTTTTCGTTTGATGCAAAGTTTAAAAACTCAGCAACACCTGTTCGGAATTCAAAAGTTATGCCTGTTCCATTTGCAAAGAGCCTACGATACATCCAACCACGAATTGTTGACATCTGAAATACACATAAAATATACGATAAGGTCAACATTCAGCTGTAAAAACTCTGTATGCAGAAACTCTGTATACCAACATAAACTACACATTCAAATAAAACAAGCAGAGAAATACAATTTCAATCACCCCATACACACAGGCTCTGAAGTTCAGCATACATTTCAATTTCACCCATCAAAATACTCTTGTTCAAGAAAGTAGAAGGTAAAAATATGAATCTGATTCGCCGTCTAACCTTAGAGGACTTCCTAATCGAATGGTTTTTGATGACTAAGAGGCTAGACCCTTCTAACTTGGTTACGGAGCGCCGCTGTTTATGTGAAACTATGACGTACGATCATCAAAAGATGAATGCGGCCGAAGAACAAAAACAAAGGATCTGCCAATCCGGAAGAGCCCCTATATTCAAGCGATTGATTTCAAGTCAGCTATGCGCAATGGAAATAATTGATGCTGGGAATAATAGAACTCAGATTGGCTGAGAAGTTCGATCGAGACCAGATGATTTTTGGCTGAGAAGGTCGATCGAGAACTCAGATCAGCTATGAAAGCACGGACGTTCCGACTTCTCGTTCAAAATCAAAGTAACGAACCTAAAAAAAAGAGAAAGCTAAGGATTTTGCTATTTTTTAATAAATTTGTTTAGTTGGGTTATGTTATAGTTAAAAGTGAGGTTGGAAAGTAAAATATTACTATACGTTTGATTGAAAAATATAAAAGGAAAATCAACTTCTAATTCAAAATCGAAGTAACAAACCTAAAAAAAGGAAATTGAAGGATTTTTTATTTTCAATTTTTTTTGAACTGTTATTTTTAATCAATTTGATTTTGTTTAGTTGGGTTTCTGTTAACATTGAAGTTGGAACTAAAATATTACTATAATTTTAATTGAAAAAAATAAAAGGAAAATCAACTTCTCCTTCAAAATCCAAGTAACAAGCCTAAAAAGGGAAATCAAAGGATTTTTTTTATAATAAATTTGTTTTGTTGAGTTTCGAAGTTAGAAGTAAAATATTACTATAATTTAGATTGAAAAAGAAGAAGAAGGAAAATCAACTTCCCATTCAAAATTGAAGTAACGAACCTAGAAAAAGGGAAATTGTGATTTTTATTTTATTATTTTAATCAATTTCTTTTGTTGGGTTTCTGTCAACAGTGAAGTTTTTTTTTATAACAAAAAAAAAAGAAAAATGAACATGAAGTCATGAATTTTTTATTCACTTTGATCAAAATAGTTTTTAAATTTTAAAGCTCCTAATCTGTTTTTCTCACGTAATTGGGTGTAGATTATAACACAAATATAACAACAACATATTTTTCCGCTGAATTTAATTTGTAGGTTTATAACACATTACTTTCAAGTGATTTATTTTCAACCAAATTTTGAAGGTTTTTAATTACATATTATCAACAATATATATTCCGTTGAATTTAATTTGTAGCTTATAATACATACATTTCAACGGATTTATCTCTAACCAAACTTTGTAGGTTTTATAGATATTATCAACAACATATTTTTCCGTTGAATTTAATTTGCAGATTATAACACATTAATTTCAACGGATTTATTTTCAACCAAATTTTGAAGGTTTTAATTACGTATTATCAACAATACATATTCCGTTGAATTTAATTTGTAGCTTATAATACATACATTTCAACGGATTTATTTCTAACAAAATATTGTAGGTTATATATATATATATTATCAACAACATATGTTTCCGCTGAATTTAATTCGTAGGTTACAACACATTAATTTCAACGGAGTTATTTTCAACAAAATTTTGAAGGTTTTAAATACATATTATCAACAATATATATTCCGTTGAATTTAATTTGTTGTTTATGATACACACATTTCAACGGATTTATTTCCAACCAAAAATTGTAGGTTTTTATATATATTATCAACAATATATTTTTCTGTTGACTTTAATTTGTAGGTTATAACATAATAATTTCAACGGATCTATTTGCCACAAAATTTTGAAGGTTTTATAAATATTATTAACAAAAGTATAGTCCGTTGATTTTAAACCGTTGATAATAAAACTTTTTCTTGTAGTGCGAAAGCAAGGCCATTCCAAGCACTTACACCACAAGAACACAAAGAAGCATTAAGAAAGGGGTCTCAAAACCGTGGCACACTATAGTGATCCCCAAACCGAATATGGGTGTTTTAGCCACTCATATCCATGGGAAGGATATGAGGGCAATGGATGGAATGCAAGTACATGAAAGTAAGAACAGTAAAGTAAGTGCAAGAAAGTAATACAAGAATGTAAATGTAAGAGAAAGTAAAGAAGGAGTAGAGAGATGTTGATTCTTTCCCAAGCCAAATTACCAGAGGTTCCCCTAAGGGATTTTAGAGAGATTTTAGCATGTCATTTACAAGGGCCAAGGTGTTGCTTATATAGAGATTTGGGGAAGGTTCTAGGTCTTTGAATTGGCTTGGGCTTCAAGTTCGAGTGGAAGTAGCCAAAAATAGATTGGCATGAGCCAATTGTGAGATGCTTCTAGAATTTTTCCCGAAGTTACTGTTCACGACCCAAATACTGTTCATCCCGGAATTACTGTTCATGTCGGAATTACTGTTCATGCCGGGATTACTGTTCACGCCAGAATTACTGTTCACGACTCTCCTCTGGCTTTGTTCTTCAACTGAGATGCTTCTGACATGAAAATGCCGTCTTTTAAGCTCAATTCTTCTTTAGACTCCAAAAGGCCCTGAAATGCAAAACGACATTAACAAGCATATGTTCTTATGATCAAATGTCGTAAATGGTGGGATTTAATGACTTAACGAGTCGTATAAATACGTCTCATCAAACCACCCCACACTTGAACTTGTTCGTCCCGAACAAGGCCTTAAGTCACAAGAGGAAAAACACATTCAAACATCACAAGTTCTTCTCGTTCATTAGATAAATGCTATTCTAGATTTCCCCTTTCCATGCATTCTCAATCACTACTCATGGCATTTTGCTTCAAACACGAAATTTAACTTGATACATGTACCTTTGAGTCGAGATGCAAACCAATTCGGATGAATGGGAGATAGTCCTTTTTAGACCCATGATCTACACTCTTGGGTCCGGTTCTTGTCACATGGTTATACTTGTTGCTTCTTCTAGCACGTGATGAATTCGAGCTCAAGGGTTGAGTCCTTTCGATACTTTTCTTGGACATACTTGAAGTGAACTTGGCCTTCGGCCTTTGTATGACTTTGATGATCCTTCACTTTTTGTTTCGGGTAAACCTTCACATGAGATGATTTTTCTTTCTTTTGAGCTTTGCTCCTTTTGTGATTTTCTTGTCCATTCCTTCTTGGGAGGTCCAATCATCGCCCTCAAGCATATGGAAATACCTCCCCGCTCTTTCTCATCCTTGTCATTTCGTGCGAGTCAAGATGACGGTCACTCATCTATTTTCCCGACTACTAGGACTAGAGATAGGACCGTTTGATTCCCGTCCCACCACTTGCATAAACGCTGCAATGGTGGAGTCAACTACAACCACGAGTCTCGAAATGCAGCCTCCACAAGTTTGTATAACCATGTAACTCGAATCCCGGATCCTTGAGTGCTTTTGTCAAGCCTCACTAGGACATTTCTATCAACTCCACATCCCTATTTATCCCAACTCATAAGGACACATAAGAAGTTAGATCACATGTTAGTTGCACAATTAAAATTTCATAAGAGTCATGCATGTACTAGGATCCATCTATTTCACATCATCAAAGCTCAAATCCCCCAATCCTACGCATTTTATTCACAAAACTACGCATTTTATTCACAAATTTTAAAATTTTCAAAGGGAAACGTGCTGACTCATGCATGTGCAATAAAATAAACGTGATGACACAACAAACTACTAAACACCCCACCCCACACTTTTGAAACAAGCCGTGTCCTCACGGCACAACTCAATCAACACGATATGCACAAAATCAATGGAAAGGAACAAGGTACTAGAGTGAAATGGAACTCCCCTCGTATGCCATGAAGTGACAAGGCGTGGACTAGCATCGGGAACTCATGGGAAGCTAGGTCGGGCTCGGTCTCTCAGGTGAGCCTCGGCTTTGGGTGCATCCTGGTCTAGGACCGTCGCTGGGTTCCTCGGGCCTAAGGTCTCGGATGCGTCTCGGTGCTCTCCTTTGGCACGCCCGGTTCTACTTAAAATGCGTAGCAGAACCGGCAAAGTGCGTAGCACTTGGACCCGACCTACAAAAATATCCTTATTTCTTTCCAAACATAAAAGAGGTGAGGGTTAGTATAAAATGCAAGAAAGTAAAATGCAAAAAATACTGTAAAATGCCGGGCTGCCTCCCGGCGAGCGCCTTTATTTAACGTCGTTGGCTCGACGGTACCTCTAGGGATCATATGTTGGGATCCCATGGGTGGGTGAGGTCAAACTTCTTCCCAACTGCTCTCTTAATCTTTCCAAGGTTCACATATCGCAGCGGGCTCGGTTCTGCCTTCAACCGGTCAGGTGGCCTTGTCTTCACATCCTTCCGAGGAGGAGATCTCTTGACCATAGTTGTTGGTCCATCAAGCCGTGCCCTCTTGTCTCTCCATCCGGGTTTCCATGCAAACATTTCATGCCTCGGTCGCTTCTTTATGTATGAGCGGATGGCATTCTTGCATTTTTCGAAGATCATAATTTTGCCATCACTCACAAGCGACATCAAGCTTGTCCCCATGTTTGATTTCACTTTTGACTTGCCTTGAACCTCGTCCTTTATTACATGAGCTTCGGTGGTTGTGATTTCCATAGACAAGGAGGGGCCAAGTGGGGACTCTTCGGCTAGGAGGACAAGGCATGCCTCGGATGGCTCATCAATGAGGAACGGGGTAGTCTCGGGCTCGGGTGCCTTAGGCGCAAATGGAGGTCTGTCTGTGGGGACCGGACCTGCTGGAAGGACTGATACGGGCGTCGGGCTCAAGTCTGCTGGGACTTCTTCAATCATCAATGGGTCCTCATCCCTTGTGCATTCTCCCTCTAGGCCTCTTATCAACTCGGACACGGCTTGGGTCAAGTTGGACACTTGCCTTTGGATCTCGTCCAAATTCTGCTGAACCGTGGCCTAGTATTGCTCATTATTGGCGGCCAATACTCTTATCATGTCCTCAAGCGCCTTGCGTTGTTCTTGCCTTACCCTTAAGTCCTCGGCCAAATCATATATCAAGTTCCAAATAGCACTCACGGTCAACTTATAGATCGAGCCTCCTTCCGCCTCATTGAGCCCATCCCACTCATGTGGCATCATTCCACCGAGAAATCTTTGAATGTGATCGTAGTTAGTGAATCCATGGTGCGGGCAGCTTGTCACAAGGGAATCAAAGTACCGAAGGTACTCATCCAATGTTTCATCCCGGGATTGCACAATGTCGTTGATCTTTTCGCGGATTTCTTGTTGGAAGGATGGTGGGGAAAACTCCTCATCGCACCAAGGCTCTCTATTGTAGTAAGAGGCCATGGTGAACCAAGATAATCAAAACAAGAACAAAAAGGGAAAAAAAGAGAGAACAACTTCACCAACGCACAACTCCCCGGCAACGGCGCCAAAATTTGACAAGCACAATGTCGTAGTGTGCAAATCAAATCTAAATTTATAATCTCCACTACTTAGAGAGCTTACCACAAGGGTAGCAAGGGCAAGTAGGGGTCGAACCCAGAGGAGTTATAATGGCTACTTGTTGTTCTTATGCAATGCAAGTGAAGAAAAGTAAAGTAAATGCAAGTTGGGGGTTTTGGGATCAATTGAAAGTGAGTGCAAAGTAAATGCAAAAGTAAAAAAATGGATGGTGATCAAGAGAATGGTATTCGGTCTAGGGGCCTTTTGTTGCGGCGCAACTCATCATTGACCTCTAATGATCATACTCCGTGTTCAAAGATGTATCAAGGCCATTCCAAGAACTTGACTTGCCACACCGTCTAGTCCTAAGACATAGATTCTAGTTCTAGCAAGACTAATACTCAATTCCAAGATGTATTAGTCTAAGTGCACCGTTTGATCTCACATTCCAGATACAAACAAACGGTTAATAGAAGGACTAGACTACGAGATCAAGCTTTGCCATTCCAAGCATCCACTTGGTTTCGTTGTCTAATCTGGATTGAACTACTCGGCTAAGCTTTGCCATTCCAAGCATCCACTTAGCCTTGTTGTCAATCAATAATGGCACAAGAACTAGTGAACAAAAAGAAGCATTAAGTAAAGGGTCTCGAAGTTGTGTTACAACACTATTGTGGCTTGTTTATCCTTGACCATTAATGATCATACTTTGTGCCATGAGTGTGGTTCTCTCCATTCCAAGAGATCACCCAAAGTAAGGCCATTCCAAGCACTTACACCACAAGAACACAAAGAAGCATTAAGAAAGGGGTCTCAAAATCGTGGCACACTATAGTGATCCCCAAACCGAATATGGGTGTTTTAGCCACTCATATCCTTCGATGGAATGCAAGTACATGAAAGTAAGAACAGTAAAGTAAGTGCAAGAAAGTAATACAAGAATGTAAATGCAAGAGAAAGTAAAGAAGGAGTAGAGAGATGTTGATTCTTTCCCAAGCCAAATTACAAGAGGTTCCCCTAAGGGATTTTAGAGAGATTTTAGCATGTCATTTACAAGGGCCAAGGTGTTGCTTATATAGAGATTTGGGGAAGGTTCTAGGTCTTTGAATTGGCTTGGGCTTCAAGTTTGAGTGGAAGTAGCCAAAAATAGATTGGCATGAGCCAATTGTGAGATGCTTCTAGAATTTTTCCCGAAGTTACTGTTCACGACCAAAATTACTGTTTCATCCCGGAATTACTGTTCATCCCGGGATTACTGTTCATGCCGGGGGGGGGGGGGGGGGGGGGGGGGACTGTTCACGCCGGAATTACTGTTCACGACTCTCCTCTGGCTTTTTTTTCAACTGCGATGCTTCTAACATGAAAATGTCGTCTTTGAAGCTCGATTCTTCTTTAGACTCCAAAAGGCCCTGAAATGCAAAACAAAATTAACAAGCATATGTTCTTATGATCAAATGTCGTAAATGGTGGGATTTAATGACTTAATGAGTCGTATAAATACGTCTCATCACATACCCAACTATCATCACCCAAGCATCTGAGACCATCTACGACCAGATCCTCACAAACAGACAAGACGAGGCAGAACCAAGCCTTAAGATGCAAGCTTCCCGACTTTTCCCCTTGATCAATAGGCAAATTGCAGAAAACTATGTGATCCATGAAGAGGATGAAAAGAGGATGGGAAAAGGGCCTGAGCAGAACCACTCCTCCATGGAGCATGTTTTCACCATAACTGGACAAGGCAGCCCTAAACACCAGAAAACCCAGTTCAAGAAACTAATAGTGAAAGGTCCCTTGCCTTCTCGGAGACGTTGGAAGGAGAAACCATCAGAACCATGGGAACCATGGGAACTGGACCCAAGCCCGTCATCAGCCAATAACTCAGGAAGAGTCACAGCCAAAATCAAGGACAGCGCAATAAAGAAATATGACCTAAGCCACCCATGGGATCCAAACCAATGATCCAGGAATGAGGTACTGTCGAGCCAACGACGTTAAACAAAGGCACTGGTCGGGAGGTAACCCGACACCTATCTTACTTTCTGTCATTTATTTTCTGTCATTTTAGTTTTTTTTCCAATAAGTCGCTCTCACCCACTTGGTGCATAGAAGAAATGACTATTCAGGAATCGGTTTTTGGAGCAAGACCGGATCAGCCAGGCAGCTTCCGTGAGTTACCGGGCCTGCGCTGAGAGTTCAAGGCCCCAGCCGAACTCCCTCGATTATCCAGCCTCATGCCATGTCGTTCACTCGACACTTTAAAGGGAGTTCTGTTCTTCCCTTTTCCTTAATGTCATTTCCTTCTCATATAATATCTGCTTGCATGGCTTTTGAACTAAGTCTTGCTGAAAGGCACGCCTTCGTTCAAAAGTGTGGGGTGAGAACCACCTGTGTACATAACATGTTTTTCTTTTCCTTTTTTAATATTATCTTTTTGAAAATATGAACTTGAGAATGTGAAAAAGATAGATCTAAAATTCATGCATTTACCTTGTGAAAATTCAACTGTCTAAAAACTTAGAACGTAACTTCTCATTTGTCCCTTTGTGCTTAGATAAACTAGGGATGTGGAGTTGACATAAACTGCCCAAGAGAGGCTTGGCAAGCAATCGAAGGATCGAATCTAACTATATGGTTTTCGAAGTCAGTGGAGGCTGCACTTCGGGTTTAAGTGAAGATTGAAGTCATCTCCGCCATACAGTGTTTATGCAAAAAGAAGAAAAAAGGCGAGGACGGGAATCAGACCGTCCTATCTCTAGTCAAAGTAGCCGAGAAAATAGATGAGCGACCCTCATCTTGACCCGCGCAAAACGACAAGGATAAGAGGAGCGGGGAGGTATTTCCATAGGCTTGCAAGCGATGATTGGACCTCCCAAAAAGGCGTGAGAAAATGGACTAGCAAGCCACAAAAAGGCAAAAAGCTCGAAGAAGCAAATCAAGAGGCCAAAGGCCCAAAATTGTGAAGGTTTTAACCGAACAAAAAGTGAAGTACTCAAAGAGTCAAATCAAAGGCCAAAGGCCGATTCACTACAAAAGATGTCCCTCGCCAAAAGAAAATCAAAGTACTCAAACCATTGAAACCCGAACCGAATCACGTGCTAGAGAAAGCTACAAGGAAACCATATAGTGCGAGACGATCCCGAGAATGCAGTCCAGGAGCCTAAAAAGGGCTATCTCCCGAAACATCCAAAATAATTTGCATCTCAGCACGAAGGTACACGTATTAAGTTTCTTCTATTTATTTACACAGTTCAATTTGGTAATAAGTAAGTAATGCATGAATTAGGATAAATCGAGTCCCACAGTATAACTTTCATATTTTAAAACCAAACTTAATGTGCCGCCCTTTAATAGCATTGTTCGGGACGAACAACTAAAAGTGTGGGGTGATCTGATGGACCATAATTATACGAATCATAAACACAGTTAAACCCACTAAATTAGACCTTTTGTCTATTTAACTTTTGCTTGTTAGTTCCGATATATTTTTACAGGGTATTTTGGACTCTAGAGAGAAAACACGCTAAGGAGAGGATTTTACGCTGAAAAGATATTACGAGTTAGTCCAAGGTCACGATCAGACGCTGAATGCAGAAATCTCAAGATCCTGACATTGAATTACTCAAAACAAATCCAACCGAGGAGCAACCAAAGTCAGTCCGGAGCTGAAATACACCGATAGTTTTGTGAAAACTTCACAAAACTGACATCCACTCCTCTTCCTCCACATAGGCCGGTGGCTTTCCCCTCACAACCTCCTCTCCTCCTCTCCCCTTCCGCCACCTAGGCCGGCGGCTTTGGGAGAAGATGACAAGGGGGCGGCTATGGGAACTCACCATGGCTTCTTGCCATGTGTCCTCCTCTCCACCACATCCTCCTCCTCCTTAGGCCTATAAATACACCCCCATCCTTTGTAAATCATCCACATCCATCCCAAAATCACAATTCACTTCTCTCTCTAAGTTTGGTACATTTGTAAGCTTTGGTTTGAAATAAAACTCCTGTTGGTTCTTGAGTATTATAACAGTTTGAAATAATACTCCTGTTGGTTCTTGAGTATTATAACAGTTTTAGAGAATACTCCTGTTGGTTCTTGAGTATTCAAGTAGGATTTGGGAATACTCCTGTTGGTTCTTGAGTATTCCCCTTTACTTACTGTCTTTCAAAAACCCCCGAGTATTTAGCTATGATATCCTCTTCCATGGATAATCGTAGCTAAACTCTTCATTCGGTTGAAGGGGTGTACATGTATCATAAAATGTTTTAGGCAATTCTTAGAGCCTCTTCTCTGTATTCAAAACTTATTCGATGTGCCATATATTAGGTTAGAACTTCCAAGGTTGAGTGGATGCTTGGAATGGCAAAGCTCTTCCGTGGGGTTCGTAAACATACTCGGATAAGTGGATGCTTGGAATGGCAAAGCTTATCTGAGGAGTTTGACCTTTCTAAAACACCATTTGGTTGCTCGGGAATGACTGACCAAATGGATGCACACAGGCTAATATACCTTGGAATGGGGTATTAGTCTAAGTGGAACAAGTGCTCTACGTTTTTTGCAAAAGACTAGACGGTGTCGCAAGTTGAGTGCTTTGAATGGCCTCGATTCACTTTTGAACACTTTTGCAAAAGACTAGACAGTGTGGCAAATCGAGTGCTTGGAATGGCCTTGATGCACGTTTGAATACTTAGAAGGATCACTAAGAGCCAATGATAAACAGGCTATGATACAAGGCCCCCGAAACCGAATTCTTTTCTGATATTCAAACCACCTTGCATTTACTTTCTTAGTATAAACTGCTATATCAACTGCGCTCACCTTCCGGAGGACTTGCCAATCACGCATCACCAGCTATAAGTCTTCTTCCTTTTTTTTCAGTATTTACTTTTCTGTAATTTACTTTTCCGCACTAAAAACCAAAACAACCAACCAAAAATAGCACTTATTTTTTCGCACTAAAACTCAATCAACTTAAAAACGCTCCCATCCTGCACAAATCCCTCAAAGAACAACTTATGCCCCTAATTCCCTTGGGTTTGACCCCTACTTACCACTTGCTACCCAGTAGTAAGGTCACGAGTAGCGGAATATAAATTTGCTTTTGCACAGAGAACACCGCACCTTAACGACAGTGCGGTGGGCTCCGTCAATCATCCACAATCCATAATTCACTTCTCTCTCTAAGTTTGGCTTTTGTAAGTTTGGTTTTGAAATAATACTCCTGTTGGTTCTTGAGTATTATAGTTCGGTCTTGAGTACTCCTGTTGGTTCTTGAGTACTCAAGCTTTTCTTTATTTTCGAGTACTCTTGTCGGTTCTTGAAGTACTCACCCCTTTCCTTACTTACTGTCTTTCAAAAACCGTAAGTACTTAGCTATGGTATCCACCTCTATGGATATTTGTAGCTAAACTCTTCATTCGGTTGAAGGGGTGTACTTGTATTATAAAATGTTTTAGACTATTTTAGTTTTTTTTTCTGTATTCAAAACTTGTTCTATGTGCCATATATTAGGTCAGAACTTCCAAGGTTGAGTGGATGCTTGAAATGGCAAAGCTCTTCCGTGGAAGTTCGTGAACATACTCGGGTAAGTGGATGATTGAAATGGCAAAGCTTATCTGAGGAGTTCGATCTCTCTCAATCACCATTTGGATAAATCGGAAAAGACAATCCAAATGGATGCACATAGGCTAGTATACCTTGAAATGGGGTGCTAGTCTAAGTAGAATAAGGGCTCTACGTTTTTTGCAAAAGATTAGACAGTGTTGCAAGTCGGGTGCTTGAAATGGCCTTGATTCAACTTTGAACACTTTTGCAAAAGACTAGACAGTGTGGCAAATCGAGCGCTTGAAATGGCCTTGATGCACGTTTGAATACTTAGAAGGATTACTAAAATGATAAAACAGGCTATGAAGCAAGGCCCCCGAAACCGAATGCTTTCCTTAAATTACAAAACCCCCTTGTATTTACTTTCCTAATATAACTGCCTTAATCAACTGCACTCACCATTCGGAGGACTCGAAAATCACGCATCACCCACTGTAAGTCTTCGCTTTTATTTTCAGTATTTACATTTTTTTGTCATTTACATTTCTGCACTAAAAACCAAAACCAACCAACCAATCACTTACTTTTCCGCACTAAAATCTCAAACAACATAAAACACGCTCCCTCGATGTACAATCCCTCAAAGAACGACTATCCCCCTAATTCCCTTGGGTTCGACCCCTACTTACCACTTGCTACCCAGTAGTAAGGTCACGAGTAGCGGAATATAAATTTGCTTTTGCACAGAGAACACCGCACCTTAACGACAGTGCGGTGGGCTCCGTCAAAACTGGCACCGTTGCCGGGGAATTAGCCATCGGATTAGCTGTTCTTTTCTTTTCTTTCTCTCTCTCGATTCTCGAAATCACTTCTACGCAACCATGTCTCGTGAAGAAAAACCACCGAAACAAGGAAGTCCGAACACGTCATCCCCCAAAAACCCAGGAAGAGTCAAGGCAAGAATCAACACAGGAACAGTGGCAAAATACGACCTAAGCCACCCATGGGATCCAAACCAGTGATCCAGGAATGAGGTACTGTCGAGCCAACGACGTTAAACAAAGGCACTGGTCGGGAGGTAACCCGACACCTATCTTACTTTCTGTCTTTTATTTTCTGTCATTTAGTTTTTTCTAATAAGCCGCTCTCACCCACTTGGTGCATTGAATAAATGACTATTCAGGAATCGGACTTGGGTGTAACATAAAGCCAGCCAAGCCTACACCAAGAGTTCAAGGCCCCAGCCGAACTCCCTCGATTATCCAGCCTCGAGCCATGTCATTCGACACAATAGAGGGAGTTCTGTTCTTCCCTTTTCCTTAATGTCATTCCCTTCTCATAATTGTCTGCTTGCATGGCTTTTGAACTAAGTTGTGCTGAAAGGCACGCCTTCGTTCAAAAGTGTGGGGTGAGAACCACCTGTGTACATAAACATGTTTTCTTTTTTAATATTATCTTTTTGAAAATATGAACTTAAGAATGTGAAAAAGATAGATCATAATTCATGCATTAACCTTGTGAAAATTCAACTGTTTACAAACTTAGAATGTAACTTCTCATTTGTCCCTTTGTGCTGAGATAAACTAGGGATGTGGAGTTGACATAAACTGCCCTAGAGAGGCTTGGCAAGCACTCGAAGGATCGAATCAACCTATATGGTTTTCGAAGTCAGTGGAGGCTGCACTTCGGGTTTCAGTGAAGATTGAAGTCATCTCCGCCATGCAGTGTTTATGCAAAAAAGAAAAAAAGGCGAGGACGGGAATCAGACCGTCCTATCTCTAGTCAAAGTAGACGAGAAAATAGATGAGCGACCCTCATCTTGACCCGCGCGAAACGACAAGGATGAGAGGAGCGGGGAGGTATTTCCATAGGCTTGCGGGCGATGATTGGACTTCCCAAAAAGGCTTGAGAAAATGGACTAGCAAGTCACAAAGAAGCAAAAAGCTCAAAGAAGCAAATCAAGAGGCCAAAGGCCCAAAATTGTGAAGGTTTTAACCGAACAAAAGTGAAGTACTCAAAGAGTCAAATCGAAGGCCAAAGGTCGATTCACTACAAAAAGCTGTCCCTCGCCAAAAGAAAATCAAAGACCAAACCATTGAAACCCGAACCGAATCACGTGCTAGAGAAAGCTACAATGAAACCATATAGTGCGAGACGGTCCCGAGAATGCAGTCCAGGAGCCTAAAAAGGGCTATCTCCCAAAACATCCAAAATAATTTGCATCTCAGCACGGAGGTACACGTATCAAGTTTTTTCTATTTATTTACACAGTTCAATTTGGTAATAAGTAAGCAATGCATGAATTAGGATAAATCGAGTCCCTCAGTCTAACTTTTATATTTTAAAACCAAACTTAATGTGCCGCCCTTTAATAGCATTGTTCGGGACGAACAACTAGAAGTGTGGGGTGATCTGATGGACCATAATTATACGAATCATAAACACAGTTAAACCCACTAAATTAGACTGTTTGTCTATTTAACTTTTGCTTGTTAGTTCCAATTTATATCTACAGGGTATTTTGGACTCTAGAGAGAAAACACGCTAAGGAGAGGATTTTACGCTGAAAAGATATTACGAGTCAGTCCAAGGTCACGATCAGACGCTGAATGCAGAAATCTCAAGATCCTGACATGGAATCACTCAAAACAAATCCAACCGAGGAACAACCAAAATCAGACCGGAGCGAAATTGGACTGATTGTTTTGTGAAAATGTCACAAAACCTCACAAAACTCATCCTTTTACCCCATGTGACCGGTGGCTTTTAAAGGAGGTGACCAAAGGAGGAAGCTCCCCTCCTCCCATGACCTCCAACCGGCGGCTCTTCCCCTCTCCTCCTATGGCAACCGGCGGCTTTGAGGAGTCCCCCATGTGTCTTCATCTCCAAGCTCATCCTCTCCCATCATGACAAGTGTTGCCATCTCCATGCTCCTCCAAGCTTATAAATAGACCCCCTCCCCTTTGTATTTCATCATCCACATCCAATCCACAATCCATAATTCACTTCTCTCTCTAAGTTTGGCTTTTGTAAGTTTGGTTTTGAAATAATACTCCTGTTGGTTCTTGAGTATTATAGTTCGGTCTTGAGTACTCAAGCTTTTCTTTATTTTTGAGTACTCTTGTCGGTTCTTAAAGTACTCACCCCTTTCCTTACTTACTGTCTTTCAAAAATCGTAAGTACTTAGCTATGGTATCCACCTCTATGGATATTCGTAGCTAAACTCTTCATTCGGTTGAAGGGTTGTACTTGTATTAAAAAATGTTTTAGACTATTTTAGTTTTTTTTCTCTGTATTCAAAACTTGTTCTATGTGCCATATATTAGGTCAGAACTTCCAAGGTTGAGTGGATGCTTGAAATGGCAAAGCTCTTCCGTGGAAGTTCGTGAACATACTCGGGTAAGTGGATGCTTGAAATGGCAAAGCTTATCTGAGGAGTTCGATCTCTCTCAAACACCATTTGGATAAATCGGAAAAGACAATCCAAATGGATGCACATAGGCTAGTATACCTTGAAATGGGGTGCTAGTCTAAGTAGAACAAGGGCTCTACATTTTTTGCAAAAGATTAGACAGTGTTGCAAGTCGAGTGCTTGAAATGGCCTTGATTCACTTTCGAACACTTTTGCAAAAGACTAGACAGTGTGGCAAATCGAGCGCTTGAAATGGCCTTGATGCACGTTTGAATACTTAGAAGGATTACTAAAATGATAAAACAGGCTATAATGCAAGGCCCCCGAAACCGAATGCTTTCCTTAAATTACAAAACCCCCTTGTATTTACTTTCCTAATATAACTGCCTTAATCAACTGCACTCACCATCCGGAGGACTCGCAAATCACGCATCACCCACTGTAAGTCTTCGCTTTTATTTTCAGTAGTTACATTTTTTGTCATTTACATTTCTGCACTAAAAACCAAAACCAACCAACCAATCACTTACTTTTCCGCACTAAAATCTCAAACAACCTAAAACACGCTCCCTCACTGTACAATCCCTCAAAGAACGACTATCCCCCTAATTCCCTTGGGTTCGACCCCTACTTACCACTTGCTACCCAGTAGTAAGGTCACGAGTAGCGGAATATAAATTTGCTTTTGGACAGAGAACACCGCACCTTAACGACAGTGCGGTGGGCTCCGTCAAGCAGCAATGCTAATGTAAAAGGAAAATGCGCCACTAATGTTAAAGAAAAATGCGGCCACTGATGTCTGCAACGCGTTTGATGACATCAGCAAGTCCGAAACTTGGAAATTGAGCCCAAAAATAGACTTGGAAACCCTATGTTTTGCTATAAATAAGATCTTTAGGTTAGGGTTTCCATCATCACATAATTCTAAGAAGACCTAGACGGCTCTGGAGGAGAAGGCGAAGCTTTCGACGAGAGAAGAGATTTTCCTACTATTCATCATGTGTTTTATTTCCATTATGTGTAGCTAAACTCTTAATTCAGTTTAGGGTTTCGCATATTGTGACTTATGTTTTCAGACTCTTTCCTTAATGCTATTTCATGTTTCTCTAGTTCTTGTGCTTATTCCATGAGTTAATTTGTGAGGTTAAGTGGAAGCTTTGTCGCAAACTTAATTGAGCAGTTAATTCTTACCGTTAACATCTACTGGAAACTTTGTCGTAAAGGTAGATAGTAACACCTAAACTAAATAATACCTTTCTCGGATTATTTTATTTAGGAAAGAACCAGAAGTCTAACGCCTTTGTCGGGTTAGATTGTGGCGTATCACCTTTGTCGGGATACTTGTGTTGTTACCTTTGTCGGGATACTTGGGTTGTTACCTTTGTCGGAACAACCACACATAGAAACATGAAATTAGATATTTAGCAGTCAATGATAAACATGTCACAATAGAAACCCTAAGCTGAATACTCTCTCTGATTGAAACCTTCCTTGCTTTTTGCCTCTTTTGCATTCACAACTGCTTAAACCTCTTGTTTTCAGATACAGCTTCAGCAACACCAGCTCCCTTGGGTTCGACCCTGCTTGCCGCTACACTAGCTTATTGCAGGAGAAATAAATATTAAATTTGACGCGTCAGACAACGCGCGTCACTTCCATTAGGTTCAGGTTTGGGTTCTTCTGCTTCATTTTGTGTCTCCCTTGCTGCTGCTCTTCTCTCTTTATCGTCATTTTATAGTTCGTTGTTGTACTATTTTATAGTTCGTCGTTGTATTTCCTTGTATATGCTCACTTTTTATTTTTCTGAAATATAGGTTTTGTGTAATAGCTCAACAAAAGATGCAAGGTTGTGTGGAAACTGCCAAGAAATGGAATTGATGATTGAGAGCGGACCACTCGTGGGAAAAGACATCAGACCACTCGTGAATTGATGATTGAGAAAGCCAACAGACGAAAAAGATTATGTTGAAACTGCCAAGAACTTGGGCATCACAACAAGCGAATTTGCCCCAAAAAAACATGTGTGGGGAATTTGGATGTGAATGCACAAGAGCATGTTGGAAATGAGGATGATCCTCACATAGCTGCATGATTATGTTTATCTATTAAACTTTTTTTGGTATCTTGTTTTCATCACACATGCACTTCTTATTAAAAAAATTCAATGTTTCTATATTCAGTTTCGGCTTCACTATTATATAGTTCGTCGTGACTATTTTATAGTTCGTCAGTACTATTTTATAGTTCATCATGACTATTTTATAGTTCGTCGTTATATTAATAGATATATTTCCCCCTGAGTTTGGGATTTGTTTCCTGTGTGACAAAATATGTCGAGAAATGGAATTGAAAATATAGTGTAGTCGGAAAGTTGAGACATGGCAATACTTTGTGGCTCATTATGCTAACTCGGGATATAATTGTCACATTCAACACATAGTTCGTCGACATATTGTACTGTTTCTGGTTGACTATTTTAACACCTATCCAAGCTAAGGCCCCCAAAAGGTAGAACTATCCTATGTTCTAGGCAAAAAAATTGTACAACTGTGTGACCTAAAGGTTGACTAAAACAGTGTTTTCATTCAATGTTCTTTATGATCTCATTTTCTTCTAAGGCAGCAGCTGCATCTAAGGCATCAGCTGCGGCTTTTACAAGTCTCCATTGTCCTGCTTTGCGAAGCACATCTGATCTCCGTGTGTTCAAGTCTGATCTGATCATAATGTTCAAGTACAATTCTCGTAGAGCCAATAGTTGCTTCTTTTGCTGCACCATACATAAAATCTATCAGAAATAATTCTAAAATTCTTCAGCTTTTGAACGACTAACATGCTCACATATTTACTAACCTTTTGCATTCTTTTACAAAGTCACACTTCCACTGTTTTATGCCTCCACCTTTGTAAGTCTCCATGTGTCTCATAGTGAATATGACACAATCTTTATCATTATTATTGGTTCTCCATCGCATCTCTAGACGTATTGTAAAGTAATGTTTAAATAGATGGCATGTTTGTGTTCGATTACTTGCAGATATGTGTAGAAATTGGAATGCTGCAAAAAAAAATTAGATATGTCTTTCACAAACGAATTTTATATTGGCAATGACGAATTATATATATTTCGTTGTTTCTTACTAACTAGCATTTTCACTGAATCCCCATATTTGACATCAAAGGGAACGTCGGTTGCAGGGATTGGTTTTCCTTTTCCTCTGGCATCAAGAAGACTGGTTTTGAACTGCTGCGAGCACACAAAAATATTATTCAAGTAATAAGATTCATACAAAAATACGAATAAACACCAACAAATTCAGTACCTTGTTTCTTAGAATGACGTTCAACTGGTTGACGAATATTACTGTCTTCAAAATCGCTGTCACTTTTACTGGTTGTTGTGGTACCTTTCGATTCGACATCCGGTTGAGGCCTAACTAATTTCAATTTTTTTCTTGTCACTTTTCCTACCGCAGGCTGTGCATCATCTAAAGTGCCCTTGGATTGTGGTGACTTCCTTTTGCGCGTTGTCAAACAAATGGAAAATAGTTTAAAGGTCAAATCCAAACTGACGTATTATGTAATACTTTTGACGAATTATGCGCTTGGGCCCCTGATATCTACTCATACTGAATTACCTAACCACATAATATACGAATTATACTATGGTGTTGATGAATTATATAGTTGGCTAGTTCAAAAACAACAGTTCTAAAACTTAGTCCTTGGTCACGAGATAGTTCAAACCCACCATCGTTTGTCGTCGACATTGTCCCAAAACCCACCATCGTCATAGGTACAGTATCTACGGACAGTAAATTAAACGAACTGAATTAGGGTAATTCAACTCACCATCGTTCGTCGACATTGTCCCAAAACCCTACAATCGTTCTTCAACGAATCGCGTGAACTGCAAACCCTAACTTCGATGTGCGGAGAGATTTTGGGATGAATCGCGACTTGGTCTTCGAAGATGCAGTGGATTTTGGTTTCCCAAATCGTCGGGTTTTTTGTTGGTGTGAGGAGAGATACGGGGTTGGTTTTTAATTTTGTTTATTTTGTTGGGTCAATTATACCCTTTCTATGGAGAGATGCACGTATAAAATTCAGTTATTAATTCATTTAATCTAATTAACATCAGCCATTGGATTAACAAAACGAAGGGATTAAATGATTTTGTATTTTGCACCGTTTCTGGGCTTTGCACCAAATCCGGACTCTCGAAGCGAATACTAAACATGTTTTTTTGGATTGATGAGTAATTACAAATTTATAAAAATCATTACATATATATACTATCTAGTACACGTATCAATTGAAGCACGCACTGAGACATCCAAAGATCAAACTATGAACATACATCGTTGTCCAACACCTCCCATTGAATATATGCGTGGTTGAAACCAAATTCTCAAGAATGTAAAATTTATTTAGTAAATAACAGACTCAAATAAAAAGAAATCATTCATATAGTATGAGAAATAAAAAAATAAAAAAAAAGCAAAGAAGAAAGAAGCACCAACCATGGTTAGGTTGAGAATTGAAACACGACAAGAAACAAACAGTACCAAATGGGTCGTACATATACGTACGTACAACCAAGACCAATTCTAACTCCGTGCTTGGTCGAATCCAAACAAAAACTGTTAGGGCATCCGCACCCGTTATCTCATTGAGACGGACTTCACCCAGAACTTCCTCATGAATAGTGATAAATAAGCATAAAAAGTTTGTATTATGTTGTAGGATGTTGTATGAGAATGCTAGCATATACACCCACCGTCTCATTGAGACGGACCTCATGGAGAACTTCCTCTCTCGATTTTCGCACCCACTCACAAAAAGTAAAGTGAAGTTCTCCTAGAAATGCTCCAGGAGAATTTCTAGGAGAACTTCCTCAAACTTTTTGTGAGTGGGTGCGAGAATCGAGAGAGAGGAAGTTCTCCATGAGGTCCGTCTCAATGAGACGGTGGGTGTATATGCTAGCATTCTCATACAACATCTTACAACATAATACAAACTTTTTATGCTTATTTATCACTATTCGTGAGGAAGTTCTAAGTGAGGTCCGTCTCAATGAAATAACGGGTGCGGATACTCTTAACATAGTCGTGTCACAAAAAATTATAATATAATATTATTAGTATAAAACAAATATATACATTTCTTCCATTTGAATTATCAACTCACCTCTAATTCTACACAAATCAAAGATTTATCAAAATTCCAGATTTCCTACTTTTTCAGACTTCCTATATTAAAAATTATAAAAGACTCAAAGATGGAATCCAGAGTATATTTTTATTAGTTTTCAATTGTTCCTTCTCCTCTTCCTCTCCGCTCCATTTTCAGGTAAAGTTTTACGCTTTGGTTTTCTGCTGGTTTTTGCGTCTTTGTGTGCTGCGATTACTTGGCTCGATTGAATATGAAGTTGTGGGTTTTGCAGTCTCTGGATTTCAGGTTGCCTTTTGTGTTAGAATTGTTCGTCGTTGGTGGGGTTGGTCCGGAAAGTTCTTTTTAGCAAAAGGGTCGCTTTTATTTAACTTGTTATTTATTATGATATGGTGGTGCTCAAGTCTATGAAGGTCTGTGTTTTACTGATTGACATTCGAGATTGATTCTTGAATTTTATGTTTTATCCGTCCTATTCGTGTCTTCATTCAGATTACAATCTGAAAAATCTTGCCAACAGGGCTTCTGCAATTTGTTGGTTTTCAATTTTGTCCTAACTCGATGTTTATGTAGTTTGAGCTGTTTTACAGCTTCATATTTGTGTTCTGTGAATATCTGCAGAATCTGAAAGCCTTGTTCTAATGTCCGATAATGTGAGTGCCCAAGTGGGGGATATATTTTCTGACGCGAGGTTAGGAAAGAAGGATGTGGGAAACCTGAGCAACAGGGATAGTTTCATTAGGGCTGATAAGATTGATCTGAAGAGCTGGTACACTCACTTGAGCCGCGTTTGGTCCAAGGACAACATATCTTCTCTGAAAAAAGAAGAATGGGAAATTGAGCTGTCTAAGCTCGATATTAGGAATGTTATTGCTCACGGGACTTATGGCACTGTATACAGAGGTGTTTATGATGGCCAAGACGTTGCGGGTAGCTTACTTTCCTTGCTTCTTCTTTTTTATTTTATTGATTATTTGCTCGCTATTTGTATCCATACATAACGGATTTAACTGAAACTTATGTCTTGATCTGTTGAGTTTGTTATCCATGGTTTCCTCTCTGTATAAATTTCACTTTACATGGAACGCCTTATTCAAATAAGTTTCTCACCTACTTTAAATTTAGTTTACTTCACATTAATATAAATTGTTTGCGAAAGAGGTTATATTAATCCATACTATATACAGTCAAAGTTACTATCAACTCATAGTGTCATCAATCTACAAGTTCCAGCTTGTGAAGTTGTAGGAGTTTGAATAGCTGTGTCATACAGAGTGCAGTTAGTTTGGCGAATTTCTCACACACAAAGCACTTCCTACGAAACCAGCCTCGTGCTCTAGAAACTAATTTCGTATAAAAATCTAATTGCATCTCTGGCCAAATTTTGGCCATTTATCAGTGCGATGCCGAAGATTTTGTGATCCCTAGCCAATCCTAAGTGGCTGATACGGTACCGGTATTGTTGGGTTGCAATATTAGATTTCATTAGGATTTCATTTACAATGGCTGAACATATATCATCTCTTTTGAATTTAAATGTTGTTGTGAATAGTTCACTCGGAAACTTTTGCCCTTGCACATCTACTTGAGTTTTTGTATTGATTCTTATTAAATCTTTTATGGGGCTCACCTTGCTATCATTTTTGTAGTGAAAGTACTGGATTGGGGGTAAAATGGTATGCAAACAGCTGCTGAGACTGCCGCTCTTCGGGCCTCGTTTCGCCAAGAAGTTGCTGTTTGGCACAAGCTCAATCATCCGAATGTTACAAAGGTAAATAATTCATGCATATACTCTTTTGGGCTAGCTTGCTACTGATTATGATATTAAGTTTACATTCCTTTATAAATATGATTTATATATAACATATTTATCACATCTGAAATAAAAAATATTTACAACTATATACAGCTGTTTCTAGTATTGTAGTGTGCCGGCATCTTTATATGCGTTTTCCTTGATACAACTATGATTTTTTTTCTCTTTTTTTTGGCATTAATCTTGACATTCTGTAGTTGTGATCTTTTTCTGCCGCAGTTTGTGGGGGCTTCAATGGGAACCTCAGATCTTAAAATCCCTACTAGAAGTACATCAGAAGAGCATCCAGCTCGAGCTTGTTGTGTATCTTAATTGAGGGAACTTAAAGAACTATCTGATCAGGAACAGACGAAAGAAACTTCCCTTCAAAGCCGTCGTTAAACTTGCACTGGATCTTGCCCGAGGGTAATTTCTTTGAATCGGAATTTTCAACAATTTTATCGTTAAGATGCAACGTTCCCAACCCACTTTCATGAACCACATTTGCAGTTTGAGTTATCTTCACTCCAAGAAGATTGTGCATCGAGATGTCAAAACAGAAAACATGCTTCTGAATTCTCAAACAACACTCAAAATTGCTGACTTAGGGGTTGCGCGTGTTGAAGCTCAAAATCCCAGGGACATGACTGGGGCTACTGGCACCCTTGGTTACATGGCCCCAGAGGTATTTACCATTTACACATCAATATCATGTTACTCTGAGTCTGAGCCTCCGAAACACATATCTGACGATTTTTTTGTTGCGCTGTACGAAGTGCTTACAATTGATCCAGTAAATTAATAACATTATTTTTGCACAGGTCCTTGATGGAAAACCATACAACAGAAAATGTGATGTTTATAGTTTTGGAATATGCTTATGGGAAATCTATTGCTGCGACATGCCCTACCATAATCTCAGCTTTGCAGAAGCCTCATCAGCTGTCGTCGCTCAGGTTAGTTCTCTAAAATAATTCCTAGTGACAATGACAAGTATATTCTTCTGATCAGTACATATATACTAAAATCCGAGCAATCTTTATTTTTCACCCATCTAAATTTCCTAGCCATTTCGGACAAGGATTGATCTTTATTATTCTACTGGAACAGCACCTGCGCCCTGATATACCAAGATGCTGCCCCACGGCGTTTTCCAACATATTGAAGAAATGCTGGGACACCAACCCTGACAAGCGCCCAGACATGGAAGAGGTGGTCACTGGTCAGGCTGCTAGAAGAGATAGACACCAGCAAAGGAGGCCGCATGATACCTGATGGCCAGTCCTCCAGCTGCTTATGTTTTGGCCCAAAGCGCGGCCCCTGATTCCATTCACTCCCCAGCAACTCCAAACCATTTTGCTCTGCCAATTTTCACCATAGTTGAACTCAGCACATTCTGCATTCCAAACAGAATCCTCATTGGTCACGATGTTCAAATCGTCAGTGTTCTAAAAACGGCCGCCTAGACCTCCTAGGCGGTAATTTTTTAGTATTCGTTCCGTTTTTACAATTAGGCGGATGGAGGATATTAGGCGGCGCCTGGGCGGTCTTGGCGGAGCCAGGGCGGTGTAATCGGCTTCTGGGCGGTTTAATCGGCTTCTGGACGGTCTAAATCGGTTTCTAGGCGGAATGGTCAATAGTCAAATTTGAAGGGCTTATTTGTTAAATTTTAAAAATTAATTTATTGAAACTAGGGATTTGGATTTCAATGCTTCGATTTGTATTGTTTCTGATGTATGGTTCTTATTTTTCATAATTTGGATTTGATTAAATGTTCATATTTCTTTGCAATGTGCATGAAGCCATGAACTGATTAGAAGTCTACATTCTGGAGAATATAGAAGAAGAAGTTTGTATATTAATTAATGTATATATAATTATATATTTTAAAATATTAAAAATTTAAAACCGATTAATTCCCGATTAGGCCTCGATTAATCCTTGGAGACCTTTTCCGCTCGACTAGCGCCTAGCATTTTTTACAACCTTGCAAATCGTACAAGATCACAGCACAGAATCATCATTCTCAAAATGTTTGAGCTCTTGGTTGCCATTCCATCGAGTGTGCAAATTGTTTCTTCATCTACATCTGTCTACTGATCATTTCTCTCGTTTATATATTTGTTATTTTTATATTTTGTGAAGTCAAGGGGTCCAATTATAGATGATAATATGATAAATTGTTTTTGATTTGGCCTTGGAATTATATGAGAAGTGAGAATTTTTTCTAATCGTTGGATTTTATATCTAATAGTCCTTATTTTTCTGTTACGGCTTTTTTACAAGATCAGGGTTCGAACCCTTAATCTTGTCATTACAAGTCAATGTGTTCTATCAACTCACCCACCATCTTGTTGGCGAAAAAAAAAGATTTAATTTTTTTCCGTTCAAACATATTTCATGCCAATTAGAACACGAATTTTGTAAAGTTCGTTAATTGTAGTGCATAATTCTCGATAAATATGTCCGAACTTCAACATCTGAACACAAATTTAATGAAATTCGTAATTCATAGTGCATAATTCGTGACAAATATGCCCTAACTTTACCGATTGAACATGAATTTTATAAAGTTCGTAAATCGCACTGCATAATTTGCGACAAATATGCCCGAACTTTACCAAATGAACACAAATTTTGTAAAGTTCGTAAATTGCAATGCATAATTCGTGACTTAGTCATCACGAACCTTTAGTATTGAAATCACGAATTTGGCCAATCCCGACTGCCTGAAGTATTATCGGCCAATATAGTTCGTCGTTCATTGAGAGTAAACGATTTGAAGTGATTGCGTTACCAGTTTGTAGATAGATTTTTGGGATTTTAGGTCGTGGATTCGTTTGCGATTTGGTCGAGATTAAGGTGAATCAAATATTTTATTAGATGGCAGTGCCCTTTTACGTATTTAATCGGATACATAAACATTAATTAGGGTAAATCTGACCATAAATCTAATGAAATCTACGAACCAAAAAAGTACTCACTTCTCATAAGATTTATGCTTCTTATGGGATCTCAACCCTTTATGCATACACATAGACTGGTATTACACATTTTATCATGCGTGTCATAGTTAATTTGTTATTTAAAATATTATGTAATTTTTTATTACAAAACAGCTAAAGAGAAACTAACAAAAAGGAGAACCGAGCAAACTAAAGACAAAACTAACACAAATCAAACAGCAAACGCAGCACAGCCGATAGAGAATCCCATGTTATCTCTAAGGTTTTGCATGCCGATTTTATGGACCAATTTTAAAAAGAGAGTTACGGGAAGTGCCTTTGTAAATAAATTTGCTAGGTTTTCACAAGAACAAATCTGACAAATATCAATCTCTCCATTCTTATGAAGTTCCTGTAAAAGGAAGAACTTTGGTAAGATGTGTTTCGTTCTATCTCCCTTTATCTAGCCATTTTTAATTTGAGCTATTCAATCAGCATTCGCTTCAAATAAGAAAGTAAGACTTTCTTTGTTGCCTGAAAGATTGATCCTCTGATATGATGGATTCAATACCTCAGTCACACACAGTCACGACTTGTTTCATGAAGTGCTACTATTTTCAGAATGATAAGAAGAAGTGGTTGTAAGGGCATCCGCAGTAAAGGGAGCAATAAGCAATAATAGAGAGACGCTTATTGCTCTCATGCAGCAGGTGAGCAAAAAAAAGAGCAAAACGCAATACTTGATAGGTGAGCAATATTGGAGAGGGTAGTGGAAAGTAAAGCAACACGTGGGGTCCACTTAAATATATGAAGATAGAGAAAATAAAATCTAATTTTTGTTTGTTTTGAAAGAAATAAAAATCAGAAATGTCATAAAATGAACGTTGGAAGGACATCCAACTATCTAAATTCAAAACCAAAAAATAAAAATATTTTGAAAATAAAATAATCAGAAAATTAAAAAAACATGAGATAAAACAAAAATGAAATAATAGAAGTGATAATGCCGAAAAATGGAAATGGTTGTGAGTATTGTTTTTTGCTTTCATTGCTGCGGAATAAAATATAAAGAGGTTTTTATTTTCGCTCTTTGCTCTCTTGCTGCGTTAAAATATTTAAAGCAAAGATCAATTTTTGCTCATTACTTTTAGCTCTGGTTGCTACATGATTTTTTTATGGAAAGATGCTATATTTGCACATTGCTCATTGCTTTCTTACTGCGGATGCCCTAAGGGTTTACTTGGTAAAGCGCTAAGATAAAGCAGTATCACCATATGTAAACACATAACCCGTTTATGATCACGCTATATGAGAGTCATATAAATACCCGACTCCAATTAACCTTGATTTTGAGCAATTTGAATAAATAAGCTCATATCAGTTGTTCCTCAAAGCTATCTTAAAATCTGCTCAACACGGTTCAATGTCTTCGAGTTGGAGAAGAACTACATGTTGCCAGTAAATTAATCGAAAATGCAATATCAGGTCGTGTATAATTAGCAAGATACATTAGTGCTCCAATTATCAAGTCGAAAATGAATTTACGATATCCGTCAATGGAGTCCTTCGAAAACTGACTAACTCAGAAAAAATTCGGAATGTTATCGCATCCATGACCAGTGAATATGTCTCTTCATAATCAGTGACTGGTCTTTGCGAGAAGCCTTGTGCTAATAATCGTGCTTTATATCTTACAACTTAATTAATCTCATTTCGTTTATACACAAAGACCCATTTTTAACGAACAGGTTTGACATTCTCGGGTGTTAGGGTAATTTTTTGAAAGACTTGGCAATTTTCAAGTGAATTTAATTCTGCCTCGACAACACTACCATTATCTTTCACTTTTCGAGTATCTTTCATGGTCCATTGATTAGGACCCTGCTTATTATGTTCGTTAGAATTAACCTTAGGCTTGTATAGTTGAACTATTTATAAAGTTTCAACATAAAGTTTATGTAGCTTTCTCCTATATGTGTAATGCGTCCGAGTCAAGAAGTTGGCTCCCGTTTAATTTTAAAATGAAATATTAATTTTTGTTTTTCATTTAGATAAAAATTGTTTTTAAATATAATTTACATAAAAATTATTAATAAATTGATTATTTTATAATATTAATTAAAATAATACTTTATAGGTCCAACCCATGTGTCAAACTCATGGGTTGGACCCAACCCACCGACCCAGCTCGATCCATCGCATTTATGATGGGTCCACTTACAACCCGTGGGTGGGGTCCAAATTTTTTTCTTCAACCCAACTCGTGGGTCGATTCGTTACTGTTTGGACCCAGCCCGAACCCACAAAAATTACACTGTTTCGACCCAGCCCGACCCGTGGCCCAACCCGCTTCCATCTCTAAGAATACCCCATTTGAGTTAATATGTCCATTTTTTGACCCACTTCCATCTCTAAGAATACCTCATTTGAGTTAATATGTCCATTTTTAAAAAAATCGGTACCACAGGAACCGGTTAGTTTGATTTGAACTGATACCAATTTTCCAGGGACCAGTATTAATAAAATTTGATGGTGTGGCTCATTTGGGGCTTACGTGGACCAACTGAGACAAGATCCAAGCTAACATGGCGTACATGTACATTACCGGTGCTGGGCAAACCGGTTTCTTAATGATACCGGTAGCCGAGGAACCGGTATCATCTGAGATACAAAATCGAGGGTTTTCTTGTTCTCGCCTAATCCCGGTGTGAGAGGTGTCAGTATGAATATATTATCGGTTCCCTAGGAACTGGTATCCCAGTTGGATACCATGTTGGCACTGATCAGTCGATGTTTCGACTAATCATTCGCTACATTCGATGAAGGATTTCGCTCATTCTCCCAAGAAATTGTCTATACTTGATGTCTTTCTCCAGTGTTTCAGGTAAAATCGACATGTCATCGCTCCTTGGAGTCGAAATGTCAAAAGAACGGAAAGATCGATCGAAAAAGGCCAAAACCGGAATTAAGCCAGCACTGCCCGTTACAAGCTCACCGGCCGTTATACACCAGGCTGTAACGGGTGTAACGGCTGTGTTTTCCCTCAGAAGATTTCAGACTGCCCGTTACAGACCTTGGTGACCGTTACACACAGGAGTGTAACGGCTGTAACGGGTATGAATTACATCCGTGGTTTTGGCTTCACCCGTTA
Source organism: Rhodiola kirilowii (assembly GCA_033675215.1). Taxonomy (NCBI): domain Eukaryota; kingdom Viridiplantae; phylum Streptophyta; class Magnoliopsida; order Saxifragales; family Crassulaceae; genus Rhodiola; species Rhodiola kirilowii. Next base: position 16,264,372 of record CM066201.1, read on the forward strand.
CAGCCGTTACAGCCGTTACAGCCGTTACAGGCTCGGCTGTAACGGAACCGTCGGCTGAAAATTACAAATTTGTTTCTAAATTCGATTTTTGGGCTTTTCGGCCTTTTTAGACGGTCTATATAAGAAAACACGAACAGAATAGACTGGTTGTTGCAACTTTGGAGAAGAAACCCTAGCTTGGAGAAGACGAAGCTTTCATCGTGAGAGATTTAACGAGCCACCGCGTCTTTACGGTTATTCGTTCTTATTTCTCTATACACTATTTTTGGTAAATCTACCATGAATAGTGAGTAGTCTCCTTATTCCGGGATCCTACGGATCCCGTGCTATGTAACCCTAACTCTCATGTGATCAATTAAAGTTATTATTTATGCGATTTGAATATTCAATTTCATTGTGTGCTTAATTTTATCGTTCTATGCATGTATTTACATCAAAGGGCATGTTTGCATTGATAGAACTATTTAGGTTATATGCCGAAAGGTGGATGGGCCCTAGGGATTAACCGGATTCGCATGAAATTGATGTTAGGTCATGTTTACATGATTTAATAGGAAAACCTTTAATTTAATAAATCGAAATCGTTGATAATCCGTGGATGGGCGGCGTTCAACGATTGAGATTAATCTAGACAATGATCCGTGGATGGGCGACTTGTCTAGTGTTATTTCGGTTTTATTCCATATTCGATAGCATGAATAATTAACGTAGAATGATTGCATGATTAGCGGGGTTAGCACGGGTGAAGTATGGATTCTGGAATTCTTTCTCTGATTAAATACAACCATTAATTTTCTGCAATTTACAAACTATCAAACCTTTGTCATTCGGAATAGCTAAATAGGTCACTTGTTACCTAGTACTCACACGCATTGCTCCTAGGATAGACCCTTGGCTTACCAAGGATTATAAATTTTGTTTGACTGCAATTTGACCCCTAAAACTAATACTTTGACAACTATAAAGGGTTAAAAATACGCGTGTCAAAATGGCGCCGTTGCCGGGGAGCAGCGTTTAGTGTGATATTAGACCTAACTCGTGTAGTTTAGACTATTCCACCTTACTTGATTTCTGATTTTTCTGTTGTGATTTCTTCGCTCACAATTTTTCTTGGTCTTTGCAGGTTCTACCTAGTTCATGCCAAGGAAAGCGCTCAAACAGAAAAAGTAGATTCAGATTTCAGACGACGAAACACCGGTCCAACGAAAGTTTAATCGTCAGGCCCAGAACGAAGCTCGGCAGCTACGAGCACTGAACCGCAACTTCGCAGCTATAGATATGAATCAGCACAACCCAGCTCTGCTGAATGGAGTAGTTGGGGATGACCCGCGACAGCCACCGCGAGTGCAGCAACCAGTGCGCAGAACTCTTGGGGATTACACTACTCCACGTGTCACTGGATTTCAGTCCGCTATTGCACCGCCTGGAATAGAAGCAAATACTTGGGAGCTGAAAACCGGCCTCATTCAAATGGTGCAGAATAATCAATTCTCAGGAAGGGTGAATGAAGACCCTCACCAGCATCTCAAGCGTTTCGTTCAGATGTGCAATACAGTGAAGACCAATGGGGTCCCTTCAGAGTCTTACTACCTCAGGCTATTCCCATTCTCACTATCCGACAAAGCCAGCAGATGGCTAGATAGCCATGCAGAGGGCATGTTTACTACATGGAATAGGCTGGCCGAAGCTTTCCTTCAGCAATACTTCCCACCATCAAAGACAGCTCATTTCAGGAATAAGATTATATCATTTCGGTCTATTGTTGGTGAGACTCTGTACGACGCTTGGGAGAGGTACAAAGAACTGACGAGGATGTGCCCACACCACAATCTAGAGCAGTGGATCGATCAAGGGATGCGCACCTTAATCAATCAAGCAGCAGGTGGGGGACTGAACCAAGTCCCGCTAGAAGACACCTATGAGATAATAGAGAGGGCAGCCCAAGATTACCATCTATGGACGAGTGACCGCGGCAATCCTAGGGACAGAAAAGGTGTGCAGGACCTCTGCCAAGCCGAGAGCACTAACGACATAGCTCGGTTGGCTGATACAATGAAAATACTTGCCACCGAGATTCAGAGTTTGAAGCTAGCAAACACCATGAAATCATCAGACGTTGCTCACATTGGCGTATACTGTCAGATTTGCGGCTCCCCTTCACACTATGCAGATGGTTGTCCGGTGATCGGATCAGATGATAATAGCGGAAACCAAGAGGATGCAAACTACGTCGGGCAGAATAATCAAGGGGCTGGTCCCAGCTATACGAACAGATGGGACAACCCGAACAGAAACAATCCTAACCTGTCTTACAAGCCTCAGAATCCGGCGCCTCAAGGCTTTCCATACAAACATCAGCAAGGCAGTGCACCGTATCAGCCACGAGGGCAATACAACAACCAGGCTCAGCAATTGCAGAATAGCAACTCCTACCAGCCAAGGACTCAGTACAATAATCAGTATCAAAATCAGTCGCAAGGGCAGCAAAATTAGAACTCGGGGAATTATTCGTACCAGCCGCAGCAGCCCAAGCAGCAAGAGTCCGACAACTCATCTGGCATGGAAGCCATGATGGCTAAGTTTATGGCAGATCAGGACAAGAAAGTGCAAGAACTCCAGAAGACGATCGACCAGCTAGTCACTCAGAACAGAATGCTAGAAACTCAGGTGGCTCAGCAAGCGAATTCAGCAACAAGGGAGCACGGAAAACTCCCCTCGAAGCCAGAGCACACTCCTCGGGAGTCTGTTAATGCTATCACACTCCGAAGTGGGAAACATCTTGAGATGATATCTGCCCAGGACACTCGATCAGGAGCAGAGAAATCAGCACTGAATTCTACACTTGATGAAGGAGAAACATCTAACGAAGCTGAAAACCGAGAAGAAAATGCTGCCCAGACAGTGGAGCCGGCTCCTTACAAGCCTCCAGTCCCATACCCTCAGCGTCTCAAGGGTGCTCGGAGAGACAAAGAGTTCATGAAATTCGTGGACAAGATTCGCACACTGTACATCACTATGCCCTTCACAGATGCAATCACGCAGATTCCAACATATGCCAAATTCATGAAGGAGATCATGACCGGGAAGCGGAAGATGGACGGAACCGAGACAGTAGCTCTAAGTGAGGAGTGCAGCGCCGCCATGCACGTGCCCATGCCGCCTAAGCTTAAGGATTCAGGGATTTTTTCTATTCCCTGTGATATTGGTGGTCTTACTATTCGTCGTGCATTGTGTGATTTAGGTGCTAGTGTGTCTATCATGCCATATTCTCTGTATTCTAAACTGAACTTGGGTGATCTCTGTCCTACTAACATCTCCATTCACCTTGCGGATCGTTCTTGTAGACTCCCGAAAGGGATTCTGAAGGACGTACCCGTTAAGGTGAAGAATATTTATATCCCTGCTGATTTTGTCGTGCTAGAGATATCAGAGGACACCGACATCCCGATTATACTTGGTAGACCATTCCTTTACACTGCTAGGGTTGTTATTGACATGGATAGGGGTTCTATAGCTTTTCGAGTTGGCAGCGAACGTGTTGTCTTTTATTTACCTGACATGTGCAGAACTCCTAGTCTTCTTGCTGATTGTGATGTGTTAGACTCTGCTGATGTCGATCAACCAATTTCACTAGCCTCTATTGAGTCTTACAAGGTTGTACCAGGCTGCCCTATACCGATGGATGTCTACGCCATGAGCATAGAGGGTGCGGACGCAGCTGATGCCGCAGGAGACACAGGTAAGGAATCTTGCACGGTAAAGCTGAAACCTCTACCTGCAAGTCTCAGGTATGAATTTCTGGGCCCTAACTCAACCTACCCGGTGATTGTTAATGCATCCTTGACTGATGTAGAGACCCAGAAATTGCTTGCTGTCTTGCGAGAACATAGACCAGCCCTAGGATATTCTATAGACGACCTCAAGGGGATTAGCCCAGATTTGTGCATGCATAGAATTAACCTTGAGGACGATGCTAGACCTAGTAGGGATGCCTTGCGACGTTTGAACCCCAAATTGAATGACGTGGTTAAGAAGGAAATTCTGAAATTATTAGATGCCGGCATCATTTATTCTGTTGCTGATAGTAAGTGGGTTAGTCCTGTGCACGTTGTCCCTAAGAAGGGAGGTTTGACTGTTGTACGAAATGAGCATAATGAATTGATTCCTACTCGTACTGTGACTGGTTGGCGTATGTGCATTGATTATAGGAAATTGAATAAGGCTACTCTAAAGGATCACTTTCCTTTGCCTTTTATTGATCAAATGTTAGAACGTCTAGCAAAGCATAAATTTTTCTGCTACCTCGACGGTTATAGTGGATTTTTCCAGATCCCTATACACCCCGAGGACCAGGAGAAAACGACTTTTACTTGCCCTTTTGGCACATTTGCTTATAGACGTATGCCCTTTGGTCTTTGCAACGCACCAGCCACGTTTCAACGTTGCATGATGGCAATATTTTCTGATTTCTTGGAACATACCATGGAAGTATTTATGGATGATTTTTCGGTGTATGGTTCCTCATTTGATTCGTGTCTCTCTAACCTATCTGATGTTCTTCGTCGTTGTGTTGACACTAACCTGGTTTTGAACTGGGAAAAGTGTCACTTCATGGTGCAGGAAGGTATAGTTCTTGGACACATGGTCTCTCACAGAGGTATCGAGGTTGATCGCGCGAAGGTAGAGGTGATTGAAAAGCTACCACCGCCTAAAGACGTAAAAGGGATAAGGAGTTTTCTTGGGCATGCTGGATTTTACAGGCGATTTGTCAAGGATTTCTCAAAGACAGCAAAGCCGCTCACTGATCTGCTTTGTCAGGAAGCTGAGTTTAAATTTACTGATTCTTGTTTAAATGCTTTCAACAACCTAAAAACTGCTCTTACTTCCGCTCCTATAGTGCAGCCTCCCGATTGGGAGCTGCCGTTTGAACTAATGTGTGACGCTAGTGACTTTGCAGTAGGAGCAGTTTTGGGGCAGCGCATCGACAAGAAACTACACGTAGTTTACTACGCCAGCAAGGTCCTCGCCGGAGCAGCAGTCAATTACACTACCACCGAGAAAGAAATGCTAGCTGTTGTCTATGCTTTTGAGAAATTCAGGCAGTACCTACTGTGTTCGAAGACCATAGTATACACCGATCATGCCGCTATCAAATATCTGCTGTCGAAGAAGGAATCCAAACCTCGTCTTATCCGCTGGGTCCTCCTCCTCTAGGAATTCGACATTGAAATTAGGGACAAGAAGGGTGCAGAAAATCTGGTTGCAGACCACTTGTCACGCCTCGAGTTAGGAGAGCTCGACCGCGAAGAGGACAAGCTCCCGATTAATGATTCTCTAGCAGACGAGCAGCTGATGCACATTGATGTGGACAACGTCCCATGGTACATAGATTTCGTCAACTTCTTGGCCTGCGGGATCCTTCCTCCCGACCTCTCGCACAACCAGAAGAGGAAGTTTCTTTCCGATATTAAAAGGTACTTCTGGGATGACCCTTTTCTCTATAGATTATGTGCTGACGGTCTCTACAGGACTTGCGTCGACGGGGATCAGATCCCGTATATTCTGGAACGCTGCCATTCATCCCAGTACGGTGGACATGGGGCTGGTTCGAAAACAGCCACAAAGGTTCTGCAGTCTGGTTTCTTTTGGCCTTCGCTCTTTAAGGATGCACATGAGTTCGTCAAAGCCTGTGATCAGTGCCAGAGGACTGGAAATATTTCTAAGCAGCAGGAGATGCCCCAGCAGAGTATTCTTGCAGTGGACCTTTTTGATGTATGGGGGATAGACTTTATGGGACCATTTCCATCTTCCTACGGTAAACAGTACATCTTGGTAGCAGTCGACTACGTTTCTAAGTGGGTTGAGGCAGTTGCTACTCCCACTTGCGACGCCAAGGTTGTTATAAAAATGTTTCAGAAGGTGATTTTCCCTCGGTTCGGAGTGCCCAGAACAGTTATCAGCGACGGTGGCTCTCACTTCAAGGAAAGAAATTTCGAATGTGTTTATTCCGCCATATTTTCGACATTTGTTCGGGACGAACAAATCCTAAGTGTGGAGTGTTTTGATCAGTCGATGTTTCAACTAATCATTCGCTACATTCGATGAAGGATTTCGCTCATTCTCCCGGCAAATTATCTATATTTGATGTCTTTCTCTAGTGTTTCAGGTAAAATCGACATGTCATCGCTCCTTGGAGTCGAAATGTCAAAAGAACGGAAAGATCGATAGAAAAAGGCCAAAAACCGGAATTAAGCCAGCACTGCCCGTTACAAGCTCACCAGCCGTTACACACCAGGCTGTAACGGGTGTAACGGCTGTGTTTTCCCTCAGAAGATTTCAGACTGCCCGTTACAGGCCTTGGTGACCGTTACACACAGGAGTGTAACGGCTGTAACGGGTATGAATTACATCCGTGGTTTTGGCTTCACCCGTTACAGCCATTACAGCCGTTACAGGCTCGGCTGTAACGGGACCGTCGGCTGAAAATTACAAATTTGTTTCTAAATTCAATTTTTGGGCTTTTCGGCCTTTTTAGACGGTCTATATAAGGAAACACGAACAGAATAGACTGGTTGTTGCAACTTTGGAGAAGAAACCCTAGCTTGGAGAAGACGAAGCTTTCATCGTGAGAGATTTAACGAGCCACCGCGTCTTTACGGTTATTCGTTCTTATTTCTCTATACACTATTTTTGGTAAATCTACCATGAATAGTGAGTAGTCTCCTTATTCCGGGATCCTACGGATCCCGTGCTATGTAACCCTAACTCTCATGTGATCAATTAAAGTTATTATTTATGCGATTTGAATATTCAATTTCATTGTGTGCTTAATTTTATCGTTCTATGCATGTATTTACATCAAAGGGCATGTTTGCATTGATAGAACTATTTAGGTTATATGCCGAAAGGTGGATGGGCCCTAGGGATTAACCGGATTTGCATGAAATTGATGTTAGGTCATGTTTACATGATTTAATAGGAAAACCTTTAATTTAATAAATCGAAATCGTTGATAATCCGTGGATGGGCGGCGTTCAACGATTGAGATTAATCTAGACAATGATCCGTGGATGGGCGGCTTGTCTAGTGTTATTTCGGTTTTATTCCATATTCGATAGCATGAATAATTAACGTAGAATGATTGCATGATTAGCGGGGTTAGCACGGGTGAAGTATGGATTCTGGAATTCTTTCTCTGATTAAATACAACCATTAATTTTCTGCCATTTAATTTTTGCAATTTACAAACTATCAAACCTTTGTCAATCGGAATAGCTAAATAGGTCACTTGTTACCTAGTACTCACACGCATTGCTCCTAGGATCGACCCTTGGCTTACCAAGGATTATAAATTTTGTTTGACTGCAATTTGATCCCTAAAACTAATACTTTGACAACTATAAAGGGTTAAAAATACGCGTGTCAGGCACTGATGGTGTTTGGCTGATCCGCTTAGGCCCTAAACCGAGCCATGTCAGCAAATTTTACTAATACCGGGTCCTGAGAAGCCGATATCAGCTCAAATCCAAATAACCGATTCCGTGTGTACTGGTATTTAAAAAAATACATATTATCAGTTTCAGGGGAATCGATATCAACTCACAGATAGTGTATTTTGGAGATAATGAGTGTGGAAAGTGGGTAGAATATAGAGAAAGAAACAGTTCGTCGACGCCATAAATCCACTCAGCACAGCCCTCTGTTTGTCCTTCGTTTGTTGCCGCCGTCCGGCTTGCCATAGCCCTCCACCGCTCCCTGCCGAGGCCGACTGTCCCTCCACGGCTCCACCCGATCGACTGCATTTGTTGTCGTATCATTCCATGCCAATATGCCATCCGCCGGCTCGTCTCCGTTCCTCTACCACCCCTTGCCCCAGCCGATCCCTGTGTCAGACTCTTTCTTCCTGAGCTGCTCCCTGTTCGATCCCAGGTTAGATTCACGAGTCAATTTTTTCAAATTTAGAGCTGTAATAGCGAATTATAGGTTAAGATTATATTTATTGATTAAGCAAAAGATAAAAAAATGTTCAAGTGTGACTCATAGAACCCTAGGTTCACACTCAATCCAAATTATACAAATTGAGCAATGAAATTTGAATTAACAAGAACTGGTACTTCTCTGATCAAAAATGAACTAAAGCCCTCTATCAACATGCGACAATCACCACCGGAATCCCTTCGAAGGAATCGAGTCCCAGCTGCTATCCGGTTGGCTTATCTCTGATGAAAGCTTGCAATCATTGCAACGATTGTCACCACTTGACCTCGAATCTTTCTCGGTCTGTTAATCTCTGGCACTCTGTGTTTGCAATCGCTCAAAATCGCTCTCAATTGAAAAATCCCAAAAACTGAAGAACCCTAAACTGGATTCCGGGCTTTTAAACGAACCACGCGAAGCTCCAAACGCTATCGTTTAGCTGTAACGATCATAACGATCGAAGGTGCGTTTCAAGCTTTAATAGAACGTCATCGTTTTGCGCCTCAACCGAGCTCGCTTTTCCATCTTTGTCGAAACGCTGTCGTTTCTCCTCGAGCTTGCTCCAAGCGACGTCGTTTGATCCTCAATGTAGCCTGAGCTGAAACCGGTTTGGGACTAAACCAAAAAACCTGCATTTGAGCCCAATAGTACCAGCACAAAACACCAGCTTCCCAACACACATAACTCATTTATATTTGCTCAATTCATATATGCTCAATCAGCAATGTTAGGATTATAAACTCAACAAATGCCCTCCTAGTCCTAACATAATTAATCTTAACCAATGAAGGACTAAAACCAGAACTAAAATGAAAAAATGGACTGAACAAAAAGAGAACTGGACTTGAGGAAAAATACATGACCTTACCATTCCAAGCCAGCTTCAAGTTCAAGTCACTGAACCAATGTGTAACATGTCTCCGCAAAAACAAAACTTAGCAGCAGTGACAATTTAGTACCAAGGTCTGCTGGATTTTTTTCACCTAGGATTTTCCTGATTTCAAACTCCTTAGACTCAATCATGTCCCTTATGAAATGATATCTAACATCAATATGTTTAGATCTCTCATGATAAACTGGATCTTTACACAAGCACAAGGCACTTTGGGAATCCATAAATATAATAGGCAAGTAGGCATACTTATCAATTTCTTTCAAGATACCCTTCAACCAAATGGCTTCCTTGGATGCCTCACTAGCAGCTACGTACTCTGCCTCAGTAGAGGAAAGAGCCACAATGGGTTGCAACTGTGACTTCCAAGAAATACAATTTCCTGCCCCGAGTAAAGAAAAAACCAGTGGTGGATTTCCTTTTATCCTTGTTACTTGCATAATCACTGTCAACATAACCATATAACTCAGTTTTAGGAGCATGTGAACCATAAATCAGACCTAGATTCTTAGTACCAGATATGTACTTAAGCATATACTTCATGGCATTCCAATGTTTGTCCCCAGGGTTGGACATAAATCTGCTAAGCACACTAACACCAAAAGCAAAATCTGGCCTGGTACAAAGCATAGCATACATGATAGAACCAAGAGCCACATCATAAGGTACTTTACTCATTTTCTGTTTCTCAACATCAGTTTGAGGACAATCACTCTTAGACAATTCAAGATGCCCTCCTAAGGGAACTAGGGAAGGCTTAGCATTTTTAAGTTGAAACTTATCAAAAACTTTGTCTAAGTAGTCAGTTTGAGATAGAAACATGAGCCTTTTAGTTATGTCTCTTACTATCCTAACACCAAGGATTCTTTGAGCAATACACATATCTTTCATTTCAAAATTCTTTTTCAGATCAGATTTAATAGCATCAACAACATTTCTAGACTCAGAAATAATAAGCATATCATCCACATAAAGGAGCACAAAAGCAGAGAATTTGGCATTCATACCTTTCAAATAAAGACAATGATCCTATCTGCTTTTATAAAAGCCAAGCTTAGTCATGCAAGAATCAAACTTCTTGTTACACTGCCTAGGGGATTGTTTCAAACAATAAATTGATTTTTTCAGACAGCAAATAAAGTCAGGGTATTTATTATCAACAAATCCCTTAGATTGCTTCATAAAAATAGTTTCATCAAGACTACCATTCAAGAAAGCAGTTTTGACATCCATTTGATCAATCTCCCAATCATAAACAGCAGACATAGCAAGCAACAGCCTCATGGTTTTATATTTAACAACTGGAGCAAATATGTCATTATAGTCTATTCCCTCTTTTTGGGAAAAACCTTTTGCAACAAGCGTTGCTTTGAACCTGGGAGGTTCAGCACGGCTGTTACCATCTTTAAATCTAAAAATCCATTTATAATCTATGGCCCTAGCATTTTTAGGCAAAGCGACTAAATCCAAAGTATCATTATCATGCATAGATTGTATTTTCTCTTGCATAGCATTAATCCAATCAGGTGCTTGTCTAGAAGTAACAGTAGATTCAAGAGTTTCAGGCACATCATACTTGACAGTTTCAGACACAAGAAGAGCATATTCAAGCACATTTGTAAAACTGTCATTGTACCTTGACAACACTGCCTTGTCGCGAGGCAATGTGTACAAATGAATTTATAAGTCCGCTACTCGTGACCTTACTACTGGGTAGCAAGTGGTAAGTAGGGGTCGAACCCAAGGGAATTAGGGGGATAGCTATTCTTTGAGGGAATTGTACAGCGAGGGAGCGTGTTTTAGGTTGATTGAGGTTTTAGTGCGGAAAAGTAAGTGATTGGTTGGTTGGTTGTGGTTTTTAGTGCGGAAAAGTAAATGACAGAAAATGTAAATACTGAAAATAAAAGAGAAAACTTACAGCGGGTGATGCGTGATTGGCATGTCCTCCGGAAGGTGAGCAGTTTATAGAGAAATTTATACTAAGAAAGTAAATGCAGGTGGTGTTTAAATTTAAGAAAAGCATTCGGTTTTGGGGGCCTTGTATCATAGCCTGTTTATCATTGACCGCTAATGATCATACTAAGTGTTCAAAGATGAATCGAGGCTATTTCTAGCACAAGACTTGCAACATCGTTTAGAACACTTGTTCTACTTAGACTAATTCCTCCTTTCGAAGTATCTTAGCCTTATGTGCATCCATTTGATCTTTCAGTTAAGATCGACCAAATGGTGTTTTAGATAAGTCGAACTCCTCAGATAAGCTTTGCCCGCTAAAGCATCCACTTACCTGAGTATGTTCACGAACTCCACGGAAGAGCTTTGCCCGTTAAAGCATCCACTCAACCTTGGAAGTTCTGACCTGATATATGGCACATAGAACAAGTTTCGAACACAAAGATGCACTAGGTGCAGGGTCTAAAACATTTTATAATATAAGTACACCCCTTCAACCGAATGAAGAGTTTAGCTACGAATATCCATAGAGGTGGATATCATAGCTAAGTACTTACAGTTTTTGAAAGACAGTAAGTAAGGGAAAGGGGTGAGTACTTCAAGAACAGACAAGAGTACTCGAGAATAAAGAAAAGCTTAAGTACTCAAGAACCGACAGGAGTACTCAAGACCGAACTATAATACTCAAGAACCAACAGGAGTATTATATTAAAAACCAAACTTACAAATGCCAAACTTTCTAGAGAGAGAAGTGTTTATGATTTTTGGGTTGATACAAATGAGAGGGGAGGCTCTATTTATAGCCATGGGAGGAGGAGATGTGTGGAGGAGAGGAGGACACTTGGCAAGCTCTCCATGGAGGAGCCAAAGCCGCCGGTTGGAGGTAAGGGGAGGAGGAGCCGCCGGTCATGGAGGGGAGGCGAGGGGAAAGCCACCCCATGAGTCATCCTTCTTCCCCAAGTAGCCGGTCATAAGGGCAAAGGGAGGAGTTTTGTGTGAGTTTTGTGATGTTTTCACAAAACTATCGGTGTATTTGAGCTCCGGACTGACTTTGATTGCTCTTCGGTTTGATTTGTTTTGAGTGATTCCATGTCTGGATCTTGAGATTTCTTCAGTCGGCGTCTGATCTTGACCTCGGAATGACTCGTAACATCTTTTCTGCGTAAGAACTCCTCCTTAGCGTGTATTCTCTCTAGTCTCTAAAATGCCCTGTAGATAAATATCGGAACTAATAAGCAAAAGTTAAATAGACAAACAGTCTAATTTAGTGGGTTTAACTGTGTTTTTGATTCGTATAATTATGGTCCATCAGATCACCCCACACTTTTAGTTGTTCGTCCCGAACAATGCTATTAAAGGGCGGCACTAAGTATGTTTTTAAAATATGAAAGTTAGACTGTGGGACTAGATTTATCCTAATTCATGCATTACTTACTTATTACCAAATTGAACTGTGTAAATAAATAGAAGAAACTTGATACTTGTACCTCCGTGCTGAGATGCAAATTATTTTGGATGTTTCGAGAGATAGCCCTTTTTAGGCACCTGGACTGCAATCTCGGGACCGTCTCGCACTATATGGTTTTCTTGTAGCTTTCTCTAGCACGTGATTCGGTTCGGGTTTCAATGGTTTGGTCTTTGATTTTCTTTTGGCGAGGGACAGCTTTTGTAGTGAATCGGCCTTTGGCCTTTGATTTGACTCTTTGAGTACTTCACTTTTTGTTCGGTTAAAACCTTCACAATTTTGGGCCTTTGGCCTCTTGATTTGCTTCTTTGAGCTTTTTGCTTCTTTGTGACTTGCTAGTCCATTTTCTCAAGCCTTTTTGGGAGGTCCAATCGTCGCCCGCGAGCATATGGAAATACCTCCCCGCTCCTCTCATCCTTGTCGTTTCACGCGGGTCAAGATGAGGGTCGCTCGTCTATTTTCTCGGCTACTTTGACTAGAGATACGACGGTCTGATTCCCGTCCTCGTTTTTCTTTTTGCATAAACACTGCATGTCGGAGATGACTTCAATCTTCACTGAAACCCGAAGTGCAGCCTCCACTGACTTCGAAAACCATATAGTTAGATTCGATCCTTCGAGTGCTTGCCAAGCCTCTCTAGGGCAGTTTATGTCAACTCCACATCCCTAGTTTATCTCAGCACAAAGGGACAAATGAGAAGTTACATTCTAAGTTTTTAAACAGTTGAATTTTCACAAGGTTAATGCATGAATTATGATCTATCTTTTTCACATTCTTAAGTTCATATTTTCAAAAAGATAATATTAAGGGAAAAGGAAAACATGTTATTTATTTACAAAGGTGGTTCTCACCCCACACTTTTGAACGAAGGCGTGCCTTTCAGCACAACTTAGTTCAAAAGCCATGCAAGCAGACATTATGAGAAGGAAATGACATTAAGGAAAAGGGAAGAACAGAACTCCCTTTATTATGTCGAATGACATGGCTCGAGGCTGGATAATCTAGGGAGTTCGGCTGGGGCCTTGAACTCTTGGCATAGGCCTGGCTGGCTTAATGTTGCACCCAAGTCCGATTCCTGAAATAGTCATTTCTTCTATGCACCAAGTGGGTAAGAGCGACTTACGGAAAAAACTAAATGACAGAAAAATAAAAGACAGAAAGTAAGATAGGCGTCGGGTTACCTCCCGACCAGTGCCTTTGTTTAACGTCGTTGGCTCGACAGTACCTCATTCCTGGATCACTGGTTTGGATCCCATGGGTGGCTTAGGTCGTATTTCGCCACTGTTCCAGTGTTGATTTTTGCCTTGCCTTTCCCCGATTTCTTGTGAGATGATGTGCTTGGGTCCAGTTCCATGGTTCTGGTGGTTTCTCCTTCCAACGTCTCTGAGAAGGTGAGGGACCCTTTACTACTAGTCTCTTGAACTGGGTTTTCTGGTGTTTAGGGCTGCCTTGTCCAGTCATGGCGAAAACATGCTCCATCGAGGAGTCATTCTGCTCAGGCCCTTTTCCCATCCTCCTTCTAGCCTCTTCATTGATCACATAGTTTTCAGCGATTTGCCTATTGATCGAGGGGAAAAGTTGGGAAGCTTGCATCTTAAGGCTTGGTTCTGCCTCGTTATGTCCGTTTGTGAGGATATGGTCGTAGATGGTCTCGGAAGCTTGGGTGATGATAGCTGGGTATGGCTCGGGCAGCATGCTGGTGGTATTCTGGACTTCTTCCATTGCTGACACGGCATTCAGTTCCCATGAAGGTTTTTCCTCGTTGCTCCCGATACTTTCTATATCCCAATTTTCTGATGGCTCGGAAGTCTCTTCTGATGGCTCGGGAGTTTCTTCTTCGTCTGTCTCTGGACCAGCTTCTTCTATCTGCATTCCTCTGTCAGTTTGGGGTATTCGTTTTGTGGTTGCGGCCAGGTCATTTATGAGGTTCCACATGTCTGCCATGGTTAAGTTCCTGGCTGATCTTCTCATTGCTTCGTTAATCCTTGTCAGCTCATCGGCCCTCATCCCACGAAGAAATTTTTGAAGAAGAACTTTCTTCGTGAATCCATGGTGCGGGCAGCTTGAGACGATGGTGTCATAGTTCGTGTAGTATTCGTCCAAAGTCTCATCCCGGGATTGTTGAAGGCACATGATCTTCTCACGGGTTTTTTGGCGTAAGGATGGGGGGAGAATTCCTTCAGGAATGGAACGCAAAGGTCCACAAAATGTACTACACTACTAGCGGTTGATGTGTAATACCAGATCGTTGCAAAATTAGTTAAAGAAAATTTGAAGCATTTAAGCTTAAATTCCTCTAACATTTCATTTTCAGGTTTTATGTGTTGGCAAACGTGGTGAAAGTTTTGGCAGTGTTGTACTGGGTCTTCTCCATCCGTACCTCCGAACAGAGGAAGATGTCTTGTTGTCCCTGCATATGTAGTGGGTAGCTGATGGACCAAAGTTATACGAGTCAGAAACACAGTAAAACCCCCTTAATTAGACTGTTTGTCTATCTAACGTCTACGTGTTAGTCCCGATATATTTTCACATGGCATTTTAGAGACTGAAGTGAAAACACGCTAAGGAGAGGATTTTAAGCTGAAAAGATAACAAGAGTCAATCCAAGGTCAAGATCATATGCCGACTGAAGAAATATCAAGGATCCTGACGTTGAATTGACCAGAACAAATTAATCAGAAGAATCAGGAGTGGAGTCAAGACAGACCGGGGAAGGAACACATTGACAGTTTTGTGAAAAGACTGCACAAAACTGTACAAACTCACACATTGGGCAAGGATGACCGGCCACCACTCAAGGAGGTGGCCAAGGGAGGAGCTCCTCCCCCTTCCACCACAGGCAACCGGCGGCTCCTCCACCCATGGTGACCGGCGGCTTTTTGCTCCTCCACATGGCACCTCCTCCTTCCTCCTCTTCTCCTCCCTTGGATCAAATGCACATGTCCACCATCTCCACCACCCATCTCCTCCCATTTTGGCTATAAATACAAGCCTCCTCCTCCTCATTTCAACACACCTCAACTCAAATTCACTTCTCTCTCTAGAAGTTGTAATATTTGTAATGTTGTAATTTTGCTTTGGAAATAAAGGAAAGCTCCCTTGGCGCTTCAACGGTTGTAAGTTTCTCTTAGTATTTATTTATTTAACTGTTGTCTTTAATTTCCTTAGTATAATGTTTAGCGCGATGAATAGTAGCTAAATTAGTAGTTCGGTCTAAGGGGCGCACTTGTATTATAAAATGTTTTAAGACTATTAACTTAGTGTTTAGTCTTAGTATTCAAAACTTGTTCTATGTGCCATATATAGTCAAAGTTTCCAAGGTTGAGTGGATGCTGTAACAAGCAAAGCTCTTCTGTGGGAATTCGTGATCATACTCAGGTAGTGGAAGCTGTAACAAGCAAAGCTATCTGAGGAGTTCGACTCATCCTAAATCCCATCTGGTCGAGCGTAACTGTGAGATCAGGTGGATGCACCCAGGCTAGCATACCTTAGGGTATTGGCGCTAGACTGAAATAGAACAGGAGTTGCTTTAAACCGGTGTTGCAAGTCTTGTTCTGTAACTAGCCTCGATTCACCGTTTGAATACTTAGATGATTCACTAATGGTCAATGATAAACAGGATATAATACAAGTCCCCTGAAACCGAACATTTCTCTTAATCATTAAAATAGTAATTTACTTTCCAGTATTAAAATCAACCAACCAACCAATCAATCAATCAAAATAGCTGGTAGCTTTAAAACCAACCAACCAACCTTAAACACGTTCCCACGCTGCGTAATTCCCCCCCGAAGAACAATTATTCCCCTAGTTCCCTTGGGTTCGACCCCTACTTACCAAGTACTACCCAGTAGTATAGTTGCAAGTAGCGGACTATAAATTTATTTGCACAATCGCTTTGACGACGAGCGGTTCTGTCAGTAGCGTCATGAGAAGGGGAGGGAAAGAACAACTTATCCGACGGCTACTTCCCTGGCAACGGCGCCAACTTGACAACACTGCCTTGTCGTGAGGGAATGTGTACAAATGAATTTATAAGTCCGCTACTCGTGACCTTACTACTGGGTAGCAAGTGGTAAGTAGGGGTCGAACCCAAGGGAATTTGGGGGATAGCTATTCTTTGAGGGAATTGTACAGCGAGGGAGCGTGTTTTAGGTTGATTGAGGTTTTAGTGCGGAAAAGTAAGTGATTGGTTGGTTGGTTGTGGTTTTTAGTGCGGAAAAGTAAATGACAGAAAATGTAAATACTGAAAATAAAAGAGAAAACTTACAGCGTGTGATGCGTGATTGGCAAGTCCTCCGGAAGGTGAGCAGTTGATAGAGCAGTTTATACTAAGAAAGTAAATGCAGGTGGTGTTTAAATTTAAGGAAAGCATTCGGTTTCGGGGGCCTTGTATCATAGCTTGTTTATCATTGACCGCTAATGATCATACTAAGTGTTCAAAGATGAATCGAGGCTATTTCTAGCACAAGACTTGCAACATCGTTTAGAACACTTGTTCTACTTAGACTAATTCCTCCTTTCTAAGTATCTTAGCCTTATGTGCATCCATTTGATCTTTCAGTTACGATCAACCAAATGGTGCTTTGGATAAGTCGAACTCCTCAGATAAGCTTTGCCCGCTAAAGCATCCACTTACCTGAGTATGTTCACGAACCCAACGGAAGAGCTTTGCCCGTTAAAGCATCCACTCAACCTTGGAAGTTCTGACCTGATATATGGCACATAGAACAAGTTTCGAACACAAAGATGCACTAGGTGCAGGGTCTAAAACATTTTATAATATAAGTACACCCCTTCAACCGAATGAAGAGTTTAGCTACGAATATCCATAGAGGTGGATACCATAGCTAAGTACTTACAGTTTTTGAAAGACAGTAAGTAAGGGAAAGAGGTGAGTACTTCAAGAACCGACAAGAGTACTCGAGAATAAAGAAAAGCTTGAGTACTCAAGAACCGACAGGAGTACTCAAGACCGAACTATAATACTCAAGAACCAACAGGAGTATTATATTAAAAACCAAACTTACAAATGCCAAACTTTCTAGAGAGAGAAGTGTTTATGATTTTTGGGTTGATACAAATGAGAGGGGAGGGCTCTATTTATAGCCATGGGAGGAGGAGATGTGTGGAGGAGAGGAGGACACTTGGCAAGCTCTCCATGGAGGAGCCAAAGCTGCCGGTTGGAGGTAAGGGGAGGAGGAGCCGCCGGTCATGGAGGGGAGGAGAGGGGAAAGCCACCCCATGAGTCATCCTTCTTCCCCAAGTAGCCGGTCATAAGGGCAAAGGGAGGAGTTTTGTGTGAGTTTTGTGATGTTTTCACAAAACTATCGGTGTATTTGAGCTCCGGACTGATTTTGATTGCTCTTCGGTTTGATTTGTTTTGAGTGATTCCATGTCAGGATCTTGAGATTTCTTCAGTCGGCGTCTGATCTTGACCTCGGAATGACTCGTAACATCTTTTCTGCGTAAGAACTCCTCCTTAGCGTGTATTCTCTCTAGTCTCTAAAATGCCCAGTAGATAAATATCGGAACTAACAAGCAAAAGTTAAATAGACAAACAGTCTAATTTAGTGGGTTTAACTGTGTTTTTTATTCGTATAATTATGGTCCATCATACCTCCTATCAGGAATCCTATTTCTAGGTTCCTTATCTCTAGACAACACGTAGCCATACAAAGGATTGTCATAAACAACATGTTTAGCATCATCGGCAATATCAGTGGTTGAATTCTCAGGCTCAGCATGATCAATATTAACATTACCAACAGCAGGACCACTATTTTCAGCAATTCCAATATCAGAAGTGGTGTTGTTAGGCAGAGAATTTCTAACAACTCCCCCACCTAATTGGTGAGGGTGCTGACCTTCATGTTCAGAGTGAGGTGGTTGGGGTACACCTTGATCAATTTCATCTTGATCAGGCACATGAGTCTTAGGTTCCAGCAGGTAGGTTCTGGGCACAAAATCAGCTCACTGGAGTTTTGAGTACCTATCACTTGCTCATTTTCCGAGGTTAGCCTTGACTTAAAATGAAAATCACTTTCATTATATCTAACTGACCCAGAGATAATGACCTTGTACCCACAAGATTGAATTAAGAGTAATTTATACCCTTTAGTACCTTCAGGATATCCAATCATAACACACTTAAGGGCTCTTGGCTTAAGCTTTCTCTGACTTACATGAACATAAGTTGTACAACCAAAAGGCCTTTAGTATGATAGGTTTGGTTTCTTGCCATGCCATTTCAAATGGGGTCTTGAAATCTATAGCAGAACAAGGACTCCTATTCATTGTTATATTCCAACTTTTTCGCTATTATTTAAACAAACAAAAAAATCAGGCACCAATGGTAAAGATAAAGTAAAAGAAAATAAGATACGTGGAAGGTTTGAGATAAGGATGAGTTGGGATTTGGGCGTTCGGTTGAGAGATTATAGGACCCCAAAAAAAACAGTTTTATCTTTTGACACAAATCTTAATACGGATCTATATATAGGCGAATTAGGGTTTGTTTTGAAATCAAAAAAGAGAACGCAGCAGGAGAGATAGGAGCTCAGAGCGGGACGCATTATTGGTAAGTCAAGACGAAGTGAAGGGACAGATCGGGTGAACTTTCTGAAGTCTTTAGAAAAAGGTTGAGGACACTGAAAGAGTACGGTGACTTCACGAATACGGAGCGTCGAGCAAATTGATAGCAGTGCATACTATATCTGAATTGAGTTAGAAGTCGGTAAGTTTACATATATTTTATTATCGTATCGATTAATTATATATTAAAATTTATACTCGGTTAATGGCAAAAACGTTACGAGATCGAAACCCCTTTTCGTCTTGACAAAGACGTTAAACTATACGACGTGAGTAAATAATATGCTTATATTTATTTTATATTATCTATATATTAGTAGTACGTATAATACTACTTGGGTAAAAATAAGAGAAGTAGGGAAACGATATTTTTTCCCCTCGTCTTTACAAAGACGTAAGACATGTTATGAGATATATGATATGGTGACTACGTACTGATATACTTGTGGAGATGAGCTGACGTTGCACATGCATCATTGCATTCACGACATACATGACATGAGATGATTCTGGCGAGGCAAGGCGCGCACTCTGATATGATTCTGGCGAGGCATGGCCCGCACTCTGAGATATTCTGGCGAGGCTCAGCCCGCACTCTGATATGGTATGGACCGGCAGTGACGACTGCCCACAGACTCTGTGCATTCACGCATTTATATACGCATGTGATATATGGAGTTATTGATGTGATACGAGTATTTGAGCACATATGAAAAGTTGCATGGGATGTTTACGGATTCATATGTTTATGTGTGCATTAAATGATACAACTTATTAATATAATAAATGTTAAAAGGAAAAGACACGTATGGAAAATCAAACTCACGGTAATAAAGTGTATTATTTACTTACTGAATCCCCCCGACTCACCCCCATATTTTCCCTTAATTTTCAGATAAGTGATCTATTAGTTCGAGAGCTGTCATTCTTCTTCGCGCAAGAGTCTTCACGTTCACGTATGGTGCCATCCAGCTGATCAATTGTCTTTGGAAGTCTTTTAGTCTGTTCTCTTTATTGCCAATCATCCTTAGTGTCGCTCCGTGATACTTGAGCAGGACTTAGATATTGTTGTTTTGTTCCACTATTTTGTTATTCAGTTATATGTTATCATTTGTGAATTATTTATTAATATTTGTTAAGAAAGGTATAGAGGCTTGCTTGGCATTTGACATAAGTGTCAAGCGCCCGGTCTCGGCCTACATTTTCGTGTCGTGACAAAGTTGGTATCAGAGCCCTTAGGTCCTCATAGAACATGGAGCTAGGACTAGTAGAATTTTGATTATGGTAGTGAAGGGCCCCACCGCCATAAACGACGTTCTGCTATGACCTCTAGGAATCCTTCTCCTGTTTTTCTCTCATAAGTCAATTCTTTGATCCTCGTGTCTCTTTGATTTTCTAGTAATACAATTTCTCATCTAAGTTGTGATGGCATCAGTAATTGAAAATGAAAAAAAGGTGGTATTTTCTAATCGTTCGACTATTAGTCAAATTATTGACAGTTTAAGAGAGATCCTACTTAATATGTATAATGAAAGATCAAGTTCATAAGAATGATCTATGGAAGTTAATTACAACATGATTGTAAGATGAGAGTGATAAGAAAAGGGTGATCTGTGCACTGTTACATACTTCTGTTATATAGTAGTAATCATAATCCTTGTAAGGTTCACGACAAGTTGTAGATGTGATAATAATGACATGGGAAGAATAAAGTACGAAAGTAGATATTTATTGTGTTAATTATGCCAAAAAGATTGAACTGTGTTAAAAATTGCTATGGAGTTCACATGAAAAAGAGGAAGAAGATAGAGGTCTACGAGAACTGAAGATTCCAACGTTAAATGTTGCTATATCTGGTAAAACAGACTAGTTATATTGTTATGGCTAGTTTGACAGTGGTGTCTGAATAAGAAAAATGTCGAGTACGGAGGCTTCTCATTGAAATGATATGTTTATTCTCAGGCTATCAAGGATGTACCTTACGAAATAAATATATGTTATAATCGTAAAGTTAGGACTGTTACAAATTATTAGCCCTGGATTTATGTGATGAGGCAATCATATGCATGATTTGGATATCAAGTCAATTATATATGAGATATTGACGGTTCGTAGCGTGAAAATAATTGAAGTGGTTGATGGTGATATAAGACACAAGAATTCAGACGAATGCGACAAATAAGATATTTGCAATTGTCGAAGTTGGATTACTTTTGACAAAGATGTATAGTTTAGGTGATTTCGATGTTGCAAGAATGGCTTTGTCAAGACTTTTCACTCCAATGTGCTTCATCAATGTACTCGTGACTTAGGAAGATGGATAGATGGAGATAGCTAATTCACGTACTATCGGAAGTTGAGTAAGGACTTGATGAATAATAAGTATCCGTTGTTGGAGATAGAAGAGTAGTAAGCAAACTATCATCCCAACTTTAGATATGTGGACTTAGAGGACACTGTGCTTTAAGAGTTAATTGGAATGTGCAATTATACGATTTGGTTAAATTGTTTCTTAGGCTTGTTGTTGATGAAAGAAAAATAAGCATTTCTATTTAACATGTGATATGGAGTAGTCCTGAGGTTATCTGTGAAGAATCGTTTGAGATGAGTACTGATTAGAGTTTGCTTATAGTAACAGTTATCACTCTAACATCAAGATGATTCTTTTGAGGCGCTTCACGGCATGAGACGTAGGTTGCTATTGGGTGGTTTAACCTCGTGGAGAGTAAGTTACTGAGAATCGATTTGATATGAGACTTTACTGGCAAGGTTCGTTTGGTCAAGGATAAGCTGTTAGCAGCTCAGAGTCGACAAAAGTCTTATGCTGATCCCAAACGTAGAGAGGTGGAGTTCCAAGTTGGTTATCATATATTTTTGCGAGTTCTCCGATGGAAGGTGTTATGAGGTTCAGCAAGAAAGGCAAGCTCATTTCGCGATCCATTGGTCCATTTGAGATCTTGGAGATAGTTGGCAATGTAGCTTATAGATTGGCTTTGCCCCCGACATTATCTAGCGTACATCCAGTATTTCACATCTCGATGCTGCGAAAGTATATACCAGAACCTAGTCATGTATTGGAATACGAGCGACTACATATGGATGATACATTATCTTATGATGAGCAACATGTGGCTATTCTGGATCGACAAGTGAAGAGATTGAGAAATAAGGAGGTATTTTCTGTTAAAGTCCTACATAAAACTTTTACTGAGGCTGAAGCAACATGGGAATCCGAGAAGGACATTAAAGCGAGATATCCTCATCTTTTTTAATCTCAAGGTATGATCATTTAAAATTAGGGGACCAAATTTTTTTGAAGGGGGTACGAATGTTATATTCCAACTTTTTCGCTATTATTTAAACAAACGAAAAAAAATCAGGCACCAATGGTAAAGATAAAGTAAAATAAAATAAAATACGTGGAAGGTTTGAGATAAGGATGAGTTGGGATTTGGGCGTTCGGTTGAGAGATTATAGGACCCCAAAAAAAATAGTTTTATCTTTTGACTCAAATCTTAATACGGATCTATATATAGGCGAATTAGGGTTTGTTTTGAAATCAAAATAGAGAACGCAGCAGGAGAGGTAGGAGCTCAGAGCGGGACGCATTATTGGTAAGTCAAGACGAAGTGAATGGACAGATCGGGTGAACTTTCTGAAGTCTTTAGAAAAAGGTTGAGGACACTGAAAGAGTACGGTGACTTCACGAATACGGAGCGTCGAGCAAATTGATAGCAGTGCATACTATATCTGAATTGAGTTAGAAGTCGGTAAGTTTATAATATATTTTATTATTGTATCGATTAATTATATATTGAAAGTTATACTCGGTTAATGGCAAAAACGATACGAGATCGAAACCCTTTTTCGTCTTGACAAAGACGTTAAACTATACGACGTGAGTAAATAATATGCTTATGTTTATTTTATATTATCTATATATTAGTAGTACGTATAATACTACTTGGGTAAAAATAAGAGAAGTAGGGAAACGATATTTTTCCCCCTCGTCTTTACAAAGACGTAAGACATGTTATGAGATATATGATATGGTGACTACGTACTGATATACTTGTGGAGATGAGCTGAAGTTGCACATGCATCATTGCATTCACGACATACATGACATGAGATAATTCTGGCGAGGCAAGGCCCGCACTCTGATATGATTCTGGCGAGGCATGGCCCGCACTCTGAGATATTCTGGCGAGGCTCAGCCCGCACTCTGATATGGTCTGGACCGGCAGTGACGACTGCCCACGGACTTTGTGCATTCACGCATTTATATACGCATGTGATATATGGAGTTATTGATGTGATACAAGTATTTGAGCACATATGAAAAGTTGCATGGGATGTTTACGGATTCATATGTTTATGTGTGCATTAAATGATACAACTTATTAATATAATAAATGTCATAAGGAAAAGACAAACTCACGGTAATAAAGTGTATTATTTACTTACTGAGTCCCCCCGACTCACCCCCATATTTTCCCTTAATTTTCAGATAAGTGATCTATTAGAGAGCTGTCATTTTTCTTCGCGCAAGAGTCTTCACGTTCACGTATGGTGCCATCCAGCTGATCAATTTTCTTTGGAAGTCTTTGAGTCTGTTCTCTTTATTGCCAATTATCCTTAGTGTCGCTCCGTGATACTTGAGCAGGACTTAGATATTGTTGTTTTGTTCCGCAAACTATTTTATTATTCAGTTATATGTTATCATTTGTGAATTATTTATTAATATTTGTTAAGAAAGGTATAGAGGCTTGCTTGACATTTGACGTAAGTGTCAAGCACCGGTCTTGGCCTACATTTTCGGGTCGTGACATTGATCGAGTAAGAGGCAGTGATCACTGCCTCACCCCACATGGAATGTTTCATACTAGAATTGAAGAGAAGGCACCTAGCCTTCTCTAGCAGTGTTCGGTTCATCCTTTCAGCAAATCCATTTTGTTTTTGGAGTGCCAGGAACAGTTAGCAGTCTTTTGATACAATTTTCTTTACAAAACAAATCAAAGACATGGTTACAAAATTCTAGACCATTATCTGTTTTAAGGCTAAGCAATTTCAATCCAGTTCCACCTTCGACTAAGGTTTTCCATTACTTAAAATGTTCAAAAGCTTCATTCTTATAATTCAAAAGATATACCTAGACCTTTCTGCTATAATGATCAATTAGGGACAAGA
The DNA here is from genome assembly GCA_033675215.1 of Rhodiola kirilowii. NCBI lineage: Eukaryota > Viridiplantae > Streptophyta > Magnoliopsida > Saxifragales > Crassulaceae > Rhodiola > Rhodiola kirilowii. Next base: position 16,288,443 of record CM066201.1, read on the forward strand.
AGTAATACCTTCCTCCACATAGATCTACATGAACACACTCAAGGGGCTTGACAGCCTTCTAGTTAGATTTAGGAAATGGGAGAGCAGTGGACTTACTTAAACACACATGTTTCACAGAAAGTCAGATCAGCAGGGGAAATATTTGAAGTCCCAGATTATGCTAGAGTGCTCAATCCCTTATTTCCTACGTGTCCTAGTCTAGCATGCCATAATTTTGCTTCAGCAATATCCTTATCAGTGTGATGACTAACAAGATTCAGTTCATGAGAAGTAATAACATGGTAAAGTCCTCCCTTTTTGACAGCTTTTATAACTACCTTGTCATTTTTCAGAACTTCTTTAATTCCATGGCAAGTTTTAATTTTAAAAGCTTGATCATCAAAGACTCATTCAGATAATAAGTTTCTCCTAAGGTGAGGAACCCATCTATTATTTTGAATCACTCTAATGACACCATCATACATAATAAGAGGGACTGAACCAATACCTTTTATCTTCAAAGTGGTATGATCACCTAAAATAACTTCACCACCATCACACAGGGTTAAGGATTCAAATATTTTTGCAGGGAGAAGCATGCAGTGTACACCCAGAATCTAAAATCCAAGAATCAGTCTTTGGAGGTGGATATAACAAGCAGTTCATTTTTATATTGTCTGCCTTGTTCACAAATGTTAGAAAAACCATTTTGCTTTGTGTGTTGACCCTTATTATGTTCCCTATCATGTTGTTTCTTATTACAAGTGTTAGCATAGTGACCAGTTGATGGACCATAATTATACGAATCATAAACACAGTTAAACCCACTAAATTAGACTGTTTGTCTATTTAACTTTTGCTTGTTAGTTCCGATATTTATCTACAGGGTATTTTGGAGCTTAGAGAGAATACACGCTAAGGAGAGGATTTTACGCTGAAAATATATTACGAGTCATTCCAAGGTCACGATCAGATACCGACTGAAGAAATCTCAAGATCCTGACATTAAATCACTCAAAACGAATCCAACCGAAGTGCAACCAAAGTCAGTCCGGAGCTGAAATACACCGATAGTTTTGTGAAAACATCACAAAACTCACACAAAACCTCCTCCTTCCCTCCATGACCGGCGTCTATTGGGAGGAGGTGAGCTTGGGAGGAAGCTCTCCTCCATTGATGACCTCCAACCGGCGGCTTTGGGAGGCTCCTCCTCCTCCATGGAAAGCTTGCCAAGTGTCTTCTCCTCCACCACATCCTCCTCCTCCCTTAGGCTATAAATACATACCTCCACCCTTTGTAATCTTCATCCAAAATCATAAACACTTCTCTCTCTAGAAAGTTTGGCATTTGTAAGTTTGGTTTTTAATAAATAATACTACTGTTGGTTCTTGAGTATTATAGTTCGGTCTTGAGTACTCCTGTCGGTTCTTGAGTACTCAAGCTTTTCTTTATTCTCGAGTACTCTTGTCGGTTCTTGAAGTACTCACTCCTTTCCTTTACTTACTGTCTTTCAAAAACCGTAAGTACTTAGCTATGGTATCCACCTCTATGGATATTCGTAGCTAAACTCTTCATTCGGTTGAAGGGGTGTACCTGTATCATAAAATGTTTTAGGCCATATTTGAGTGCCTCTTCTTTGTATTCAAAACTTGTTCTATGTGCCATATATTAGGTTAGAACTTCCAAGGTTGAGTGGATGCTTGGAATGGCAAAACTCTTCCATGGGAGTTCGTAAACATACTCGGATAAGTGGATGCTTGGAATGGCAAAGCTTATCTGAGGAGTTTGACCTTTCTAAAACACCATTTGGTTGGTCGGGAATGACTGGTCAAATGGATGCACACAGGCTAATATACCTTGGAATGGGGTATTAGTCTAAGTAGAACAAGTGCTCTACGACCTTGGAATGGGCTAGACAGTGTGTGCAAATCGAGTGCTTGGAATGGCCTTGATACACGTTTGAATACTTAGAAGGATCACTGATGGACCACAATTGTATGAATCATAAACACAGTTAAACCCACCAAATTAGACTGTTTGTCTATCTAACTTCGATGTTTTAGTCCCGATACATTTCTACAGGGTATTTCAGAGCTTAGAGAGAATACACGCTAAGGAAGAGCTTTTAGCACAGAAAAGATATCAGGAGACAATCCAAGGTCAAGATCAGACGCTGAATGAAGAAATCTAAAGATCCTGACTTGGAATCATTCAAAACAAATCAAACCGAAGAGAAACCGAAGACAATCCGGAGCTGGAATACACCGATAGTTTTGTGCAAACTGCACAAAACTCACAACCACTCTCCTCATGCCACATGGACCGGCGGCTTTCTCCTCACATCCACCCCTCCTCCTCTCCCCTTCCTCCACATGTCACCGTCTCCTCCATCCATGCCCAAAGCCGCCGGCGGCTTTGCCTTCTCCTCTCCCCTTGTGACACTTGTCTTCCTCTCCTCTTCCCCCTATCTCCACCCTTGGATGCCAAACCACATGCCCTCATCTTGGCCCTCCATTCCCCTCCCCTTAGCCTATAAATACCAAGATCTCCTCCTCATTTCAAATCATCCCAAAATTGTGTAAAACACTTCTCTCTCTAAGTTTGTTACTATGTAAAGTTTGGTTTGATATCAATAAAAGTTCAGTTTGTTCTCAAATACTTTAGTTCGATCTTGAGTACTCCTGTTGGTTCTTGAGTACTCAAGTTTTCAGTTACAGTTCAAGAGTTACTCCTGTTTGTTCTTGAGTAATCTCTTTCTCTTCTCTCTTTACTCCTGTTTGTTCTTGAGTATTCTTTTCCAAATCCCCAAGTATTTAGTTATGATGTCCAACTCTATGGATATTCGTAACTAAACTCTTCATTCGGTTGAAGGGGAGTTCTTGTTTTATAAAATGTTTTACTTCGTTTAGTTTCTTTTCTCTGTATTCAAAACTTGTTCTATGTGCCATTTATAAGGTCAGACTTTCCAAGGTTGAGTGGAAGCTACGAAAGGGCAAAACTCTTCTGTGGGAAGTCGTGAACATACTCGGGTAAGTGGATGCTACGAAAGGGCAAAGCTTATCTGAGGAGTTCGATCTATCTTTAAAACCATTTGGAAACTGGACCAAAGGGACCAAATGGATGCACAAAAGGCTAAGATACTTCGAAAGGAGGAATTAGTCTGAAGTAGAACAAGGGTTTACAAACAGTGTGGCAAATTGAGCGCTACGAAAGGGCCTCGATACACGTTTGAATACTTAGAAGGGTTACTAAAAGAATGAACAGGATATAATACAAGGCCCCCCAAGACCGAATACTTCTCTCGCAATTACAAAACCCCTTTGTCTTTACTTTTATTGTTCAATCAACTGCAACCATCAACCGCTCACAATCCGGAGGACTTGCAATTCACGCATCACCCACTGTAAGTCTTCGCTTTTAATTTCAGTATTTACTTTTCTGTAATTTACTTTTCAGCACTCAAAACCAAAACCAACTAAAAAGTCACGTAGTTGTTAGCACTAAAACCTCAACCAACCTAAAACACGCTCCTTCGCTGAACAAATCCCTTAAAGAATAACATATCCCCTAATTCCTCTGGGTTCGACCCCTACTTACCAAGTACTACCCAGTAGTATAGTTGCGAGTAGCGGACTATTATAAATTTATTTGCACAAATCGCTCTGACGACAAGCGGTTCTGTCAAATTGGCGCCGTTGCTGGGGAATTAGCCATCGGATAAGTTGTTCGAATCAATACGCACTTCAAAACAACCATGTCTCGCGAAGAAAGCCACCATGACTACCAGGATGACGAAGAAATAAACCTGTACGATCGAAATGATGAGGTTCCATTCGTCGATGATCCGGAACAACTCATCAGAAACAGAAGAGCTCGTGATAGAGAGGCTGCCCGAAGAAACCAAGAACCACCCGAGGACCGAAACCCAGCTGGTCCAGTACAGCCCCCTAGATACCCACCATACCCTCAACCCCGACAAATGCCTAGGCAAGAACCTGTCTTCGACCCCTACTTACCAAGTACTACCCAGTAGTATAGTTGCGAGTAGCGGACTATTATAAATTTATTTGCACAAATCGCTCTGACGACAAGCGGTTCTGTCAATCACTAAAGGTCAATGATAAACAGGCTATGATACAAGGCCCCCGAAACCGAATGCTTTCCTTAAATTCAAACACCCCTTGCATTTACTTTCTTAGTATAAACTGCTCTATCAACTGCTCACGTACCGGAAGGCTTACCAATCACGCATCACCCGCTGTAAGTCTTCTACTTTTATTTTCAGTACTTTACTTTTCTGTCATTTACTTTTCCGCACTAAAAACCAAAACCGACCAACCAATCACTTACTTTTCCGTACTAAAACCTCAATCAACCTAAAACACGCTCCCTCGCTGTACAATTCCCTCAAAGAATAGCTTATCCCCCTAATTCCCTTGGGTTCGACCCCTACTTACCACTTGCTACCCAGTAGTAAGGTCACGAGTAGCGGAATATAAATTTGCTTTTGCACAGAGAACACCGCACCTTAACGACAGTGCGGTGGGCTCCATCAAAACTGGCGCCGTTGCCGGGGAATTAGCCGTCGGATAAGTTGTTCTTTCCCTTCCCTTCTCATTTCCTCATGACGCTACCCACTACGTATGCATGGACAACAAGACATCTTCCCCTGTGCCTCAACCGAACTCGCTTTTCCCTCTTCGTCAAAACACTGCTGTTTCTCCTCGAGCTTGCTCCAAGCGACGACGCCGTTTGATCCTCAATGGATGCTGAGCTGAAACCGGTTTGGGACATAACCAAAAAACTTGCATTTGCGCACCAAAAGTACCAGCACAACACACCAGCTTTCCAAACACATAACTCATTTATCTTTGCTCAATTCATATATGCTCAATCAGGAATGTTAGGATTATAAATTCAACAAGAGCGTTTGAACTATGTAGCACGGACACGCCATTTTTGGGCGAGTTGCCGTTTCGGACACTGCTGGAAACGGTCAATCAGTCAACAGGTTGATTTTATTGCAATCAAACCGATTTTAAGAACAAAATTGGACCTGGCTCAACCTCGTCTGTCCATTCCGCAACCCTAGCTCGCATCGCAACTTCCAAATTGGAAGTCAACTTGGGTCCAGAGCCACCGCCAGCCTTATCGGAGAGCTTCGAGGAGAAGATCGCGTCAATAGGAGGCGTGAACCCGGTGCTGGTCTTGCAGAAGGGATTGTACAAGACAGATTTAGAGAAACAGCAAAACAGATTTGCAGAAGGGAAGTTCCAATCGGGTCAGCGTCTTCGATCAGAATTTCCATCTGAAATCGCCGAACGCGTCTTCGATCAGAGCTTCCATCTGAAATCCCCAGCCGCGTCTTCGATCATCAGCATCCGCGTGAAATCGCCGCCGGACTGTGAGACTTATTTGCCTATTTGGTGAGTTGTGCAAGTAGAAGTGGAGATGAAATTGTATTGCGTCTTTTATGAATATTTATATGTATATAATCTGTAAAGGTAGACAAAGTCAGATTTGGTTTAGTCTTCGATTACCATGTGCCATGACTGACATCTCTTGTTGCTTATAACATGAAATTTAACGCGTATGTTTTTTCCGATTAAATTGAGTGAATTGAACTATACTTTAAAAAGATTCAAAGATAAAAGAGTGGAACATTAAATAATTGGAATGAAGATTTTGATAACACAAATTCATCTAATGAAATTGTAAAACACAGAAAGAAGATTAACTAAAATGAACTTATATGCATCAATAATTAAAGTTTATTATCAATAAATGACCTTCGTGATAGTTGCATACCACTCCGACATATTTACTCAATGGTCACATGAGAAAATAGTTGCTTTGACATTTCAATTACTGACATATAAATCAATCTCACACCCAAAAAATAATCAACCCATCCAATACAATAACAAATCCTTCTCATAATCCAATCATACATTATATTACCACTAAAAACAACTCATGGCAACTTGGAATTTGGCATTTTCAACTTCCACCACTACTGACTGATTCAACTGACTGTTTTTATTAAATAAAACTCATTTAATATTTATCAGATGTGTCCACTATGAATTAACAAAACTGGTTCCTGAATTACTCCTATTAATTAAGAAAACTTTGTAACTAATTATTCTGCCAGAGATGCTAAAACTAGAAAAGGGCCAAGTTATCACATCCCACACTAAGATTTGATGACTAAATTATTTTGGAATACCTTTGAATTAGCACAAGACATACATCAGTCTTAAGATATAAGCAGAATGAGAATGGATAAAATATAAATCTTATGATTTTTTATAAAATATAAACCACTTAAATCATGACATATGTTAAGGATAATATGATCATTTTCAATTTATGGTTTATTATTCTGTGATTTAGTTAAATGTTCAGTAATATGAAAAATCGTTATTTTTCGCTTCAGTTCATCAACAATTAATTTTATGTGTTAGATAATTTATTTTTTAGGTAGATAAAATCACATAATTCAGAAATTTAAACACACATATGTTGTAGTTAAAATTTTAAAATTACATCATAGTTAATTTCTAGTAAAACATTTTAGTGTCCACATGTCACATTAGTGAAAATATTTTATGACAGGATAAGAATTTTTATTTTATTCCCAAACATGTTTCCAATTTTTAATTTAACGCATTTCGGGACATTCTATTTTATCCATTTCCTTTCTCACATTTCCTTATTGGTAAAATCTGGTGACCAATGATTAACAAGAAACTAGAAATAAAAACAACTCTGCGCAGAGGAGCTAAAGTGGAGCAAAGCGTCAGACTGAACTGCGACTTCGCTAGTTCAACTCCTCACCTCTTCAATTAACATGCGGGTACTACTAACTAGGCCCTGTTCTATAGGGATTGGGTCAATCCGATCCAATCTCACCCAACACAATCCAATCTGACCCAATCTCACCCAATCTCACTCAACACAATCTAATCTCACCCAATCTCACCCAACACAACCTAATTTAATCTAATCTTCACTCACCTAAACTACTCTCCACTCACATATTATTTACATTATATTTATTATAAAATATATTATCTTTTAAAAAAGGTAATGAACAAAGTGAATATATTTATAAAATTCTAAAATTTATACCAAATTTATAAAAATTGTAATTTTTTAATAACTATATTTATAAGAAACATATATTTATTTATACCTATTTTATAAAAAAACTAATTTTTTTATCAATTTTTTATATTATTTTTATTATAAAATATTTAACATATAATTCTAAGTTTTTTATGATGATTATCAAAAATATATTGTCTTTTTCAAATCAAATTTTATTTAACCTTCTAGAGGCCAGATCTGGTGCAAAGTAAATTTTTGGTACAAAATATAAAATTTTGAAAATTCGTCACACAAAAAATTACCCAAAAATCCAGATTTCGTATTTTAAAAAAGATACATTGTCAAAAATATTCATAATATAGCATTACAAATTTTAATACGAACCTTAATATTTTAAACATACTAACAAATATTTTGTATTAAACTTAAATATATTGGGGTCACTCGTCAGGATCGACTTCCATAATTTGACGGGCTATGAAATTTCGCATGGTGTTCATTTGATCCTTTCGACGTTGATTGTATAAGTCGGAATCAGCTACCCCTTTCACTTCTTCATTCGATAAAATCGGCATCTGCAGCTCATGCATGCGAATAAAAATGTGGTTTGTATTTAATCTGAACTCTACTTTTATTTTTAATATATATATAGGGTTAAGATCAGGTACAATAGTTAATTTTTGGTACAAAATTCGTCAATTTCATTTTATAGTTCGTCACAAACAAAACACCAAAATATCAAAAATTTAATCTCATCCATTCAAATCACAAGATCCAAGGGTATTTTGTACCAAATATTATTATATATAAATTAATTCAAATTCATATAATAATTTAATTAATTGTTATTCAAACTTTTTATAAATATCTAATGTTTTTATAATATTATTTTATAAACTGGGACCCACTCACTTAATCTACTCCCCACTCACCCAATCTCACTACAAATTTTGGCCCAAATTGGCGAGAATAACACTACGATAAAGTAGGTTGTCGTATGATTTTACGATAATTGGACGTTAACTTATGCGATAAACAAAAAAATTAATATTTTATACGATAACGTTAGCGATAAGTGTGCGGTAACAGGGCCTGCGATAACAGGATGTTATCGTATTACTCAAGAACGGTCATCGTAACTAAGGAAAAGTACTTGGTTGATTTCAGATCACCGCCCAACTTATTCCACTTTTTTTCATTCCACCGCTTAAGTCGATAGGCAACATTTCAGTTCTTCAGCTCCCCTTTCGAGCGAACAAATTTCGTCGATTCGCAGCCACCGCGTACTCCGTTTTCTGACCAGGCCAACGATTCGCAGCCACCGCGTACTTCGCCGCACCGCAGCTAGCTAGATCGTCATCGGTCTTCAACCGCTGCGCCGCCCCTCCGAGGTAAGTTGTTCAGTTTTAGGGTTCTTATTCTCAATCCGATCTTAGATGAAATTGATTATATTGGAGTTTTAGGGTTTTTATCCCGCACGGCTTGTAATGTTTCAGGCGTATTTACCCGAGATCGTCACCGATTTGGTGCTCAGCGTCGCTGTCATCTCCATTTTGATGTTACCTGCTGATGAGGTAAATCAACAAGCTTGTATGCACGCGGTGCTTAATGGGGATTGTAACCTCTCTTGGCGGATGAAGCAGATGTGGCTGGCTATATATATTGTTGATGCGTTTTTTGTCTTCTTTGTTATTCCCTTCGCCATTATTTCTTTTGTTATTCCCTTCGCCATGATTCAGCGTGAAGTGGACTGGTCCAATTTGGTAATTTTGGCAGGATTGCTAGAGCCTGGAAAGAGGATCAAGAGTGATTTTATTTGGGTAGTAGTTAATGCCATTGTTTGTGCCCTGTGCTCGACATTTTATAAATGATTAACAAGATGACTCATGTACAATGACGTTGTGTTTTTATAAATGTGATGCGCCTTGGAAAAGAGTGGTAATGGACATTCACTAATCTCAGTTTCTTTCATTCCTTCTGGTTGCAGCAGATTTGGTTGCAATGTTCTTCTGTTTAACAGGAGGAAAGGAGGAGTCGGTTCGAGAGTTTAAGGTATAAGACACTACGGTAATACTTTCCTTTGCTTGATATGTATTCCACTCAATGACAGTGTTATTGGGTTCATGCTCATACAAAATATGTCAGATCAAGTCGTCATTTTTATACAGTGTAATCATGTATATGCTTTCAGAGAGCTAAGCTTTACATACATATGTTGACTGCAAATTTCACAATTTGGTCTTAATGCGGCCGCAGCTAATTTTGAGTCATAGTTGCCTAATATTACTAGATCCGTAGATATGTATGAGTCGATCTGTGATGTCGATCGCAATGCAAGTTTGTAAAGTCCACTTCATTACTATCAGGTATGATTGTATGAAGTCCACTTGATTGACTATCTCTTCATTTTTAAACAACTGAATGTATGTGTGATTATGTTAATATTTGTAAGTGCTTCCTGTTTGCAGTCTTCCCTTCATTACAACGACAGCTGATGGCCCTAAACACATTGATACCACGTTGACAAGAGCCAAGTTTGAGGAACTTTGTGCTGATTTGCTTGACAGGTATGTTCGGCTCCCATTGTCTCTGTGGGAAATTTATTGCTGGTTTATGTGGTGTTTAGGATGTTCTTGTGGTATTCAATGTTTCTTGCATGGTTGTATAGGCTTAAAACTCCTGTTGAAAATGCGTTAAAAGATGCAAAGCTTTCAATCAAGGATATAGACGAGGTGATCCTGGTTGGAGGGTCAACTCGCATTCCTGCAGTCCAAGAACCCATCAATCTTCAATCTAATTCTTTGTTAATCATTTTTAGCTACAAGTTGTGGTATTGAATTAAAATGAAATGGTGCAGATGGAGAGAATGGTGAAGGAGACAGGGCCTCTACCAGAGCTCCACTTCAAATGTTGCACCCATGGCTTCCATGTTGACTGATGTTCGTGATATGTCTAGCAAGCTTTTTGTTGGTGGTAAGTGTTCAAACTGTATTGTTACTGCAGTGCTACTGCAATGTTCCACTATATTCAAATCTAGTCTTTTTTTTCCAATGTTGACATGTATACTTATTGTATCTTCGCAACTATTTCTTTTAGTGAAATTTATACGACTCCTGTATACTTATTGCACTTGTATACTTTAGTGAAATTTTCTCTTTTATGTTTTCAAGTGTAGTTGCTTATTAGATGGATTATGAAACACTTGATAATAAACTGGTAATCAATTTGGTTACTTGTGATGTTTACTATTGTTTCATGTTCTACACTTGTTTTTTTTATCATTTTATTTTTTGTATGCATTGGATTTCTCGTGATTATTTTTAATTCTTCAATGCAGGTGAAGTGTTGCCCAATAAAATGGATGGAAAAGATATGATGAAGAAGCACCCAGAGATTTCTTCTTAATGAGGATTTCTACAGCTCCTAGTAGTAGAAAACATAAAAATTCCCGAGATATGTATTACATTTTTGAATATTTTATTGTATTTGTTGAATACAATTCATTTTGTGAAATGAAAAACAAAATTTCATCATTTAATTTCTGATTAATTTTAATAATTTAATTAAATTATTTAAAAATAAATCAAAATGAGTATTTTATTTTTGAAATCAGAATATTTTATTTTATAGAAACAAAATATTTTTATTTGGTGTCAAATATTTTTTGTTATATTTTATTAAATTTAATTATAAAAAAGAAAAGAATATAATATATAAATTATTAAATTAATACTGTTATCGCATAGTTATCGTAACGTTATCGTATAGGCTGTACGACAACACTACGATAACCAGTGGCGGATCCAGCCTAATATTTGAGTGGGGGCATAATACATTTTTCAAAAATTTAGTGGGGCAATATAGATCTTTGGTAAAAATATTAGTGAATTTTAGTGTAATTTTACTCAAAAAGGAGGAGGAATTTAAAAATGAGTGGGGGCAATTGACCCCATTGTTGTTAATGTAGATCCGCCCCTGACGATAACAATACGATAACATTGACAGCGTTATCGTAAAGTTCTCGCAACGTTATCGTAAAATGTTATCGTACTGTTATCGTAAATTTAGTACATTAAGGAATTTTACGATAACATCAGTTTTTAACGTAAAGTTATCGTATTAAGCAACTTTACGATAACTGTACTATAAATTTGTGTTCTCGCCAATTTTGGCCAAAATTTGTAGTGTCTAATACAATCTAATCTAACATCACCCAACACAATCCAATCTCACCTAACACACCTCAATCTAATCCAATCTCACCCAACACAATCTAATCTAATCTCCCAACACCCCAAATCCAATCCCTATAGAACGGACCCTAACAAGTTACCAAATCAAAAAAAAACAACTCTGCGCAAAATGACAAGACCCTTCTTATTCTTCTTCTCCATGGTGGGCCGGACTCTAACCTGGTTTAGCCCATCTCTGGCCCACAACTTCTGGATCAACGGTACCAGAAGAGACAAAACCAGATCCAACAGTCTTTATCATGCCACGTGTCCAAAACCGTTCCTTCTTCTCCAATCAATTCCTGCACTGCTGTCGATGCTCGTCTGACACCACACAATTATTTTGTTCACATCAATCATCCATGATACCATCTTCGCCATTGGACCTACGCATATATGCGACGTGTATGTGTGAAATCAGCGAGCATATTTCAGTCGAGAAAGTTGCGACCTTATAAGTCGTCTCTTCCGATTCACCAGAAGCGCAAACCAGAGAGAAAGAAAGAGAGACAAGTTAATACCGAAATGGGTAGCTTATCAGCCAATTTGGAATCTAGGGTTACAGCGGTGAGCCCCAATTCGACCGCGGAGGCTTTGGAATCTAAAACCCGGTCGAATTCGGATCCGGAAACCCTAGAACTAGCCTTCTCGAAAATCGTTTCCAATCGAGAAAGGGATTTGGGGTTCGGAGATCGGCGCAGTCCGGAGTACGGGTTTAAGCAAAATGAGAGGTTTTCGCTGAGGAAAAATGGGAGCTTGCAGAGAGATTATAAGAAGAAGAAGCAAGTGTTTCTAGAAGGTTACGACGATGATGATTTGACGAGGACGAGGAGCTTGACAGATGAGGATCTGGATGAGTTGAAAGGCTGTGTTGATTTGGGATTTGGGTTCAGTTACGATGAGATTCCGGAACTGTGTAATACTCTTCCTGCTTTGGAATTGTGTTATTCGATGAGCCAGAAGTACTTGGATGAGCAGCAGAAATCTCCAGATGCTTCTTCCGAGGGTGGCTCGTCGCCTTCTGGGCCGATTGCCAACTGGAAGATTTCTAGTCCTGGTGAGTTTTCAGGATTTGGGGTTGCTTAAAGTTTGGATCTTTACATTTTTTGTGCAGTGATGGTTACAGATACCAGTTGGATATAATACATGTAGTTTTGTTTGTTTTGGAATCTAGTTTGAAATCAGTCGGCCTAATTCGTGTTTGGTTTGTTGTTGTTTAGGTGATCATCCGGAGGAAGTAAAAGCGAGACTCAAGTTCTGGGCGCAGGCGGTGGCTTGCACGGTTAAATTGTGCAGCTGAACTATATGAAGATTTGCACTGAAAGAGGATTGGACACTTGCAGAAGATGAAGCAGCTCGCAGCCCAGTGATCAATGAATCTGTCGGAGTCTTTTCTTGAATGCAAGTACACGCAAGGCCTTGTCTGAAGAGTGTTGATGGTTCTCGACACTCTGTGTATGTATGTGTACTCACTTGGCAATGGTGGGGAGCTGGAAGAGTCAGAGATCTGGCCAAGATGGATTAGGAGGGCGACAATGCTAATCTTTGAAGTTCTGCACTTTTGATATTCTTGTGTTAACTTGTTACTGATGATAATGATTTTTGATACATATGAATAAAACTCAGCTTTCATGTTCAAATCTGTTGTTCTGGATATTCTCAAGATCAAGTTTTTCGCTGCATTATCGCAAAGAATGGTAGCCCTCGTAGTTGTTAAGATCTCCAGTTACCACTATATAAGTTGCACAAATTGATTAAACTGCGTAACATTTTGCTTTTACAAATCATTTTCCGAAACAGTCTTGCGAGATCTTTTAGGTGTATATGCCATTGAAATTCAAGGAAAGTTTGGCCATATGTTCCCCACATTTCTGTTTCAGGTCACTCTCTTTATGCCCAATCGACCAAAGACGGCCGGTGCTAGTGTTGTTGCTGCTGTACACACTTGGTTTGGAGAAACAACCGAATCTACATTGATAAGGTAACCTATTTATCTTATTCGGTAATCATTTTGGTCGACTTGTTTTTGTTGAACTACATGAATTCCTAACTCCATGATCTTTGAACTCCTACTGTTACCCATATACTAATCTCCTCGATTTTCTTAAAGAAAATTCAAAAAGTTTGGGAAATATTTAAGAAAAAGAAGTTCTCATTTCCATAGCTTTTGATGGGTACTTTGTTGTTATCTAATTTCCAGTTCTTAATCTGTAATACTGACTTCCTTGTATCAAAAAAAAAAAAAATTTAATACTGACTTGTACCAAGACATGAATTTAAAAATCAACTAGTAAATAAAACAGGAACACCTAAGCTCATAGCTGTAAGATATTGATTTGTATTTGTATTATTTATATAATTCAGAATCTGAACAGCATTATATTAATGGTCAAATTAGCCTTGTGTATCTGAGAGGTGTCGACGACACGTTGTTAGCATTCAGATTAGCAGATGGAGCATGAACGTTAAAAACAATGAAAGAAGTGTAGACTGCGTCGTGTTCAGACTTCAGATTACTGATAATTAAGTTCGTTCATAGTTGAGTTATTGAGTATTCTAATTGCAGTTTCACATTAGCTGATTCGTTGGTGCTGACTGTGTAATATCGATCATCTATAACTTCATATCCTAAGAACATCATTGTAGAAGAAAATGAATAGCATTGAACACTGTTGCTTATCGGAGTCTGACCAGGATGAAAATCAAATGGGGGCAATAAGTCAGGGGACATATTGTGATTTTTCGATGTGGAAGTTTCATAATTGTCCCACTTATTTTACATGATTGTTAAAATGACGTTTGGCGTTGGGCATTTATTTACAACTGACTTATTAATTCAGACGTAGATATTTTTATCAATTAAGAATTGACCTCACACCGGATCTAAAAAGGCAGAAAGTGCATCAGATCATAACAAAACCCTCACTTCCAAAGTCTGCTTCCACTTGCCCAATCTATCCAATAATCGAAATAGAGTCACATTTAAAGCATGGTTGATCCACATGTATGATCTGTCCGTCCAAGTTGTGCTCGTCTATACGGCGAATAATCTTTGATGTCACAGATAAATAAGTGAGTGTTTAATTGATAAATTTAACATGTGAGTAAGAGTGAGTTGAGTAAACTGCAGAAATATTTATTAGATAAATAAATGCAAAGAAGAGAAATGGTCTAACATGAACAGCGAAGAGGAGGTCAGGTTAGCCAGGATGACCACCTGACATCTGATAATCGAGACAATCGAGGCAACGACACCTCTAAATGAGTCCACATATTTTTTGGATAGCAGGCAAGTCATCCTTGGCTACCAAACTAAGAGCCTAGCTCATTAACCTCATGGCAAGGCCATCCCTCTTCTTTTGGTTATTAATTGCTCTGATGAATACCACAACATAATTGAAATATATGCAGTACAGTCCAATGCAGCCTGAGAAATGATATTGCTGCATTGAAAGTAAATTTTACTTGAGCTGTGAGGAGAACAAGGAGAGTCAGTCATTCCGGGCATCAAAATGGAATGACTCTTCATTCACCCCTCTGATGAAATACCAGAGTTGACACCATATTTATATAGCATTCTGCTTTGATTGGTCTTTGAAGCATATTGTGAAGATATTGTTCCATTTCGTCAGGTGCATATATGGCGACCGATTGTTGCTCTACATCGATTGTGACCATTATAACCACTAAATCATTGATAAGTTGATCATGTGTGTTATGAATATGAATTGTGTATTGATATGAGGTCAGTGGCCGATATATATAATACAAGCGATTGTGCGTTAGTCTACATATGCACAGTAAATGGTAAGTGAGATTACGACATATATCTAACTGTGATTACGACATATAAATAAGGCTGGGTCATGGTCGCTAGCGGTGAAGCCCGTAGCGGTAACAATAGAGGAAAAACGCTCAAACCAAGCTCGAGGGGCTTGCTTAAGGCCATAGAGGGAGCGACGAAGGTGAAGGACCATGCCGTCGGGGTTAGAATATCCTGGTGGTGGTCTCATGTAAACCTCTTCTCTCAACTCACCGTTAAGAAAAGCATTCTTTACATCAAGCTGAGAGATGGACCACTCGCGGACAGAGGCAACCGCAAGAAGGGTGCGAATGGTGGTCATGTGAGCGACAGGCGCAAACGTCTCGTCATAGTCACGCCCATATTCTTGTTGAAAACCACGAGCAACAAGACGAGCTTTATAGCGCTCAAGGGAACCATCAGAGCGGGTCTTCACTGTATAGATCCACTTACACGTGATAGGACGAACATGAGATGGAAGGGGAACCACCTCCCAAGTACCAGTTCGCTCAAAGGCGGCCAGTTCTTCGGCCATCGCGTGTTGCCATTCCTGGTGAAGGATAGCATCACAATAGGAGGTCGGCTCAGCCAGAGTAGCGACAGCGACATGATAACGTGTCGGAGGGTGAATGGACTGGCGATCTCGAAGAGCATACCGGGATGGATGCATCGGAGGAGATGGTATGATGGGAGAGGATGGCGCATCAGAAAATGATGGCGCAATGGATGGAGATGACACATCAGAGGATGGTGATATGCCAAATGGAGATGGTACGACAGAAGAAGACGGTGCAGCAGGCGATGAAGGCACAATGGATGAAGAAGCAAGCTCAGGAACCTCAACACCCGAACGATGAGTGTAGTCATGTGGATAATGGGATATAGTGGGAGAGGGAACGAAAGATGGTGCATCGGGAAATGTCAGAAATGAGAGGGGCTCGACTAAGGAAGTGGATGAGGAATCGAAAGTAGGACGAGGATAAAAGGGATGAGACTCATCAAAAGTCACATCTCTAGAAATACGGATTCATCTCGCAACTGGATCCCAACAACGATATCCTTTATGTTCATTACTATAACCAAGGAAAACACACTCAATGGACTGAGCAGTCAATTTGGTGCGCTCACGAGGTGCCAGTAAAACATAACACAAACAACCAAATAAATGAAGATGAGAATATTCAGGAAGTCGACCAAAAAGACGGTTCACTGGAATGTCCCCCTGAAGGGCAGAAGACGACTGAATGTTGATAAAGTAAGTGGCTGTCGAGACAGCGTCCGCCCAAAAATAAACGGGAACACTAGAGACAAGTAAAAGAGCACGAGATGTGTCTAAGATATGGCGATGCTTGCGCTCAACAACGCCATTTTGCGCGTGAGCGCCTGGGCAGGAAAATTGAGAGAGAGTCCCCTGTGAAGCTAGAAATTGGCGAAGGTGACGAGATAAATGTTCTCCAGCTGAGTCAGCACGAAGAACATGAATAGGAGAGTCAAACTGAGTAGGATCATGGTGGCAAAATTTTTATAAATAGATAAAACCTCACTACGAGAGGACATAAAATATATCCATGTGTGACGAGAGAAATCATCTATAAATAAAATATAATAGCGATGACCTCCTTTCAAAAGAAAGGGAGCCGGACCCCAAACATCAGAATGAACAAGATCAAATGGACGCCGAGAAACTGACTCACTAGTAGAATAAGGAAGAGTAATTTGTTTTCCAAGTTTGCAACCCTGACAATCTAAAGATGTATCACCAGAGACAGATCCTAGAAGACCACGATGAACGAAAGAGGACAAACGAGAGCCGCAGATGTGACCCAAGCGGTGATGCCATTGAGCAAAAGAGGCGGAGGAAGAGGCAATGGAGGCGGAAGCAGAAGAGCCGTGAGAGGCAGCGGAAGGTAGATGAAGCTAGTCAAGCTCCCAAAGACGTTGTGAATCACGACGCCAAGGGCCAGTACCAACCAGATTCCTCGTGCGACGATCCTGAACGCAACAAGAATCGGAGTCAAGAATTATACGACAACCATGGTCAGTGAGTTGACCAGCAGAAATGAGCTGCATGGCCAATTGGGGAACGAAAGAAACTGAAGGGACACTAAAAGAAGAAGATGAGAGAGAGCCTCTTCCAACGACAGACAATGAGGTGCCATCAGCAGTTTGAACTGATAAAGGAGTAATTAAAGGACTGGCGGACTGAAGACAAGTGGAATCAGAAGTCATATGAAATGACGCACCAGAGTCAAGAATCCAGTGAGATATACCTGATTGTTTGTATGGTGATTTCTCAAAGCCTGAAGAGATAGCAGCAGACCCAGCAGCTCCTGGCGGTGCAGAGACGGACATACGACGTAATAGTGTGAGAATCTCTTGAGAATCAGAAGTACTAGATCCAATAGTAGGGGAGGATGTTGAGGAACCACTTCCAGAATTCGTTGGAGGGCGGCCACCACGACGAGCAGCAGTATCTCTTTTCTTCTTGTTGCAATAGTAGGCGGAATGTCCAGCCTTGTTACAATAGGTGCAATGAGGGCGCACACGCCCAGAAGGGGTTCCTGAAGTACGGACATCTAACGAGGCAGGACCAGGGAATGTGGCAGGTGATGTACGAACAGCTAAAATAGCAGGAGTAGGAAGCAAACCCGCATTACGCAGTCGAATTTCTTCAGTCCAAACAGCCAAAAGAACATCTAATATGGTCACACGAGGATGGCAAGCCAAAAGTTGAGCCCGAATCTGCTCAAACTCAACGCGAAGACGTGTCAGAAAATCATAAATGCGACGAAATTGGCGGTGAGACTTGACATTATGACAATTCGGACAGGTAGGACAAAGTGCCGATTCCAATGAATCAAGTTGACGCCATACCGCGGACATCTGGTCATAGAACTCATCTATAGTGGCATTTCCCTGTTGTAGCGACTGCTCCCGATGAACAACACTCAAGAACAGAGAGTCTCCAGTGGGCGCATAACGTTCCTGAAGATGGGCCCACATCAACTGAGCTGATGCCAAACAAACAATATCTGAAGAAAGTGATACCTCCATACTAGCTACAATAATAGACGAGGCGCGAGCATATCTTCATCCATCCATGCTCGGAAGGCAGTGTACTGGTGGTGGAAGGATTCCATGGCATCATCAAATTCAGCTGAAGCTTTTTGCTTATCCTCGTCAGAGGAATCTGCAGGTAGGACAGACATAGTAGGCGCGACGGGACGTGGAGGACACGGGAGTTCGCCGGTAAGGAAATCTGAAAGGCGTTGTCCACGCATGTGGAGTACCCATTCTGAAAAATGTGTGCCATTGAAAATGACCGTGCATCGAGGAATAGAAACCGTACCTGTAGATAAAGAAGAAGACATAATAGGTTAGTTTTTTTTTGGGAACCGTTGATTGGTCAAAGGTTGACTGGTCAAACAGTGGACTGTGCTGACGAGACGCTGACTGGATGCTGACGGGGCGCAGACTTGGCAGACAGTTGACTGGTCAAAAGTTTTTTTTAAATACAAAGAGTTAAAACCCCACACCAGCAACACAGCACCACAACGCAGTTTCTTCGTGAAATTGCAGATCTGCGTGGATTTGAGAAAATCTCAAACAGGAACGGATCCGGTGATTTAATGAAAGTAGCGAAGTCAGATCTGGTGACAGCAAACGCAATTGCAAGGATAGGGTAGACAGCGGCGGCAAGTGCAGCGGCAACGGCGTTAAGACAGCAGCGGCGGCGGCAAGTGCAGCGGCGGTTGCAGACAGATCGTAATACTCCAAAAGGATTTTAACCAGTAGATCTGCGAGAGTTAGATCGATAGCAGATGGATCGAGCTGCAGCAAACAACGAAAACAATAAAAACTGACACAGATTTGGGCGGCGGTGACGTGTAGATGGTCGCGGCGGCAGCTGGGTTAGATCTTGTCGGCGGCGGTGGATATGAGAAGTGGACAGATCGGCGGCGGCGGGCAGATATGAGAAGTGGCAGATCGGCGGCAGCGGTCAACCAACAACAGCGGCGGATCTGACTTGAAACTGAACGTAGAGAGAGGAAAATTTCAAACAAAGCGTGTGATACCATGTTATGAATATGAATTGTATATTGATATGAGGCCATTGGCCGATATATATAATACAAGAGATTGTGTTAGTCTACATAAGCACAGTAAATGGTAAGTGAGATTACGACATATATCTAACTATGATTACGACATATATCTAACAATGTGAATAAAATGCAAATCCATTGTTGAGAATATATTCTTTTCAATTTTATGCGGAAGAGAGTTAAATGTATTCATGAGCTTAAAAGTGCAAGTTCAGCTTGTGGAGGTGATTTCTTGAAAGTTAGCATGGATACCTAACTATTTCTCTATTTCTCTATTTCTCTATTTCTGTTGTTTGGTGTTCTGTATTCAAGCTGTTGTTCAGGCGTTTGCCTTGTTTTACTTATGGCCGATGCCACTTTTCAGTATCAAAAAAAAAAAACTTTACACCGATGAGTGAGTGAAATATGTAAAGAGAAATGTGACTCGCATATGAGAAAAAGAATTCAGTGCCAAAAATCATATTTTTGTGAAAAATACAGACCAATAACAGATCTTGATTTGGTCATTTGAACGGATGTAATTAAATCTCGTCATATGATTAATTTCTCGGTGACGAATTATAAAATATTCTTAAAGAAGGATCTAGTACAATCCAATTCTAACGAATTCTACATTTTACACCAAAATTATGTTTTGTACCTAACCTTTACTAATCAATTCATTATTTGTAGCCGTTATGCTCAAAATTCTAAATTAATATGTTCTTTTACAAGCAAGAGTGCGGTTCACGTACAAATGATCAGTCGAGTGTTCGATTGATTTATGGCCATTCTTCACTATAGTTTTGGGTCGTTTCCGGCGTTATTTTGATGTCATTGGACCTCTAACTCTACATTTCAGGTAGAAAATAAGTTTCCCCCAAGGTCGAAGCCAAAATACGAAAACTCGGGGAAAAACCGAAGATTTAGAACAAAACCGAGCAGATTTGACCTTTGCAGCTTGTTCTGGACGCCCAGAACGCATACGGTGTCCGATTTGGCTGATCTTTAGCTTGTTGGAAAGGTATTTCAAAGGGCTACAACTTTCTAGTATACGCCAAGGCCAAATTCGGATGGGAAGACTGCCAAAAAGGCCTGGGAAGTGCCAGCCGGTCGGCTAAAATCAGCCACCCGATCGACTGGATAAAGATTCAGAG
The DNA here is from genome assembly GCA_033675215.1 of Rhodiola kirilowii. Taxonomy (NCBI): domain Eukaryota; kingdom Viridiplantae; phylum Streptophyta; class Magnoliopsida; order Saxifragales; family Crassulaceae; genus Rhodiola; species Rhodiola kirilowii. The sequence goes on from CM066201.1 coordinate 16,308,811, forward strand.
CACCCTCATCCAAGGCCATCCCCAGCCGACCGGGTGGATCCAAAGCCACTTCCACCCAACCGGGTGGATCAAAAACGCAGAATTCCAGTTTCGGGGCTATAAATAGAAAGAGGGCTTTTGACCTAAAGTGTGAAGGTTTTTGGGAAGAAGAAGATTGGAAAAGAGGCTTATCCAAGGTCATCAATCATCATCCAACCAAGGAGAAGTGAAGATCAAAGGGAGACATTAGGATTAACCATCCTACTTCTATCCATCTTCTATTCTTCTTGTTGTTGCTATAAACCCTACTCACACCATGTTGTCTTATATGATGTGTGAGTAGTAGATCTTGTGTTTTGAGGGTCTTATGACTCTCCTTGGTACTCTTTGATCACATATATACATTGATATTCATATGGATGATTGTTGATTTCATTTTCTCTTGTGTTATGAATATTATGCACTCTAAGTGTTTGATAAAATGCTTAAGTGACAACTTGGACTAAAACTTGAACCTAGGACTTGGAAACCCTTGGGGATAGTTCTAGGATGGAGAAAATGATCTATATCTTAAATCATGTAAGTGAACCTTAGGATATGGATGCTTAACTAAGGATTGAATGTTTAATTCATTGGAGTTAGTCGTTAAGCGAATTATCAATTAATCCCATCCAATGGTGTCAAATTCATGTTCTCTATGCTCTTCATTTATGACATGTTGCTAAGTGTTTGACGAAATGCCTAAGTGACAATGTTGGTCTTAGAATTTGATCTAAGTATCGAGAGAGCTTAGTGATAATTTGGATATGGTTAACATGATCTTATCTAGTGTTTATGAGAGTAAATGCATGGGTAGGAAGTGAGCTAGAACTTAATGCCTATAGCATTTATTACCTTAGGAAGAGATTCCAAGGATAATAGTGCTATAGAGTGAATCAATAACTTGAGAGAGTGAGGTTCTAACTAGGATAGCTTGACTAGGACTAGATTCAAACGAGAGTTTATCTACCTTAGTCTAAGCTAGGTTCTATACTATTTGACTACCATGAAATGTTTGAATATCGTGTATGAGATCATTGAGAATTTGCCAAGGAGGGGAGTAACCCCTCGAAACACCTCCTATCTATCTTTTATCCTCAATTACTCACCACATAGGATTTATAATATACTCACACCTGTACACATTTTGGTTTAGAATAGCCAAACGGAAACACAATCTTATATAGTGCATGTGCTTGGCTTGCTCCTCTTGGTTCGACCCGGTACATTACCGGTTAATATAAATGTTTTGACTACATTCGATCCTCTCTTCATTGATACTATTTAGAGGTGAAAAAGAATAGTTCGTCAATAAACCACTCTTATATATAAAAACTACAAACCAAATTTCAAGCTGACACGTGTCCAAATTTGTCGAAATCTCAGATATAACACGGAGGGGTATTATGGTCATTTCACATATTTCGGTATGATCAGACTTAAACATGGAATGATCAGACTTAAACAATCAGACATAAAAAAAGGAATGATCAGACTTAAACTATTACTGTAGCAATGATCAGACTTAAAATAGGAATGATCAGACTTAAAAATACAATGATCAGACTTAAAAATAGAATGATCAAACTTAAACATACAATGATCAGACTTAAACTATTACTGTAGCAATGATCAGACTTAAAACAGGAATGATCAGACTTAAAAATACAATGATCAGACTTAAAAAAGGAATGATCAGACTTAAACTATTACTGTAGCAATGATCAGACTTAAAACAGGAATGATCAGACTTAAAAAATACAATGATCAGACTTAAAAAAGGAATGATCAGACTTAAACATACAATGTAGCAATTATCAGACTTAAAACAAGAATGATCAGACTTAAAAAATATAATGATCAAACTTAAACTATTACTGTAGCAATGATCAGACTTAAAACAGGAATGATCAAACTTTAAAAATACAATGATCAGACATAAAAAAAGGAATGATCAGACTTAAACATACAATGATCAGACTTAAACAATTACTGTAGCAATGATCAGACTTAAAACATGAATGATCAGACTTAAAAAATACAATGATCAGACTTAAAAAAGGAATGATCAGACTTAAACTATTACTGTAGCAATGATCAGACTTAAAACAGGAATGATCAGACTTAAAAAATACAATGATCAGACTTAAAAAAGGAATGATCAGACTTATACTATTACTGTAGCAATGATCAGACTTAAAACAGGAATGATCAGACTTAAAAAAAATACAATGATCATACTTAAAAAAAGAATGATCAGACTTAAACTATTACTGTAGCAATGATCAGACTTAAAACAGGAATGATCAGACTTAAAAAAGGAATGATCAGACTTAAACATACAATGATCAACCTTAACTATTACTGTAGCAATGATCAGACTTAAAACAAGAATGATCAGACTTAAAAAATACAATGATTAGACTTAAACTATTACTGTAGCAATGATCAGACTTAAAACAGAAATTATCAGACTTAAACTATTACTGTAGCAATTTTTAGGACGATTATACCCTCACATCTGTTATGTATTTTCAACGGTTAATTACAAAAACATTGCCTGGACTACCACCTGATTTCAAATTAGGTACCGAACTTTTTCAATTTTCAATTTATTGATTTTTGTATCAATTTGCACATGTTTCATCATATTGATCATATCTCCAACCATGATAAAAATAAATTTGACCAAATTAGTTAACCATGAAACCAAATTTATAAGTTTTCGACCTTAATTCCTCAAAAAAATATTGAATTTGTAAACAAAATGTATGCAATTTCATACAAAAATCATTAAATTGAAAATTAAAATAGTCTGGTACCTAATTTGAAATCAGTTGGTAGTCAAAGCTATGTTTTTGCAAACAAAATGTTTTTTTTTCTGAGAAGCTAAGCTAGAGGGATCAACCATGCCGGCTGGACACGGGCTTCGATCGAGGACCAGGGATCTCTTCGCGCGCGGATTTAGGAAGAAATGTTACATCCCATTCTCCACCTACCTCAAGACCTACAGGATCGGCGACTATGTTGACGTCAAGGTCAATAGCGCTATCCACAAAGGCATGCCTCACAAATTCTACCATGGACGCACTGGAAAGGTCTGGAACGTCACCAAGCGCGCTATCGGCGTTGAGATCATCAAGAAGAGAATTCATGTCTGAATTGAACATGTGCAACCATCAAGGTGTGCCGAGGAAATCAATGAAAGGAAGAAGATGAATGACAAACTGAAAGCTGAGGCCAAGGCAAGAGGTGAAGTTATCAGCACCAAGAGGCAACCCGAAGGACCGAAGCCAGGGTATATGGTTGAAGGAGCCACCTTAGAGACAATCACTCCAATCCCATATGATGTTGTGAATGATTTGAAGGGTGGATATTAATTAGTTTTGTTTTTTCATTAGCTATGGAGTTGTTTTGAATGTTATAAACTTATATGCGATTGAAACTACTCCAACTTTAGTTTTCAAAAAAAAAAAATTGTTTTTGCAATTAATCCTATTTTCAAATATGTTCATTTTAATAGACACATAACAATATTTTATTAAATTTTTAATTTTTATTTATAAATTTAGTTTGTATTTAATCTATAGCAAACTGTCATACTTTATCATATGAAATATTTGGGCCTCCCAGGCCCAATGGACTCGCATAATAACCTCAAACGTTCTCTCTTCCGATGGTATCCTCCGGCGTCCAGTCCTGATAGAATTCTCGGGTTTTATACTTTTATTACTTCCGATGGTATCAACGATTCGCATTATGCAAGATGGAAGAAGTGTTCATCGATTATCTTCAGCTATTCTCACCCACTTGTCCCACCATTACTTAAACCCTAGCCACGTTCTTAGCTTTTCAATTTATTTTCCAGGACAAGTTAGGTATGCTCACAATCACCCCTTGCAGAAAACTGCAAAAAGTTCTGATCTTGGTGCAAATTTGGTGTGTTCCTTATTGTCTAATCATACTGCTAGTGTCGAAAAATTGCTTGATGGGTTCAAACAGCAGCTTAGTTCTAAGCTAGTTGAGAAGGTTCTATTGAATTATAAGCAGTTAGGGAGGAAGAGGACCTTGGAGTTCTTTTCTTGGGCTGGAATTCAGTTAGGGTTTAGGTTTGATGACTCTGTGGTTGAGTACATGGCTGATTTCTTGGGTAGGAGGAAGTTGTTCGATGATATGAAGGGACTATTGGTGACTGTAACTGCTTATAGAGGTACTGTTTCGTGTCGAACAGTGTCCATTTGTATCAGGTTTTTGGGGAGGCAAGGAAGGGTTAAAGAAGCACTTTGCTTGTTTGAAGAAATGGAAGCTGAGTTGAACTGTAAACCTGATAATCTTGTGTGTAATAATATGCTCTATGTTCTGTGTAAAAAGGAGGCCAGCGTTGAGTTAATTGAAGTGGCTTTGAAAATCTTTAAAAAGATTGGTTTGCCTGATACGTATTCGTACAGTAACATTCTGGTGGGTTTATGTAAGTTTGGTTGCTTTGATGCTGCGCTTGAAGTTTTTGGAGAAATGGGTACCGCCGGTCTAGTCCCTACTCGATCTGCTGTTAATTCTCTCATCGGGGAGTTATGTGTAATGAGCTCTAAAGATGGGTCGGTGGAGAAAGTCAGGGTGAGTAGTCTCCGTAAACCAATTACGATATTGGTTCCGAATGTGGCGTCTACAAGTGGTGCTGTGCAGCCTGTGCCATGAGAGTGTTTTGGATGGTTCATAAAATGGGTATCTTACCAAGCTCCTTTGTTATAATGCTGCTTATTTCGGAGCTTTCTCGATTAGGGCATATAAAGGAAGCTGTTGAGGTATTAAAGGTTATTGAGGAGAGGAAGCAAACATGTGCTTCTGATTGTTACTCTATTGTGTTACGCAAGTTATGCGATCATCGCATGGTTGATGAAGCCTGCAGTTTATTTAAGGAGATGCTCTCCAAAAACATGAAGCCGAAGTTGGTTATTTACAATAGTCTGATCTGTGCTCTCACCAGAGTAGGGAGTTTGGATGATGCAGTAAAGGTCTACAATATTATGCAAAAGAATAGATGCCCTCCGGACAATGTGACTTATACTGCGTTGATCCACGGTTATTGTGGAGCTAAGAATTGGGAAGCTGCTTACAAATTGGTTTCGGAGATGCTGGGGTTGGATTGGGCTCCGCATTTTCACACTTATACATATGTGGATAAACTTCTGAAAGAAAATGGGCTATTTGACCTGTGTACAAAACTGGAAAGGAATTTGGACGTACAGGTCCTGAAAAAGCATTGTAAGCATGGCCGACTAGATGCAGCTTATGAGAAGTTGAAGTCTATCCTTGACTTAGGAATCCATCCTCCAGTCCATCTGTCCATGTTACGGATGCTTTTGAACGTGCATTTCAGAAGGCAGGCAAGCACAATGTGGCTCTTGATTTACTCAAGAAGGCAGACTACCGAAAAGAAACTGCAAATTTCGTGTTAGTGTAAGTAAGCATGCACGTCTCATCATTTGGTAAGCGGATCTTTTGATTTGTTATCATTTGTGATTATTCTATTATGCTTGTTGTTATATTTGCGAACTCGATGCACACATATTAAGCATTTTATGACTTAGTTCCTTGTGTCGGTCCGCTCACTTATTCGAAAGTAATTTCCTTTGCATTTAAATATGTTAGTCAAACTTTATGGCAGTTGTATAGTCATCCAGCATCAGCTAGCTAGGTAAAATTAATCAGTTATTAAGATTTATATTCCAGATGGCTAGTAATGCTAATGTCTTTCAACTAATTTCTACTCTTCTATTTGGATTAGGAGTTTCCTCGTCCACTCCTCACAATTGGGCTGTAGATTTCGGTGAACATCATGAAATTGGAGAGGGTAATGACAATGTATCTCCAGTATTGAAGAGGGCTTCAATGTCTAAATGATTTAAGGGGTGTTAAATGGCTCATAGAAATTCTGGAGTTCCTCAGAAGGTGTCATTGAGATGCTGTTTTCAGAGTGTTGGGAGTTTATACTCCATCAAAAAGTAACATCATTGATCTATCCAAAGGTATACACAACCACAAATTTTTGTTTCTGTATATTAATTATTAGGTAGTGTGCAGCTCCAGTATCGTGTCTACTTTAAAAGTAGTCTTCTTACCTTCTTGTTTACAGTGCACTGAATGCATATTGAATTTTACAGGACCAAGCGCATTTGTTTTTTTCGGTTGTCCGCTTGAAACTTGCAAGGAAAACGCTCAAAGACCCGAGCTGGTCATAAATTTGTGATGCTGGTGCTCTCTTTCACAATTGACACTATTCTCCACCGGAGATTGTTACTTAGCCGAAGATTACTTGGAGAAGAGCCATGATAGTAGCAGCTCTTTTGGGCATACAACAGTGCAATCAATGTAAGCCAGGGACTCTTGTGCCATCTTTTCACGTGGATTTAACTAGAATGACAGACCAGAAATCTCTATCTCACAATAAAGCTGAAGCCTCGGTTTGGATGGAGATATTTAATGAAAATAAAGTGAAGTAGAATGATTTTCTTGTCTTGGGAAAATGATATTAAAACTTTCATGATCAGGGACGGAGTCGATGTGTTGCAATGTTTTGGTTTATGATTTGTCATTAGTGTGAAAACGATGTGTTTATCTGGAAAATTAGTTGCTGGAATATGATCGCCCGGGTTCAATTCAATTATAGTCAAGTAGCAGTAGCAGGCATCCATATCTGTTGCCATTATTTTCACAAGCTCATTCCAAGCCGGGAAAAGATCCGGAGCAAACAACACAACAAATCAGGAATATGGAATGAGTCTTTACGGCAAATCAGCTCTGATCAAGATTTTTTATGATGTTTTTTTTTTGGTATGGAGATTTTTTATGATGTTGATGCTAGAACTTGGACAAGTCAATCATATGATTTGCACCTAAAAAATTACTTGCATTAGTTATTCAAAAATATATTAAATTGGCAGCTGCGTAGGACAAGGAGAATGAGAGTGTGTGGCATATACTGTGGGTTGGGCCAGACAATTTTGGCAAGAGTTGTTAGGAGCTGTGGAGTGGGAAGGTACTCGTGATGGGGATCCCAAGCATGCATTTGGGTTTGGGAGGCGGTCTCAAAGCGATTCGCTTCAGGAGTTGGTCCCTCTTTACATTGGGGCATACTCGATATGGTGGAATAGAAATGAAGTTTGGAATCATGAAAAAACTGGTGATGTCGGTGTTACATGCGAAGAAAAGAGTGCTGGAACTTGATTTGTACTTAACTTCTGAAATTCATTTTTCCCTGACTCACTCTTACAAACAATGTCTAACCTCTAGCGTCTTTTTATAACTAGCTGAAGCACAATCAGCTCATACATGACTATAATAGCTTAGGCTTTGTTCGAAACAGTCTCTTAAGGCTCGAAGCAATTGACTTGTTTGTAGAAAAGTATAAATTGGGATTCTGAACTATCGTCTATTTCCAATAAATGACAATACAAATAAAATGATAAATTCTTAGGCGCCAAAAACTGTAGTTAAACTGTGATTACTTAAACTCCATTGAAAATGACCAAACAATACCGTCATAAACTCTATATGTACCAAATTGATTTTTCTTCTCTAACACCAAATGAACCTTTTTTATTAAATCATTTTTGATGAAGTTCACGTGATTGTATTAGCTATTTAATCACGATAGAATTACTGTACTCAACTTCCAAAAAGTCGTAAATTTATTTTTTTATTTTGCTGCTGATTGCATATTTTGATTGGAAAGTAATTTGCAAAGATACTGTAATTCAAAAATCCATTTTATACTCTATCAAAAAGAATTCCACGTTCAAAAAAAAGGTGATGCTCATCTCTACTTTGAGTGCAGCTTTACGAAGGAAGTGTGGAAGAAGGTGATGCTTTTCCTGCAAGCTGAGCCGGCTGGTAGTCAATGGGAGCTCCTGATTCCATGGTTCAAAGGGTTGCATCAAAATAGGCGGAAGAAAAAGATGATAGCAGCAGCGACTACGAAAGTTATGAATGGCATGTGGAAAGCGAGAAACTTGAAGATTTTTCGAGATGAAAGTAGTTCCACAACTATGATAGTCCAAGAAAGTATATGGTACTTGAAGATGAAGCTAGGAGCGATCAAGAAGGAGGCCTATTCGAAGGAAGATATTAACTGGCTGAGGCTTATGAGAATCATTGATTAGGTTCTTTTACAGGGTTTTAGCTTTGTTAGAGGCGCTGCGTGTTTTGTTAGCAGGGCCTAGTTTTATTGGTTTTAGAGGTCGGTTGTGCGGGTCAGTTTTAGTGGTAGTTTGTATATCCTTTTGATTAATGATAACATCATTCTTTCAAAAAAAATATAATAGTGAAATACATCCCTCTCGATGTACAAATGCTGTTACTTCAAACAATATTTTTTTTCCTGTTGTGAAAAGTTTGTAGATGCTTAGAGTGTAACTTGGGCAATTTTTTATGTGCAGTATGTCCAAGAAGAATTAAATATTAGAAATGTGATTCCATGTAGTGATCCTATGAGATATGCTTCGCTAAGAGCAGAACCAGACTTCAGATATTTTTCTGTACATAACCATTCAACTTTGCACACAAAAAAGAGGAGACTGAATTCATTGTAGCTAAAAACGTATGTCTTGCTTCATAGCGCATTGGGTAAAAGGCTTGGAAAATCAATGGGAGTAGTTGCCAAGGAAGTCAAGGCAATGTCCCAAGAAGATATCTCATCTTTTGAGAAAGCTAAAGAAGTTGTCATTGCAAATCATTGTTTGAAACTAAGCGATATCAAGGTAAATAACTTCCAAACATTAAATTGCAGTTTATTTCTTTGTGCAAATCAAAGGTACTCCGTACTCACTGTTCTTAAGTGCATTCTTTACTAGATTATATTCTTGATCTCTGAAGTACTTGGTCTTGAATTTAAATCCTTATATTGAATCCCAGAATTAGAAAACTGTCTTTGATTCTTCTTTCATTGCTCTCCTGACTAAGTTGTTTTCCCTCAAGAATGATAACTGAAAGTAAAAAAATCTGCATAGTGGGGTAGCATGATAAACATTTGTCTTCAGAAGCATGGTCAAAGATTTGAAATTTTGTGAGATTGGGCTAAAACTTTAATTCTTACTTGTTTAATTATGGCATTATAATAGCATTTCTTTTTTTTTCTTTTTTTTTGCAAGACTTTACCCTCAAAGAGGGAGTCCTTCCAAAAATTCTCGAAGGTCAAGGACAAGCCAAGACCTAGGAGGGGGTTTGGAAATAGTTTTCAACCAGCAATTGACGCACCTCGGTTAAGCCCTCACTAGCTGCGTCATTGCCCCAAGCGCAAAGATATAATAGCATTTATTCTTGAGCTTAAGATTACTCATTTTTAAATCCATTCACGTTGATAGGACATATGGCGCTCGTGTACTTGTTGATTGCTGCTTGCTTCATTGTTTTTAGTCCCGCATGTCTTCTTGATCTTGAATAAAACTCAAGTATCATTAATCAGCTACGAAAATAAATGTAATATGTGGATAGTAATATTTAGAGGTCATGAAATTATGAAATCGTAGCATTTACATTCCATCTGATTGACGACATATATTCTTTTAAAAATTCTTTTGGTAATATATATTTAAGGGTATGTGTGAATAGGTCGTTCGAGAATTCAAGCATCCTGATAAGATGTCTGAGAATGAAATTGATGCTAAAGGGGATGGTATGAATCTCTACATTTTACATATTGTTTATTCAATAAATTATTTAGTGTTAATATCCTTACTCTTATCTGGTGTTGTAGGTGATGTCCTAGTTATACTCGATTTTGTAGATTGGACTCAGCCGAACTGTAGGAACGGTCGGAGGAGGCGATCGGAGCAGTCGGAACGAACGCCGGAGGCGGAGCTGCGTCGAGGAACGAGATCGCACCTTTAGCGACGAAAAGCCATTTAGGAAGGAAAATTTTTCATTACTGAAAACAGATTGTAAATCTGTTTTTATAGTTACAAAGTAATTACCAGACGACCCTCCTAGTTTCTATAGTTACACTAAGCAACACATTACATAATGAATATTACAATTGAGTCCAACAACTCATGCAAGTCATCAGCATCAAGTCTGATCGACTTGCTCAATATCCCCCCTCAAACGAGGTGTGTGGAGAAAGTTTAAGACGCCAAGTTTGCCACAATGCTTGAGTAGAACATCATTACTAACATGTTTAGTGAAAATATCAGCTGGTTGCTGATGGACCATAATTATACGAATCAAAAACACAGTTAAACCCACTAAATTAGACTGTTTGTCTATTTAACTTTTGCTTGTTAGTTCCGATATATTTCTACAGGGTATTTTGGACTCTAGAGAGAAAACACGCTAAGGAGAGGATTTTACGCTGAAAAGATATTACGAGTCATTCCGAGGTCAAGATCAGACGCCGACTGAAGAAATCTCAAGATCCTGACATGGAATCACTCAAATCAAATCCAACCGAGGAGCAACCAAAGTCAGACCGGAGCGAAATTGGACTGATAGTTTTGTGAAAAGACTGCACAAAACTCACAAAACTCACTCTTCTCCCATGGTGACTGGCGGCTTTGTGCAAGAGGTGGCCAAAGCCACCTCCCCTTCTCCACCATGACCAGCTACCCGGCGGCTTTACCTACTCCTACTCCTCCTACCACAACTTTGTGACAAGTGTCACCCTCCTCCACCACATCTCCTCCTCCTCCCCTCCTATAAATAGAAGCTCCTCCCTTTGTATTTCATCATCCACAAATCAAAAAATCCATTTTCACTTCTCTCTCTAAGTTTGGCACTTTGTAAGTTTGGTTTTCAATATATAATACTCCTGTTGGTTCTTGAGTATTATAGTTCGGTCTTGAGTACTCATGTCGGTTTCTGAGTACTCAAGCTTTTCTTTATTCTCGAGTACTCTTGTCGGTTCTTGAAGTACAAACCCCTTTCCCTTACTTACTGTCTTTCAAAAACCGTAAGTACTTAGCTATGGTATCCACCTCTATGGATATTCGTAGCTAAACTCTTCATTCGGTTGAAGGGGTGTACTTGTATTATAAAATGTTTTAGACCCTGCACTTAGTGCCTCTTCTTTTTATTCAAAACTTGTTCTATGTGCCATATATTAGGCCAGAACTTCCAAGGTTGCGTGGATGCTTGAAATGGCAAAACTCTTCCGTGGGGGTTCGTGAACATACTCGGGTAAGTGGATGCTTGAAATGGCAAAGCTTATCTGAGGAGTTTGACCTCTTTTAAACACCATTGGTTTTGATCGGAAATGACGGATCAATGGATGCACATAGGCTAGTATACCTTGAAATGGGGTGCTAGTCTAAATAGAACAAGTGCTCTACGACCTTGAAATGGGCTAGACGGTGTGTGCAAATCGAGTGCTTGAAATGGCCTTGATACACTTTTGAATACTTAGAAGAATTACTAATGGTCAATGATAAACAGGCTATGATACAAGGCCCCCGAAACCGAATGCTTTCCTTAAATTCAAACACCCCTCGCATTTATTTTCTTAGTATAAACTGCTCCATCAACTGCTCACCTTCCGGAGGACTTGCCAATCACGCATCACCCGCTGTAAGTCTTCGCTTTTATTTTCAGTATTTATATTTTCTGTCATTTACTTTTCCGCACTAAAAACCAAAACTAACCAACCAATCACTTACTTTTCCGCACTAAAACCTCAATCAACCTAAAACACGCTCCCTCGTTGTACAAATCCCTCTAAGAACGACTATCCCCCTAATTCCCCTGGGTTCGACCCCTACTTACCACTTGCTACCCAGTAGTAAGGTCACGAGTAGCGGAATATAAATTTGCGTTTGCACAGAGAACACCGCACCTTAACGACAGTGCGGTGGGCTCCGTCAAAACTAGCGCCGTTGCCGGGGAATTAGTTAATTAATCGGATAAAGTTCTTTAAATCAATACGCGCTTCGAAACAACCATGTCTCGCGAAGGAAGCTACCATAACTACCAGGATGACGAAGAAATAAACCTGTACGATCGAAATGATGAGGTGCCACTTCCATTTGTCGACGATCCGGAACAGATCATCCGAGATAGAAGAGCTCGTGATAGGGAGGCCGCCCGAAGAAACCAAGGACCACCCGAGGACCGAAATGCAGCTGGTCCAGTCCAACCCCCTAGATATCCACCACCCCCTCAACCTCGACAAGTGCCGAGACGAGAACCCGCTTTCGATAACTACTACGGGGATAACAACAATTTTCGCAAACCTACTATGGGAGAACTCTCAGCACCGTATTTCAGAAACCAGCCTTGGTGCATTCACGAAGGCCCTGACTTGGAAAATGTCATAATCAACACTTCAGTGGCCCACAACTTACCGAAATTCTCAGGAACACGTGGAGAATCAGCAATGACTCATCTCCAGCGCTTACATGGTATTTGCCAGAACTTAAAACCAAATGGCGTAAACGTAGACAACTTCAAGTTGAAGGCGTTCTATTTTTACCTCATTGATGCGCCAAACGATTGGTTCCTTTCATTGCCTTCCGATAGCATCAGATCATGGGCTCAGATGCAAAAGAAATTCCTGGACAAATATTACCCGGCAGGATGGGCGATGCAACTACGGAGGCAACTACAAGACATCAAGCAAGGACCCAATGAAACCATGTACGATTACCTGGAAAAGTTCAACCGCCTGGAGAGAAGCTGATGTACCCTTGGACTGCCCGAGAAACTCACCGTCGAGTATCTCATTGATGGATTAAGACCCTTAGACAAAATGCTCCTGGATGCCTCAGCTGGAGGATCCATGATGAATCTATCATTAAGTGGCATAAGGGATCTCATCACCAACGTTGCTGAAAATGCCCGATTTAGAGAAGAGACGACTCGTCAGGAGGAATTTTCCCGAACAAGGAATGTGGCAAAAGCTGAAACACCGATGAGCTCCATGCCAGAAGAGATGAAACAATTAAAGGAGATGATGATTCAGTTCCTACGAAGACAACCAGTTCCTGTTAAGCCTTGCGAATTTTGTGGTTCTACGGACCACAAAACTGACGCATGCCCGACATTAATGGAAGAGGAACCGGCAGAAGTGAATGCAGTGGGAGGATACCAAGGATACAACAACAACAGCAACGACAGAGCCGAACAAAACCGACAGTATGGTCAAGTAACCAACCCGAGCTGGCGTAACAACAACTATCCTCAGAAGGAAGCACAACCAGCTGTCCCTCAACTAGCTCAGTCATACTACCAAACCCCCCACCGACAGTATAACCAGAACGCTCCATCAGCAGGCCAATATCAGCAAAGAGGACCAAATCAGTACCAAACCGGGCCACATAATCAGCAAGAACCAACCAAGTCGCTCGATGACACGATGAAGGAGCTCGCAGGAAGCATAAATCAATTGGGTACTTCGTTACACCAATACCAGGCGAAAACTGGCGGGGCAATTTCAGAATTGACCAAACATGTCCCAGCTCGCCACTGCAATGTCAACACTCACTAATGAGCCTGGCAGACTTCCTTCACAAACCATCCAAAACCCAAAGGCGAATCTTAGCATGATAAAGAGGTCAAACGTAAAGGCGACACTGGGAGAAGTAGCACGATCCCCAACTTACAAACTTACGAACAAGCACTTCACCCGCAGGCGTCGTCCTGATTGGAACCAAGAGGAAGACCGACCCAATGATGGCAAAACATGGGTTACGCATGCTGACAATGGACGGTACGCATTCACCATTTGCATAACACCACCACCAATCATACACTCCGACATACCAGCACCTGGATGGGATGACAATAACGATTTAAAGTGGGACTCTCCAACTAATATTTATGCTCCGAAGCAAAATATTAAGGGGTCCGATTATACAAATCCTAAGCCAAGGAACGGGCAGAATGACCCAACAATAGAAAGAGCCCTCACTTCAGATCATGAGTCACGACCAAAAAGAGATAAAGACCCAGGGGCCTTTAAGTCACCTGCGGTATTGGTGAAACCCAGATTCATAAGTGCTTAGTCGATCTTGGGGCTGCTGTCAACGCCATGCCCTCCTCCTTATATTACTTATTAGGACTTGGTCCATTAAAACCACTTAGGTCAAATATCGAGCTAGGAGATAAATCGTGCATCCGTCCGGTTGGAGTGCTGGAAGATGTAATACTCCATGTGGGAGAGCTCGTCATTGCTGCAGACTTTTATGTAATACAAACGGGAGAAACCAGCGAAGACGACCCTCCAACAATAATATTGGGACGACCATTCCTCTACGCTACTAAATCAAGGATCGATGTGGGCAAGGGCTCATTATCGCTCAAGTTCGGTGGTAAAATTGCAAATTTCTCCATTGATAATAGCCGCACGAATACAAAGAAACCGCCAGACATTATACCTATCTCGGAATGTGGTACACAGATTTCTGACCTGCCAAAGGAGACCGAAAGAGTAACAAGACCAGCAGCTATGGTCAAAAGTCCCCCGCCTTCTCAGAAACAATGGAAAGAAAAAACACCAAAACCATGGGGTTCTAACCCAAGCAAGAAATCAAGGAAAGGCAAGGCAAAAATCAACACAGGAACGGTGGCGAAATATGACCTAAGCCACCCATGGGATCCAAACCAGTGATCTAGGAATGAGGTACTGTCGAGCCAACGACGTTAAACAAAGGCACTGGTCGGGAGGTAACCCGACACCTATCTTACTTTCTGATTTTTATTTTTCTGTCATTTAGTTTTTTCTGTAAGTCGCTCTCACCCACTGGTCGGGAGGTAACCCGACACCGGACTTGGGTGCAACATTAAGCCAGCCAGGCCTACGCCAAGAGTTCAAGGCCCCAGCCGAACTCCCTCGATTATCCAGCCTCGAGCCATGTCATTCGACACTTTAAAGGGAGTTCTGTTCTTCCCTTTTCCTTAATGTCATTTCTTTCTCATATAATATTTGCTTGCATGGCTTTTGAACTAAGTCTTGCTGAAAGGCACGCCTTCGTTCAAAAGTGTGGGGTGAGATCCACCTTTGTAAATAAATAACTATCTTTTTGAAAATATGAACTTAAGAATGTGAAAAAGATAGATCATAATTCATGCATTAACCTTGTGAAAATTCAACTGTTTAAAAACTTAGAATGTAACTTCTCATTTGTCCCTTTGTGCTGAGATAAACTAGGGATGTGGAGTTGACATAAACTGCCCTAGATAGGCTTGGCAAGCAATCGAAGGACTAAATTTTGCTATATGGTTTTCGAAGTCAGTGGAGGCTGCACTTCGGGTTTCAGTGAAGATTGAAGTCATCTCCGCCATGCAGTGTTTATGCAAAAAGAAAAAAGGCGAGGACGGGAATCAGACCGTCCTATCTCTAGTCAAAGTAGCCGAGAAAATAGATGAGCGACCCTCATCTTGACCCGCGCGAAACGGCAAGGATGTGAGGAGCGGGGAGGTATTTCCATAGGCTTGCGGGCGATGATTGGACCTCCCAAAAAGGCTTGAGAAAATGAACTAGCAAGTCACAAAGAAGCAAAAAGCTCAAAGAAGCAAATCAAGAGGCCAAAGGCCCAAAATTGTGAAGGTTTTAACCGAACAAAAAGTGAAGTACTCAAAGAGTCAAATCAAAGGCCAAAGGCCGATTCACTACAAAAGCTGTCCCTCGCCAAAAGAAAATCAAAGACCAAACCATTGAAACCCGAACCGAATCACGTGCTAGAGAAAGCTACAAGAAAACCATATAGTGCGAGACGGTCCCGAGGTTGCAGTCCAGGAGCCTGAAAAGGGCTATCTCCCGAAACATCCAAAATAATTTGCATCTCAGCACGGAGGTACAAGTATCAAGTTTCTTCTATTTATTTACACAGTTCAATTTGGTAATAAGTAAGTAATGCATGAATTAGGATAAGTCTAGTCCCACAGTCTAACTTTCATATTTTAAAAAGCTTACTTAGTGCCGCCCTTTAATAGCATTGTTCGGGACGAACAACTAAAAGTGTGGGGTGATCTGATGGACCATAATTATACGAATCAAAAATACAGTTAAACCCACTAAATTAGACTGTTTGTCTATTTAACTTTTGCTTGTTAGTTCCGATATATTTCTACAGGGTATTTTGGACTCTAGAGTGAAAACGCGCTAAGGAGAGGATTTTACGCTGAAAAGATATTACGAGTCATTCCGAGGTCAAGATCAGACGCTGACTGAAGAAATCTCAAGATCCTGACATGGAATCACTCAAATCAAATCCAACCGAGGAACAACCAAAGTCAGACCGGAGCGAAATTGGACTGATAGTTTTGTGAAAAGACTGCACAAAACTCACAAAACTCACTCTTCTCCCATGGTCACCGGCGGCTTTGTGCAAGAGGTGGCCAAAGCAACCTCCCCTCCTCCTCCATGACCGGCTACCCGGCGGCTTTACCTCCTCCTCCTCCTACCACAACTTTGTGACAAGTGTCACCCTCTTCCACCACATCTCCTCCCCTCCTATAAATAGAAGCTCCTCCCTTTGTATTTCATCATCCACAAATCAAAAAATCCATTTTCACTTCTCTCTCTAAGTTTGGCACTTTGTAAGTTTGGTTTTCAATATATAATACTCCTGTTGGTTCTTGAGTATTATAGTTCGGTCTTGAGTACTCCTGTCGGTTCTTGAGTATTCAAGCTTTTCTTTATTCTCGAGTACTCTTGTCGGTTATTGAAGTACTCACCCCTTACCCCTACTTACTGTCTTTCAAAAACCGTAAGTACTTAGCTATGGTATCCACCTCTATGGATATTCGTAGCTAAACTCTTCATTCGGTTGAAGGGGTGTACTTGTATTATAAAATGTTTTAGACCCTGCACTTAGTGCCTCTTCTTTTTATTCAAAACTTGTTCTATGTGCCATATATTAGGCCAGAACTTCCAAGGTTGAGTGGATGCTTGAAATGGCAAAACTCTTCCGTGGGGGTTCGTGAACATACTCGGGTAAGTGGATGCTTGAAATGGCAAAGCTTATCTGAGGAGTTCGACCTCTTTTAAACACCATTAGTTTTGATCGGAAATGACGGATCAATGGATGCATATAGGCTAGTATACCATGAAATGGGGTGCTAGTCTAAATAGAACAAGTGCTCTACGACCTTGAAATGGGCTAGACGGTGTGTGCAAATCGAGTGCTTGAAATGGCCTTGATACACTTTTGAATACTTAGAAGAATCACTAATGGTCAATGATAAACAGGCTATGATACAAGTCCCCTGAAACCGAATGCTTTCCTTAAATTCAAACACCCCTCGCATTTATTTTCTTAGTATAAACTGCTCTATCAACTGCTCACCTTCCGGAGGACTTGCCAATCACGCATCACCCGCTGTAAGTCTTCGCTTTTATTTTCAGTATTTATATTTTCTGTCATTTACTTTTCTGCACTAAAAACCAAAACCAACCAACCAATCACTTACTTTTCCGCACTTTAACCTCAATCAACCTAAAACATGCTCCCTCGCTGTACAAATCCCTCAAAGAACGACTATCCCCCTAATTCCCTTGGGTTCGACCCCTACTTACCACTTGCTACCTAGTAGTAAGGTCACGAGTAGCGGAATATAAATTTGCTTTTGCACAGAGAACACCGCACCTTAACGACAGTGCGGTGGGCTCCGTCAGTTGCTCAAGTGTATTGATAGAACGAGGCTCCAAAAACTTGGTGGTGACGTACTGGCGAACCAAGTGGCAATCCACCTCTACGTGCTTCGTTCTCTCGTGATAAACTGGGTTTCGGGCAATATGTAACGCTGCTATGTTGTCACAATACAAAGCAAGTGGAGTGGTAACCAAAACATGAAGATCTTTGAGAAGACCAGCTAACCAAACCAGCTTGCAAGTTGCCTGAGCCATGGATCAATATTCACTTTCTACGGAGGACCTAGATACAGTGGCTTGCTTCTTAGTCTTCCAGCTTATCAGGGATGAGCCAAGGAGCACACAAAAGCCAGTAAGAGACCTCCTGGAGACTGGTTAAGCAGCCCAATCAGCATCACAATATGCTTGAAGATCAAGGCGAGGCTGGCTATTTAAGAACAAACCTTGGGCAGGTGCAGCCTTTATGTATCGCAAAACTCTATGAGCAGCAGTTAAATGATCAGAAGTGGGCATGCTCATGAACTGGCTGAGTATGTGGACAGAGTAGGCCAAGTCAGGGCGAGTAACAGTCAAGTAGATAAGCCCAATCAGACAACCAGAATGGCGCCTCTTACCTGTCAGGTCAAGTGGATAAGGCTGAGACGAGCAGACAGGCTAACAAGGAAATATTTCTGCGTACTAATGGTCCCCCAAAGGCCAAGAAGATAGCACAACCTCCCCTCCGAGGTCACCTGGCGACCACAGTGTCTGGAACAACCCTAGAAGAAGCGATAGACTACCTTACTCAAGGGTGGCGTGGTATCAAGCGAGGCTGGCGATTTGGCAAGCGCAGAATGAGGAAATCCTTCAAAAAGTCTGGAATACCCTCCAAGCCTACCAGCCTGGAGAAAGAGAGGACAACTCAACCAATAAGGCTACTGCAAAGGTCTACGTGCATGGCCACCCTGCCCCATGCATCCTCCAATAATCCTTCGACTATTTCTGAGTTTCAGGTCCCTTCTCTCATGCAAGTCGCCGAGAAGTGTCCAATGAGCCCGACTACGCCGAAGACCACCGTCAACGAAGAGGTTGGGGAAGAGTCTGGTCCGAATCAGTGGGGCGGTATGATCCAGCTCACCAACCCCGCTCCAATTCAGTCCATCTTGAACCTTCCAAAACACGCCCGCCTGACGAGAATGAGAGAGATTCAGAAGCTCACCACCAGAGTTCACAGCGTGGCAAAACAGAGTAAGGTTCATTTTGAAGCCATCGCTGGCCAGCCATCCATCCTGTCGATTTTCCAAGACATAATAAAGCCTCTGGCTTACGAGGATCCACTTTACAGCCCTCTCGATGATTAAGCATCTTTGCTGGAACGCCAGGGGCGTTGGTAACGACAACACAGTTTCCCATACAAAGGCTTTGATTAGAGACAACAGTCCGGACATTTTGGCTATTTTAGAACCAAAGATTCACAGCGACAGGCTTACTGCCTTTGCCTCCTCGGTGGGTCTCCAGTCCTTTGCCCATGGAGCCGACATCAATAACCACATTTGGATCCTCTGGGAGAGTCACATGTTGGTAGATAATTTCTCTTGGTCGTCTCAGCAGGTTTTGTTTTCGGCGAGCCATTCCACAACCCAAGCTAAGGCAGAGTTCTATTTTGTCTACGCCTCGTGCGACAGAATTGTTCGGCAGACCTTGTGGGAAGACCTGATTGCCATCTCTACGATCTCTCGGCTCCCCTAGATCGTTTCTGGCGATTTCAATGTCATCACCAACTGGAATGAAAAGAAAGGAGGGGTTCAAGTGGACGATGGCGCCATGTTCGACTTCAACCAATTCATTATCCAGGCGGGGCTGATGGATGCGGGCTTCGAAGGTAATCCTTTTACCTGGTGCAAC
The DNA here is from genome assembly GCA_033675215.1 of Rhodiola kirilowii. Classification (NCBI taxonomy): domain Eukaryota; kingdom Viridiplantae; phylum Streptophyta; class Magnoliopsida; order Saxifragales; family Crassulaceae; genus Rhodiola; species Rhodiola kirilowii. Next base: position 16,328,291 of record CM066201.1, read on the forward strand.
AACCGCCTGGAGCCAAACAGAATCTGGAAACGGCTGGACAGGGTCCTCATCAACGGTCAGGCGGCAGCAGACTTCCCCACCCTTTCTGTCCGTCACCTTCCAAGAATATCCTCCGACCATTGCCCTCTAATGGTCTCCACCGCCCACACTACTAGCAGACATGGCTTCTTTCACTACCAACCGGCATGGGAGGCCCACCACAACTTCGAGGCCTTCGTCCGCTCCTCCTGGGAGGGAGAATTAAACCCCAATGCCTTAGTAAAATTTGGCCTTAAACTAAGACGGCTTCGCCAACGTCTAAGGACCTAGAACTGGTCCGTTTTTGGGGACACCCGTCACAAGCTGAGTTCTACGCTTACTAGAATTAATTTTTTAGAGGGCCAACTCCAACAGGGTGACGACCGAGCTTCAGAGTCGGAACTCCTTCGTTGCAAGACTCTCTATGATGACCTCATGTCCTATCAGCTGGACATGCTCCGCCGAAAAGCTCGCCTCCACTGTCTAGCCAATGGGGATCGAAACTCAAGGTTCTTCCATGCAGCCATCAAGGCTCGCAGAGTTCGGAATCTTCTGAACCTTGAGCTCCCGGATGGCTCCTTCTCCTCAGACAGGGACACCATAGGCTCTCATGCAGTGGAGCACTTCACGGATATGTTCCAAGGCCCCCTTCTCCCGAAGCGAACATGGATTTCAACCTCTTCCAAAAGGTTATCACTGAAGAGGAGAACCGAGCCCTTGCCTCGCCTCCTGAACCAACGGAGGTCTATGACCAGATCAAGTCGATGAACGGGGATAGTGCGCCTGGCCCAGATGGTTTCTCGGGTCGATTCTACATCAAGTGCTGGGGTATCATCCGGGACGATTTCATGGCAGCCATAGCTCTGTTCTTCCAAGGATTCCAGCTTCCGACTTCCATTACCGGCACTACCCTCACGCTCATCCCAAAAGTCGAGACGGCCACTTCAATTGCTCATCTCAGACTCATTAGCCTCTGTAACTTCTGCCACAAAATTATCTCTCGCATTATCACCTCCCGACTGGTGCCCATCCTCCCAAAGCTTATCAGTGAGGAACAAGTCGGCTTTGTCCAAGGCCGGTGTATCCATGATAACATTTGTCTTGCCCACGACCTCACTCATGACCTGCACAACAAACACTTTGGCGGCAATGTCATCATCAAGCTTGATATGGCAAAGGCATACGACCGTGTCTCTTGGCGGTTCATCCTTGCAGCCTTGCGAGCTTTTGGTTTTCAAGAGAGGTTTTGCGACCTGATTTATAGATGCATTTCCAACTGCCATTATTCCATCAAATGGGACGGAAAGCTCTACGGCTATTTCAAGTCCTTTAGGGGAGTCCGGCAAGGTGATCCCCTCTCACCCTCCCTCTTCGTTATTGCTATGGAATGGCTCTCCAAAAGCATCAACGACGCAGTCAGTAGGGGCAAGATCTGGAGGTATTACACCACCCCCAGGACCATTCCAGTGAACCACCTTCTCTTTTCCGACGACCTCCTCCTGTTTACTAGTGGAACGAAGCAATCCATTCGGGCCTTGCTCGAGATCATCCAGGCGTTCTGCCTCCTATTGGTTCTTGAGTATTATACTTTATAGAATACTCCTGTTGGTTCTTGAGTATTCAGTAGGAATTGGGAATACTCCTGTTGGTTCTTGAGTATTCCACCCCTTCTCCTCTTACTGTTTTCAAAAACCCCCGAGTATTTAGCTATGGTATCCACCTCTATGGATATTCGTAGCTAAACTCTTTATTCGGTTAAAGGGGTGTACTTGTATTATAAAATGTTTTAATTCTTTTAGTTTCTTTTCTCTGTATTCAAAACTTGTGCTATGTGCCATATATTAGATCAGAATTTCCAAGGTTGAGTGGATGCTTGGAATGGCAAAGCTCTTCCGTGGGGATTCGTAAACATACTCGGATAAGTGGATGCTTGGAATGGCAAAGCTTATCTGAGGAGTTTGATCTTTCTAAAACACCATTTGGATAAATCGGGAAAGACAATCCAAATGGATGCACACAGGCTAATATACCTTGGAATGGGGTATTAATCTAAGTAGAACAAGTGCTCTACGACTTTTGCAAAAGATTAGACGGTGTTGCAAGTTGAGTGCTTGGAATGGCCTCGATTCACTTTCGAACACTTTTGCAAAAGGCTAGACAGTGTTGCAAGTCGAGTGCTTGGAATGGCCTTGATTCACGTTTGAATACTTAGAAAGGTTACTAAAATAATAAATAGGCTATGATACAAGGCCCCTGAAACCGAATGTTTCCCTTGAATTACAAAACCCCCCTGTATTTACTTTCCTAGTATAACTGCCTTAATCACTGCAATCACCAACCGCTCATCTACCGGAGGACTCGCAAATCACGCATCACCCACTGTAAGTCCTTTTATTTTCAGTATTTTAATTTCAGTATTTATTTTCTGTAATTTACTTTTCCGCACTCAAAACCCAAAAAACAACCAAAAAAGTCACTTAGTCATAACCGCAAAAATCTCAATCAACCTTAAAACACGCTCCCTCGCTGTACAAATCCCTTAAAGAACAACGTATCCCTCTAATTCCCTTGGGTTCGACCCCTACTTACCACTTACTACCCAGTAGTGTAGTTGCGAGTAGCGGAAATTATAAATTTATTTGCACAGAGAACATTGCACCTTAACGACAGTGCAGTGGGCTCCGTCAAAATTGGCGCCGTTGCCGGGGAATTAGCCATCGGATAAGTTGTTCTTTCCCTTCCATGTCCTCATGACGCAACCCCCTTCATATGCATGGACAACAAGGCATCTCTCCCTCTGTTCGGAGGTACGGATGGAGAAGACCCAGTACTACACTGCCGAAACTTTCACCACGTTTGTTGCCACATAAAACCTGAAAATGAAATGTTAGAGGAGTTTAAACTTAAATGCTTTAAATTTTCTTTAACTGATTTTGCAACGATCTGGTATTATACGTTGACGGAGCCCACTGCACTGTCGTTAAGGTGCAATGTTCTCTGTGCAAATAAATTTATAATTTCCACTACTCGCAACTACACTACTGGGTAGTAAGTCGAACCCAAGGGAATTAGGGGGATACGTTGTTCTTTAAAGGATTTGTACAGGATGGGAGCGTTTTTTAGGTTTGATTGAGATTTTAGCGGTTATGACTAAGTGACTTTTTTTTGGTTGTTTTTGGTTTTGAGTGCGGAAAAGTAAATTACAGAAAATAAATACTGAAAAGTACAAAGAAAGACTTACAGTGGGTGATGCGTGATTTGCGAGTCCTCCGGTAGATGAGCGGTTGGTGATTGCAGATGATCGAGCAATTCGTAAAAGTAAATACAGGGGGTTTTGTAATTCAAGGGAAACATTCGGTTTCAGGGGCCTTGTATCATAGCCTGTTTATTATTTTAGTAACCTTTCTAAGTATTCAAACGTGAATCAAGGCCATTCCAAGCACTCGACTTGCAACACTGTCTAGCCTTTTGCAAAAGTGATCGAAAGTGAATCGAGGCCATTCCAAGCACTCAACTTGCAACACCGTCTAGTCTTTTGCAAAAGTCGTAGAGCACTTGTTCTACTTAGACTAATACCCCATTCCAAGGTATATTAGCCTGTGTGCATCCATTTGGATTGTCTTTATCGATTTATCCAAATGGTGTTTTAGAAAGATCAAACTCCTCAGATAAGCTTTGCCATTCCAAGCATCCACTTATCATGTTTACGAATCCCCACGGAAGAGTTTTGCAATTCCAAGCATCCACTCAACCTTGGAAATTCTGATCTAATATATGGCACATAGAACAAGTTTTGAATACAGAGAAAAGAAACTAAAAGAATTAAAACATTTTATAATACAAGTACACCCCTTTAACCGAATAAAGAGTTTAGCTACGAATATCCATAGAGGTGGATACCATAGCTAAATACTCGGAGGTTTTTGAAAACAGTAAGAGGAGAAGGGGTGGAATACTCAAGAACCAACAGGAGTATTCCTAATTCCTACTGAATACTCAAGAACCAACAGGAGTATTCTCTACAGTATTATAATACTCAAGAACCGACAGGAGTATTATAATTTCTAACCGTTATAATACTCAAGAACCAACAAGAGTATTATTTCATAAACCAAACTTACAAAGTAACAAACTTAGAGAGAGAAGTGTTTTTTGATTTTTGGATGATACAAATGAGGAGGAGGAGCTCTCCTTTTATAGGTGATGGACCATAATTGTATGAAACATAAATGCAGTTAAACCCACCAAATTAGACTGTTTGTCTATCTAACTTCTACGTGTTAGTCCCGATACATTTTCACAGGGCATTTTAGAGACTGAAGTGAAAACACGCTAAGGAGAGGATTTTATGCTGAAAAGATAACAAGAGTCAATCCAAGGTCAAGATCATATGCCGACTGAAGAAATATCAAGGATCCTGACGTTGAATTGACCATAACAAATTAATCAGAAGAATCAGGAGTGGAGTCAAGATAGCCCGGGGAGGAAACACATTGACAGTTTTGTGAAAAGACTGCACAAAACTGTACAAACTCACACATTGGGCAAAGATGACCGGCCACCATTCAAGAAGGTGGGCAAGGGAGGAGCTCCTCCCCCTTGGGTGACCGGCAACCGGCGGCGCCACCTCCTCCTCCCAAAAGCCGCCGGCCTCCTCTCCTTCCTCCACATGTGGCCATCTCCTCCCTTGATTTCTCCTCCAATCAAAATGCAACACTTGCCACCCATCTCCACCACCCATCTCCTCCCATTTTGGCTATAAAAGGAGGAGCTCCTCCCCTCATTTCAACACACCTCAATCTCAAATTCACTTCTCTCTCTAGAAGTTGTAATATTTGTAACGTTGTAATCTTGGCTTTGGAAATAAAGGATAGCTCCCTTGGCGCTTCAACGGTTGTAAGTAATTCTTAGTATTTATTCAACTGTTTTATTTCCTTAGTTATAATGTTTAGCGCGATGAATAGTAGCTAAACTTGTGGTTCGGTCTAAGGGGCGCACTTGTATTATAAAATGTTTTAGACTATTAACTTAGTGTCTAGTCTAAGTATTCAAAACTTATTCTATGTGCCATATATTAAGTCAGAACGTCCAAGGTAGAGTGGATGCTTGGAATGGCAAAACTCTACAGCGGGGTTCGTAAACTTGTACGGATAAGTGGATGCTTGGAATGGCAAAGCTTATCTGAGAAGTTTGACTCATCTTAAACACCATTTGGTTGATCGGGAATGATTGATCAAATGGATGCACATAGGCTAATATAACCGAGAATGGAGTATTAGTCTAAATAGAATAAGTGTTCTATGTCCTTGGAATTGGCTAGACAGTGTACGCAAATCGAGTGCTTGGAATGGCCTTGATACACCGTTTGAATACTTAGGAGAGTCACTAAAGGTCAATGATAAACAGGATATAATACAAGTCCCCTGAAACCGAACATTTCTCTTTAATTATAAACTGTAATTTACTTTCCAGTATTAAAACCAACCAACCAACCAATCAATCAATCAAAATAGCCGGTAGCTTTAAAACCAACCAACCGACCTTAAACACGCTCCCACGCTGCGTAATCCCCCCGAAGAACAATTATTCCCCTAGTTCCCTTGGGTTCGACCCCTACTTACCAAGTACTACCCAGTAGTATAGTTGCGAGTAGCGGACTATTATAAATTTATTTGCACAAATCGCTTTGACGACAAGCGGTTCTGTCAAATTGGCGCCGTTGCCGGGGAACTAGTCATCGGATAACTGTTCTTTGAATCGTTACGCGCTTCAAAACAACCATGTCTCGCGAAGAAAGTCACCATGACTTCCAGGATGACGAAGAAATAAACCTGTACGATCAGAATGATGAGGTACCGTTTCCATTCGTCGACGACCCGGAACAACTCATCAGAAACAGAAGAGCTCGTGATAGGGAAGCAGTCAGAAGAAACCAAGAAATACCCGAGGATCGAAATGCAGCTAGTCCAGTACAACCTCCTATTCATCCCCCACGACCACAACCTCAACCTCGATACATGCCAAGAAGAGAACCCGCTTTCGACGACTACTACGGAGATAACTACTACCGTGAACCGACGATGGGCGAGTTAAATGCCCCTAATTTCGAGACACAGCCATGGTGCATCTACGAAGGCCCTGAATTAGAAAACATAACCATCAACGCATCAGTGGCACACAGCTTGCCCAAATTCTTAGGAGCACTTGGAGAATCTGCGACAACTCACCTTCAACGCCTACATGGCATTTGCCAGAATCTAAAGCCCAATCGAGTGAATATGGACGACTTCAAGTTAAAGGCGTTCTATTTTTCCCTCATAGAATTGGCAAACGACTGGTTCCTTTCATTGCCTTCCGGAAGCATTAGAACATGGGCTCAGATGCAGAAGAAATTCTTAGACAAATACTATCCGGCTAGAAGAGCAATACAAGTAAGGAAGCAACTACAGGAAATCAAACAGGGTCCCAATGAAACCATGTACGATTACCTGGAAAAGTTCAATCACCTAGAAAGGAGCTGCTGTACCCTTGGACTGCCCGAGAAACTCGTCATCGAGTACCTCATTGATGGATTAAGACCACTAGACAAAATGCTCTTGGATGCCTCAGCAGGAGGGTCCATGATGAATCTATCATTAAGTGGCATCAGAAATCTCATCGCCAACGTTGCTGAAAATGCTCGATTTAGAGAAGAGACCACTCGCCAAGATGAATTCTCTTGATAAAAAAGGGTAGCACAAACCGAGGCATCAGTAAACTCCATAACTGAAGAGATGAAACAGTTAAAGGAGATGATGACTGAGATCATACGTAGACGGCCAGTTACGGTAAAACCTTGCGAGTTCTGTGGTTCTACAGACCACAAAACGGACGCATGCCCAACATTGATAGAAGAAGAACCGGCTGACGTAAATACAGTGGGAGGATATCAAGGATACAACAACGACAGAGCTGGACAAAATAGACAGTACGGTCAAACATCCAACCCAGGGTGGCGTAACAACAACAGCTATCTTCAGACGGAGACACAACCAGTTGTCCCTCAACTAGCGCAGTCATTTTACCAACCACCCCACCAACAATATCACCAGAACACTCCATCGGCAGGCCAATATCACCAAAAAGGGCCAAATCAGTACCAAGCCAGACCGAGCAATCAGCAGGAACCAAGCAAGTCGCTCAATGACACGATGAAGGAGCTCAAGGGAAACATTAATCAATTGGGTACTTCACTACACTAGTACCAGGCAAAAACTGACGGTGCAATTTCAGAATTGACCAAACAAATGTCCCAGCTCGCCACCGCAATGTCAACACTCACTACTGAACCTGGCAGACTTCCTTCACAGACCATCCAAAATCCTAAGGCGAACATAAGCATGATAAGAAGGTCAAACATGAAGGTTACTCTAGGAGAAGTAGCACGGTCCCCAACCTACAGACTTACAAACAATCATTTCAACCGTAGGAGTCGACCTGATTGGAATCAAGAAGAAGATCGACCCAATGATGGCAAAACATGGGTTACGCATGCTGACAATGGACGGTACGCGTTTACTGTTTTCATAACACCGCCGCCGATCACACAATTTGACATACCAGCATCTGGTTGGGACTCCCCAAATAATATTATTGCTTCGAAGCAAAATATTAAAGGGTCCGAGTACGCAAATTCTAAGCCAGGGAGTGGGCAGAATAGTCCGACAATAGAAAGAGCCCTCACTTCAGATCATGAGCCACAACCGAAAAGAAATAAAGACCCTGGGGCCTTTACAATCACCTGTGGTATTGTTGAAACCCAGATCCATAAATGCTTAGTCGATCTTGGGGCTGCTGTCAACGCCATGCCTTCCTCCTTGTATTACCTACTAGGACTTGGTCCGTTGAAACCACCTCGATCAAATATCGAGCTAGGAGATAAATCATGCATCCGCCCGGTTGGAGAACTGGAAGATGTAATACTCCATGTGGGAGAACTTGTCGTTGCTGCAGACTTCTATGTAATACCAACAGAAGAAACCTGCGAAGACGACTCACCAACAATAATATTGGGACGACCATTCCTCTACGCCACTAAAGCAAGAATCGATGTGGGCAAGGGGTCATTATCACTTAAGTTCGGCGGCAAAATTGCACACTTCTACATTAATAAGAGCCGCCCGGACACGAAGAAACCACCAGACATAACACCTATCTCAGATCACAGTTTTCTGACCTGTCATTAGGGACCAAAAAAGTATCAAGACCAGCAGCTATGGTCAAAGGTCTCCCGCCTTATCAGAAACAATGGAAAGAGAAAACACCAAAACCATGGAGCTCTTACTCCGGCAAGAAGTCTGGAAGAAGCAACACTGGAACGGTGGCAAAGTTTGACCTCAGCCACCCATTGGACCCAAACCAATGAACCACAAACGAGGTATCGTCGAGCCAACGACGTTAAACAAGTGCACTGGTCGGGAGGTAACCCGACACTATCTTACTTTTCCGCACTTTAATTTCTGTCTTTTAAATTCAGTATTTAGTTTTAAGCTTGCATGACTTTTGAACTAAGGCACGCCTTCGTTCAAAAGTGTGGGGTGAGATCCACCTCTTTACATAAATAACATGCGGCTGTTTTTCTTTTTTAGTAATAGTATCTTTTTGAAAATATGAACTTAAGAATGTGAAAAAGATAAATCATAATTCATGCATTAACCTTGTGAAAATTCAACTGTTTAAAAACTTAGAATGTAACTTTCCATTTGTCCTTTGTGCTGAGATAACAAGGGATGTGGAGTTGATATAAACTGCCCTAGAAAGGCTTGGCAAGCAATCAAAGGATCAGATCAAACTATATGGTTTTCGAAGTCAGTGGAGGCTGCACTTCGGGTTTCAGTGAAGATTGAAGTCATCTCCGCCATGCAATGCAAAAGGCGAGGACGGGAATCAGACCGTCCTATCTCCGGTCAAAGTAGCCGAGAAAATAGATGAGCGACCCTCATCTTGACCCGCGCGAAAACGACAGTCAAAGTAGCCGAGAAAATAGCTGAGCGACCCTCACCTTGACCCGCGTGAAAACGGCAAAAAAGAGAGGAGCGGGGAGGTATTTCCATAGGCTTGCGGGCGATGATTGGACCTCCCAAAAAGGCTTGAGAAAATGGACTAGCAGTCACAAAAAGACGAAAAGCTCAATGAAGCAAATCAAGAGGCCAAAGGCCCAAAATTGTGAAGGTTTTAACCGAGCAAAAGTGAAGCACTCAAAGCGACAAATCAAAGGCCAAAGGCCAATTCACTACAAAAAGCAGTCCCTCGCCAAAAGAAATCAAAGTACTCAAACCACTGAAACCTGAACGGAATCACGTGCTAGAGAAAGCTACCAGAAAACCATATAGTGCGAGACGATCCCAAGATTGCAGTCCAGGAGCCTAAAAAGGTCTATCTCCCGAGACATCCAATATAATTTGCATCTCAGCACGGAGGTACAAGTATTAAGTTTCTTCTGTTTATTTACGCAGTTTAATTTGGTAATAAGTAAGCAATGCATGAATTAGGATAGATCGAGTACCACAGTCTAATTTTCATATTCCAAAGCCAAACTTAGAACTTACGCCCTTTAATAGCATTGTTCGGGACGAACAACTAAAAGTGTGGGGTAATCTGATGGACCACAATCTGATGGACCATAATTGTATGAAACATAAATGCAGTTAAACCCACCAAATTAGACTGTTTGTCTATCTAACTTCTACGTGTTAGTCCCGATACATTTTCACAGGGCATTTTAGAGACTGAAGTGAAAACACGCTAAGGAGAGGATTTTATGCTGAAAAGATAACAAGAGTCAATCCAAGGTCAAGATCATATGCCGACTGAAGAAATATCAAGGATCCCGACGTTGAATTGACCATAACAAATTAATCAGAAGAATCAGGAGTGGAGTCAAGACAGCCCGGGGAAGAAACACATTGACAGTTTTGTGAAAAGACTGCACAAAACTGTACAAACTCACACATTCGGCAAAGATGACCGGCCACCATTCAAGAAGGTGGGAAAGGGAGGAGCTCCTCCCCCTTGGGTGACCGGCAACCGGCGGCGCCACCTCCTCCTCCCAAAAGCCACCGGCCTCCTCTCCTTCCTCCACATGTGGCCATCTCCTCCCTTGATTTCTCCTCCAATCAAAATGCAACACTTGCCACCCATCTCCACCACCCATCTCCTCCCATTTTGGCTATAAAAGGAGGAGCTCCTCCCCTCATTTCAACACACCTCAATCTCAAATTCACTTCTCTCTCTAGAAGTTGTAATATTTGTAACGTTGTAATCTTGGCTTTGGAAATAAAGGATAGCTCCCTTGGCGCTTCAATGGTTGTAAGTAATTCTTAGTATTTATTCAACTGTTTTATTTCCTTAGTTATAATGTTTAGCGCGATGAATAGTAGCTAAACTTGTAGTTCGGTCTAAGGGGCGCACTTGTATTATAAAATGTTTTAGACTATTAACTTAGTGTCTAGTCTAAGTATTCAAAACTTATTCTATGTGCCATATATTAAGTCAGAACGTCCAAGGTAGAGTGGATGCTTGGAATGGCAAAACTCTACAGCGGGGTTCGTAAACTTGTACGGATAAGTGGATGCTTGGAATGGCAAAGCTTATCTGAGAAGTTTGACTCATCTTAAACACCATTTGGTTGATCGGGAATGATTGATCAAATGGATGCACATAGGCTAATATAACCGGGAATGGAGTATTAGTCTAAATAGAATAAGTGTTCTACGTCCTTGGAATAGACTAGACAGTGTACGCAAATCGAGTGCTTGGAATGGCCTTGATACACCGTTTGAATACTTAGGAGAGTCACTAAAGGTCAATGATAAACAGGATATAATACAAGTCCCCTGAAACCGAACATTTCTCTTTAATTATAAACTGTAATTTACTTTCCAGTATTAAAACCAACCAACCAACCAATCAATCAATCAAAATAGCTGGTAGCTTTAAAACCAACCAACCGACCTTAAACACGCTCCCACGCTGCGTAATCCCCCCGAAGAACAATTATTCCCCTAGTTCCCTTGGGTTCGACCCCTACTTACCAAGTACTACCCAGTAGTATAGTTGCGAGTAGCGGACTATTATAAATTTATTTGCACAAATCGCTTTGACGACGAGCGGTTCTGTCAATAGGCTAAGGGAGGAGGAATGGAGGGTGGAGATGGGTGGCATGTGGTTTTGATCCAAGGGAGGAGGAGGAGGAGAAAGGAGGAGGTGCCACATGGGGGAGGAGCTCAAGCCGCCAGTTGCCGGTTGCAAGGGGAGGAAAGGGAGGAGGGGAGGTGACTTTGGTCACCTCCTCCCATAGCCATCGGTCATCCAAGGGGAAGAAGGGGAGGAAGGCCACCCATGAGTCATCTTCTCCACCAAAGCCGCCGGTCACTTGGTCCATGGATGAGTTTTGACAGTTTTGTGCAGTCTTTTCACAAAACTATCAATCCAATTTTGCTCCGGTCTGACTTTGGTTGTTCCTCGGTTAAATTTGAATTTGAGTAATTCAATGTCAGGATCTTGATATTTCTTCGTTCAGCGTCTGATCTTGACCTTGGACTCGTAATATCTTTTCAGCGTAAAATCCTCTCCTTAGCGTGTTTTCTCTCTAAGCGCCAAAATACCCTGTAGAAATATATCGGGACTAACAAGTAGAAGTTAGATAGACAAACAGTCTAATTTGGTGGGTTTTACTGTGTATTTGATTCGTATAATTATGGTCCATCATACGTCAACCGCTAGTAGTGTAGTACATTTTGTGGACCTCTGCGTTCCATTCTTACGAGAATTCTCTCCCCCATCCTTACGACAACAAACCCGAGAAAAAATCATGAGCCTTAAACAATCCCGGGATGAGAATTTGGACGAATACTACACGAACTATGACACCATCGTCTCAAGCTGCCCGCACCATGGATTCACGAAGAAAGTTCTACTTCAAAAATTTCTTCGTGGTATGAAGGCCGATGATCTGACAAGGATTAACGAAGCAATGAGGAGATCAGCCAGGAACTTCTCCCTGGCAGACATGTGGAACCTCATAGATAACCTGGCCGCAACCACAAAACAAATGCCCCAAGCTGATGGAGGCATGCAGATAGAAGAGGCTGGACTAGAGACAGACGAAGAAGAAACTCCCGAGCCATTAGAAGAAACTCCCGAGCCATCAGAAGACTGGGATATAGAAAGTATCGGGAGCAACGAGGAAGTGTCAGCAATGGAAGAAGTCCAGAATACCACCGACATGCTGCCAATACCATACCCAGCTATCATCACCCAGGCAGCCGAAACCATCTATGACCAGTTCCTCACAAACAGAAACGACGAGGCAGAACCAAGCCTTAAGATGCAAGCTTCCCGACTTTTCCCCTCGATCAATAGACAAATCGCTGAAAACTATGTGATCCATGAAGAGGCTGAAAAGAGGAAGGGAAAAGGGCCTGAGCAGAACGACTCCTCGATGGATCATGTTTTCGCCATGACTGGACAAGGCAGCCCTAAACACCAGAAAACCCAGTTCAAGAAGCTAGTGGTCAAAGGTCCCTCGCCTTCTCAGAGGCGTTGGAAGGAGAAATCACCAGAACAACGGGAACTGGACCCAAGCACATCATCTCGCAAGAAATCGGGAAAAGGCAAGGCAAGAAGCAACACAGGAACGGTGGCAAAATTTTACCTAAGCCACCCATGGGACCCCAACCAGTGATCTAGGAATAAGGTACTGTCGAGCCAACGACGTTAAACAAGTGCACTGGTCGGGAGGTAACCCGACACTATCTTACTTTCCGCACTTTAATTTTCTATCTTTTTCTGTATTTTACTTTTTCAATAAGTCGCTCTCACCCACTTGGTGCATAGAAGATTTGACTATTCAGGAATCGGACTTGGGTGCAACATTAAGCCAGTCAGGGCTACGCTAAGAGTTCAAGGCCCCAGCCGAACTCCCTCGATTATCCAGCCTCGAGCCATGTCGTTTACTCGACACCTTAAAGGGAGTTCTGTTCTTCCCTTTTCCATAATATCATTTCTTTCTCGTAACTGTCTGCTTGCATGGCTTTCGAACTAAGTAGTGCTGAAAGGCACGACTTCGTTCAAAAGTGTGGGGTGAGATCCTGATGGACCATAATTGTATGCATCATATATACAGTTAAACCCACCAAATTAGACTGTTTGTCTATCTAACTTCTACGTGTTAGTCCCGAAATATTTCCACAGGGCAATTGAGAGATAAATGTGAAAACACGCTAAGGAGAGGATTTTATGCTGAAAAGATATCAAGAGTCAATTGAAGGTCAAGATCAAGCACTGAACGAAGAAATCTCAAGATCCTGACGATGAATTACTCAATTTAAATCCAAATGAGGAATTATCAAAGACAGCCTGGAGTGAAATTGGACTGATAGTTTTGTAAAGACAGTACAAAACCGTCAAGACTCATCCATGTACAAGGATGACCGGTGGCTTTAGGAAGAAGGATGAGTCACTAGGTGAAAAGGATGACTCATGGGTTGCTCCTCCCTTTCCTCCTCCATGGTGACCGGCGGCTTCCCCCTCACAACCACCCTCCTCCACTCTCCTCCCTCCAAGTGGAGGCTCCTCCTCCCTCCTCTCCAAAAGCCACCGGTGGCTTTGAGCTCCACCACAAGAAGATGACAAGTGGTGGCCTCTCCTCCACATGCTCCTCCCCTCCTCCTCCACCCTTGGATGCAAATGCACATGGCTCCATCTCCACCCTTCATCCTCCTCCTCCTAGCCTATAAATATGAGAGCCCTCCTCCTCATTTGTATCATCAATCCACACACAAAACACTTATCTCTCTAAGTTTGGTTACTTTGTAAGTTTGTTCGGTTTATGAAATAATACTCCTGTTTGTTCTTGAGTATTATACTATAGAGAATACTCCTATTGGTTCTTGAGTATTCAGTAGGAAATTGGGAATACTCCTGTTGGTTCTTGAGTATTCCACCCCTTTCCCTCTTACTGTTTTCAAAAACCCCCGAGTATTTAGCTATGGTATCCACCTCTATGGATATTCGTAGCTAAACTCTTCATTCGGTGGAAGGTATTTTCTTGTATTATATAATGTTGTAATATCTTTTAGTTTCATTTCTTTGTATTCAAAACTTGTTCTATGTGCCATTTATAGTCAGAATTTCCAAGGTTGAGTGGATGCTACGAAAGGGCAAAACTCTTCCGTGGGGTTCGTGAACATACTCGGGTAAGTGGATGCTACGAAAGGGCAAAGCTTATCTGAGGAGTTCAACTTATCTAAAACACCACTTGGTCAATCGTAACTGTGAGATCAGGTGGATGCACAGAAGGCTAAGATACTTCGAAAGGAGGAATTAGTCTGAAGTAGAACAAGGGTTGCTTTAAACGATGTTGCAAGTCTTGCGCTACGAAAGGGCCTATATTCATCTTTGAATACTTAGAAAAGTTACTAACGGTTTATTATATACATGTTATAATACAAGAGTACCTGAAACTGAATACTTTCTTTCAATCACAAAAACCCCTGTATTTACTTTCCTAGTATAACTGTCCCGATCAACCACAACCATCAACCGCTCAACAACCGGAGAATCGCAATCACGCATCACCCACTATAAGTCTTCTAACCCTTATCTCTTTACTTTCAGTATTTACTTTCAGTATTTACTTTCAGTATTTACTTTCAGTATTTAATTTCTGTATTTACTTTTCCGCACAAAAAACCCAAAAAACCAAAAACAGTAGTTTAATTACTCGCGCCAAAATCTCAATCATCCTAAAACACATCCCTGTTAGTAAAAGAACAACGTATGCCCCTAATTCCCTTGGGTTCGACCCCTACTTACCACTTCTACCCAGTAGTCGCGAGTAGCGGACTTTATAAATTTATTTGTACAATTTGCTCTGACGACAAGCGAATTGTCAGATCCGCATGTGTAAATAAATAAATAACATGTTTTTTTTAAATATTATCTTTTTGAAAATATGAACTTAAGAATGTGAAAAAGATAGATCTAAAATTCGTGCATTTACCTTGTGAAAATTCAACTGTCTAAAAACTTAGAACGTAACTTCTCATTTGTCCCTTTGTTCCGAGATAAACTAGGGATGTGGAGTTGATAGAAATGCCCTAGAAAGGCTTGGAGAGCAATCGAAGGATCGAATCAAACTATATGGTTATCGAAGTCAGTGGAGGCTGCACTTCGGGTTTCAGTGAAGATTGAAGTCATCTCCGCCATGCAGTGTTTATGCAAAAAGAAAAAAAGGCGAGGACGGGAATCAGACTGTCCTCTCTCTAGTCAAAGTAGCCGAGAAAATAGATGAGCGACCCTCATCTTGACCCGCGCGAAACGACAAGGATGAGAGGAGCGGGGAGGTATTTCCATAGGCTTGCGGGCGATGATTGGACTCCCAAAAAGGCTTGAGAAAATGGACTAGAAAGTCACAAAGACGCAAAAAGCTCAAAGAAGCAAAAGAAGAGGCCAAAGGCCCAAAATTGTGAAGGTTTTAACCGAACAAAAAGTGAAGTACTCAAAGAGTCAAATCAAAGGCCAAAGGCCGATTCACTACAAAAAGCTGTCCCTCGCCAAAAGAAAATCAAAGTACTCAAACCATTAAAACCCGAACCGAATCACGTGCTAGAGAAAGCTACAAGGAAACCATATAGTGAAGACGATCCCGAGGTTGCGGTCCATGAGCCTAAAAAGGGCTATCTCCCGAAACATCCAGAATAATTTGCATCACAGCACGGAGGTACAAGTATCAAGTTTCTTCTATTTATTTATACAGTTCAATTTAGTAATAAGTAAGCAATGCATGAATTAGGATAAATCGAGTCCCACAGTCTAATTTTCATATTTTAACAAACTTACTTAGTGTGCCGCCCTTTAATAGCATTGTTCGGGACGAACAACTAAAAGTGTGGGGTAATCTGATGGACCATAATTATACGAATCAAATACACAGTAAAACCCACCAAATTAGACTGTTTGTGTATCTAACTTCTACTTGTTAGTCCCGATATATTTCTACAGGGTATTTTGGCACTTAGAGAGAAAACACGCTAAGGAGAGGATTTTACGCTGAAAAGATATTACGAGTCAATCCGAGGTCAAGATCAGACGCTGAACGAAGAAATCTCAAGATCCTGACATGGAACTACTCAATACAAATCCAACCGAGGAACAACCAAGTCAGACCGGAGCAAAATTGGATTGATAGTTTTGTGAAAAGACTGCACAAAACTATCAAAACAATTCATGGACCAAGTGACCGGCGGCTTTTGGCTTTGTGGTGACTCATGGGTGGCCAAAACCACCCCTTCCTCCTCCATGACCGGCGGCCCAAGGCAAAGGGTGGCAAAGCCACCAAAAGTCCCCTCCATTTGGACTTGAAACCGGCGGCTTTTGAGCCACCACAAGGTGGTGCCATGTGGAGTCTCCTCCACCACATCTTCATCTCCTCCTCCTCCACCCTTGGATGCAACACCACATGCCACCATCTCCACCCTCCATTCTCCTCCCCTTAGCCTATAAAAGGAAAGCTCCTCCTCCTCATTTGTATCATCCAACAATCAACAATTCACTTCTCTCTTTAAGTTTATGTTACTTTGTAAGTTTGGTTTATGAAATAATACTCCTGTTGGTTCTTGAGTATTATACTTTAGAGAATACTCCTGTTGGTTCTTGAGTATTCAGTAGGAATTGGGAATACTTCTGTTGGTTCTTGAGTATTCCACCCCTTCTCCTCTTACTGTTTTCAAAAACCCCCGAGTATTTAGCTATGGTATCCACCTCTATGGATATTCGTAGCTAAACTCTTTATTCGGTTAAAGGGGTGTACTTGTATTATAAAATGTTTTAATTCTTTTAGTTTCTTTTCTCTGTATTCAAAACTTGTGCTATGTGCCATATATTAGATCAGAATTTCCAAGGTTGAGTGGATGGTTGGAATGGCAAAGCTCTTCCGTGGGGATTCGTAAACATACTCGGATAAGTGGATGCTTGGAATGGCAAAGCTTATCTGAGGAGTTTGATCTTTCTAAAACACCATTTGGATAAATCGGGAAAGACAATCCAAATGGATGCACACAGGCTAATATACCTTGGAATGGGGTATTAGTCTAAGTAGAACAAGTGCTCTACGACTTTTGCAAAAGATTAGACGGTGTTGCAAGTTGAGTGCTTGGAATGGCCTCGATTCACTTTCGAACACTTTTGCAAAAGGCTAGACAGTGTTGCAAGTCGAGTGCTTGGAATGGCCTTGATTCACGTTTGAATACTTAGAAAGGTTACTAAAATAATAAACATGCTATGATACAAGGCCCCTGAAACCGAATGTTTCCCTTGAATTACAAAACCCCCCTGTATTTACTTTCCTAGTATAACTGCCTGTATCACTGCAATCACCAACCGCTCATCTGCCGGAGGACTCGCAAATCACGCATCACCCACTGTAAGTCCTTCTTTTATTTTCAGTATTTTAATTTCAGTATTTATTTTCTGTAATTTACTTCTCCGCACTCAAAACCCAAAAAACAACCAAAAAAGTCACTTAGTCATAACCGCTAAAATCTCAATCAACCTTAAAACACGCTCCCTCGCTGTACAAATCCCTTAAAGAACAACGTATCCCTCTAATTCCCTTGGGTTCGACCCCTACTTACCACTTACTACCCAGTAGTGTAGTTGCGAGTAGCGGAAATTATAAATTTATTTGCACAGAGAACATTGCACCTTAACGACAGTGCAGTGGGCTCCGTCAATGTGGCAGTCACTTAATTTTTGGTAAAACAAAGGTTTTTAAACTTTTTTGATTTCTTAAGTTAATGACTAGTTAACTACTATGTGTTTTGAAATGTGCAGAGACTTGCCACGTGGAATCCTCAATAGACACCTCTGGTATACATGATATTCATGAAAAAGTGCGGGAAGATTATGCGAGATGGCTGGCATAACCTTAGGGCAGGGAGGAGTACCGAGGGTCCTGTTTTCTCCAATCCAGCTGCAACGGTAAAAGCAATTGCGAAATTCAAGGTTGATCGCAAACTGAAGGCCCTCTCTGACCAGAACAAGATTAGTAGAAGGGGCAAGAAAGACAACCCAAGCCGACACAGTGGCGGACGTTATCCACCATTTGTACACAGGGATAAATTGGTAAGTTATCGTTTAATTTCATAATATATGATCGCATTATTATACTATAAATACATTTATTGGCTTATGTGCAGAGCATAATCCTGAAAAGGACCGTCTACTGTAACGACATGTACAAACGGCTTAAGATTGGGAAGGATGGGACATACCTTGATAAGGATGGTGCTACTATAAAGGTTATTCTTAGTACATTTCAAATATTGATATTAAAAGGGAATCATATGTTACTTTATTAATGGTATTATTTACTAAACTTGTTTTCCACTTAGATGCTATGCTATTTCTATATGTTACTATGTTATTTGTGTTGGGGTAACGTTTTGTTATTAAGTTTTGTTGTTCTAATTGACGGGCGTCGTCATACCCGTCAAAAATAATATTTCTTTTTCCGACTAGCAAGTGGTAAGTCGGGTCGTATCCACAGAGATCGGTGTGAGAATCTGTTTACTAAGTACAAGAGTAACAATGGGAGGGGGGGTAAATTCTGAACAAGTTAAATATAAACGCAAGTATCAAAACACGATCAATTATCAAGAGGAATGATCACACAAATTCAAGTATCAAATATTAAAGAACAGTGCAGGCTAGTACTTTCGATTGTGATGCAAGACTAAATCATTAACCCAACCGTTTTGATTTCTAATGTTTTTTAACTTATAGCTCCCCGCTAGGTTGCACTACAAGTTGTCCTAGGGTGTCAATCCTAGTGGTATATTACTCGTATCCTAGTTTACTATCCCCGCTAGGTTGCTAGTAAACTGTGATAATTGAAATCAACACACAAACAAAAGCTCCCCCGCTAGGGTTTCACTCATGCTAGCATATCAATTCCATAAACAATGCATAGTAATATAGCGCAAAACATAGAAATTCAATGTAAGTCTCAAGTCAATACATCACAATTTTGAGTTCTAGCCCACACATATGAGTTTAGCTACTCATCGAAATGCAATACATAATCAAATGCTTTTGAATGAAATGAAAAAGAAAGTACTGATGTTGAATTCTCCTCCAAAAAGTGTATCTCCAATCTACTCCTTTTTCTCTTCTCAGCCGTGTGTCCAATAACACACCCAATCTCACGGCCAAAAGACTCAGCAACCCCTTTTTCTTTCTCTCCACCGTGTGTCTTCTTTCACCCCCAAAAACGTATCCAATCCAATCCTCCAAACTAGAACTCACGGCCAAAAAGAGACCAGCGTGTGTCTTTCTCTCCCGATTCTACACGGACCAAAGCCACGGCCAAAACAAAAAGACCAGAAGAAGACCTCCCAATTGTATGTTTTTTGTCTCCTCCAAATCACACGGCCAAAGGAAAAGACAACCCAATCCACCTTTTCTTTTGGCTTAAATCAAGACTTAGCCCTTCTCCATTCTGATTCCTCGAATTCTGTATTTTTCCTTTCGAGATATGGCTCCTCAAATTCTATTTTTTTCCTTCCCCAAATTACAAACCGGAAAATAAGAAATTTGACTGCCAGCTAAATTCCACTTACGTCTCTTGATTTAACGTCCGCGGACGTCTTAACAATTTCGGTAATTGTTAAGACGTAAGTGCCCATAATTCTTCAGACGTAAGTGGTCTGCACTGACTAAAACTTCAGCACTTCGGACTTCATTTCTTTCGATGCCAAACATCTTCAAATAGGCTCCTTTTAGCCGATATTCCTTCTATGGTCTCCAAATGCACCTGAGAATGAAAATTACTCACAGGTAGTGAAATAATATACAGGCAAACACTAAGAGACGGGGTTTTAACATATAAAATAGTCGTACAATTATGACTTATCAAACTACCCCACACTTGAACTTGTTCGTCCCGAACAAGAACAAAGCCATTGATTGAATTACAATGTACTAGTCATGCTAATCCTTACATCTCAATCTCAAATCCAGCCACTAATCTTATCATGCTTAAGATTCTAACAATGCGAGTAAAGATAGATTTTTCGATACTTGTTACCTCGCAAGTTGCAATCCAAACGACCTTGGATGTTTGGGAGATAGTCCCCTATAGGTACCACGGACACTGCATTCTTTTATGAGCTTTGGTCTTTTGATTGAGTCAGCGGCTTTCTCTGACACATGATTAATTCACTGCTTTCATACCGTTGAGTCTTGAATTCCTTAACTGGCATGGACTTTGATAAACGACACATCTTTGCTTGAATCAATCAAATTCTGATTTTCTTCTTACTTGATGGTTTGCCTTCGGCTTTTGAATTTGTTTCTTGCCCACATAATCATTTGCGCCCTTGAACCACTCCAATCATAGCCTCCGAATAACAGCATAGGAGTGCGTCCCGCTCTTTTCTCATCCTCGTCGTTTCTGCATGAGGCAAGATAGGGGTTACCCACCCATTCCCAGCTACTCCGACTAGAGATGGACAGTTCGTTTTCTCTGTCCAGTCACCACTGCGAACGCATGATTAGACTTGTAAACTTGGTGACGGAGCTGCTCTCTAGACTAGGGTAGTGAAGCGTCAACCTCCACCGCTTTTCTCAATCATCAGAACCAAAACTCAGATTTTCTTGCAATTTGCCGTACCCTTCTAGGACATTTCTGTCAACTCCACATCCCTGCATATCACAACTCACAAGAACAAAGCATCGAATTTTTTTTTAAAATTTTGCATTTTTAGTCAAATAAGCACAATAGTCATAAAAACTGAAAGTGAGATTTTTGACATATCAGAAAAGCATAGCCGTGCATCATCAGTTCATCACAACACACGACTGACTCTATAACAACCCACCCCACACTTAAATTTTCCCGTGTCCTCACGATACAACTCTAGTGATAAGGCGCACAAACACAAAAGACTCAAATAAAAATAAAAGATAATAAATAAAAAGAAGTGAACTGGTACTCCCCTAATATTCTGGTGGCGGTGTTGTGCTCTGAGATTTTTGACCTTTAGAAATTCACCGCGGACGTCTTCTTCAATGGAGGCCGCGGACGCCTGAATAATATTCAGTAATTGCTGAGGCGTCCGCGCATGTAATCCTTTAGACGTGCGCGGTCTGCACTGATGTAGAATTCCGTTCTTTGCTTAATCACCTGAAAACACCAGAAATAACAAGAAATGCACTCGAGGCACATTATCAGCTTCCCAATTCCACTATAACATGTGTAAAATAGAAATAAAACACCGGGTTGCCTCCCGGTAAGCGCCTTTGTTTTACGTCCTTGGCTAGAATTTACCTCTATAGGATCACAAGTTAGGATCCCATGGCCACTCCAAGTCAAACTTCTTTACTCCTCTATGATACTCATATCCCTCATCGAATGGTGCTCTCGAGTCTCTCCATCCTGGCTTCCATCCAAATGTGCCATGTCTCGGCCGCTTCCTCGTGTATGTACGGTTAGAATCCTTGCGAAACTTGAGGTTTGCTGTCTTCCCAGCAAACGTTAGCGACGACATTTTTGTGCCCAATTCATTATTGGTCCTTTTGTCCACGATGACCGATCGTCCCAGAATCAGCGCAAGAGGACTGTTATTGCTGGCATCTCCCATCTGCAAAATATAACAATCAACATCACGGGTAATTGTGAGAGTACCTGGGTCCTTGCACTTTTTGGGTGGTGCCTCATGATTTGTAGGGAGTGGGCTCTCCATCGCCAGGTCGTTTTGCTCATATCCCACCTCCGATTCGCCTTCTAGCTCATCCTTATCGATCACATGCTCTTCGGGAGCTATCACCTGCACTGGGAATGGTACAGAGGGGTCAGAAACTGGAATTTCCTTAATTGAATCGGCGCAGTCCGTGGAGGTCTCCTGAATATCTTCCGCGGGCGTCTCTTGTATTTGCGGTAAATCTTCAGACGTACGCGCGGTAAATGTTGAGACATCCGCGTCCTGCACTGAGTTAGAATATTCGTTCAGCTCTTCTTCCTGCATTTCATAAAGATCGCTGGCAATTTGAGACATCTGCTCCTTTAGCTCGTTAATGGCTTCAGCTCGTTGGTCAATCTTTTGGTTGAGGTGATCAATCTTGTGGTCAATCTTTTGAGCGAATTCCTTGAACATTTCTTTCAATTCCTTGACCGGGTCCTCATCCATCCTAACACTCCAAGGTCCCTCCTCACTGTACGGTGCATAATAACCTCGCATAGTGCGTCTCGGATCCCGACGCCTAGGTAACTGTTCATTTCGGTTTCCTCCTTCGAGGTATTCTCGAACCAACTTCTCCTCGAAACTCTCGTGTCTAGCTGCACGATGTCTAGCAAACTCATTCTGGTTTCTGGGGGGTGGCAGTCTTTGATCAAAATCATCGTCATAAACTGGTTCACTATCATAGGAATACATAGCGAACCATAAAACCAAACAAAATAAAATAAAATAAAACTAAAAGAAAAAAGTACTTAGTGCGATTCTTCGTTACCGATCCCCGGCAACGGCGCCATTTTGACAGGTGTCGTTTCGCCTGTGCAAAAAACAATTTATAATTTTCCAACTAGCTAGTGGCAAGTCGGGTCGAATCCACAGAGATCGGTTTGAGAATCTGTATCACTAAGTATATAAATAACTGATGGACCAAAATTATACGAATCAAAAATGCAGTTAAACCCACCAAATTAGACTGTTGGTCTATTTAACTTCTACTTGTTAGTCCCGATATATTTCTACAGGGTATTTTGGCGCTTAGAGAGAAAACACGCTAAGGAGGAGTTTTTAAGCGGAAAATGAAGAACGAGTCATTCCAGGTCACGACCATGCTACACTCAAAATCAGCCTTAACATCCTTCATGGAACCGACTTGGAATCACTCAAATATTCTAGAACCGTCGGCAAATGGACAAGAACGCAAGGCAAAGGCACCAAGCCCGGTAAAGGCCAAACAAGGGCAATTTCATCGGATTTGGGATTTCGACCATGTTCCAAGCGGAATTTGGCTTAGGTTCCTTCTTGAGATCATCTTAGAATGACATTTTCATTCAAAATACACTCTCCAAAATCCAAGAAGCTCCGGCCAAAGCTCCGGTCAGATCCGGTCAAACCGATGGCTTTTGTGAAGAAGTCACAAGCTTCTAGAAGGGTGGCTCCTCCACTCTCCTCCCTCCAAGTGGCGGCTCCTCCTCCTCTCCTCCCATAGCAGCCGGCGGCTTTCCTATTCACCCCATGTGGCACCTCCTCCTTGCTCCTCCATGGAAAAGATGACAAGTGGTGGCTCCTCCTCCACATCTTCAAACCCTCCTCCTCCACCCTTGGATGCTCCTCCACATGCCACCATCTCCACCCTTGCTCCTCCTCCTCCATGGCTATAAATAGAAGTGCTCCTCCTCATTTGTAACACACCCCAAAATGTGGAGAGCTTCTCTCTCTACAAAATCTCTCTAGCTTTTGTGGGCACAATTATGTAATATTACTTTGGAATAAAGAATCCCTTGGCGCTTCAACGGTTGTAAGTATCTCTTAGTATTTATTTATTTAACTGTTGTCTTTATTTCCTTAGTAATAATGTTTAGCGCGATGAATAGTAGCTAAACTAGTAGTTCGGTAGAAGGGGCGCACTTGTATTATAAATGTTTTAGACTTTACTCTTAAGTACACCTTTGTATTCAAAACTTGTTCTATGTGCCATATATAGTCAGAGTTTCCAAGGTTGAGTGGATGCTGTAACAAGCAAAGCTCTTCTGTGGGAATTCGTGATCATACTCAGGTAGTGGAAGCTGTAACAAGCAAAGCTATCTGAGGAGTTCGACTCATCCTAAATCCCATCTGGTCGAGCGTAACTGTGAGATCAGGTGGATGCACACAGGCTAGCATACCTTTGGGTATTGGCGCTAGACTGAAATAGAACAGGTGTTGTTTTAAACCGGTGTTGCAAGTCTTGAGCTGTAACTAGCCTCGATTCATCGGTTGAATACTTAGCATGATCATATCTTGCGCTAGAAATAGCCTCAATTCATCTTTGACCACTTGGTATGATCATTAGCGGTCAATGATAAACAAATATAATACAAGGCCCCTGAAACCGAACATTTCTCTTAATTATTAAATCTGTAATTTACTTTCAGTATTAAAACCAACCAACCAATCAAACAATCATATAGCTGGTAGCTTTAAAACCAACCAACCAACCTAAAACACGCTCTCTCGCTGGATAAACCCCCCCCAAAGAACAACTAATCCACACTGACTCCCTTGGGTTCGACCCCTACTTACCACTTGCTACCCAGTAGTAAAGTCGCGAGTAGCGGACTTATAAATTTATTTGCACAATCGCTTTGACGACGAGCGGTTCTGTCAATAACAGGGGGGTTTTGTAATGCAAACAAGTAAATAAAACGCAGCATGCAACAATGATCCGTTGTCAAGAGATCAATCGTCACATGAAATCAAGTATCAATATCAAGGAACAAGTGCAAGCTACACATGGTAATAGCATACATAATCAAGTGCTTTTGAATGGAATGAAATATAAATTACTAATGACGAATCCCTTCTCTAAGCCTTTGTTTCTTCCTTTGAACGCCTGTCTCAAATCTGATTTTCCAACCAATTTCTCACAGCCAATAAGACACAGCAACCTTCCAAAACATATCTCCAACTCACGGCCAAAGTACTTGACAAATTCTAAATCTCCAAATCAATTTCGAACTCAAACTCACAGCCAAAGTACTTGACAAAAGACAATTGTAAATTAACACGACCAAAAGAACAATTCTGTTTTCAATCCTCACAATCACACCTTTCTTTTCTCAACAACACACTCGGCCAAAAGATATCGCCAATCAAAAGACACAATCTGTGTTTTTCACTCCTCACAATCACACGGACCAAAACACTTGGCCACCAAAGACAATTTGCTGTTTCTCTATTTCCCACCAACACACGGCCAAAGCTTTTTGGTCCAAAAGAAAGACAATTTTATTTTTCCTTTCTCTCCTCTTTTAATCTTCAAGAGTGGCCTTTCAAATTCTGATCTTCAATTCCCCAATGTGGCTCTCGATTCCCGTATGGCTATTCGATTTTTGCCTTGTATTTTGTTTCGAGAAAACGCAATTTCGATTTCAGTAAAATTGCCATCTGGCATTCCCCGCGGACGCCTCTTGAAATTGAGATCCACGGACGTCTTCATATTTATCGTAATTCATAATACGTCTGCGCCGTAAGTCCTTGAGCCCTCCGCGGAATTGTATGGATGAAAACTTCGGCCTTCATTTCTTCGCGCGCGAAACGTCTTCTAAAATGCTCTCTTTAGCCGATATTCCTTCTATGGTCTCCGAGTGTACCTGAGAATGAAAACTACACAACGGTAGTGAAATAATATACAGATAACCATTAAGAGACGGGGTTTTAACATATAAAATAGTCGTATAATTACAACTTATCATTGCACCCAAGTCTGATTCCTGAATAGTCATTTCTTCTATGCACCAAGTGGGTGAGAGCGACTTATTGGTAAAAACTAAATGACAGAAAATAAAAAGACTGAAAGTAAGATAGGTGTCGGGTTACCTCCCGACCAGTGCCTTTGTTTAACGTCGTTGGCTCGACAGTACCTCATTCCTGGATCACTGGTTTGGATCCCATGGGTGGCTTAGGTCGTATTTCGCCACTGTTCTTGTGTTGATTTTTGCCTTGCCTTTCCCCGATTTCTTGTGAGATGATGTGCTTGGGTCCAGTTCCCATGGTTCTGGTGGTTTCTCCTTCCAACGTCTCTGAGAAGGTGAGGGACCCTTTACTACTAGTCTCTTGAACTGGGTTTTCTGGTGTTTAGGGCTGCCTTGTCCAGTCATGGCGAAAACATGCTCCATCGAGGAGTCGTTCTGCTCAGGCCCTTTTCCCATCCTCCTTCTAGCCTCTTCATTGATCACATAGTTTTCAGCGATTTGCCTATTGATCGAGGGGAAAAGTTGGGAAGCTTGCATCTTAAGGCTTGGTTCTGCCTCGTTATGTCCGTTTGTGAGGATCTGGTCGTAGATGGTCTCGGAAGCTTGGGTGATGATAGCTGGGTATGGCTTGGGCAGCATGTTGGTGGTATTCTGGACTTCTTCCATTGCTGACACGACATTCAGTTCCCATGAAGGTTTTTCCTCGTTGCTCCCGATACTTTCTATATCCCAATCTTCTGATGGCTCGGAAGTCACTTCTGATGGCTCGGGAGTTTCTTCTTCGTCTGTCTCTGGACCAGCTTCTTCTATCTGCATTCCTCTGTCAGCTTGGGGTATTCGTTTTGTGGTTGCGGCCAGGTCATTTATGAGGTTCCACATGTCTGCCATGGTTAAGTTCCTGGCTGATCTTCTCATTGCTTCGTTAATCCTTGTCAGCTCATCGGCCCTCATCCCACGAAGAAATTTTTGAAGAAGAGCTTTCTTCGTGAATCCATGGTGCGGGCAGCTTGAGACGATGGTGTCATAGTTCGTGTAGTATTCGTCCAAAGTCTCATCCCGGGATTGTTGAAGGCACATGATCTTCTCATGGGTTTTTTGGCGTAAGGATGGGGGGGAGAATTCCTTCTGGAATGGAACGCAAAGATCCACAAAATATACTGCACTACTAGCGGTTGATGTGTAATACCAAATTGTTGCATAATCAGTTAAAGAAAATTTGAAGCATTTAAGCTTAAATTCCTCTAACATTTCGTTTTCAGGTTTTATGTGGCAGCAAACGTGGTGAAAGTTTCGGCAGTGTAGTACTGGGTCTTCTCCATCCGTACCTCCGAACAGGGGAAGATGTCTTGTTGTCCATGCATACGTAGTGGGTAGCGTCATGAGGAAATGAGAAGGGAAGGGAAAGAACAACTTATCCGACGGCTAACTCCCCGGCAACGGTGCCAGTTTTGACGGAGCCCACCGCACTGTCGTTAAGGTGCGGTGTTCTCTGTGCAAAAGCAAATTTGTATTATGCTACTCGTGACCTTACTACTGGGTAGCAAGTGGTAAGTAGGGGTCGAACCCAAGGGAATTAGGGGGACAAGCTATTCTTTGAGGGAATTGTACATCGAGGGAGCGTGTTTTAGGTTGATTGAGGTTTTAGTGCGGAAAAGTAAGTGATTGGTTGGTTGGTTTTGGTTTTTAGTGCGGAAAAGTAAATGACAGAAAATGTAAATACTGAAAATAAAAGTAGAAGACTTACAGCGGGTGATGCGTGATTGGCAAGCCTTCCGGTACGTGAGCAGTTGATAGAGCAGTTTATACTAAGAAAGTAAATGCAAGGGGTGTTTGAATTTAAGGAAAGCATTCGGTTTCGGGGGCCTTGTATCATAGCCTGTTTATCATTGACCTTTAGTGATCCTTCTAAGTATTCAAACGTGTATCAAGGCCATTCCAAGTACTCGATTTGCACACACTGTCTAGCCCATTCCAAGGTCGTAGAGCACTTGTTCTACTTAGACTAATACCCCATTCCAAGGTATATTAGCCTGTGTGCATCCATTTGACCAGTCATTCCCGACCAACCAAATGGTGTTTTAGAAAGGTCAAACTCCTCAGATAAGCTTTGCCATTCCAAGCATCCACTTATCCGAGTATGTTTACGAACCCCACGGATGAGCTTTGCCATTCCAAGCATCCACTCAACCTTGGAAGTTCTAACCTAATATATGGCACATAGAACAAGTTTTGAATACAAAGAAGAGGCACTAAAATATGGCCTAAAATATTTTATGATACAAGTACACCCCTTCAACCGAATGAAGAGTTTAGCTACGAATATCCATAGAGGTGGATACCATAGCTAAGTACTTACGGTTTTTGAAAGACAGTAAGTAAAGGAAAGGGGTGAGTACTTCAAGAACCGACAAGAGTACTCGAGAATAAAGAAAAGCTTGAGTACTCAAGAACCGACAGGAGTACTCAAGACCGAACTATAATACTCAAGAACCAACAGGAGTATTATATATTAAAAACCAAACTTAGAGAGAGAAGTGTTTTTTGATTTTGAGGATGAAGATTACAAAGGGTGGAGGTATGTATTTATAGCCTAAGGGAGGAGGAGGATGTGGTGGAGGAGAAGACACTTGGCAAGCTTTCCATGGAGGAGGAGGAGGAGCCTCCCAAAGCCGCCGGTTGGAGGTCATCAATGGAGGAGAGCTTCCTCCCAAGCTCACCTCCTCCCAAAAGCCGCCGGTCATGGAGGGGAAGGAGGGGGTTTTGTGTGAGTTTTGTGATGTTTTCACAAAACTATCGGTGTATTGCAGCTCCGGACTGACTTTGGTTGCACTTCGGTTGGATTCGTTTTGAGTGATTCAATGTCAGGATCTTGAGATTTCTTCAGTCGGTATCTGATCGTGACCTTGGAATGACTCGTAATATATTTTCAGCGTAAAATCCTCTCCTTAGCGTGTATTCTCTCTAAGCTCCAAATTACCCTGTAGATAAATATCGGAACTAACAAGCAAAAGTTGAATAGACAAACAGTCTAATTTGGTGGGTTTAACTGTGTTTATGATTCGTATAATTATGGTCCATCAGGGGACAAGGGAAGAAGGAATATTTTTATGCCAGATTAATTATGCAAAAGACATGCTCACTAAGTATGGGACGAGGGAGAGTAATGCCACGTCATCCCCTTTGGAGGCTAAAAAGAATTAGTGCGCGGAGCAAGATGTGAGGATGTATGGAGAACTACTAGGTAGCTTAATCTACCTTACCTTCACAAAGCCTGATATCTTCATTGCGGTAGGCGTGGTTAGCCGGTTCATGAAAAACCCAAGGAAGCCTCATCTTGAAGCAGTACGCATAATACTAAGGTATATGAAGGGCAATACGAACCATGGCCTTCTATATAAGAAAGAAGTAAAAGGAGAAGTCTTCGGATACGTTGATGCTGATTATGTTTGTGATCATGACACGTGGATCAACGTCTGATTATGTGCTTCACATGTGCTGAATGACTAAATCTTAGTGTAGTAAGAGACAATCAATGGTGTCACTATGAACCCCAATTGTCGAACATGGAGCAGCAACACTTGCATCACAAGAGAGTATGTGGCTTACGTGGCTCATGGGGGATATCAATAAGCCATGTGATTATCCATTAAAGCTCCACCATGGTAATCAATCGACTATACGACTTGCAGAGAATCCACTATTTCATGTGGGAACTAAGCATGTGGAGGTTTACTACCACTTCATCAGAAGAAGGTCCTTGATGACGAGATCCACATGAAGTCAAGCAAAACCGATGATAAAGTTGCTAATATCTTCACAAAGAGTCTGGCTACGTTAAAGTTTTAAAAGTTTAGAGAGTTGTTCAAGATGATTACATGACCGAGAAAGACTCCGCATTAAGGAGGAATATTAAGATCAGATTTTAATGCCTAGTCAAAGTTCATGATCCAAGAAACAAGTCAAATCCAAGGGAGAAACCTTTTCTATACAACTATAAAGAAGTGTGGATGAAAAAATAGAAAGGACATTGAAGGATTTAAAGGAGCTATTTCAGCCAAATCCAAAAGGTCGTCACTAAAAGTTGAGCCAAGTCGTCGCAGAAAAGATGAAGAAGTCATTGCTGAAGCTCAGTAAAAAACAGGCGCGTTTTTTGGAGTCATTGCTAAATGCTGAGGGTCGTTGCTGATGCGCGAGTCGTTGGTGCTGGCTGTTACAAGTCGTTACAACGAGAGCGAATCAGAGGGCGACACGCAAGCCCAATCTGTGGCGCAGATTCATTTTGAAATGGACGATCAAGATTAGACGAGATGGACGGCTGTGATTGAATCTGGAGAATTTGTATTTAAGCTGGGTATTTGAACTCAGTTAGGGTTATCCGATAGAAACACAATCGAGCTACGTTCAACGTCCAGGAGAGATTTGTTCGAGCAATTGATTGAGGGCTTTCGTCCGGAAGGCGATTTTGAGTAAGTTGGCGTTCGATTGAAGCCGGTAGTGCGGTCCATGGAGAGATCGCAATTCGTAGGCGTTCATAGAAGCTTGTAATCGGTTTGTGTACTCCGGCGATGTTTTGGTCGATTTCGACGCTCTTTCATAGTGAAATCGACTGAGCTAGTGAGCTCGAGTTGATTAGCCTCTCCCCTAGAGGTGAACCACTATAAAATCTGCGTGTTTTTAATTTCCGCAATTTCCTTTCAAGTTCAAATTGGATTTAGGGTTTACAATTGAATCAAAATAACATAATTAGATTAGTAATTCAGTCTTGAGTTACAACAGTGGTATCAGAGCCGATTCTATTGATTCTTGGTTGTTGTTGCTGATTCTGCCCTATTTGATTGAATTGATTCTTATACTTGACTGTTTTTGCTTTTGAGGTGAAAATGGTGCAAGCAAGGATAGAGATCGCTCCTTATGATGGGAAGGGTGACTTCCAAGTCTGGTGCGTCAAGATGAAGGCTGTTTTATCCCAGCATATGGTATTGGTTGCCCTTGAAGAGGAAACCACTAAGTGGTCTGAAGATGAGAAGAAGAGGAAGTCTGAGATAGTGGTTGAGGCGTACAACCTGATCATACTGAGCCCTAGGGACAGTTTCATCAGAAAGGTATGTGATTGTAAAACTCCTCTTGCAATGTGGAAAAAGTTAGAAACATTGCATGCTAATCAGATTGCTCCTAACATGTCATATGTGAAAGCATCTATGTTTGCATATAAGATGAATTCTGCTAGAACTATAGATGAAAATCTTGATGAGTTCTTGAAAATGTCTTTGATGCTTAGAGATACAACACATTCTCTTGATGAGACTAGTCTTGTGATGATATTGATGAATGTTATACCGGAGTCTTATCATGTTGTGAAAGATGCTTTCCAATATACTGGTGATGTGCCTTCTTATGACAGATTTTGCACTGCCTTGAAAACTAGGGAGTTAGAGCTCAAAAATCAAACAGCTAAATCTGCCTCTGGTTTATTTGTTAAGTCTAACAGGCCATCTTTTTAGAATAACAAACATAAGTTCCAGTCTAAGCCAAAGTCTGATAGAAATGATAATAACTCAAATGATAACAGTTCAAAACAAGGTCAGTCCTCACAAACTAAGTGCTATCACTGTGGGAAGATGGGTCACTTAAGGAGAAACTGTTATAAATGGTTAGCCAAGTCTAAGACCAATGGGAACTCTGAAACTAACCTAGCTTTGACATCTAATAAGACAAATTCATCACCAGAGGTCCTAACTGTCACCAGTGGGGATCTCAGTGATGAATGGGTCTTGGATTCAGGCTGTTCCTTTTATATGTGCCCTAATAAAAACTGGTTTGAAGGCTTGGTTCACACTGCCAGTGAAAATGTGTACATGGGAAATAATAATGTGTGTAAAGTCATGGGAATGGGTAGTATAAACCTGAAACTAACTAATGGAAAATTAGTAACCTTAACTAAGGTGAGATATGTCCCTGGCTTGAGAAGAAACTTGATTTCCCTTGGTGCTCTTGATGATTCTGGTTGCTCTTACAATGCTGAAAATGGTGTGCTTGCTGTGTTTAAAAATAATAGGCAAGTGTTAACTAGAAATAAGACTGGCAGTGTGTATATTCTTGATGGTACACACCATGGTGAAACTAAGGAGGCCTGCCCTGCTGTTTGTGAAGATGCAACTGTAAAGTGGCATCTTAGACTAGGACACATGAGCCAAAAGGGACTGGAGTGCCTGAATAAGCAAGGTATCCTTGCTGAAAAGGTGACTCAGTTACCATTTTGTGAGCCTTGTGTCCTGGCCAAACAGCACGGGCTGAAGTTCACTAGTGGAGTTCACTCAAGCAAGACAATCTTAGAGTATCTACATGCTGATTTGTGGGGACCAGAGTCTAATGAAACTCATGGTGGAAATAAGTATTTTCTGAGCATTGTAGATGATTACTCTAGGAGAGTTTGGACCTTTCTTCTGAAAACCAAAGGTGAGGCATTCACTAAGTTTAAAGAGTGGAAACTATTAGAGGAAAATCAGACTAATAAAAAGGTTAAGGCATTGAGAACTGATAATGGTTTGGAAATCTGTAAGTCTGAGTTTGACAATTTTTGCAATGAGCATGGTATCATGAGACATAAAACTGTTAGATTGACTCCACAACAAAATGGAGTGGCTGAAAGAACGAATATAACATTGCTTGATAAACTGAGATGTTTGTTGTTCACTTCTGGTTTACCTAAGTCTTTTTTGGGGTGAAGCTCTTTATACTGCTACTTATCTTGTTATTAGAAGTCCTAATAGGATGCTTGACTTCAAATGTCCTATATACTAGAATTGTGGAATGGTAAGAAACCTGATTTGAATGAACTGAAATTTTTTGGGTGTGCTGCTTATGCTCATACTAGGGAGGGAAAACTAGATCCTAGATCCACTAAGTGTATTTTCTTAGGATATCAGAGGTCAATGGGTACTAAGGGCTATAGATTGTGGGATATGAATGCTAGGGGAATTAAAATACTGATAAGTAGAGATGTTATTTTTGATGAGAATACTTTCCCATATAAGAATAATATTGTAGCCAATTCTGATAGCTCCCCTGCACCACCATCTGATAGGACCCTATTTGATATAGATCCCCCTGAGAACCATGAGCAGCATGAGCAGGTAGATTACCATGTAGGACAAGATATGCCCCAACCAGAACCAGGCAATGACCAGAATGGACATAATGAACAAGCTGAGAACTTAGATCAGGTGGAGGAATATGATGTAGCTACCCAAGATGTGTTAGCTGATTGGCAACTTGCCAGAGATAGGCCTAGAAGAGAGCCTAGATTACCCACTAGATATTCCCAAGCTGATCTTGTATCCACTGCCCTAATAGCCGCAAAGGAAACTAAGAATGAACCTGATACTTACCAGGAAGCCATTGAGGGCAGGGATAGTGAGAAATGGAAGGCTGCAATGCTTGATGAGATGGAGTCCCATGAGACTAACCAAACTTGGGTTCTAGTCAAAAAACCAGAACACCATAAACTGGTTGATTGTAGGTGGCTGTGCAGGATCAAGGATGAGGATCCACCAAGGTACAAAGCAAGGCTGGTTGCCAAGGGTTTTACCCAGAAAGAAGGTATTGATTACCATGAAATATTTGCTCCAGTTGTTAAGTTTAAGACAATTAGAATCATGCTTGCATTGGTTGCTATAAATGACTTAGAACTTGAACAACTAGATGTTAAAACTGCTTTCCTTCATGGAGAGTTAGATAAACAAATATACATGAAACAACCTCCTGGCTTTGTAGATAAAAAAACACCCTGAACATGCCTGCTATTTGAAAAAATCTTTGTATGGCTTGAAACAAAGTCCCAGACTTTGGTATAAAAGATTTGACTCCTATGTGCTGAAACTTGGTTATGTGAGAAGTAACTTTGATCCATGTTTTTATTATGCATCTTTGGATGAGTGCCCTGTTTATATGCTGTTATATGTGGATGATATATTACTTATAAGCAAGTCTGTTGATAAAGTTAAGGTGCTGAAATCACAGTTAAGTTCAGAATTTGACATGAAAGATTTAGGAAAAGCTAAGAAAATATTGGGCATGGTTATAGATAGAGATAGGAGTAAATGTTATCTAAAATTGCATCAAAGGCCTTACTTAAAGAAAATAGTATCTAAGTTTAGTAGTCTTGATTGTAAACCTGTGCAAGTGCCATTAGCTCCTCACTTTATTCTGTCCAAGTCACGAAGTCCTAAATCTGATGTTGAGTTTGCTAAAATGGAACAAGTGCCTTATGCTAATGCTATAGGATCAGTTATGTATGCCATGATTAGCTCCAGACCTGACTTGTCTTATGCCATTTCACTGTTAAGTAGATTCATGTCCAACCCAGGACCTGAGCATTGGTTGGCTTTGAAACATGTTTTTGCATATATCAGGGGTACTTTAGATGTTGGTTTGTGCTATAAGAAAAGGCAGGATGAGTTTAAATTAACTGAGTATGTTGATGCTGACTTTGGTGGAGACAGGGACACTAGGAAATCTACAACTGCTATATATTATACTCTTGGTGATTGCTGTGTGTCCTAGAAGTCTCAACTTCAATCTATTGTTACCATTTCTTCTACCGAATCTGAGTATATTGCATTGTGTGATGTTTAGAAAGAAGCCATGTGGCTGCAGGGTATGCTTAGTGAAGCTAGATTGTTTAATGGAACTGCTGTGATCAAATGTGATAGTCAGTCTGCCATTTGTTTAAGTAAGAACCCTGTTTACCATGAGAGGTCTTAACACATTGATATCAAGTATCATTTTGTTAGGGACAAGGTAGATAGTGGTGATGTTATGATTGAGAAAGTAGGGGCTCAGTTTAACCCTGCTGATATGGGAACCAAAGTGGTTACTTACACTAAGTTCAAGCTTTGCTTGAAACTGTTGCATTTGGAGTAATTTGTTTTGCAGGTTGAGCAATGAATGGGGTCAGTTGGTTTTCACTATGTAGAGGGTTTAGGGATTAAGTTGAAGGCCTAAAGTGGCTTGAATAAGAGGCTGCTTTAGGTGGAGGATTGAAGGATTTAAAGCAGCTATTTCAGCCAAATCCAGAAGGTCGTCACTAAAAGTTGAGCCAAGTCGTCGCAGAAGAGCTGAAGAAGTCGTTGCTGAAGCTCAGTAAAAAACAGGCGCATTTTTTGGAGGCGTTGCTAAATGCTGAGGGTCGTTGCTGATGCGCGAGTGGTTGGTGCTAGTAGTTACAAGTCGTTACAACGAGAGCGAATCAGAGGGCGACACACAAGCCCAATCCATGGCACGGTTTCATTTTGAAATGGACAATCAAGATTAGATGAGATGGACAGCTGTGATTGAATTTGGGGAATTCGTATTTAAGCTGGGTATTTGAACTCAGTTAGGGTTATCCGAAAGAAACATAATCGAGCTACGTTTGACGTCCAGGAGAGATTCGTTCGAGCAATTGATTGAGGGCTTTCGTCCGGAAGGCGATTTCAAGTAAGTTGGCATTCGATTGAAGCCGTTAGTACGGTCCACGGAGAGATCACAATTCGTAGGCGTTCATAGAAGCTTGTAATCGGTTTGTGTACTCCGGCGACGTTTTGGTCGATTCCGACGCTCTTTCATAGTGAAACCGACTGAGCTAGTGAGCTCGAGTGGATTAGCCTCTCACCTAGAGGTGAACCACTATAAAATCTGTGTGTCTTTAATTTCTGCAATTTCCTTTCAAGTTCAAATTGGATTTAGGGTTTACAATTGAATCAAAACAACATAATTGGATTAGTAATTCAGTCTTGAGTTACAACAGACATGTATATGTAGTCTTCTAGATATGCTATTATTGGTCATTCGATCAAAATGATCTAGTCACTCATTTGATAGGTAAATTAGTGTAAATAGGGACGTCGGTTAGTGGTGAAGGACTCAAGTTAAAATAGTGAACTCCACTATAAGTAAGATAGTTCTAGTGAGGTTTCGTTTTGTACAAAGTTTGGTTCAATAAAATTTTTGTTCAGCCATTTTGGCTTTAAAGAGCGCGTTGGAAGATTTCCTTCAGTGTTCTGGGCTGGAGGTTATTATTGATAAAAGCCATGTTTTTGCCGCTGGTATAGATGAAGCTAAATGTTCTTGGATAGAGAACACTGAAATACTGTTATCTGTTCAAGCTACTCTTCGAGTTAGTGTTCAGAAAGACGTTGAACACCTTTGCAAATAGTACCGTAAACAGAACAAAACAGGAGCACACCCAATATGATACCCAGTTTGGCTTCGCCTACTCTGGGGGGCTTCCCACACCCTAAAGGGTCACAAATTTTGATTACCAGTTTAGAGCTACCAGTGGACTTATGCTTACACAACTCCTCATTTGTAATTGCCTAGCCTCTAACACTCCGTCTCTCGGATTTGAAATCTCGGTTCACCGCGGCTCACCTCGATCCCCTTAGTCCGAACCTTCCGTCCGAACGTGCTCGATCTTCTCCAGAAGCTCGGTTGCTTTCTCTCGAAAGCCGGTAGTAGTCATTGTTGTGTGCAGCTGATGAGTCGTATTTATACGACTCGTCGAGTCAACTAATCCCATTTATTTCGATACTTTTATATGCGAACAGTTACTTTTTAGTATGGATTTTCATTTCAGGTGTATCGGAAGCCTTGGGAGGAAACACGCATAAAAGACGGCATTTTATGCCGAAAACATCACAATGGCAGATCAGACCTTTGGACGTTCGGCGGAGCGCTGGGAATGGACCGTTGATCAGAAAAATACGAGCTACATGGCGTTGCGTAGCTGACTCAATTTCCTACAACTCTCTAGTTCACACCAAGAGCATCCGAGGTGGTATAGAAGGTCAAAATCAGAGCGTAAGTCAAAATAGATGCGCAGAATGAATGAACAGTCTCAGACCAGATCGCGGATACTGTTCACTTTATGAACAGTGACCGCGGCGCTAAAGTGAACAGTGTCCGTGGATGAACAGTATTTTCGGGCGTGAACAGTGTTTTTGGGCTTTTTTCTTAATTGTGTTTTTGGCCCAGAAACTGATTTAGAAACCCTAGAGCATATACATTTAGACTAGAGGCAGGTTTCTAAGGTCATATCACCATCCATCAACCAAGACGGCTCTGGAGGAGAAGACGAAGCTTTCGACGAGAGAGAAGATTTTTCTACTTTTAATTATGCATCTTTTCATAATTATGTGTAGCTAAACCTTTTATTCGGTTTAGGGTTTTAATATATTGTGACGCAGTTTTAAGATTCCATGCTTAATGCTATTTTTATGTTCTACTAGTTCTTGTGCATAATTACCTTGGATTGAATTGTGAAGCTAAGTGGATACTTGGAATGGTAAAGCTTAGCCGAGCAATTCAATTCCCTTATTCGCTGCTTGTTTGATACTAGACCGTTAGAACGAGTAGTTGCACTAAATCTAATATAACCTGGAACGGAATATTAGGTTTGCTAGAACTAGAAGTCTATAACCTGGAACGGAGTAGATTGTGGCGTAGGTGCTTGGAATGGCCCTACCTTAGGTTATAACCTAGAACGGAGTAATCACACTTAAGAACATAGAATTAGATGTTTAGAAATCAATGATAAACGAAGTCACAATAGAAAAACCCTAGACCGAATATTTTCTCTGATTAATATCTCTCGCTTTACTTCCTTTTATTACACTTGGTTCCAAATCACTCACAAACCCCCAATTGCTTTATTTTACAGAACAACAAGTAACCTCACCAGCTCCCTTGGGTTCGACCCTTGATTGCCACTACACTAGTTTCTCGCAAGGAAAATATAAATTTAAATTTGCAGGTCAAACGACGCCTGTCAAATTTTGGGGCCGTTGCCGGGAAGCTACGCACGGTGAAGTTGTTCATTTTATTTATTTTCTATTTTTTAGTTTTGTTGTGATGCACCATGTCTTCTTATTATAGTAGAGAGCCTTGGAACGACGAGGAGTTTTCCCCACCATCCTTCCAACTTGAAGTCCGTGAGAAGATCATCAACCTTGAGCGATCCCGGGACGAAACATTGGACGAGTACTTGTCGTACTTAGATTCCATTGTGACGAGCTGCCCGCACCATGGATTCACAAACTTATATCTTCTTCAAAGGTTTCTCGGTGGGATGTTGCCACATGAGTGGAATACGCTTAATGATGCTGCGGCATGACGCTCGGTGAATAATTTAACCATGTCCGAGCTGTGGGACTTGATAGAAGATATGGCAGAAAGCTCGAAACAAGATCAGGCCAAGCGGCTCGAAGAAATAGACAACATAGTGCGCCAAATTCAGGCCAAACTGGCCAACACGGCTCACAAGCCGATGGTCATCAAAGAAGAGCTTACAATGGAGCCCACGGAACCGGCAGAGGATGAGGACCCATGGTTGACTGAAGAAAAGCTCAATTCAGATTACCCCGGGCATTTAGAAGAAGACGGCCCATTGGCACCTGAAGAAGAGACGGCCGAGCCACTCGAATCGAACCTCATTACCGAGCTGCCCGAGATAGTCCCGGTGCTCGCTGCCGAAATACCCAAGACGTGCCCAGACTTCATTGCCGATCTAGCCGAGACAGGCCCGGTCCTTACTATCGGAGCACCCGAAGCAGACGGGCCCCTAATGTCTAAGTCAGACGCGGTCGCCACTGATGCATATTCCAAAACTAATTTTTTTCCTTTATTTTCTGTGCAAGTAATAGCTCCCGAAGACCATGTGATCGATAATGATGAGCTGGAAGATGAGTTGGAGGCAAGTCATGAGTCGGAAAAGCCAACGATGGAGCACCCACTCGCCACGAGTCAACAAGCGGTGCCCGAAAAGTGTAAGGACCCATTTGCCTTCACAATCACCCGTGATGTTGACTCTTACATTTTGCAGATGGGAGATGCTAGAGATAATGACCCTCCGACACCTATTTCGGGACGACCATTCCTCTTGCCACCAAAACGAAGATTGACATGGACACACGCTGGTTGTCACTTGCGTTTGGTGGCAAGACATCAGATTCTTATATTTATGAGGATGATGACCGTTCATACATGAAGAAGCGACCGAGACATGGCACATTCGGATGGAAACCAGGATGGAGTGACACGAGAGCACCACTCGTTGAGGGCTATGAGCATCACAGAGGGGTAGAGAAATTTGACCTCACACGTCCATGGGATCCTAACTTGTGATCCCTAAAGAGGTAACGTCGAGCCAACGACGTAAAACAAAGGCGCTCGCAGGGAGGCAGCCCGGCAAATTTTTTTAATTTTTCAGTTTTTTCTTTTATTTCATTTTTCCGTTTGTTTGAGTCTTTATTCGTGGTGTCACATTGTATTTGGAAAAGGAGAGCGTTTTTATGCAGGAAACAGATGCAGCTCAGAGCAGGTCGCGGACCACGTGCACATTATCCTCCGTGGATGCAGTTCAGTTTAAGTGTTGACCGCGACGTTAAAATGAATGTGATCCGCCGTTGACCGTTGACCAGCGTTGACTGACTCATTGACCAGAATTCTCATCTTCACACGAAAAAATGAGGGGAGTACCTGTTCACTTTAATCTCTTCCTTTTCCTATATGTTTGTGTGTCTTGCATGGTTGTGTCTTTGAATTTAAGTCGTACCGCGAGGACACGACTTTATTCAAAAGTGTGGGGTGGGAGAGTCAGTCTGTTGTGTCAGCACGTTTATTTTTTGCACCAGCATAGTGTCTGCACGTTTCCCTTTTTTTAAAAAAAAATTGGAAAGTATGAAATCTCTCTTCTGTTCTTGAATATGCAGTATTGAATGTTGATGTGAAACAGATGAGCTGATTAGATGCGTTTCTCTCGTGAAATTTGAATTGTGTGACTACATGTGAATTTAACCCACTACGTGTCCTTTGAGTTGAGATAAACAGGGATGTGGAGTTGATAGAAATGTCCTAGAGAGACCTGACAAAGCATTCAAAGGATCGAGCTTCGAACTATATGGTTATATGGATTTTGTGGAGGCTAGCACTTCAAGACAACATGGTCTAGAGTTGGCTCCGCCACTGCAGTGTTTATGTAGGAAGGCGGGACGGAGACGTAACAAACCGTCCTATCTCTAGTCCGAAGTAGCTGGGAAAATAGACGAGTGACCCTCGGCTTGACGCGCGTCGAAAAGGACAAGGATGAGAAAGAGCGGGGAGGTATTTCCATATGCTTGTGGGCGATGATTGGACCTTCTTCAGAAAGAAAAAAAGAAGAAGAAAAAGGACAAGCAATTCACAATAAAGGAGCAAAGCTCAAGAAAAATCAGCCACATTGTGAAGTTTCATACAACAAAAAGTGAAGTACATCATTCCTACATCAAGAGCCAAAGGCCAAAGAAAGTAACTACAAAGGCTGTCCAACAAAAGAAGAAAGAAAAAAATGCTCAAAAACCTTGAAGCTCGAACGAATAACGTGTAAGAAAAAGCAATGAAGTATAACCATATAGCGAGAGTTCGGAACAGCGAATGCAGATCATGGGTCTAAAGAGGACTATCTCCCACTCATCCGAATTGATTTGGATTTCAGCTCAAAGGTAACATGTATCAAGTTAATTCCATGTTGAGCATGACGATTTTTAATAGCGATTGAGTTATGCATAGAAAAGCAAATCTAGACTAGCAACTCATATTCATGTAGCATTATCTGGGACGTCGAAGAAATTGTGGTGTTGCATTTATTTTCCTTCTATGACTTAGTTCTTGTTCGGGACGAACAAGTTTAAGTGTGGGGTGGTTTGATGAGTCGTATTTATACGACTCGTCGAGTCAACTAATCCCATTTATTTCGATACTTTTATATGCGAACAGTTACTTTTTAGTATGGATTTGCATTTCAGGTGTTTCGGAAGCCTTGGGAGGAAACACGCATAAAAGACGGCATTTTATGCCGAAAACATCACAATGCCGAAAACATCACGTTCGGCGGAGCGCTGGGAATGGACCGTTGATCAGAAAAATACGAGCTACATGGCGTTGCGTAGCTGACTCAATTCCCTACAACTCTCTAGTTCACACCGAGAGCATCCGATGTCGTATAGAAGGTCAAAATCAGAGCCGAAGTCAAAACAGATGCGCAGAATGAATGAACAGTCTCAGACCAGATCGCGGATACTGTTCACTTTATGAACAGTGACCGCGGCGCTAAAGTGAACAATGTCCGTGGATGAACAGTATTTCCGGTCGTGAACAATGTTTTTGGGCTTTTTTCTTAATTGCGTTTTTGGCCCAGAAACTGATTTAGAAACCCTGGAGCATATACATTTAGACTAGAGGCAGGTTTCTAAGGTCATATCACCATCCATCAACCAAGACGGCTCTGGAGGAGAAGACGAAGCTTTCGACGAGAGAGAAGATTTTTCTACTTTTAATTATGCATCTTTTCATAATTATGTGTAGCTAAACCTTTTATTCGGTTTAGGGTTTTAATATATTGTGACGCAGTTTTAAGATTCCATGCTTAATGCTATTTTTATGTTCTACTAGTTCTTGTGCATAATTACCTTGGATTGAATTGTGAAGCAAAGTGGATACTTGGAATGGTAAAGCTTAGCCGAGCAATTCAATTCCCTTATTCGCTGCTTGTTTGATACTAGACCGTTAGAACGAGTAGTTGCACTAAATCTAATATAACCTGGAACGGAGTATTAGGTTTGCTAGAACTAGAAGTCTATAACCTGGAACGGAGTAGATTGTGGCGTAGGTGCTTGGAATGGCCCTACCTTAGGTTATAACCTAGAACGGAGTAATCACACTTAAGAACATAGAATTAGATGTTTAGAAATCAATGATAAACGAAGTCACAATAGAAAAACCCTAGACCAAATATTTTCTCTGATTAATATCTCTCGCTTTACTTCCTTTTATTACACTTGGTTCCAAATCACTCACAAACCCCCAATTGCTTTATTTTACAGAACAACAAGTAACCTCACCAGCTCCCTTGGGTTCGACCCTTGATTGCCACTACACTAGTTTCTCGCAAGGAAATTATAAATTTAAATTTGCAGGTCAAACGACGCCTGTCAAATTTTGGCACCGTTTCCGGGAAGCTACGCACGGTGAAGTTGTTCTTTTTATTTATTTTCTGTTTTTTAGTTTTGTTGTGATGATCCATGTCTTCTTATTATAGTAGAGAGCCTTGGAACGACGAGGAGTTTTCCCCACCATCCTTCCAACTTGAAGTCCGCGAGAAGATCATCAACCTTGCCACTACACTACTTTCTCGCAAGGAAAATATAAATTTAAATTTGCAGGTCAAACGACGCCTGTCAGCAGCGGTAAGATCAATCACAGACAATCTGAACAGCACACTGAGCAGACTGTATCAGCGCCGATGTTTTTCCAGTGGGGAAAGAACAGTTGACCGTTGCTCTCTTCTTCTCCGATCGGCAATACGCACTCGTTTATATTTTCTCTCTGAAAGCGATGCAGATATGGATGCCCTAGCATTCTATTTATATGCTTGGGTGATGTCCAAATCTGTTTCATATATCCTCATCAAATATTTAGGAAATATTCCTAAATATTTGATGTGTATCTTCAATCCAATCTTTGGGAAGATAATAAGATATCTTCCACGACAAGTCAGCCATTCCGAGCTCCAATCTGATGAGAAGATATTCATTTGAGTATCTGAATTTCTAAATCTTCGCTGGTCGACTTCAACCGAAAAGATCCTCGATCTTTTAGAACCTTCCGGTGTGCATTCTTGCGTCTGCTCCACGCTGTACCTTAGCCTCGGAGTGTGGTTGAACTCTCCTTGAACTCCTGCTCGAACTGTCTAAAGACGTTTTGCCAAATACATGCCATTCATAGGAACATCAATCCCCCCCTTGGCATTTTGGCAAAACCAAATCTACAAGATCTGTCTATCTATCTAGGCTTTAGACACACATGAGGGAACAAAAATTGGTCACCTCAAAATACTCCCCCTTTTTGCCACAAACTGGCAAGGGGTCCAATCGAGTTCGAACTGAAAATACGAAATGTGCCAGAACAAGCACTAAATAGTATGAAAGTGCACCCAAAAAAACAGAGTTCAGAGAGTTTGTAGTCATGGACCTTTAAGCCGACGACCCATCATCAGAATCACCATCAGTCTCCGCATCATCATCCTCATCTTCGCTCGGGAAGCGGAGAGCACGAGCTAACTTGTTGATGAGTTTGCGTTGCTCCTTGTCAGCTGCAATGATGGTATCCAGATCCTTTATCAGCTTGTTCCTCTCATCACGACCCATCCTTGCTCCCCCTCTCCTTGATGACTCTGGGATGTCCTTCCATTTCTGACCCGGCTCTTTGAGATCATTCACATGGCGGCCTTTGAACAACTTATGATCCACCATGAATTTTTGCGGGGCCTTGGTAAGACGGTCATTTGGAGTCTTCAATTCTGGAGCTTGATAGATGATTAATTCATATATCAGAGATAGGAAGCAAATCTGGTGGAGAGATCGTTTTGAGGTAGCGTGTTCAGCAATCTGTTTGAACATAACTCTTTCCAGATTGAACAGCATCTTGTTTCCAATCTGATATATCAGCTGAGCCACTTCTCTACTGACCGTAGAGCAGTGAGAGGAGGGCTTCCATTTGAACACTGTAATGAAGAACATCATCGAGTAGAACGTGGATAGGTCAGCCGTAGGAACGACAGTCTCAGGCCACCAAGGGACGAAACCCGCAGTTATAGTGTCCACAATCTTATCATAATCTTGTTCCTCCTCATCTACCTCTGGGTCATCCATCTGGAAGTACTTGTTGATGAGATCTGGGTCAATTTCAATTCTCCTTCCTCGAACATAAGCAACTCCATAGTCTTTGTCACCGATCACCCCAAACTGAGAAGGGAGATTTGCAATACCTTCTCGAACCAGTTGTTCGTTGAACGATTTGCTCTTGGTCATGGTCCCTATCAGGCATGTTTGCTTTAGTACATGGATGACTTCCTTCCCGTTATAGTGCGACTCCTCAAGAATTCTTTCTGGGATTATTTTTCTTTTCTGAACATACCTCCACTTCCTTGATGCATCCTTATTTACGAACCAAATGCCTTTCTTTATGATGCCGGATGGGGAATCTTCTGTAACAGGTGAAGGGACTTCACGCTTTTTTTTTCTGGCTCCATCTGCTCCCCCTGCAGCCTTACTCCCCTCTGCATCCCAGGCAGAGTCCTTCTTAGCAGGGCTGTCAACCGAAATCTTCTTCTTCCCTTTGTCCTTCTTTGCCTTTTTGAGTACAACAAGAGGGACGGAATCTTGAGCATCCTCTGAAAGGGTGTCTGACAAGAGAACAGCCTGAGAGGAATTCTCTATCACTGCATCAGGAATGGCTGGGATATCCACCTCCACACGGGCATCCTCCATATGATCATCATCATGTAACTCACCTTGCACATTGACTGGAGCTTCAACTGACTCCTCCACTGATACTGCCTCTGAGGCAGAGGACTCTTGAGGTATGACTGTCTCAACTCCCTGCTGACTACCTGATACAACATCTGCTGGTACACTTGGCTCCTTTACAGCTTGTGAATTGTTGGCAGGTGTTGAATCTTCAACCCCTACATCCCGGGCTTTTGAAGACTGATCTGGTCTTGGCACAGCAGGTACAGGAACCTCCTACTTTTGCAAATCTTGAACAACTTCATCAATGTCCTTGTAGATACTGTCCATGTCTTCATCCTTCTCGGAAGGATCAGATTCTACAGCCACAGCATCAGTTTGCTTTGCATACTGCTCACCACCTGAACCATCATGCTTTTCTCCTGAACCATCTTCAGATCCTTCATCAATAATCACTTTCCTCTTGCTTGAAGATTCAAGAAGCTGTTCAGTCTCTGAGTCTGACATTGCAAAGAGCCGTCCTCTTACAGCACTAATCTTGGCAAGGTATTTTCTGGGAGAATCTCTTCTACGACTGACAAC
Organism: Rhodiola kirilowii; assembly: GCA_033675215.1. NCBI lineage: Eukaryota > Viridiplantae > Streptophyta > Magnoliopsida > Saxifragales > Crassulaceae > Rhodiola > Rhodiola kirilowii. The sequence continues at coordinate 16,372,718 of CM066201.1, forward strand.
TTTCCTTTGCAGTTCGGATGGACGCACATAACCAGAAGCAAGAATCTTCTCCTTTCATACTTTTGAACCAGAGGAAACCTTAGACACAGGCTTGCTAGGTTCCCCTCCTTTCACAACTCCAACAGCATCCTCACTAACCACAGCCCTACCGACTTCGCCACTCTTATCAACCACAACATTCACTCCCTTTTCCACCTCCTTATTTCCAACAACTGCATCTTTCACGGGCAAGGAAATAATAACCGGAGCTTTAGGGTTTGAGATTACCTCAGAATGGGACATAGCCGGTGGAGGAATGAGACTTGTTGATGTCGAACTAGCACCGATTTGTTTAGGTGTATCCTCCGCTGTTCGCGAGGGCACCACTTTCTGCTTTGCAACAGGTTCTGGTCCTTTCTTCTCCACCGCCATGGTTTAGGGTTTACTGGAACCGCTCCCTCGTCTGTTATTTTCACAGCAGACATTGTTGCAGTTTCGGCAAAGGCGATGCCATTTTCACCTTCGGCATCTTCGGCTTCTTCAATTTTGGGATTTGAGGCTTTGCCGCCAGAGCTTTGGTTGATTTCTTGTCTGTATTCTTTGTCTCTGGCGAAGTCTTGATAACTGACTTGGAGGTTTTCCTGCTGTTCACCATTGCCACCGAAAGGATGAAGGAATGAGTGATTTCGCCACACGCTGCTGATCTAGGGTTTGAGAGAGAGCGAGAGCAAGAATAGCAGCAGACGAAGCGAATTGATTTTTCAAATCGAGTTCAGCCTTTTCAACTTCCCAAAAGTGCCTTCGTGAATATCTCCTCTTTCCTCATAACGGCACGAAAAAAATCTCCAACATATTTAAAAATATTCATCCTCTTAAAATGCACCTTCTGTTCTAACTCCCTTTCTCAAGTTGTCAGTCTAACTGTTGTGCTGGAGTTCTGACTATGACTGACCACTGGCTGGAACACTTAGTGTTTGACGACACATAGACCCAAGGAGGATCTGAGTGTCTCAAACTGTGTAGCATCCAGTGGTTTGGTGAAGATGTCAGCCAATTGCTTGTCTGTTGTCACATGTTTTAGAGTCACCACCTTCTGTTCGACCAGCTCTCTGATAAAGTGATGTCTGATGTCAATGTGCTTCGTCCTGGAGTGTTGTACCGGATTTTTGGATATGTTGATCGCGCTCATAGTGTCACAGTACAAGGTCATCTACTTTTGTTCCACTCCCAATTCAGACAGCATTTTGCTTCATCCACAGCAGTTGAGTGCAACAACTTCCTACAGCAATAAACTCCGCTTTTGCCGTCGAGAGCGAGATGCTATTTTGCTTCTTACTGAACTAGGAGACCAAGTTGTTTCCCAAGAAGAAACAACCTCCAGACGTGCTCTTCTGATCTTCAGCGTTTCCTGCCCAGTCAGCGTCGCAGTAACCAACCAGATATGAGTTGGTGTCCTTGGTGTACCAGATTCCAAAGTCAACATTTCCGCACACATACTTTATGATCCTCTTCACTTGCAGAAGATGACTTTCTTTCGGATCTGCCTGGTATCTTGCACAAACTCCTACCGCATATGCTATGTCTGGTCTGCTGGCGTCAAGTATAAGAGACTCCAAATCATACTCCTATACATTGTCTGGTCGACTTTTGTTCCAGCATCGTCTTTAGTGATCTGTAAGTGTGTAGCAACAGTTGTTCTTTTGTGGCTTGCCTTTTCGAGATCAAATTACTTTTTCAAATTCTTGGCATACTTGCTTTTGGAGATGAAGATGCCATCATCCTTCTGTATCACCTGGAGTCCAGAAAGTAGTTCATCTCCCCAACCATGCTCATCTTGAACTCTTTCTACATCTATGCCACGAACTGATCCACCGGCTTCTGGGTGTTAGACCCGAACACTATATCATCAACATAGATTTGTGCGATAATATAATCTGACTTGGTGTGCCTCACAAACAGGGTCTTGTCCACTCCCCCTCGCACATATCCATGGTCGATGAGAAACACGGTGAGACGCTCATACCATGCTCTGTGCGCCTACTTGAGACCATACAATGCCTTCTTCAGGCGATACACATGAGCACGGTGATGTGGATCCTCAAATCCTTTCGGCTGAGCAACGTAAACTTCCTCATTTAGAAAGCATTTTAGGAACGCACTCTTAACAACCATCTGGAACAACCGAAACTTTAAGTGACATGCCAGAGCAAGGAGCAGGCGGATAGCTTCAAGCCGTGCGACAGGGGCAAAGGTCTCATCAAAGTCGATCCCCTCTATCTGGGCGTAGCCATGTGCCACTAAGCGAGCCTTGTTTCTTATGATATTACCTGTGGCGTCGAACTTATTCTTGAAAATCCATTTTGTGCCAATAACAATCGCATCGTCAGGTTTTGGAACCAATCCCATACGTCATTGCGAGCAAACTCTTCCAATTCTTCATGCATGGCTAGGACCCAGTACTCATCCAGCAGCACTTCCTTTATGTTCTTTGGTTTTATAGTAGACAGGAAGCACGAGCAAGCGGCAAGTTCTTTGAAGTTAATCGCCTTGCCACGAGTCCTTATGCCTACACTCAAAGTTCCAATGACCTCAGTGATTGGATGGTCTCTAGCAATTCATCGGGAGGGTTGTAATACAGCAAAGTCCTCTTGACGACTGACCTCATCAGCCTCGTCAGATGAAGAGATGGCGTTGGGATTGTCCGCTAGTGGCACTTCTCCAGACGGATCTGTGACAGTTGGCTGAGACGACGGTAGTGTTTCAGGTGTTGTGTCAACTCTATCGTCCACATCGTCTGAGACAGTCAGCTCAATCACTTCATCCTTCACTTTGACATTGACTGACTCCATGACCGATCATGTGCGTCTGTTAAACACCCGTTATGCTCGACTGTTTAAGGAATATCCTAGAACCTCACGATCATTCAGGATGTAGCACTCGCTCCCAAAAATGTGGAAGTACTTGACAGTGGGCGTCTTCCCTTACCAAAGTTCATAGCAGGTTATCTCTGTTCCAGTGGGTATCATCACACGAATTATGATGTGACACGCCGTATTCATAGCTTCTGACCAGAACTTCAGAGGAATCTTCTTGGCATGAATCATCAGACGAGCCATCTCCTGAATTGTGCAGTTTTTGCGTTCAACAACTCCATTCTGCTGGGGTGTGATGGCAGATGGAAACTGATGGGCAATTCTCTGTTCTGTACAGTAGGTGGCCAGAGTGGTATTCTTAAATTCTGTGCCGTTGTCACTCCTGATACTCACCAGGTGTTCTCCCTTGTCCTTCCTCTCTCTTTGAAGTAAGGTAGCAAGTTGAATGAACTGTTGAGCAACTTCAGTCTTGTCTCGAAGAAATCTAGTCCAGGTAAATCTGGTGTAGTCGTCCACACATACTTGAACATATCTCTTCCCGCCAGAGCTCTCAACTTGCATTGGACCCATCGGATCCATATGAATCAGTTCCAACGGTCTGCTAGTACTGATCTGCGAGGTGTTGGGGTGCGAAGCCTTCGTCTGTTTCCCAATTTGGCACTCTCCACATATTACATCTATATTCCCCGTGACAGTGGGCATTCCTCGATCCTCGGATAAGTCCAGCTGAGGAGAGCTTCTTCAAGGTCTTGAGATTTAGATGACCCAAGCGCCTATGCCACAATGCCATCTCATCCGCTTGACTCGTTAAACATGCTGATGCAGTAACTGTTCCAGCTGAACCTATGAGGTAGCAGTTGGTTGCTGCCCTGCTGCCTTTCATCAGTGTGCCTCCTTCCTTGTCCAAAACTTGACATGAGTCGTCAGTGAATTGCACATGGAGTCCCCGATCGCACAGTTGACTGATACTGATTAAGTTCACCTTCAGTCCTTCAACTAGGAGAGTATCCTTGAGTACAGGGAGATCTGGAACCTTCAATGTCCCACAGCCGATCACCTGACCCTTTCCTCCATCTCCAAAAGTGACAAACTACTTTTTCTTAACAGGTCAAATATGTGTAAGGTAATTAGAGTTACCTGTCATATGGGCGGAGCATCCACTATCGAAGTACCAAGGATCTTTCTCCATGTGATTCGATGAGCTGAAAGCAACTATGCACACGGTCTTGCTTGTCTTTGGTACCTAGACTTGTTTCAGTCGAGGTTTAGTCCTTTATTGAAAGGCCCTTCGTTCAGCAAGGAACAGGCGACACTTAGGTTTGATGTGTCCAATCTGGTAGCAGTACCAGCATGTGCGAGACTCCTTCTGTTTTGAGTAAGGGCTGATGTGAGCATTGCGAGTCTTCCTCTAACCAGCTAGGGTTTTTCTTTGGTACTGGTTCACCTTCTGTCCTGGGTGCTGATTCACCTTTTGTCATGGGTGCTGTTCAGCCACTGGTTTCGCTTTAATAAAGGTTGTACCTTTTGAGCTGCCTTCTTCTGTGAACCCCAAACCTCGATGCCCGGACTCCATCCTCCGAGACCTGAGAATCTCGTTTAAAATCTTAGAACCAGAATTCAACATCTTTACCGACTATTTGAGCTGATTGAGCTCCTTCACGGTGGTTGAGTGGTCCATTCTTTCAGATTCTAGCTGAAGTTCCAGCGACTCTACTTGCTTTAAGAGGAACACCTCCTTGCGTTTCAGATCAGTAATAGTTTTCCTTAGGCCTGCCATGCCTACTGGATGAGTCTCACGATCTTTCTCTATGTCAGCTTTTAGCGAAGAGAATGTACCCAGCAATTCCATTTTCTGAGCAAGCAGACATGACCTTTCTTGTTTCATTTCAGTCAGTTGAGTATTCAGCAAATCAACCTTACCTTGAAGTTCCACCTTCTGTGTAACCAGTATCTCGACCTCCTGCAACACTTTGTCTTTTTCAACAGTCATGCTGGCAACTGTGTCGTTGAGCTTCTTGTTGTGTTTGATCACCAATAGCCACTTCTCATATAAGTCTTTATAAGTTTCGGCCAGAGTCTCCTTCGTGAGTTCTTCATCATTACTATCTGAGGAGTCGTCAGCTGGGAGTTCCAACTGAGGTGGCATGCTTTCACTAGTTTTACTGCATTCTCCTATGGTTGCGACAAAGTTGATAGTTTCATCGCCTTCCTCCTCATCATCTGACTCACTATCACTGAGATTTGCAACCATTGCCTTTTTCTTCTTGAGGGTGTTAGCGCATTCTGCCTGAATGTGACCGAAGCCCCTGCATTTGTGACACTGAATCTCTTTCCCTTTTTAGAAGAATCCTGCCTCTTTTCACTGGTCCGTGTCTTGCCTGTTTTCCAGTTGCGAAAGTTGCTTGAGGATGACTGACCTTGCCCAGGGCCACGTTTGTTGATTTTTCGGATCATCCTGCCAAAATTCTGAGCCATCATCGCCAGTTGCTCAGTGGTGCAGTCAGACTCAAGCATGTCTTCGGACACCTCAGCTTTTAGAGAAATTCCTTTCTCTCTGGATTGGGCCTCGTGATTCATCTCATAGGTTCTGAGCGAGTGGAGATATCATGCATCTCCTCAATGGCAGCGACTTTCATGGAAAATCTTGGAGGGAGCGATCTTAACACTTTGCTGGCCATTCTTTCTCTGTCTATGGGGTTTCCCAGTGCAGCCGCCTCGTTGGACAGATCTAGAACTCTTGCATTGAACTCTAGTATGGTTTCACTATCCTTCATCTTCATATCCTCAAACTTTGTAGTCACAATTTGCATTCGCGAATAATGAACTTTGTCGGTGCCTTCATAAGCTATTTGGAGAATATCCCAAGCTTCCTTCGCAACTTCACAGTTTATGATCAGTTTTAGCACATTTTCATCCACTCCAGAAAAGATTGCATTCATAGCCTTTGAGTTTCCGATAGACGCTTTTTCATTTGCATCATCCCATAGAGCTTCTGGTTTAGGGACAACTTCTCCCGTAAGACTTTCCATCATGGGTTGAGTCCATCCAATCAAGACTACTGATGGACCATAATTGTATGAAACATAAATGCAGTTAAACCCACCAAATTAGACTGTTTGTCTATCTAACTTCTACATGTTAGTCCCGATACATTTTCACAGGGCATTTTAGAGACTGAAGTGAAAACACGCTAAGGAGAGGATTTTATGCTAAAAAGATAACAAGAGTCAATCCAAGGTCAAGATCATATGCCGACTGAAGAAATATCAAGGATCCTGACGTTGAATTGACCATAACAAATTAATCAGAAGAATCAGGAGTGGAGTCAAGACAGCCCGGGGAAGAAAACACATTGACAGTTTTGTGAAAAGACTGCACAAAACTGTACAAAACTCACATTTGGGCAAGATGACCGACCACTTGAAGAAGTGGTGGCCAAAGGAGGAGCTCCTCCTCCTTCCAGCACCGGCAACCGGCGGCTCCTCCACCCATGGTGACCGGCGGCTTTGCTCCTCCTCCACATGGCACCTCCTCCTTCCTCCTCTTCTCCTCCCTTGGATCAAAAGACATGTGCATCCATCTCCACCACCCATCTCCTCCCATTTTAGCTATAAAAGGAGGAGCTCCTCCCCTCATTTCAAACACACCTCAATCTCAAATTCACTTCTCTCTCTAGAAGTTGTAATATTTGTAACGTTGTAATCTTGGCTTTGGAAATAAAGGATAGCTCCCTTGGCGCTTCAACGGTTGTAAGTAATTCTTAGTATTTATTCAACTGTTTTATTTCCTTAGTTATAATGTTTAGCGCGATGAATAGTAGCTAAACTTGTAGTTCGGTCTAAGGGGCGCACTTGTATTATAAAATGTTTTAAGACTATTAACTTAGTGTCTAGTCTAAGTATTCAAAACTTATTCTATGTGCCATATATTAAGTCAGAACGTCCAAGGTAGAGTGGATGCTTGGAATGGCAAAACTCTACAGCGGGGTTCGTAAACTTGTACGGATAAGTGGATGCTTGGAATGGCAAAGCTTATCTGAGAAGTTTGACTCATCTTAAACACCATTTGGTGGATCGGGAATGATTGATCAAATGGATGTACATAGGCCAATATAACTGGGAATGGAGTATTAGTCTAAATAGAATAAGTGTTCTACGTCCTTGGAATAGGCTAGACAGTGTACGCAAATCGAGTGCTTGGAATGGCCTTGATACACCGTTTGAATACTTAGGAGAGTCACTAAAGGTCAATGATAAACAGGATATAATACAAGTCCCCTGAAATCGAACATTTCTCTTTAATTATAAACTGTAATTTACTTTCCAGTATTAAAACCAACCAACCAACCAATCAATCAATCAAAATAGCTGGTAGCTTTAAAACCAACCAACCGACCTTAAACACGCTCCCACGCTGCGTAATCCCCCCGAAGAACAATTATTCCCCTAGTTCCCTTGGGTTCGACCCCTACTTACCAAGTACTACCCAGTTGTATAGTTGCGAGTAGCGGACTATTATAAATTTATTTGCACAAATCGCTTTGACGACGAGCGGTTCTGTCAAATTGGCGCCGTTGCCGGGGAATCAGTTATCGGATAGTTGTTCTTTCCCTCCCTTTTCTTTTTTGTTCTTTCTTTATGATAGCACCCATTACGCATGCATGGACAACGCGATTTCTGCCCCTGTTCTGAGGAACGGAGGGAGAAGACCCTGTACAGCACTGTCGAAACTTCCACCAAGTCTGCCACAACATCAAACCTGAAAACGAAGTGTTAGAAGAGTTTAAGCTGAAATGCTTCAAATTCTCTCTAACCGACTTCGCCACGATATGGTACTACACATCCACCGCTTGCAGTGCAGAACGTTTCGTAGACCTCTGCATTCCGTTCCTGAAAGAATTCTCCCCACCATCTTTACGCCAAGAAACCCGCGAGAAGATCCTGAACCTTCAACAATCCCGGGATGAGACTTTGGACGAATACTACATAGACTACGATGCCATCGTCTCAAGCTGCCCGCACCATGGATTTACGAAGAGAGTTCTTCTCCAAAAATTTCTTCGTGTGATGAGGGTCGAAGAGCTGGGAAGAGTTAACGAAGCTATGAGAAGGTCTGCAACAAACTTCACCGTTGCAGACATGTGGTGCCTTATAATCGGCCTGGCCGCTACCACAAGACGAGTACCCCAAACTGATGAGGAAATGCAGACAGAAGAAGCTGATCCTGAGGCTGATGAAGAAGAAACCACCAAACCGTCAGAAGAGACTCCTGAACCGTCTGAGGAATCAGACATGGAAAGCACTGAAAGCAACGAAGTAGGAGTCCAGAACACCACTGACGAACTGCCCAAGCCATACCCGACTATCATTACCCAGGCAGCTGAAACTATCTACGATCAGTTCTTCACGAACCAACATAACGAGGCAGAACCAAGCCTCATGAGGCCTTCCCGACTTTTCCCTTTAATTAATGAGCAAATCGCCGCGAACTATGCGATCCAAGAAGAAGCTCAAAGGAGAATGGGAAAAGCACCTCTACAGAATGACCCCTCGATGGAGCATTTCTATGCCGCAACTGGACTAGGCAGTCCCAAATACAAAAACTTCGAAAGGCTGGTAGTGAAAGGTCCATCACCCCCTCCGGGGTATTGGAAGGAAAAAATCCCGAAACAAAGGAGTCCTGACCAGAACACAACATCCGGCAAGAAGTCAGGAAGAAGCAACACTGGAACGGTGGCAAAGTTCGACCTCAGCCACCCATGGGACCCAAACCAATGAACCACAAACGAGGTATCGTCGAGCCAACGACGTTAAACAAGTGCACTGGTCGGGAGGTAACCCGACACTATCTTACTTTTCCGCACTTTAATTTCTGTCTTTTAAATTCAGTATTTAGTTTTAAGCTTGCATGACTTTTGAACTAAGGCACGCCTTCGTTCAAAAGTGTGGGGTGAGATCCACCTCTGTACATAAATAACATGCGGCTGTTTTTCTTTTTTAATAAGTACCTTTTTGAAAATATGAACTTAAGACTGTGAAAAAGATAAATCGTAATTCATGCATTAACCTTGTGAAAATTCAACTGTTTAAAAACTTAGAATGTAACTTTCCATTTGTCCTTTGTGCTGAGATAACTAAGGATGTGGAGTTGATATAAACTGCCCTAGAGAGGCTTGGCAAGCAATCAAAGGATCAGATCAAACTATATGGTTTTCGAAGTCAGTGGAGGCTGCACTTCGGGTTTTCAGTGAATAATTGAAGTCAACTCCGCCAAAAAGCATCTATGCAAAGGCGAGGACGGGAATCAGACCGTCCTCTCTCTAGTCAAAATAGCCGAGAAAATAGATGAGCAACCCTCATCTTGACCCACGCGAAAACGACAGTCAAAGTAGCCGAGAAAATAGATGAGCGACCCTCACCTTGACCCGCGCGAAAACGGAAAAAAAGAGAGGATCGGGGAGGTATTTCCATAGGCTTGCGGGCGATGATTGGACCTCCCAAAAAGGCTTGAGAAAATGGACTAGCAGTCACAAAAAGACGAAAAGCTCAATGAAGCAAATCAAGAGGCCAAAGGCCCAAAATTGTGAAGGTTTTAACCGAGCAAAAGTGAAGCACTCAAAGCGACAAATCAAAGGCCAAAGGCCAATTCACTACAAAAAGCAGTCCCTCGCCAAAAGAAATCAAAGTACTCAAACCAGTGAAACCTGAACCGAATCACGTGCTAGAGAAAGCTACCAGAAAACCATATAGTAAGAGACGATCCCGAGGTTGCAGTCCAGGAGCCTAAAAAGGGCTATCTCCCGAGACATCCAATATAATTTGCATCTCAGCACGAAGGTACACGTATCAAGTTACTTCTATTTATTTACGCAGTTTAATTTGGTAATAAGTAAGCAATGCATGAATTAGGATAGATCGAGTACCACGGTCTAATTTTCATATTCCAAAGGCAAACTTAGAACTTACGCCCTTTAATAGCATTGTTCGGGACGAACAACTAAAAGTGTGGGGTAATCTGATGGACCATAATTGTATGAAACATAAATGCAGTTAAACCCACCAAATTAGACTGTTTGTCTATCTAACTTCTACGTGTTAGTCCCGATACATTTTCACAGGGCATTTTAGAGACTGAAGTGAAAACACGCTAAGGAGAGGATTTTATGCTGAAAAGATAACAAGAGTCAATCCAAGGTCAAGATCATATGCCGACTGAAGAAATATCAAGGATCCTGACGTTGAATTGACCATAACAAATTAATCAGAAGAATCAGGAGTGGAGTCAAGACAGCCCGGGGAAGAAAACACATTGACAGTTTTGTGAAAAGACTGCACAAAACTGTACAAAACTCACATTTGGGCAAGATGACCGACCACTTGAAGAAGTGGTGGCCAAAGGAGAAGCTCCTCCTCCTTCCACCACCGGCAACCGGCGGCTCCTCCACCCATGGTGACCGGCGGCTTTGCTCCTCCTCCACATGGCACCTCCTCCTTCCTCCTCTTCTCCTCCCTTGGATCAAAAGACATGTGCATCCATCTCCACCACCCATCTCCTCCCATTTTAGCTATAAAAGGAGGAGCTCCTCCCCTCATTTCAAACACAACTCAATCTCAAATTCACTTCTCTCTCTAGAAGTTGTAATATTTGTAACGTTGTAATCTTGGCTTTGGAAATAAAGGATAGCTCCCTTGGCGCTTCAACGGTTGTAAGTAATTCTTAGTATTTATTAAACTGTTTTATTTCCTTAGTTATAATGTTTAGCGTGATGAATAGTAGCTAAACTTTTAGTTCGGTCTAAGGGGCGCACTTGTATTATAAAATGTTTTAAGACTATTAACTTAGTGTCTAGTCTAAGTATTCAAAACTTATTCTATGTGCCATATATTAAGTCAGAACGTCCAAGGTAGAGTGGATGCTTGGAATGGCAAAACTCTACAGCGGGGTTCGTAAACTTGTACGGATAAGTGGATGCTTGGAATGGCAAAGCTTATCTGAGAAATTTGACTCATCTTAAACACCATTTGGTTGATCGGGAATGATTGATCAAATGGATGCACATAGGCTAATATAACCGGGAATGGAGTATTAGTCTAAATAGAATAAGTGTTCTACGTCCTTGGAATAGGCTAGACAGTGTACGCAAATCGAGTGCTTGGAATGGCCTTGATACACCGTTTGAATACTTAGGAGAGTCACTAAAGGTCTATGATAAACAGGATATAATACAAGTCCCCTGAAACCGAACATTTCTCTTTAATTATAAACTGTAATTTACTTTCCAGTATTAAAACCAACCAACCAACCAATCAATCAATCAAAATAGCTGGTAGCTTTAAAACCAACCAACCGACCTTAAACACGCTCCCACGCTGCGTAATCCCCCCGAAGAACAATTATTCCCCTAGTTCCCTTGGGTTCGACCCCTACTTACCAAGTACTACCCAGTAGTATAGTTGCGAGTAGCGAACTATTATAAATTTATTTACACAAATCGCTTTGACGACGAGCGGTTCTGTCAACTACCTTCCAAGCTTTTTCATCGAGAGATTTCAGAAAAGATTTCATCTTCGGCTTCCAGGAGGCATAGTTTGATCCTTCAAGAAGCGGGGGTCTGGTTGTGCTTTGTCCTTCCTTCAGAGTCATCTTGAACAGTTCTAGGATCCCACTCAGTGTGTCGAGTGTCTGCTCTGATACCAATTGAAATACTATTATCTGTTCAAGCTACTCTCAAGGTAGTGTTCAGACAGACGTTGAACACCTTTGCAAACAATACCGCAAACAGAACAAAACAGGAGCACACACAATATGATACCCAGTTCGGCTTCGCCTACTCTGGGGGGCTTCCCACACCCTAAAGGGTCACAAATCTTTATTACGAGTTTAGAGCTACCAGTGGACTTATGCTTACACAACTCTTCGTTTGTAATTGCCTAGCCTCTAACACTCCGTCTCTCGGATTTGCAATCTCGATTCACTACGGCTCACCTCGATCCCCTTTGTCCGAACCTTCCGTCCGAACGTGCTCGATCTTCTCCCGAAGCTCGGTTTCTTTCTCTCGAAAGCCGGCAGTGGTCACTGTTGTGTGCAGCGGTAAGATCAATCACAGACAGTCTGAACAGCACACTAAGCAGACTGTATCAGCGCCGATGTTTTTCCAGTGGAGAAAGAACAGTCGGCCGTCGCTCTCTTCTTCTCCAATCAGCAATATGCACTCGTGTATATTTTCTCTCTGAAAGCGATGTAGATATGGACGCCCTACATTCTATTTATATGCTTAGGCGATGTCCAAATCTGTTCCAGATATCCTCATCAAATATTTAGGATATATTCCTAAATATTCGATGTGTATCTTCAATCCAATCTTTGGGAAGATTATAAGATATCTTCCACGACAAGTCCGCCATTCCGAGCTCCAATCTGATGAGAAGATATTCATTAGAATATCTGAATTTCTAAATCTTCGCTGGCCGACTTCAATCGAAAAGATCCTCGATCTTTTAGAACCTTCCAGTGTGCGATCTTGCATCTGCTCCACGTTGTACCTTAGTCTCAGAGTGTGGTTGAACTCTCCTTGAACTCATGCTCGAACTGTCTAAAGACGTTTTGCCAAATACATGCCATTCATGGGAACATCAACCCTTTGCACCAAGATAGGTGCTTTGCCAGTTAGGTACCTGGGGTTTCCTCTCACGGCCAGAAGTATTTCTGTCCATGATTGCTCGAGCATCATTCAAAGGCTCACACAGAAACTTGACTGCTGGAGTAACCGCTTTCTCTCTAGAGCTGGGTGAAGGGTATTAAATCAATTAGTTCCTCAATCCATTGTGTTTTATTGGGCTAGAATCTGCATTCTTCTAAGGAAAGTTTTGAAGAACATTAACTCGATATGCGCCAGATTCCTCTGGAATGTGACATGTTTGTTTGTCAAAAATAATTTATAAAATCAGAATGCGCCAGATTCTCTTTTTTTGTAGCTTGCCTTATTTTGGCTTGTGCTTGCATATACAAAATTTTTGTTGGGGTCAGTTTTTTACCCAAATTGACTCCACGCTTAAGATTTGGCAATGTGCTAAGGATATAAATGGTGTGTGCATACAATGTGAAAGAATAAGTTTTCGAAGAGACGAAAAGTATTTCATGCTTGCTAATTTTATGCTCAAGTGATGCAAAAAGGTTGCCTAAATCATTAGATAGACACAAGATAACAACAACATTGACGACTAGGAATTATGCACTCATAAAAGTCATGGTGATTCTAGATTCAATATCAACTCATTAGCAATGAAACTAGATAGTCGAGTAATGGGGTAATGCGAATGCCTTGGAAATTCGAGTACTCAAATGTACGCTAGTGCATCAAAAACTACAAGTGCCTAAACATTGATATTCGTACGAGAATGCACTACACACCCACTCCACACTTAAGAGCAAGTTTAGTCCCTAAGCGACAAATATATTGAAATGAAAAATGTAGGGCAAAGGGCTTCCCTGAAGTTGTAGCTCAAAGAGTGTGATTCATCGCTTGCTCATTCATTTCCAGCATATGATGATAAAATCTATAAAACAGACAAAGGAATACTAGATAGAAATTATCAGAATATGTCACAAGTACAATATGAATCATAGTAGGGAAATCCACACTTAAATCAAAAGCGTCTAGCGAGTAATAATGTGAGTGCAAAATATATTTGATAAGGCATCTTACAAATTGCTTTACTTTCCTCGAAGACCTAGTTTTACGTCTTGGCGAGACTAGCTAATCGCCCCATGGATTCGCTTGGGAGAAGTCCTTTCCTCGAATACCTTCCCGCGGGGCCATTGGTGTATAAGGCGTCAAGCCACCTTTAAATCCCATTTCAATTTTCTTCCATCCAGTCTACAATGGACTTCTCGATGGAAGTTCAACCACTTCAAAAGTTTTTTTCCCTTTAGGATGGAGGGATCGTAGGAGCTCCTTGCTAATGGGTTTGAAAAATAAGGTACAAAGCTCCTAAACTCATCTCGAGACGCTGTGATGAAGAAAGGGTCTTCAAAACACATCTCGAGCTTTATGGGCACACCCTCCTCGAGTTTCTCAATAATGCCCTTGGGTGCCCAAACCTCAAACTCTCTGTTCAAACTTTTATTCCCTTGTGTGCGAGGTTGCTTTCTAGTCAATTCCATATGTACCTCAACAAAGTCTTCATACTCAGGAAATCCTCGTGGCTCCATATGCTTTTGTTCTATTTCCTCTTCAGCAACAGATTCAAGTTCACTTGTAGTAGGAAGGGGGAGGTCTTCTTCATGCGAAAAGCATATTTCTTCTATGCATGAGTCATTATAGTTGAAGAATTCATCGTTGGAGATCCAAGGCGTTGATGGAATGGTGAATCCTTATGTGTCCTCATCCGAATGATCTTGAAACGTGCAAGTAGTCAAGGGTGGTGCACTTTCGTGTTCCAACTCATCATCGGTGAAAGAGTCACCATCCCACACCTCCTTGTAAGCTTCGGTAGCAACTCTCAAGAACTCATCCTCCATTGCTTGATCCCATTTTTGCTTCAAGATATTAGGTTCAGGGACTTCTTCTACGGAGACATCTTCTTCTTCGTCCAAGTTCCCATTTTCAATTTCTCGTTGCGCCAATTGGGTCTCCAATATCTTGTTGTGAGTGGACAATTGGTTCAATCTTTGAAAGATCTTTTCTTGATTAGCCGCAATAATGGCTAGCATTTCCATGTCGGAGAGTCGACCGTTAGGTTGAGGCATTTGAAGATATTGGTGGTAGGAGCCTTCTTTAAATGAGCATTGTTGGCCATCATCCCAATATGGAGATTATGAATGTGTTGGATAGTCGTTATCTCCCCAATAAGAATTTGATTGCTCCTCCACCTGGTCATATTCTTCATTGTACGAGACTTGTTGGTTGTATGAATACATCCTCGCAAAACAAAAAGAACAAAAGTTAGTAAATGATATAAGTAGAGAATATACAAAAGAAAGAAGAAAATATTTACAAGACTAGTTTAGATATCCACACAACCTAGGCTAATGACAAGTTAATGCGTTGCTCCCCGGCAACGACGCCATTTTGACGTGTAGTATTTTGTTTGTCAAAATAATTTATAAAATCGGTAAATACTGAGTCTTCCAAGGGAGCAAGTTTACGAACCTCACCCTTTTGGCACTATTGGTTCGAATCAAGTAACTCGCTGATGTTTACCAACTTTCGTTGCGTAAACATGGGGAGTCCTTGTCATAGTCCGAGCCTTTCCCGTTACAAACTTGGGCTACTCTCGTAGTCACCAAGTTCGTAACGTGTATTTTACTTAATAGAAAGGTTCAAAACATCGCTAGGCTAATCGGGCGGCAAGGGTCCTTAAGGATTAATCGGGGCCTAGGCGGAGATTAATCGGTTTTATAATTTTGTATTTTTTAATATTTTTAATAATTAATAATCATATAAATATTAGTATGGTATATATTTTATTGTATTTTAATATATATAAAAAGCAATCTGATAATAAAAATATTTTAATAGTTTATCAAATATTAAAATGATATACATACATGTAAACTATGTAAAAATAAAGGACTTTTTTCATTTTGATCAAGAAGTTGGTCATCTGGTTAACGCTTAGGCGGATTTAGAGGGCGACTAGGCGGGTCTAGGCGGTGACTAGGCGGGTCTAGGAGGAGACTAGGCAGGTCTAGGCGGATCTAGGCGGCGACGACTAGGCGGATCAATTAATCGGACGGATTCGTAAATTCGGGGCCTAGGCGGGTCTAGGCGGGGATTTTTAGAACACTGCTTAATAGTCGGACATTTAGCCTCACCCTTTCGGCGCTATTGGCTTAACGTATCAAAGCTATACACTTAGGCAGTTTCTCAAACCCCTAGTGTGCATCGCTGGGTTTAGGCGCTAAGTTATATACAAATCATGTAAAACAATCCAAAACATGCAACGATTAATATATTAAACGATTCATAGTCGAGTAAGCTTTGTAGGACCCTAAAATATGGGTCACTACTCACTATCCATCGTCATGGAAGTACAAGTCATGTTTTGTTAGAAACAAAGATTACAAGAGAAAAAGGAATTGCTACACTCTTTGAATTGATGTCAATAATTCCTTCAAATCTTTGATCCGATCAAAATCCTTGTGTTTTCGAGTCCCCTTCTCTCTTTTCTGTCGTCTCTAAGTCTCTAGGCGTGTAGCTGGATGTGGAGAATTGAGAATATCATCATGTGCGGCTGCTCCTTCTTTTTTCTCTTTTTGTTATTTTTGGGCTTTTTGCAAAAATCTAGTAAAAACTTATTTTGGCCCATTCAGCTTGTGTCACATGTGTCGCTTATTCGGACACTTTGTTGACACAGAGCACTTTTTGCATGCTCTTGACGGGCGTCGTTGTACCCGTCAAAAATAATATTTCTTTTATCTCCGACTAGCAAGTGGTAAGTCAGGTCGTATCCACAGAGATCGGTATAAGAATCTGTTCACTAAGTTAGAGACTGACAATGGGGGTTGTAAAATTCGAACAAGTAAATAAAAATGCAAATGAGCAAGAATGACTAATTATCAAGAGAGCAATCGTCACACAAATTTAATTATAAAATATTAAAAAGTAGTGCAAGCTAGAACTCTCGACTGTGATGCAAGACTAAATCATGGACCAATTCGTTTTGAATTCTAATGTTCTATAACTTAGAGCTCCCCGCTAGGTTGTACTCCCCGTTCTTATTCTAGTACTCAATCTCGCGCTAGCGATAATCAAGACCCTAACTCGCTAGAGTTGCATGAAGATTTAAACAAGTTGTCCTAGGGTTTTCAATCATAGTGGAATATTACTCGTGTCCCAGTTTACTATCCCTGCTAGGTTGCTAGTAGACTTTGACAAAAGGAATCAACAAACAAACAGAAGCTCCCCCACTAGGGTTCCACTTATGCTAGTACATCAATTCCATAAACATTGCATAATAATATAACGCAAAACATAGAAATCAATATAGGTCTCAAGTCAAAACATCACAATGTCGAGTTCTAGCCTACACATATAAGTCTAGCTACTCATCGTAATGGAATACATCATTAAGTATTTGAATATAATGAAACGAAATTACTAATGATGAATTCTCCACCAAGCTGCAGCTCAACTCTAACACTTGAAATCAGCACGTAACCAAGCTATCTTCTCCAAAATCGGGTCAACCCTAATTCTCCAAACTCTCGAACGTGTCTCTTGTTTCTTCCCAAACCGTGTCTCTTTTCCACACTGAAACTCGAGGTCTGGCCGCCTAGGGTTTCGCTCGTCTTATTCTATTTATATCCTTCCCGAGATGCCAAATCCGAAATTACTAAATTCGACTGCCAGCTGTCACCCGCGGATGTCTCTTGCTTTATGACCCGCGGACGTCTTAACAATTATCGTAATTTAGAAGACCTCCGCGCCTTTAATTCTTTAGACGTCCGTGCTTTTGCGCTCGCACAAATTAGACCAGTGGCATGAAAATAGTGTGCGTTCGCATGGCCCTGACCAGTGGCATGAAAATGGTGTGCGTTCGCACAGTCCAAGAACGCGCCCGCGAAACATCTTCTAACAGGCTCCCTTTAGCCGACATTCCTTCCATGGTCTCCGAATGCACCTGAGAATGAAAACTACACACAAGTAGTGAAATAATATACAGGTAACCACTAAGAGACGGGGTTTTAACTCAGAAAATAGTCGTACAACTACGACTTATCAAACTACCCCACACTTGAACTTGTTCGTCCCGAACAAGAACAAAGCCACAGAACGAATTACAATGTACTAGTCATGCTAATCCTTACATCTCAATCCCAAATCCAGCAATTAATCTTATCATGCTTAGGATTCTAACAATGCGAGTATAGATAGATTTTCGATACTTGTTACCTCGCGAGTTGAAATTCAAATGACCTTGGATGATTGGGAGATAGTCCCCTATAGGTACCACGGACACTGCATTCTTTTCTGAGTTTTGGTCTTTTGATTGAGTCAGCGGCTTCCTCTGACACATGATTAATTCACTACTTTCGTACCGTTGAGTCTTGAATTCTTTGAGTTGTATGGACCTTGATAAATGACACATCTTTTCTTGAATCAATCAGATTTCTGATTTTTTTTCTTTTTTTTCTACGTGATGGTTTGCCTTCGGCTTTTGAATCTGTTTCTTGTCCACATAATCATTTGCGCCCTTGAACCACTCCAATCATAGCCTCCAGATAACAGCATAGGAGTGCATCCCGCTCTTTTCTCATCCTCGTCTTTTTTGCATAAGGCAAGGTAGGGGTTACCCACCCATTCCCAGCTACTTCGACTAGAGATGGATAGTTCATTTTCTCTATCCCGCCACCACTGCGAACGCGTGAATAAGCTTGTATACTTGGTGACGGAGCTACTCTCAGGACTAGGCTAGTGAAGCGTCAACCTCCACCGCTTTTCTCAATCATCAGAACCAAAAACTCAGAACTTCCTGCAATTTGTCGTACCTTTCTAGGACATTTCTGTCAACTCCACATCCCTGCATATCACAACTCACAAGAACAAAGCATCGGAAATTTTTGAAATTTTGCATTTTTAGTCAAATGAGCACAATAGTCATAAAAAGCTGGAAATGAGATTTCGACATATGAGAAAAGCATAGCAGTGCATCATCAGTTCATTACGACACATAACTGCCTCTATAATATCCCACCCCACACTTAAATTGACCCGTGTCCTCATGGTACAACGCAAGAGATAAGACGGACAAACAAAACCGACTCAAATAAAAATAAAAGACAATAAATAAAAATATAAAACAACGAAGGAACTGGTACTCCCCTAATAGTCTGGTGGTGGTGGTTGAGCTCTGCGAGGCACCACGGACGTCTTCTTCATTTGATGCCGCGGACGTCTCTTGATTTAGCATAATTGTTCAGGCGTCCGCGCATGTTACTGTCAAGACGTGCGCGATATGCACTGATGTAGAATTACTTTCTTCATTTAATCACCTGACCAGAAATGATAACGAAATGCACTCGGGGCGCATTATCAGATTCCCAATTCCACTAATTAACCTACTCCTAACATGTGTATAGTAGAAACACACACCGGGTTGCCTCCCGGTAAGCGCCTTTGTTTTACGTCCTTGGCTGGACATTACCTCTTTAGGGATCACAAGTTAGGATCCCAAGGCTACTCCAAATCAAACTTACTGCTCAGCGTGCTCCTCTCCTCAGCACTTCCACGAGTTAACCGTTTCTCAATGCTCAGCCCGCCATCAGGTGGCTTCGATCTCCAATTCTTTTCTTTAGGTGTCCACCACTTTTGTGCACCCACCCCACACTTTTGTTTCTTTACTCTCTTTTCATCTGGTGGGCGTGTTTTCCTTGTTACCTTCAGCTGCTCACTGACACCCTGAATCAAATGCAACGATTCAACAGGTATATCATTAAAACAAGTTTTACAAGCTATCTCAGTTGGTTTCCCCGCACAGGGCTGGTGGTCATCCTCAAAGACACGAAACTCAGCCATCTTGCCACCATATTTGAGGATTATAATACCCTCAGCGACATCAATCTTCACCTTTGCCGCAAACAAGATAGGTCGTCCTAGAATGAGTGTTGGTGACTCCTTAGTCTGGGTGTCCTCCATCTGCAAGACATAAAAATCTGCAGGCACAACAACTTCTCCAACATTCACGGTTAAATTCTCAAGTAAACCATAGGGATGAACACATGACTTGTTGCCTAACTCAATAGTTAACTTGATCGGTTTCACCGGTCCAAGTTTCAATGAACAATATAGATCATAAGGCATCACATTAATAGACGCTCCCAAATCAATCAAACAGTGGGAATAAGCGTGTTACCAATGCCACAGGTCACCGTGAAGGCACCTGGGTCTCTAGTTCGATTGGTCAACGCTCCTTGTTGCTCTCGCTCCAATTCTTGCATTTGTGCGTTGGTCCTCGTGTCTTCACACTCCTTCCGTTGAATCCCATTATTTATAGCTTCGTGGTGCTCAATAACCTGCATGGGAAATGGCAATTGCGCAAGAGGGTTAGAGTTCAAAATTTGGAAATTGCTTACTGGGAATTCCGCGCACGTCTCCAGATTATCGTCCGTGGACGTCTCTTGATTTTGTAGTAATTCATCAGGCGTCCGCGCCTTAATTGTTGAGGCGTCCGCGTTATCCACTGATGCTGAATCCAAACTTTGCTCTTTTTCTTTTCCTTCAGCCTTCATCTCCTCTTCCTCCTTTATCACGATCACACTCACATTTTGCCTTGGATTGGGGATCGTTTGTGAAGGCAGCTTCCCTTTGTCTTCACGCCTTTCGTATACATCTTTGGCAATTTGAGACACTTGCTTCTTCAGCTCATTAACGTCTCCAGCTTGTTGCACCATCTTTTCAGTGAGTTCTTTGAACATGCCTCTCACTTCATCCCTAAATTCCTTGATCGGGCTGTCTTCTCCTTGTCTGATCTGTGGTGGTTTGTATGGCTGCTTTTGTGGGTACGAGGATTGCTCCGCATCGTAATTGTTGTTCCTTTGCCAACCACCATCATTTTGCCTTGGCTGCCATTTGTTGTTGCTTTGATATCCATCATATCTCCTTAGTGGCAAATCTCCCTTGTTCATGTAGTCCACTATATTCACGTCTTCTGTTCTTTCCTGAAAAACAGTGTTATCATTATTTATTGAATTAAAAGTGGACTTGTTTACCTTACACTCCACTTGTTGATTGCTTTGTGGTTGTCGCGTCATCATTTGAGCCATCATATTCTTCAGTTCCTGCAATTCAGAATGTACATTCACGTTAGCAACTGGTGCAGGTTATATGTTTCTTCTAAATACCTTGTGCTCTCAGCAACTTTCTCAATCAACTCCCATATCTCCTCGGGGTACATGTCAAGGATAGACCCTTGAGCAGAGGCGTCTAGCATTCTTCTTTCCATCAGAATCATCCCATCCATGAAGTATTCAAGCAGCATTCTTTGTGGGATTCCATGATTCGGACAACTCTCTTCCAAATGCCTAAACCTCTCCAGATAATCAAACAATGTTTCTCCACGTCCTTGTCTAAGCATAGAGAGCTCCTTTCTTGTTTGAGCCGCCTTCGAATGGGAGTAGTACTTGTCCATGAATTTCCTTTGCATTTGATCCCATGAAGTAATCGAACCTGAAGGCAAAGACATTAACTAAGATTTAGCTTGACTTTCTAAAGAAAAAGGAAATGTCTTTAATTTAAAAATATTTTCCATAACCGATGCCGTTTTCTTGGACATGCAAACTCCATGAAATTCCTTTAAGTGCTTTAGGGGGTTCTCATCGGGCATTCCTCCAAACTTGGGCAAGTGGTGTATCACCCCACTCTTTATCTCGATATCTTCTGCGTCCTCATCCAACCTAATGCACCAAGGTGCCTCATCAATAAACGGCGCACATACTCCTCTCATAGTGCGTCCCAAATCCCGACGCCTAGCTAACTGTCCATATTAGTTTCCTCTACCGAGGTATTGTCGATCCAACTCCTCCTCGTAATCCTCGTGTCTAGCTGCACGATGTCTAGCAAACTCATTCACAAATTGTTGATTTCTGGGGGTGGTAATCTTTGATTAACAGCGGGCAGTCCTTGCCCCCGTTCTTGCATGTTGTCTCCTTGTACACTACTTCACTCTTCATGATCACGTTCAACACTTCTCTGTGACATTGTTACTTAAACATAAAATAATCAAGTGACAAAAATAAAAGACAATAAAGTAAAATAAAATAAGGAAATACTTAGTAGATTCTTCGTTACCAATCCCCGGCAACGGCGTCAAAATTTGACGGGCGTCGTTGTACCCGTCAAAAATAATATTTATTTTATCTCCGACTAGCAAGTGGTAAGTCAGGTCGTATCCACAGAGATCGGTATAAGAATCTGTTCATTAAGTTAGAGCGTGACAATGGGGGTTGTAAAATTCGAACAAGTAAATAAAAATGCAAATGAGTAAGAATGACTAACTATCAAGAGAGCAATCGTCACACAAATTTAAGTATAAAATATTAAAAAGCAGTGCAAGCTAGAACTCTCGACTGTGATGCAAGACTAAATCATGGACCAATTCGTTTTGAATTCTAATGTTCTACAACCTAGAGCTCCCCGCTAGGTTGTACTCCCCGTTCTTATTCTAGTACTTAATCTCGCGCTAGCGATAATCAAGACCCTAACTCGCTAGAGTTGCATGAAGATTTAAACAAGTTGTCCTAGGGTTTTCAATCCTAGTGGAATATTACTCGTGTCCTAGTTTACTATTCCCGCTAGGTTGCTAGTAGACTTTGACAATCGAAATCAACAAACAAACAGAAGCTCCCCCGTTAGGGTTCCACTTATGCTAGTACATCAATTCCATAAACATTGCATAATAATATAACGCAAAACATAGAAATCAATATAGGTCTCAAGTCAAAACATCACAATGTCGAGTTCTAGCCTACACATATAAGTCTAGCTACTCATCGTAATGGAATACATCATTAAGTATTTGAATATAATGAAACGAAATTACTAATGATGAATTCTCCACCAAGCTGCAGCTCAACTCTAACACTTGAAATCAGCACGTAACCAAGCTATCTTCTCCAAAACCGGGTCAACCCTAATTCTCCGAACTCTGGAACATGTCTCTTGTTTCTTCCCAAACCGTGTCTCTTTTCCACACTGAAACTCGAGGTCTGGCCGCCTAGGGTTTCGCTCGTCTTATTCTATTTATATCCTTCCCGAGATGCCAAATCCGAAATTACAAAATTCGACTGCCAGCTGTCACCCGTGGACGTCTCTTGCTTTATGACCCGCAGACGTCTTAACAATTATCGTAATTCAGAAGACCTCCGCGCCTTTAATTCTTTAGAAGTCCGCGCTTTTGCGCTCGCACAAATCAGACCAGTGGCATGAAAATAGTGTGCGTTCGCATGGCCCTGACCAGTGGCATGAAAATAGTGTGCGTTCGCACAGTCCAAGAACGCGCCCGCGAAACATCTTCTAACAGGCTCCCTTTAGCCGACATTCCTTCCATGGTCTCCGAATGCACCTGAGAATGAAAACTACACACAGGTAGTGAAATAATATACAGGTAACCACTAAGAGACGGGGTTTTAACACAGAAAATAGTCGTACAACTACGACTTATCAGCTCTCTGGAATCTGCCATATCACTTGTGTCAACTATTTTGGTGACACAAGCGCAGAGTGAGATGGCCTCTTGAGCTCAAACTTTGACATCCTTAGCGGCTGAATTTGCTCTAGGTGCCAACTAAAAAGTTGTAGCTCTTGTTTTCAGCTTTCCACGAAGCCAAAGATCAATGAATTCGGACACTGAGCTCTAGACGTGCGCGACAAGTAGGGATGTCAATCCTCCTATTTTTGCACTATTTTTGTCCAAATACCCACAAAACTCTTTATTTCGCCTTGGATTCGTTTTTTTACCTAAAAAGCATCTAAACAAAAAGTGCATTTAGCATTTTTAACTATATGATCAAAAATCGACTAAATATGGAGCATAAATATAGTACAAATTTATGCTCATCAGAATGGTAGTGCGATTGGGATGAGATGTCATCTTCTAAGCTGGAGCAAGACCTGCGTTGATAAAAAGGGAGGAGGTCTGGGTATCAAGAACTTGGAGCTCATGAATGATGCATTGGTGCTTAACCAACTGTGGGAACTAAATAGGGAAGGTCAGAACATCTGGACTAAATGGGTGCGCGCTTATTGGACTAGAGGGGTTAATTGGTGGGAGAATGAATCCCTTACAAATAGTTCTTGGGTGCTACGACGCCTTGCTATCTGCAAAAACCTTAGTCAGAAATGTGTCACTTTAATGAATGGTAACTTGAAATGGATTGGCCAAGGGGCTGGTTTTTCAGTTAAGGACACATATAACACCCTCAAAACTCGGACTGAAGTTGTTGATTGGTATAAGGTGGCGTGGAATAGATTCAATACTCCGATAGATGCCTTCCAAGCTGTCTTGGTAGCGCAAGATAAACTGCTCACAAAAATCAGACTAAGAAACATGGGTGTCAATGTGCCGGCTAGGTGTGTGCTGTGCAAAGAAGAAGATGAAACCAGGGACCATTTATTTTTTGAATGCAAGATTTCTCAAGTTATTTTGGGTGAAGTGATGTCCTTTTTGAAGATTTCCAGGGTGCCTTTCACTTGGCCATCTTTTTATCCCTTGGTTCAAGAATCAAAACCAAAAGAAGTTACAAACGAGAATGGTGGCAGCTCGTTTGACTACAACAATGGTGGAGATTTGGAAGACTAGAAATGCACTCATATTTAAACATGAAGATATTCAACACGGAAATGTAATATGAACCATTGTTTGGAGTTTGAAGGTGAAATTAGCAGGTTTAGAGAATAAATACATTGGTCTAGATGATAGAATTTGGTTGCGTAGTATGGGGTTCAATATGTAGAAGCCTCTTTGTTATGCCCTGCAGATTCCTTCAGTTTTGATTAGTTCAGGTGTTACTTTCGAGTGTTGAGTCTTTGTATATCATAATTCTTTGGAAAAAGATCAGGTGAGAAGTGGGTGATTTGGTGAGAAATAAGAATTAATTATGTTCATTGATCTTTCTTAATCAACAGCCCAGATTAGACGTAAAAAAAAGTCAAAATCACGCTAATTATCCAACTAACCTACGTTTAAGTGTAATTTAGTAATAACCAAAACCTCTTAAACAAAAAATCCCTTTGATTGCGATTTGGGTAACCGAAACCCTACAGACCTGCAACTGCGAGGGCCGACAGGGACGGACGTGCGGGATGCGAGGGCGATGGCAGCGACGCTGGTGGACATACGGGAGGAAGGAAGTGCGTACGTGTTTGTGATCGATATGCCGGGAGTGAAGTCCGGGGAGATCAAAGTGCAGGTGGAGGACGAGAATGCGCTGCTGATTGCTGGAGAGAGGAAGAGAGAGGAGGAGAAAGGGGTTACGAATTGAAGCCGAGGACGAGGTGGGGGAAGGACGGGTCACGGGGTTCATCCGTTGTTGTCATACTTTCGATTCGGGACTATGAGAAGATGAATTTCGGAATGAAAGGTGAGAGCTTGATCGGATTCTGTTGTTTTGTATGTTAAGTGTATGGCGTTCACGTTATTTTTGGATCATGATGTTGTTTTATATGTTTTGGGTGAATGCTTCATCTTGATCCTGGCTTTGTATGGATTACATCACCCAATTCTGTGGTGACGCCAAAAACTCGTTTTCTCTGCTGCATTTTGGTGGCATTTCAGACATCTCTTGATTGTTTGGCTAGAAGTTACTGGCTGGCTGTAACAATGTGGTTGGATTGCTAACCTTTCAGTACTCTACTTGCAGGTACAACCAATTCGGTGCTGACGGCGGTCCTGCTGCGAGGTCTTTGAAACCAAAAATTGATGGTCTCTCTCGACTTGTATCATCTAAGACTGGTGTCCAACTACCAGCAATAGATGTAAGTGATCTTTTAACGCTTTCTCCACGCAGCATAGGGATCATACGTCTTGCATTTTCTGATATGCGTCTCACATTGAGCAGGCTTAATCAGTGGTTGCTGCTTCCATTGCCATGAAGGGACTGGGCGCCGTTCTTTTTGTTCTTGGCAGTTCAGTTGGTGCTAATATCCTGGTTTGTTCCCTCTTTTTATATTTAATTTTCTGAACTGTCCACTGCTTCATTTTAGATTAAGGTAAGATCTTTGTATTTCGATTCCGGATTATGTATCTTCACGCCAATAGTGTATGACTTCTACAAGCACGATGTGAACAAGAAAGCATTCACCAGCCTCTTGGTGCCATATGTTCTGGTAATAAAAAACATCAAGTTGCTGTAGCTGTGTTACTTGCTATCATTTATGAGCATGATATGGGCAGTCTTACACATTCCACATTGACATGTCTCTTGCAGAACATGGCCCTTCTAGGCGTACTACTGTTCCACGTGGGCATGAATAATTCCACCCCAGTGCGACATCAACCCAAGAAAAGAGTACACAAACCTAAAGCAAATTAAAAGGATTCCCAGAATTTTATAGCACGAACCAATTTTTTTATCACCCTTTGTTTGAACTGGGTTTATTAGCATTGTAGGATGATTCCCTATATTTGTATTCAGATGTTATGTTGCTCGACGTAAAATTTACATTCATAATTCGAATCAAAACATTTGTCATAGTTCGGTTATGGTTGCTCGCTACGAATTATGATTTCTGTGCTACGAATTATGTTTGATCGACTATGAATTATGACTGATCCGTTACGAATTATGATTTATCTGCTACGAATAATAAATACCCTATGTGATACACATGAACATACATATTATAACATTTGTAATATATAATTCTTAAATGTGATGGGTATCCAAATACATTGTCTGAATCTAATTATCATATACGTAGTCAAGTAGCTAAATCTGTAGGTCAAACTATATAATTCGTAGTAATCAGACAGTGCTCTGATTGGAGTTCTGGATTATTTCTCAACCATTCATTGGCGCGTTTCAACACTTCATCCCGTCTTTTGTTGAGTGGCGACCAGATTATCTTGCTGGTTCTGTGCAGGTCCTTCTTTGGCTGTTATCTTTACCCATGGGTTCTTTTTCCTCTTGCGATCTATGAAAAAATTTCAAACTTATAATGTTGCACAAAAATTATAATTAATCAATAAACAACTAGAATCTATTAATTCATTAAAGAATCATGATACATCACGCTACAGCATGTCACGAATCATAATTCAGTATGCTACGAATCATAATTCAATATGCTACGAATCATGATACAGCATGCTACGAATCATGCTTCAGTATGCTACGAATCATGATAAAGCATGCTACGAATTATACAACAGCATGATACGAATCATGATACAGTATGCTACGAATAATGATACATCATGCTACTAATCATAATACATCATGCTACAAATCATGATACAGTATACTACGAATAATGATACAGCATGCTACAAATCATAATACAACATGCTATGAATTATGAAACATCATGATACGAATTATGATACAGTATGCTACGAATCATGATACAATATGCTACGAATCATGATACAATATGCTACGAATAGTGATACATCATGCTACTAATGATTATACAATATGCTACGAATAATGATGCAGTATGCTACTAACCACTCGACCAACCCAACCCTCACCGATCGCCGATCCGTATTGTCTTCAATTTCTCTGATTGTCGATCGCGACGAACAATCGGATCTCGAATTTCTCCATCAGCGACAGCTTTTCAACAGCCACGGTGTCATCATCCTCGCCACCCCCACTATTTCATCTCCCGATCCCTGATCCCTAGCTTCCGTAGATCCACCCGTCGATCAATTGAACCCGTTCCGTTGCGCCAAATACAGGAAACCCTCGTCGAATTCT
The DNA here is from genome assembly GCA_033675215.1 of Rhodiola kirilowii. Classification (NCBI taxonomy): domain Eukaryota; kingdom Viridiplantae; phylum Streptophyta; class Magnoliopsida; order Saxifragales; family Crassulaceae; genus Rhodiola; species Rhodiola kirilowii. The sequence goes on from CM066201.1 coordinate 16,399,990, forward strand.
GACTTAATTTATGCTTTGGCCGTTGTGATCGGTGTAGTTTCTGTAAAAGATGGCGACTTCCGTGGATTTGTTTGGAATTTGGGGCTGAGGAGTGGAGTGGGTGATGAAGGGTTTGGTTGTGTGATTTAAATGAAGATGTTTGACGGGTCGAAAGTGGGGCGTAATTGAGTTTGAGAGTGACGTGTTGAAGATAGATCGGTTTAGCAGGCCAGTCCCACAATCTCCAATCCCAATCGCCATTGCAATCATCGTCGGACAAGCTTAGTATTGCTGCAATGGATTTTGGATTCCCAGCGAATGGACGAATCGGAGTCTACAGCGCTCTTGCGATTTGCTGGATTTCACAATTAACGGGATCAGAGGTCTGAGAAGAATTGTTTAGGACTAAATTACCCTGTAAGCGTTTGATGATGTGATTACGAATATTATTTTGTGTTTAATCATGGCTGTTGATTAAGAAAGATCAATGTTCTTTATTAATTTTTATTTCTCACAATAAATTCACTTCTCACCATGTTTGGAAGCATGTTTCTCAACATGTCAATCATTACTAACATTTTTATTAAAAATTATGATCTGTATCTGTATGTGTTTAAACTATAAGTCTCGCTCACTATTTGACAAATCATTGAGGTTTAGATTCACTAAGAATGGTAAAATTGCATAATAATGCATTGAGTCAGCCAGATCAATAAAAATAATAAAAATAATATCATTGTAAATTAAGGTCAGTGCAAAGAAAAAAAATAATAATAATATGTCCAAAAGTGATAAACGTGAAATGTTCTCCCAATACAGCACAAAGAAGAAGAAAAATGACATTATTGGAATTTTTTCCCCATTTTGAGTAATGATTTTTCCAAAAGTACCGGAATACTTAGGGTGATCAGCGCATGTCTTAAATATCTTGTTTTCTCTAGTAAATAGTTGGGATTAGTGTATCTTTTTTACTTTGAGGTTTTTTATAACTAAGATTAATTGAGTTATGAACTGGAAAATGTAATATAAAACATCTATTTGGAGTTGGACAAAACAACTTGAAGTCTTGAACTATAGCCCAAATTGCCCCTTACACACCTCCGTCCCCCCTTGTACCCTTTGATGTTAGCTGTCTTCATATAAAAAGGATCGTCTCCAGTTTTCATAAAATCGTAGGAAATTCATTATTAAATTATCCACGATTCTTGCAATCGATGTTGATCACAACTAGCTTAGCAAATGGCCCTGTTAGTTTTATGGCATGTAGTTTGGCAAAACTTAGTGTAGTTGTTCAAGCTGTTGTTCAAGACTGGAAGAGACAACTGTCCTGGAACAAGTTAGAGCAGATGGAATGTTTCCTAAATTCGGATTCGGAAACACAGTCGACCGTTGGAGATCAAGGCGGTTGCTTATGGAAGGACAAGATGGAAGTTTCCTAATTCAGATTAGACAACTTGTTTCAACCGACGTGGAACAACTCAGACGCACCAGAGATTTCCTAAGGCAGTTTAGGAAAGTCGGTGTTGTGGCATATTAAAGATATGATGCAGATCTTGGAGTCGGTTGACGTAAATATATTCATGCATATCAAGATGTCGGTTGAGAAGAATTAGGGAAGACTTGCGCTTGAAGTTTACTTTCCGAAGAAGATAATCAAAGAAGTTTCTTAAACGAAGTTGAAGATATATTGGAAGATTATCTACAAGAGATGCGCAAGATATTAGGAATATTTCCTAATAGATTTAGGAAAGATTTCCTAATGAGGTAGGCGGATGATGATAGGAAACCTATTCGGTTTAGGGTTTCTACCATCCTATTTATAGAGGGCTGAGGCATTCACAATACTCAGCACTTACGGAGAAATTACTCACGCTGATATTCATTGAAGGGAGGTGGAGGTAATCAGTTGACGATATAATCACTCTGATTATTCACGGCGCTCGGATTCAGTCTGTTCTAGTGCTCGACACACTGATCGTAGAACAACGTTCAAGGTACACGCACTGGTGTTCTAAACTGCGCATTCGGGAGAAGGCGCTGATTCTCACTGAGGATCATAGAGGTGGATACGGAGGAGCTCAGATCTAGGGGAGACCTAGTTTGCAATTGCTAGAGTGTCTGAGGCTCAGGTTATTTAAGAGGTACTCTGTAAACTTAAAACTCTGTACTCGCAATACTCGTTATTTGTGAATTGCTATCCACCGGGCTAAGAGACAGCCCCCCGGACGTATATTCGTTAACGCCGAACTGGGTAATAATTTTGCGTGTCGTTTTAATTTCCGCACTGCATTAATCATCACATAAGTTATTCTAGATATTGTTCTGCACCCGACCAGAACAACATCTCATCTACCACGGGAAGATTTCAATTGGTATCAGAGCATACTCGACACACAGAGTAAGATCCAGAGGTTGTTTGAGATGGATTTAAGAGAAGGGCGGAACATCACTCGACCACCGCTGCTGGAAGGAAACAAATATGGATATTGGAGAGTGCGAATGAAGGCCTTCCTAAAATCTCAGATGAATCAGTTTGGGAAGCTGTTGAAAATGGTTGGACACACCCAGTGATCACTGACGGAGCCCACTACACTGTCGTTAAGGTGCAATGTTCTCTGTGCAAATAAATTTATAATTTCCGCTACTCGCAACTACACTACTGGGTAGTAAGTGGTAAGTAGGGGTCGAACTCAAGAGAATTAGAGGGATACGTTGTTCTTTAAGGGATTTGTACAGCGAGGGAGCGTGTTTTAAGGTTGATTGAGATTTTAGCGGTTATGACTAAGTGACTTTTTTGGTTGTTTTTTGGGTTTTGAGTGCGGAAAAGTAAATTACAGAAAATAAAATACTGAAAATAAAAGAAGGACTTACAGTGAGTGATGCGTGATTTTTGAGTCCTCCGGTAGATGAGCGGTTGGTGATTGCAGTGATTAAGGCAGTTATAATAGGAAAGTAAATACAGGGGGGTTTTGTAATTCAAGGAAAACATTCGGTTTCAGGGGCCTTGTATCATAGCCTGTTTATTATTTTAGTAACCTTTCTAAGTATTCAAACGTGAATCAAGGCCATTCCAAGCACTCGACTTGCAACACTGTCTAGCCTTTTGCAAAAGTGTTCGAAAGTGAATCGAGGCCATTCCAAGCACTCAACTTGCAACACCGTCTAGTCTTTTGCAAAAGTCGTAGAGCACTTGTTCTACTTAGACTAATACCCCATTCCAAGGTATATTAGCCTGTGTGCATCCATTTGGATTGTCTTTCCCGATTTATCCAAATGGTGTTTTAGAAAGATCAAACTCCTCAGATAAGCTTTGCCATTCCAAGCATCCACTTATCCGAGTATGTTTACGAATCTCCACGGAAGAGCTTTTCCATTCCAAGCATCCACTCAATCTTGGAAATTCTGATCTAATATATGGCACATAGAACATGTTTTGAATACAGAGAAAAGAAACTAAAAGAATTAAAACATTTTATAATACAAGTACACCCCTTTAACCGAATAAAGAGTTTAGCTACGAATATCCATAGAGGTGGATACCATAGCTAAATACTCGGGGGTTTTTGAAAATAGTAAGAGGAGAGGGGGTGGAATACTGAAGAACCAACAGGAGTATTCCTAATTCCTACTGAATACTCAAGAACCAACAGGAGTATTCTCTACAGTATTATAATACTCAAGAACCGACAGGAGTATTATAATTTCTAACCGTTATAATACTCAAGAACCAACAAGAGTATTATTTCATAAACCAAACTTACAAAGTAACAAACTTAGAGAGAGAAGTGTTTTATGATTTTTGGATGATTTACAAAGTGAGTTTGGCTTGGTATTTATAGCCAAAGGAGAGGGAGGAGAGCCATACACTTGTCACATGGGGAGAGGAGGAGGAAGGAGGAGGTGACACATGGGGGAGGAGGAAAGAGCCGCCGGTTGCCGGTTGGAGGGGAGGAAGCCGCCGGTTGTGGAGGGGGAAGGGGGGAGGAAGGCCACCCATGAGTCATCTTCTTCCCCAAAGCCGCCGGTCACCTTGGGCAAAAGGATAAGTTTTGTGAGTTTTGTGTAGTTTTCACAAAACTATCAGTCCATTTTCGTCCCGGTCTGACTTTGGTTGTTCCTCGGTTGGATTTGTATTGAGTAATTCCATGTCAGGATCTTGAGATTTCTTCGTTCAGTGTTTGATCTTGACCTTGGATTGACTCGTAATATCTTTTCAGCGTAAAATCCTCTCCTTAGCGTGTTTTCTCTCTAAGCGCCAAAATACCCTGTAGAAATATATCGGGACTAACAAGTAGAAGTTAGATAGACAAACAGTCTAATTTGGTGGGTTTTACTGTGTATTTGATTCGTATAATTATGGTCCATCAATCACCGAAGCCGGCAAAGTTAGCCTTCTAACTAAAGACAAGTGGACCGAGGTGCATAAGAATGATGAAGCTGTAAACTCCAAAGCAATGAATGCTATATTCTCAGGAGTTGATGGAAAGAACTTCAAGATGATTTCTACCTGTGAGATTGCGAAGAAGGCTTAGGACATACTGCAAACCACTCATGAAGGTACGACCAAAGTTAAAATATCTAGAATGGAGATGGTCACGTCAAAATTCGAAAGTCTAAGAATGTAGGAGGATGAGACCATATCTGACTTCAATACAAGGGTTCTCGATATCTCTAATGAATCGATTGCACTTGGTGAACCAATGACCGAAGAGACGCTAGTAAGAAAGGTGCTGAGGTCTCTAACAAAGGGGTACGCTATGAAGGCTCTTGCTGTCAAAGAAGCACATGATGTGAAGAACATGAGGTTAGATGAACTGATGGGTTCTCTTCAGACCCATGAGATGGATATGAATGAAGAAGAACAACTCATGAAGGTTGACAACATCGGTCTGAAAGCTGAAGTCTCTGTTGTTCCAGACAAGGTAGGAGAGTTGTCAGAACAACAGTATGCCAGGTTTGCTAAAAACTTCGAGAAGTTTATGAGAGGACAGTATAATAAAGGGACTGATTCTGGTCAGACCTCTAGCTCAAGATTCCAGAAGGATGGCAAATTTCAAAAAGGGAACCAGTCCGGAGATTCCAACCATGACAACAAAGGCAAGGGGATCCAATGCAGAGAATGTGAAGTTTATGGACACATTCGGGCAGAATGTATCAACATGCAGAAGATGAAGAATGCATATGTTGTCAGCTGGAGTGATAGTGAATCTGATCAGGAAGGTGAGTCCAACAACTTTGTTGCTCTTGCCACTTACGTCAACCAGGAAGAAGAAACAAGCAAAGAAGTAGAGTCAAAGTCTTTCTCAGAGGATCATACACAGTACTCAAGATGTAGTAATGATGAAGAAATCACTGACGAAGACTTTACTAGGAAGTACAAGGAGTTGTTCCAGGAATGGCTGAATGAAGTTGAGCAGAACAAGTTACATCGCAGCAACCTAGCAGATCTGACGAAAGAAAAAGAAAAGCTCTGGGAAGAAGCTGCTGTCCTTGTTACTCGAAAGGTGGAACTTCAACAAACAATCACTCTCCTTCAAACCCAGTTGGTTGAAGCAAAAGATGAGCGAGCTAAACTTGTTACACAAAAGGGTGAATTACTGGCAGTTGTGTCATCTTTGAAGACTCAAATTGAAAAGAGTCAAGGCGAACATCCAGGAGTCTTAGAAGATCTAAAGAAGGAGAATGCCGCACTAAAACGAGGAGAGGTAATTCTTCTTAAATATGTGGATGCCTTGAAATGTGAGATAGACATGGATAAACTTGCTCATGCTGCAATTTTAAAAGAGCTGAACAACCTGAAGAAATTCGTCAAGATGCTCAATTCTGGAACTAAAGATCTAGATGCCATACTAGGAGCTCAAAGGCAAGGCAACGGTTGCACAGGGCTAGGGTTCTCTGGTGCTTCGGGCTCCGGAAAGACAATGTTTGTGAAAGCTGAGCCACGACCACACCTTGTCACAGTTAAACATTCTCCGTGAAGAAAAGTGACCCAGAACCCCTCAAAAAGGCAAGACAGACCTAGGTGCTTTACTGCAATCAAGTAGGACACTTCAAGCCAAGATGCCCAGAATTCCACAAGTTTCTCGGGAAGATGAATCAAGTGTAGAAACCTCACATGAAGCAAGTTTAGAGAGTTAAGCAAAGAAGTGAGGTATGTCATGTTGCATTCAGCTCCACGAGTCATCTGGAGAAGGAAAGATGGTACTTTGACAGTGGTTGTTCTAGACACATGACTGGCAATCCTGAGTTTCTGACCAAGGTAGAAAAGTTCAAAGGCAAATATGTGACGTTTGGAGATGGCGTAGAAGGCAGAGTTCTTGGAAGAGGAACATTGAAGGTTCCCGGCTTACCTAGATTGAAGGAGGTTCTTCTTGTCGAAGGATTATAGGCAAATCTGATCAGCATAAGCCAGTTGTGTGATAGGGAGCATCGTGTCCAGTTCACACAGGACAAGTGTGTGGTGCAGAATAACAAGAATGAACCAGTCCTCACAGGAAGGAGAGTCTCAAACAACTGCTACTTACTGAATCTGGGTAGACACACTGCTGAAACAACATGCATGCTGAGCAAGACTGAAGGCATAAAAACTCAAGATAAACAAGTACAGTCTCAAAACACGACTGAGTTTACATGCTTTCTATCCACTATTAGGTCTACACAAATCAAGGGGGCTAGAAGAAAGCTCAAGTTCCATCCTGATCGTTTAAAGGCGGCCAAAGCATTGGTTGGTTGTCTCAACCATGGCTATGTTCAAAGGGGAGTAGACACGAAGAAGAGGATGCAACCTTACATCGAACACGCAATATCAGATATTGGAGGTTATTGCACCCAGATGTTGTGGAAGAAGTCGAGGCTGAAAGAATACAGGGTAGAATAAGACATGATGAAGGAGCGAGCGGACACTGTCACCAAAGCCTTGAACAACCTACAGTTCGAGACACTTGGATTCTCACCGGATCTGTGTGTCACTAACAACTAAGTTGTTCCAACACAAGTTAGTCATCCAAAGTTTAAACGAGATATGTCAAGGGCTGGCGTGGAAGGAAGGTACTGGCCAAAGAAGAAACGATTGGTCTACCAAAGATTTTCAAATATTCTAGAATATCTTAAATGGTGTAAAGTGATGTGGCCGCCTGGGGAGATTTGAGAAGTTATATGGCATGCCAAAACGGGTTTTGTTTCCAAAATCAATTTTTATTCAAACTGTTCGTGTTTCTCTCCTAACAAAACCCTAGACGAAGCTTGGCAAAATTCAACAATGATGGACACGAGGAAGAACAAGGTTCCTAAAGCAGTGACGGGTGACGCAACATCAAAACCTGTTGGTGAACCAAAGACCACCAAAGAAAACCCTAAACCGACAAGCGATAAAGCAACGTTAGCAAAATCAAAGTCGGATGCCGTAGAGAAGATGACTGTCCCGAAGAAGTCTAAAGCAATAGTGGCAAAGGCGTCCGCACCTGAGATGCTCGTATCTGACAAACCGGAGAAAGAGACGGAAACTACCATCCCGATGAAAGAGAAGGTGATTCCTAAATCCGTTCCGGAGTAAATCCCCAAGAAGCCGACCACTTCTAAAATCACTTCGGGCAAGGAACCTGTCAAGAAGACGGCACAAGAGGTAATCGCCAAAATTTCCAAATCTATTAATGCGAGTAGTCCTAGTGTGCCTAGTGTGTCTATGGAGGGCTCTAAAGTGGTTGGAGAAAAGGCAAAGGGTGTGGCTAGAGTGCAGGGGGAGAGTACTCATGCGGTGAAAGGTGCAAGGGTAAAGATGGTTGCACATAAGAAAACTCCTGTGAAAGAGAAGTTTAGAATTGTGAAACGTAGGGTAGTCGTTTCTGAGTCAGATGAAGAAGAGTCTGAGGAAAAAGAGGTTGAAGGTGATGCTCCTGAGAAAGTAGGCATTGATATGCCTAATAAAGAGTCCAGTAAAGCTGAAGAGGTTGTAGAGAAGTTGAGTGAAGCTTCTGATGAGAAGTCTAAAGAAGATGGTGAAGGTTCTGATGCAGAGAAGCAGACTAAGTCCCCTGCAAAGTGCATGGCTGATTCTGAAAAAGAAGATGTTGAGGTGCCAATTACTGGAGAAGAAGCACATTTGCATAATGAATCAGATGAGGTGGATGAGTCTCTGCAAGAGTTGTTTGATGCAGTTGAGCACTATGTTGAAGAAGAATCCAATTCCAAAGCTACTGATGAGGAGATGGAGGACCTGAGTGAAGACTCAACAGATGAATCAACCAAGCTGTCCGACTTGGTCAAAGAAATTCAGAAAGATGTTCCAGTAAGTAAGGAACAAGTCACCAAGTCAAAGAAAGAAGCTCTGAGTCAAGAGGCTGATGTGGTAGTTTCCCCAGTTACTAAGAAGAAAGCATCAAAGAAAAGGAAGGCTTATGCTCCTACCCCAGTAGAAAAGTCAGTTGAAGTTGAAGCTTTTGGTCAAGAGAAGGCTGCTTCTCCGGCAGCAAAGAAAGCTAAGACAAGTTCTCTTACATGCAAGATTAAAGGAAAGGGAAAGAAAGTCCAGTTTGAGTCTGGAGTTGTGGTGGAAGGTGTTTGGTTTGCGTCAGACGGCCATGTTAAGAAGTGGGATTTTGTTCAAAAGTGGAAGATCGTGGCTGAAAGGGTGCTGGAGGTTGACAAATATGCAGCCAAGGAGATTGTGAGCCTGATCAAAGAGCTGGACTTATGGCCGTCTGTGACAATGGCTAAACATTTTGCTGCTAACCTTGTGAGGGAAGTAATTGCAAATCTATCAGAAGGTTTTGCTAATATTGAGAGTGCTTCTTTCGGAATGGCAAGTGTGAGAGGCAAGGAGGTCGTCATCACTCCAGGTGGTATAAATGACTACTTTGGCATTGAAGCAGGAGCATTGAATATTGGAGAGAACCTCAATTGGCACAAGATTGCTGCAACTCTTACTGGTGGAGTTCGTTCAAAGTGGTATACTATGTCTTTCCCTGTCAAGGACCTGTCCACAAAGCACTCCTTACTTCACAACATTGCAGTTCATGATAGGCTGCTGATTAATCACCACACAACGCTGGGCCGATCAATGGGTGCCTTTCTGAAGGCCCTAGGAGCTAGGAAGAAAATTGACCTTGGGCATCTCATATTCGATCAGATTGCTGGCCATGCAAGCTCTGTCAAAGTCAATCATTCCATTGGGTTCCCCTCCTTGATTCATCAACTTGTAGTGGCACAACATCCAGATATCTTAACAAGTCAAGACAAGCTGACTGGTACTCCTAAGGTTTTTCTTGCAGATTACAAGCACTTCTCTGGCAAGCATATTCTGGATCTAGACCTGGATGCACCTGTCAAACCAAAGAAGAAGGGGACTGAACGAACTCGGGATGAATTAAGTACTCCTGTCTCTTCTGCCACTCGGAAGCAAATGATCTCTCATCTTGAAGAAGAATTAGCGGATGCGAATTAGAGGATGGTGCTGCTCATGGCCAGAAAGAAAAAGATCACAAAACTCTTGGTTGGAATTCGCTATCCCGAGGAAGAAGATGACTCGGCCGGTGATGAAGCTAGTGATGAGGAGTTCGACTACTAGCTCCTGGTGATGATTCTCCGTCCTATGCTACAAACAATTCTATCTTATTTGTCGAACTATCGCTACTGCTTTGTACTCCCTTGCCAATTTATGGAAAAAAGGGGGAGTACTTTTGGGAGTTTGAAAGCTCCTTAAAAGATTCGTTTGTGCTTTTTGTTAGTCATATGTTTAGAGTTTGAAATCTCTTTACAAGATTCGTCGAGGGTTAATATTCTTCGGAGTTTGAAATCTCCTCAAAGATTCAGTTAGTAGCTATTAGTTAGTAGCACAGTTTAGGAGTTTGAAACCTCCTTCAAAGATTCAACTGTAATAGTAGTACAGGTAGATTACAGATAGTAGTTTTGCCAAAATGCCAAGGGGGATATTGTTAGTTTTATGGCATGTAGTTTGGTAAAACTTAGTGTAGTTGTTCAAGTTGTTGTTCAAGACTGGAAGAGACAACTGTCCTGTAACAAGTTAAAGCAGATGGAATGTTTCCTAAATCAGATTAGGAAACACAGTCGACCGTTGGAGATCAAGGCGGTTGCTTATGGAAGGACAAGATGGAAGTTTCCTAATTCAAATTAGGCTACTTGTTTCGACCGACGTGGAGCAACTCAGACGCAGCAGAGATTTCATAAGGCAGTTTAGGAAAGTCGGTGTTGTTGCATATTGAAGATATGACGCAGATCTTGGAGTCGGTGGACGTAAATATATTCATACATATCAAGATGTCGGTTGAGAAGAATTAGGGAAGACTTGCGCTTGAAGTTTACTTGCCGAAGAAGATAATCAAAGAAGTTTCTTAAACGAAGTTGAAGATATATTGGAAGATTATCTACAAGAGATGCGCAAGATATTAGGAATATTTCCTAATAGATTTAGGAAAGATTTCCTAATGAGATAGGCGGATGATGATAGGATACCTATTCGGTTTAGGGTTTCTACCATCCTATTTATAGAGGGCTGAGGCATTCACAATACTCGGCACTTACGGAGAAATTACTCACGCTCATATTCATTGAAGGGAGGTGGAGGTAATCGGCCGGTGATATAATCACTCTGATTATTCACGGCGCTCGGATTCAGTCTGTTCTAGTGCTCGACACACTGATCGTAGAACAACGTTCAAGGTACACGCACTGGTGTTCTAAACTGCGCATTCGGGAGAAGGCGCTGATTCTCACTGAGGATCATAGAGGTGGATACGGAGGAGCTCAGATCTAGGGGAGACCTAGTTTGCAATTGCTAGAGTGTCCGAGGCTCAGGTTGTTTAAGAGGTACTCTGTAAACATAAAACTCTGTACTCGCAATACTCGTTATTAGTGAATTGCTATCCACCGGGCTAAGAGACAGCCCCCCAGACGTAGGCTCGTTAGCGCCGAACTGGGTAACAATTTTGCGTGTCGTTTTAATTTTTGCACTGCATTACTTATCGCATAAGTTGTTCTAGATATTGTTCTGCACCCGACCAGAACAACATCTCATCTACCACGGGAAGATTTCTGACCCTAAGGCCACAAAAGCCAGAAATCAGCCCTAGGCCCCATAGGATTGAAACCCGATGGTGACTCGACTAGCACTCGAGCCCGAGCACACAAAAGCCGGTAAATGCTTGACCAACAAGACCCGGGCCGCCAAAATGAATAAAAATAGCCAAGGTAAATTGTTATAAAGAGTGAATTCCAAGTTCCAACACACTTTCCATCTTGTAGAGGGTACTACGCATGAAGTTACACCAATCCATGAGCAGGACAAGCTTTTGACTTATTTATTGATCTCACATCGAACTGGATTAAATAATTGGATGCCTTCTCGCTTAAATGTGTCTATTCAGTTCTTGAGGCGCTTAAGGATCTTGGACGGGTCAAACCCAAGCCCGACCCCAGGTATGTCAATTTTAGGGTCCAGAAGTAGTTAAGGGCTGTCAAAATTGTTCTCAAGCCGGCCCCAGGTATGTCAATTTAGGTTAGGGGTAAGACCCGTTGACTGCCTAGTACTAGTCAGCACCGTACCATTGATTCGGGAACCTAATGAATCTGTTGTTGAAATTTGTGGTTTAAATGTGTGAAGAAAAATGGAGGTGCGCCTCATTTTGAGACTCAATTTGAGTGTGGAGAACACATCAAAATAAGTTGATAAAAATCGGATTAAAATACCTTGCAATGAGAGGTATGGAATAGAAAGTGGAAGTACTAAAATCGGAGTTAAATCGAATGAGTAATTGATGCTCAAAGTAGTGCCAAAAACCATGGAAACATGACTTTGGTAGGAATGGATATGTGGCTTGATTTCACACAAGTGGAAAGCTTATATCCCACATTGGAGGCCAAATGGGAACATTGTATGTTCATATATGATTTCAATAACAAGCTTGTTAAGTTGTTAAAAGAAACTCTCTCAAAACGCCTTCGCGGGCGTGCGCAGGGGGGGAATCATCCGGTCGACGACGTCGAATTTGGCCTGTCTTGTGCGCGCCCACATCATGCGGGTGAATGCTGTCGATTTTCTCCGCGGGTTGGCGGTTCGGTTTTGCAAAATTCAATTTTGGTTTTGAATATTAAACCGAAACCGATTTGATCTTCCATTATCTTGAAGGATACAGTTTCCTTAAACAGATTTATCTTTTGGAAACTGTATTTTCGGAAACAGTCCATCTTTATCAACGCGTGAGTAATTTTCGGAAACTGAATATTTGAATATTTCTTTTCGAAAACCCTAGGTCAGACTTGCACGGCAAGTTACTGGACTGCTATATAAGAAGCAGCAGCGCTTCTCAAGAAAACACACAGAAAAACGCAAACAGCTCTCCTCCTCATTCGTATTCGTCAGTCAGTCGTGTTGATAGCCAAAGACACAGAAAGGTTCGATCGGCAAAGCTTAGTGCTTAAGTCTGTTGCCGAGGATCGTTTCATCCTGGGAAGCATACTGCCAGAGAGTCCCAAAGCACAGTAGGGCGACAATCTTGCTTTAAGGACAGCGTCCAACGTGACTCGATCCACAATTCGGTTTGCAGTATTTTATTGTTATTCATACTGTTTATTCTATTGAATTGAAACTGTACGTGAATCAATATTGCATATCTGTTTATTTAAGAGTAACTTCGTTGATATTCGCCTGTTATATCAATTCTGTGCATTATCTCCAACAATCTTAAAGCAAGATTTATTTCGTTTGAAGTTACTAACAGATCTGCCTCTCTGTGTAGACAATGAATTCTGAACAAGGACAAAACAATCAATCAGTGAACATGGAGGGTGTTCAGTATCCTCAGCATGATGCTGTTGAGTCGGCTGCGACAACCCCGGTTGTGATGCCTACAGGCGGGAATGTACCTGCGGGTCCAGTTCCAAATAACGCACTGGCAAAGGTGCCTGCTGCGGTGATGGCGGCTGAAAAGCCCAAAAAGTTCAACGGACAGAACTTTAACACATGGCAGCCGAAGATGCACTTCTATCTGACCCAGATAGGGTTTGCCCGGTATCTGACCGAGGTAACACCTAGGGTTGCTGAGAATGAGACTGATAATCAAGTGCTCATGGCGTACAACGCTTGGAAAGATGCTGAATATCTTTGCCGAAATTATGTGCTTAACGGCCTTAATGATGTGTTGTACAAGGTGTACTGCACCAAGACCTCAGCCAAGGAGCTTTGGGAGTCACTTGATCGGAAGTACCGAACTGAGAATGCGGGCTCAAGGAAGTACACTGTGGGGCGCTTCCTCGAATTCCAGATGGTGGACTCGAAGACTGTGAACAGTCAAGTGCAAGACCTGCAGCTCATCATGCATGAGACGGACTCCGAAGGAATGAAGGTCAACGAACCATTCCAGGTTGCTTCAGTTATTGAGAAGCTGCCTTCGGGGTGGAAGGACTTCAAGAATTACCTTAAGCACAAGCGAAAGGAAATGTCTATGGAAGACCTGGTGATTCGCCTCAAGAATGAAGAGGATAATCGATCATCTGATAAGAGATTGAGGCTCTCTACTGGGAGGGCAAATGTTGTGGAGCATGGTGAAGGCTCAAAGGGGAAGAAGCCCTTCAACAAACTTGGACCCAAAGGTGGGACTATGAAGAAGAAGGCGCAGTCAAAGTTCACTGGCAAGTGCTTCAACTGTGACAAAGAGGGTCATAGAGCTGCTGACTGCAAAAGTAAGCAGAAAAAGAAGAAAACGGTGAATGTCGCCGAGGGGGATGAAGATATGTTAGTGGCTGTGATCTCTCAGTTGAATCTAGCAGATTCTAATCCTAAGGAATGGTGGCTGGATACTGGAGCGACCCACCACATCTGTTCTGACAAGAATGCCTTCTCAGAGCTGAAGCTGACTGAAAGTGGAGAGAAGGTATACATGGGCAACTCGGCCACCTCAGAGGTCAAAGGGAAAGGAAGTGTGATTTTGAAGATGACTTCAGGGAAGGAGCTGAAGCTGACTAATGTCTCTTATGTGTCTGACATTAGGAAGAACTTAGTATCTGGAGCCGTGCTTGATGCGCATGGTTTTAAGATAGTCTTTGAGTCTCAGAAAGTTGTTCTTTCTAAGAACGGAATGTATGTGGGACGTGGTTATGTGAAAGATGGCATGTGGAAACTTAATGTAATTGCCATCAAGACTATCAATAAAGAAAGTTCTTCTGCTTACTTGCTTGAATCTTCAAATTTATGGCATGGTAGATTAGGTCATGTGAATTATGACTCAATAAGGAATCTAATGAAATTGGATTGTATACCAAAACTTCAAATTGATTCTGAACATAAGTGTGAAATCTGCGTTGAGGCAAAATTAACACGAACATCCTTTCATAGTGTTGAAAGAGATACTGAACCCCTTGACTTAATACATAGTGATCTATGTGATTTGAAATTCATGCCAACAAGAGGTGGAAATAAATATTTTGTAACTTTCATAGATGATAGTTCAAAATATTGTTCAATATACTTGCTACAGAGCAAGGATGAAGCAATAGAGAAGTTTGCCATGTATAAGTTGGAAGTGGAAAACCAACTAGATAAAAAGATCAAAAGATTACGAAGTGATCGTGGTGGTGAATATGTTGAACCGTTTGGGGCACTGTGTGCACAAACAGGGATCATACATGAAGTTACTCCACCTTATTCACCTCAGTCAAACGGTATAGCCGAACGTAAGAATCGCACCATCAAAGAAATGATGAATGAATGTTGCTTAGTTCAGGGCTACCACAGGAAATGTGGGCGGAGGCCGTTTTATCAGCTAACTATCTATTAAATCGGATACCTCGAAAGAAGAAAGTTAAATCCCCTTATGAATTGTTTATAGAGAGAACGCCATCTTATGCACACTTGCGAGTGTGGGGGTGTTTAGCCAAAGTTATGGCTCCCGGTCCTAAAAGAATGAAAATAGTACCAAGGACAATAGACTGTGTGTTTATTGGATATGCACTGAACAGTACTGCGTATAGATTTCTCGTGTATGACTCGAAAAATCCTGATATACACAAAGACACCATTATGGAGTCTAAAACTGCTTCGTTCTTTGAACAAGTGTTCCCTTATAAAACTGAGGAACTAAGACAGAGTTCACCTGAAGAGATAGGCGAAGAACTCACGGAATTGTCTCAACAACAAGACGAAGAAGTGTTCGAGGAGAATACGGATTTAGGGGAACCTAGACGAAGCAAACGAGCTAGAGTCGAAAATTCGTTCGGACCTGATTTTCTAACCTTTATGGTTGAGGCAGGGCCTCGTACATATGATGAAGCAATTAGCTCAGTTGAAGGTTCTTTATGGAAAGAAGCCATAAAAAGTGAACTAGACTCCATTATGCAAAATCATACATGGGAACTAGTTGATATTCCTCATGGATGCAAACCACTTGACTCTAAGTGGATTTTTACTAAGAAACTGAAGGTAGACGGTACTATTGAAAAGTACAAAGCGAGACTTGTGATCAAAGGGTATAGACAAAAGGAAGGTCTTGACTACTTTGATACATTCTCCCCTGTAACAAGGATCACATCCATCAGGATGATAATTGCAATTGCAGCATTGCGCAATTTAGAAATTTATCAAATGGATGTGAAGACCGCTTTCTTAAATGGAGACCTTGAGGAAGAAATTTACATGGAACAACCTGAGGGTTGTAGAGTGCCAGGACAAGAGAGAAAAGTTTGTAAACTTGTGAAGTCTCTCTACGGTCTGAAACAAGCGCCAAAACAGTGGCATGAGAAATTTGACAATATAATGTTGTCAAATGGATTCAAAATCAACGAGTGTGACAAATGTATTAATGTCAAAAACACTGAACACGGATATGTGATTTTGTGCTTATATGTCGATGACATACTCATTGTAGGAAGCAATGAAAACCTGATCAAATCCACTAAGGCCATATTAAACTCAAGGTTTGATATGAAAGATATGGGACGTGCTGATGTAATTTTAGGGATTAAAATTACAAGAACAGAAGATGGATTTGTTTTAAGCCAATCACATTATGTTGATAAAATATTAGACAAGTTGGAAAGGACAGTCATGGAGTATGTTGGACTCCTATAGAAATGAATCAACACTTGTCTAAAAACAAAGGAGAGAGCATCTCCCAAGTAGAGTACTCAAAAGTGATAGGCAGTCTAATGTACTTAATGAATTGTACTAGACCTGATATCGCCTATACTGTGAGCAGACTTGCAAGGTATACGAGTAATCCAGGAACGATACACTGGAATGCTATCGTAAGAATACTAAAGTATTTACGAGCTACTCGCAATTTTTGTCTGCATTATACCAGATATCCGGAGGTCATTGAAGGATACACTGACGCAAGCTGGATATCTGATATACAAGACTCAAAGGCCACCAGTGGATATGTATTCACTCTAGGGGGTGCGGCCGTCTCGTGGAAATCCTCTAAACAAACACTGATAACCCGTTCCACGATGGAAGCTGAGTTCGTGGCATTAGACAAATGTGGCGAAGAAGCAGAGTGGTTAAGAAACTTTGTAGAGGATATTCCTGAATGGAAAAACCCTGTGCCACCAATATGTTTATATTGTGATAACCAATCAACAATTGGTAGGGCACATAATGTCATGTATAATGGTAAGTCTAGACACATACGTCGTAGACACAATTCCATTAGACAACTTCTCTCATCCGGAGTCATAAGCATTGACTACGTGAGGTCCAAAGAAAACATAGCGGATCCGTTAACCAAAGGGTTAAACAGGGACCAAGTAGAGAAGACGACAAAGGGAATGGGACTGAAGCCTTTTGATTGTTGATATCAAAACATAGGCTTAAGCCCTTTTGGAACTAAAGTTGAGGCAACGGAAAACCCTACCATGATGACTGGAGATCCCAAGAACTTGGTTCAAAGGGACCACCTAACTGCTAAGACTATGAGGTCACTGTGGGGGGTAACACCCCAGTCCTATTCCCAGAGAAACAGTGACTCCCGCACGAGGCTAAGCTTGGAGCTTTTAATGATTCTAGTAATTTGACTAGTGAGATTCAAATGGGTAACGCGGGTTTACTTAAGAAAGAATCACCTATGTGAGAGAGAAGTGGGGCCGCTTCAAAGGAGAATTCAAAGGGCTTAATTCTTTAGAAACTCTTGCAGAACCAGGAACGGGGTGTCATGGCCAAAATGAACCCACCAGTAAGAACCAAGTATGGTCAGGAAGATATCTGTGGGAGATATGGCTTTCGTTTACATTATAAGATGAACAGTTCAAGGACAATCACGTCTACTGAATAGTCAGTAAAGAGAAATCATCCGGTCGACGACGTCGAATTTGGCCTGTCTTGTGCGCGCCCACATCATGCGGGTGAATGCTGTCGATTTTCTCCGCGGGTTGGCGGTTCGGTTTTGCAAAATTCAATTTTGGTTTTGAATATTAAACCAAAACCGATTTGATCTTCCATTATCTTTAAGGATACAGTTTCCTTAAACAGATTTATCTTTTGGAAACTGTATTTTCGGAAACAGTCCATCTTTATCAACGCGTGAGTAATTTTCGGAAACTGAATATTTGAATATTTCTTTTCGGAAACCCTAGGTCAGACTTGCACGGCAAGTTACTGGACTAAGCAGCAGCGCTTCTCAAGAAAACACACAGAAAAACGCAAATAGCTCTCCTCCTCATTCGTATTCGTCAATCAGTCGTGTTGATAGCCAAAGACACAGAAAGGTTCGATCGGCAAAGCTTAGTGCTTAAGTCTGTTGCCGAGGATCGTTTCAACCTGGGAAGCATACTGCCAGAGAGTCCCAAAGCACAGTAGGGCGGCAATCTTGCTTTAAGGACAGCGTCCAACGTGACTCGATCCACAATTCGGTTTGCAGTATTTTATTGTTATTCATACTGTTTATTCTATTGAATTGAAACTGTACATGAATCAATATTGCATATCTGTTTATTTAAGAGTAACTTCGTTGATATTCGCCTGTTATATCAATTCTGTGCATTATCTCCAACATCTGTCAGTCAATATTGTCATCCGGATCAGCATGCAACCGTAAATATGAAAACCTATGGTGTCAGATTCTGCATTTTTTTCATGTATCCTTTGTTGATACAACATCGGAGAAAATACATCGTCGGTGAAAAATCTACAAGCTAAAAATGTCCAACAAAGTACAAACTCATAATTATCAAATACTGATGCGAACGTAGAAAACATTATCGTAATTTCTCGAAAGATAAGCATCCTTGTCTGCTCTCAAACAAAGTGCAAGTGCCTGCCACTGTTAAAGCCCTTGGAGTGAGGTCTGCCAAGGCAAGAAACAACAATGTCAGCAAATGAGGTAAAAATTTAAACAGAGAGATTCCGACTTATTAAATGGATTTCTTTGAGTTTAACAGGAAATGAACAAAGTCTAGAGCATATCTTTATAGTAAAGATAATTAGAAACCAATATGCAAACAATTCAAAGCTTTGTAAAGATTGGCTTGCAATATCAAGTACCTCGAGAAAATCAAACACCCTCATTCATAAAGCAATTTTAGATAGAACTGGAAGCATTTTACTATGCTTTCAATTGATTATCACGTGTGGTTCGGTAACAACTGACTTCTGATCCTCGAGCATGTCTTCTACTTTAACCTTTGGCATTGGTGCTATTCTTCTTTTCTTTTGAATTTGGCCAGTGTACTCCGCAAGTATGCGATGAAACTTTGGAGCTACCTTGTTTGATGTGTTAACATTAAGCCCAGCCTTCTTCAAAGCCCTTGAAATTTGTTGGTGAGTCTTTTGAAGGTGTCCTTGGCAGACAGATGGTGTAGTGGACCTCAGTATTGGCTTTCCACAGATTATAGGTCCAGCCTGCGCACTGTATCATCAAAATAAAACAGATGGATCAAAACCTAAATCCCAGTTTAGTAGTGATTAGTGAAGTTGCGGAATCACACTTCACAGAGGAAGGGTTTCGATAACCAATGTCATTAGCTCATAAACTAATTCCTGCAGAATACTAGTCTTCTCTGACAAAAAAGCATTGTTCAAGAAGATGTTGTAAACAGAATGAGTATTAAAAATCAACTTGTGCAAAGGTGTTAAATGATCATTTGAAAATGATGAATTTGATAACCCCAGATGCTCGATGATCCCACTGCTCACTTACACGGGAGTAATACTGAAAACTATTCCTCAAATATTCACTATAGCACAAAACATACAGCAGCAGCAATTGTATCTGTGATTCTGTGCATATGCAAACTCAAATAAGCATGATTTCCATTCAGCCCAATTATGATAGGTTCCTCCTACATAATGGTCACCATCACATTCACATTGGGACAGAACACAAGAGTTACGAAGCTTACTGGGGAATCAAAACAAAGGCATTGATGACCCCAATTATTTAGCCGGCTAAACAAAGCTTACTAGTAGCTAAAGACATAGGCTTGGAGCTCAAAGTTTGAGAATCCAAGTTGGACAAAACAATGGCTCACAGCCTAAACTTAAATACCTCTTGAGGAACATATACAAGTACATAAATTTAAAGAGAAAAAGTAAAAGTGTACCTCTTGATGACATGAGTGCAAGCTTTGTATAGCTTCTGATTAACATCTGAGAGTATATGCAAATGACAAAAACTGGTAAGAGCCATAGCCTTGGACTTACAACCAGCATAACCACACTGCTTGAAATTACCATCTGCAGCAGCTGCAAACTCAACAAACCTGTGATAATTCCCCCCTTCATCATTTTCTCCACTACCTTCAATTCCCATTTGACTCTCAACCTCCTCCCTCCTAACTCTCGGTTTCTCAAACGGACTGTTTCCGAATTTCCAGCAATACTCCCTATACCTAATCCTCAGCTCCTCCATAAGGGACCAGTAATGCGCCCGGTAGCACTTGGATAACTGCCTCATCCGGTGCAGCCGGCGGCGTATAACCTCCTTGCGAGTGAGGTGCGTGGATTTCGATAGGAAGACGTCTTGCGGCGGAGGAGGGAGGAGCTGGTTCTGGTTCTGGTTCTGGTCCTGGTCATTTTGGGCTGTGGTTGAGATGAGGTGGTGGTTCTGGACATTATCTGGGTTGGAAGTGGAGGTCTTGAGTGGGTTGGGCGATGCGGCAATAGGCTGCTTGGAAGTGGAGGCCATTGGAGTGAGTTCTGTTCGTGTGTGTTTGGTTTTGGACACCAAAACCGGCAACCAGCAGATCCTTTCGAATATAAATTCGCACTCTATTTATATGTAGGGTTTTCAATCTTTTATTATTATTTATTTTTCATCATTTTTTTATTAGGCTTCTTATCTTAGGATAATTACATGGTTCCATTTTTTTATATTTACCATTTTCTTGAGATTTATATTTATTCTAGCCCGAGTCAATGAAATATACAAATTGTAAATAGTGTGACACGCGTCTTTCTTCACCAATCAGAATTCAGATAGTAATTATTAAAAATCAAGACCGACTTATTTATGATAACATAATAGTTTTCGAAGGTATAAACGTCGCATGGGAGAGAAAGAAACAAAGATGAGCATAGTATTTGAAGGGTTGAGATCTGGTGAGAAGTGACTTTAAGGTGAGAAATGAGAATTATTCTTGTCCATTGATTTTTGAGATCCAACAGCCAAGATCAATTTAGTTTTTTAATCAAAAACACGGCAGTTTACACGTACAGGGTTAGTATCGTCCGCACCAATTTCATAAACTGCTCCCGTTGTTTACTCGGACTAATCCTAAACCTAACGCCTCTTGCTACGAAAACAAAGCTGCGGACAACCACCACTAACCGCCGCAAACGACGCGAAAGACGACTAGGTTACGAGGCCGAAGACGAGTATCATGGCTCGAAAAACCACAACCGATAAAGTCCATCGGCAATCTCCGCCGAAGCAACCGATTGAAACGTCGGGTGAGTTTTTGGTTTTCAATTTTTGTTTTCCCTTTCTCGATTGTTAAAAGCGTGATTCGATTTGTCGATTAGGGTTTTCTAATTTCACTTCAAGTTGTTGGAGTAAAAGCCTATCATAATCCGTATGTTAACCCGGCAAATCCGTATTCATAGAGTTGATTTTGTATTCATTTAGGGTTTGTTAATTTCACTTCTAGTTGTTCGAGTAACTGCCTATCATAATCCGTATCTTACCCGGTAAAATCCGTATTCATGAGCGTTTTAGTATGTCTATTAGGGTTTGCTAATTTCACTTCTAGTTGTTCGAGTAACTGCCTATCATAATCCGTATCTTAACCCGGCAAATTCATGGCATGTAGCATATATATCATTATCCGTAGAATTTGCAACTATAATCCGTAGCTAGGCACACCCAGGTTCATCAGTTAGAGTTAAAATGCCAAAGCTAAAACTGATTAGCTTCCAGTAATAAATTGCATCTTATGTATTAAAGCCTAATAGACTGCTTTTCAAACAGGTTGATGATTGATGTTCCAGACTCATTGCACCAGTTACTACGAATGAGCCGTGAAGAAGAAGTAGTCGGGCCATTAGTTTTACTGCCCAGGTCAAACTGAATCCATCTCTAGGGGATGCCTGGTTGTGTTTAGGGAACTGTATCTGGAAAAAAGGAGATTTAACTTCAGCAAAAAACTGCTTCACGCTCGCTCTAAGCAAGGTCTATTGGTGAAAGCAGTATTTCATTCCATTGATTACCAAACTTTGTGGATGTTTCTCCTTTTACACTTACGTTATTTCTGCAGGGTCCAAATAAAAATATATTATGCGAGTTGTCGATGCTGGAAAGAAAGATGGCACAAGGCAAGGATATTGTTCTCTCTCAAATTGTTACAGATCTTTCGCTTGCTTGGTTCATTTATGAAGCATGCTGATCCTACCCTTATTGCAGGCACTGAGAATCAGGTCGAAATTGTTGAGGAAAGCATTCAGCATGCAAAGGAAGCAATAGCATTGGACGTCAAGGATGGGAATTCCTGGTGTAAGCACGGATTTGGATATTCGATTTAACATGCATACTTTATTCAAGACAGCTGCATGTTATATTGCTCAGATTTGTTGTCCCAGCACATAATTCAAATTGCATCTATAATCCGTAGCTAGGCACACCCAGGTTCATCAGTTAGAGTTAAAATGCCAAGCTTAAACTGATTAGCTTCCAGTAATAAATTGCATCTTATGTATTAAAGCCTAATTGACTGCTTTTCAAACAGGTTGATGATTGATGTTCCAGACTCATTGCACCAGTTACTACGAATGAGCCGTGAAGAAGAAGTAGTCGGGCCATTTGTCGTTTCTTTAGATTACTCATTCGGAAAGAAGAGACGAACACTCACGCATGAACCTGATTGTACACTCACACATGAACTCAAATGAAGTGTTTCAACAAGCTTGTACTCACAGTGATCATCCAATTTAATGTTGCTCCATGTTTTTAATTTGATACTCAGATACCGGGCACTGTATTTTGCGCATGTGTAACACATAGGGTTTTGTTATCCGTATGATGTAATTATAATCCGTAGTATTCTAAGCAAAATCTGTAGCTCTTTAAGCATAATTCGTAGCATTGTAAGCATAATCCGTAGCATTGTAAGCATAATCCGTAGCTGAGGTATATAATCGGTATGATCTATGAGATCATAATCCGTAGCATTGTAAGTATAATCCGTAGAATTCTCAGCAAAATCCGTAGCAACATAATCATAATCCGTACCATTGTAAGCATTATACTATGATTTGTAAGCATAATCCGTAGCAATGTAAGCATAATCCGTAGCAATGTAAGCAGAATCTGTAGTAATGTACGCATAATCCGTAGTAATGTACGCATAATCCATATTATCGGATACATGTTTTTCCAAAATCAGGTGACACAAAAACATAAAGAACAATAACCAGTTTTTTATAAGAAGAATGTAACGTAATGTAAAAATGATACAATCAGATGCTGTATGTGTTATCAAGTCCAACAAATTTAGCATCTACATGTTCGAAAGTAGCACCACGCATTAGTGAGTCATTCTCTACTCTCTTTGGACAGGTCCGCTTGTCATGGAGCCCCAACTCGTTGCAATATCCACATGATCTAAGAGGTTTATTGGATTTCTCAATGGCAAGTTCACGGGGGCCTCAAATTCTCTTACCGCAACCTTTGTTTCTTTTGACAAGCCAAGGTTATTGACAATCACAGCTGCTGGCTGTGGCATTTGCAAGCTTCGGCTCATGCTGCCTTCCTGCCAAGAAAAAGAATTCATCAAGACAATATAACCAAGACACCCGAGATACTCACTTTTTTCACAATAGTTCCACAGTTAGCCTCAACTTGACGAAACTTGGGAGTATTAGGCAATGCACAAATCAGCAGTATGCATCTTGATTTCCAATCAGCCTGATATTCAGCACCCATAGCCAAAGCTTGGGACCGCAATGTACTACGCTCAGGATTAACAAATCCAGAGAGCACAAATACCACTCCTTACTGTAACTCCAAGAATGAAACATCAACTCATACAACAGGTAACCTAATCAAATATCACAAACTCATACTAATTCTTCATCACATAACAAACAAAAATATGAATTACATAAACAAATAAATTACCAGTAATTTTGAAAAATCAAAAGAAGTGAAAGGCTATCTCCGATTCCGGAGATTTTACGGAGGGTTCGTTCCCTTCATCTCTGGCACTCATCCATGACAGAAGCTGCCGCTTCTTCCTTTCTTAACCTGTAAAAAGGAATGATTAACATGGTTTCAGCCTTACCTTAAATAAAAAAGTAAATAATAAATCAAAATAAGGTGATGCAACTCTGCTGTGATAAAAAGGGCAGGGTAGTCTCACTTTCTTCCCAGCCTTCATAAAGTCCCTCCAACTTGAAACCTGAAAGTGGACAATACTTCACATGCCATTACTTCACATACAAATTATATTAACAGTTCATACAAAATTAGCTTGCTGAAAATAATTCAACAAACAGCAAGCATTAATCAATCATTATTTACATAACATCTTTACTTGTCCTAGTATGTATAACAACTGAGAAATACAACAAGCTAATTCTAAAACTAGTCATGCCCAATACGACATCATATATTTATCTTCATAACCAGATGATACTGATGCTATCTTAATACAAAAACTTCACTCAGGCATTTCATCAAACAGGTGGCACCAGTTACGTAGCATCCATAAAATTCAAAAACACAACCCTCCCCAATTTCCATCCCTCACAAGCAAACAAATGAAGACAATTTAATCACCTTTCTGCCAGCAATTTTGCAGGGGTTTGAGAGGTACTGACTGACAATTTAATCACCTTTCTGCCACCTAACGTACGTACTTCCTTCCTTCCGTATGTCTTCCGCCGTCGCTGCCATCATCTTCGCGTCCCGCACATACGTCCATGTCGGCCCTCGCAGATGCAGGTCTGTAGGGTTTTGCCGTTTCGGTTAAGCAAATCGCGAACACAGCAGAGTAGGGGTTTGAGAGGTTTTGGTTATGACAAAATTACCCTTAAACGTAGTTAGCAGGATAATTAGGGTAATTTTGAGTTTTTTTGAAGTCTAATCTGGGTTGTTGATTTAGAAAGATCAATAGACATAATTAATTCTTATTTCTTACCAAATCACACACTTCTCACCTGATCTTTTTCCAGTATTTGAAAGCGGATCAAATAAAAACTATCGTTGTAAATAAAAATTGAAAATATAATATAATATTGACACGTGTATATTTAGACCAATCGTAATTCAGGCTGTTTTTTGTAAATAAAAAAAATTAAAATAGACTTATTTAAAAATACATAACAGATGTGAGGGTATAATTGTCCTAAAATTTTACACAGTAATATCCAGACTTAACTTAAGTCTGGATATTGTTGTTTTAAGTCTGGATATTGTTGTTTAGATCTGGATATTACTGTTTAAGTCTAGATATTGATGTTTTAAGTATGGATATTGCTGTTTAAGTCTGATTATTGCTGTTTAAGTCTGGATATTGCTGTTTTAAGTCTGGATATTGTTGTTTAAGTCTGGATATTGCTGTTTTAAGTCCGAATATTGATGTTTTAAGTCTGATTACTAAGGCTGATGATCAGTCGAGTTTTCGACTGATTTATGACCATTCTTCACTATAGTTTTGGGTGTTTCCGATATTATTTTGATGTCATTTGACCTCTATCTCTACATTTCAAGTAGAAAACAAGTTTCCCCATGGTCAAGGTCCAAATACGAAAACTAGGGGAAAAACTGAAGGTTTAGAGCAAAAAAAGGGTAGATTGACCTTTCTGGCTTATTTTGAACGCCCAGATCTCATACGGTGTCCGAATTGGTTGATTCAAAGCTTGATGGAAAGCTAACTCAAAGGGCTACAACTTTCTAGTTGACGCCAAGACCAAATTAGGACGGAAAGACCACCAAAAGTCCAGGGAAGTGTCAGCCAGTCGGCTGAAATCAGCCAGCCGACCGGCTGAATAAAGATTCAGAGCACCCTCATCCAAGGCCATTCTCAACCGACCGGTTCGATTTCGCCATTCTCACCCGACCGGTTGGACTGCTACAGTGTTGTTTTTCACCCGAGCCTATAAATAGAAAGAGGAGTTTTTGACCTAAGTGTGGAGGTTTTTGGGGAGAAGAAGATTGGAAAAGAGGTCCATCCAAGGTTATCAATCAACAATCCAACCAAGGAGAAGAAGGCACAAAAGGAAGTTCAAGGATTCCAAATCCTCCTTCCTTTACTCTTTTCTTATTCTCTTTGTGTTGCTATTAAACCCTACTCACACCATGTTGTCTTACATGAGGTGTGAGTAATGATCTTGTGTTTTGAGGGTCTTATGACTCTCCTTGGTACTCTTTGATCACATATATACATTGATATTCATATGGATGATTGTTGATTTCATTTTCTCTTGTGTTATGAATGTTATGCACTCTAGGTGTTTGATTAAATGCATAAGTGACAATTTGGACCTAAACTTGAACCTAGGACTTGGAAACCCTTGGGGATAGTTCTAGGATGGAGAAAATGATCTATATCTTGAATCATGCAAATGAACTTTAGGATATGGATGCTTGACTAAGGATTGAATGTTTGATTTATTGGAGTTAGTCATTAAGCGAATCATCAATTAATCCCATCTAATGGTGTCTAATTCATGCTCTCTATGCACTTCATATGTGACATGCTACTAAGTGTTTGGTAAAATGCCTAAGTAACATGTTGAATCTAGTTTGGATAATAGAAAACATGATCCTATCTAATGAATGCATTTGTTGTTAACTAGTACTCGAGTTCATAGTATTTATTACCTTAGGAAGAGATTCCAAGAATAATAGTGCTATGGAATGAACCAATTATCTCGAGTGAGTGAGGTTCGAGCTATAAGAGAGCTTGGCTAAGACTAGATTAACATAAACATTGATCTACCTTAGTCTAAGCTAGGTTTTCACAATGCATGGGTAGGAAGTGAACTGGGAGTCGAGTTCATGGTATTTATTGCCATGGAATGAACCGAGAGGTTCGAGCTATAAGAGAGTTTGGCTTGGAATAGATTCAAGTGACAGTTGGTCTATCCTAGTCTAAACTAGGTTCATTGCTATTTGACTACCGTAAAATGTTTGAATATCGTGTATGTGATCATTGAGAAATTGCCAAGGAGGGGAGTAACCCCTTGAAACACCTCTTACTTATCTTTCATCCCTAATTACTCGCCACATAGGATTTAGAATATACTCATACCTTTATACATTTTTGTTTAGAATAGCCGAATGGAAACACAATCTTAAATAGTGCATGTGCTTGGCTTGCTCCTTTGGGTTCGACCCGGTACCCTACCGGTCATTATAAATTGTTTTTTACCTCTACGATGACCCTCTTCTAAACCGACACGTCGGGAGGGTAAAAATAGACGTTGTCAAAATGGCGCTGTTTTAAGTCTGATTATTATGTCTAATCATTGCAAGTTAAGTCTGATCATTGCAAGTTAATTCTGATCATTGCTTATAAAGTCTGGATATTGCTGTTTTAAGTCTGATTATTAAGTTCAACCATTCCTAGTTAAGTCTGATCATTCCAATTAAGTCTAATTATTATGTCTGATCATTCCAAGTTAAGTCTGATAATTGCAAGTTAAGTCTTATCATTGCAAGTTAAGTCTGTTCTTTGGTGTTTAAGTCTGGATACTACTGTTTTAAGTTTGATTATTAAGTCTAATTATTATGTCTGATCATTGCAAGTTAAGTCTGATCATTGCAAGTTAAGTCTGATCATTGCTGTTTAAGTCTGATTTATTAAGTATGATCATTCCAAGTTAAGTATGATCATTCCAAGTTAAGTTTGATTATTATGTCTGATCATTCCAAGTTAAGTCTGATCATTGCAAGTTAAGTCTGATCATTGCTAGTTAAGTTTGGATATTGTTGTTTAAGTCTGGATATTGTTGTTTTAAGTCTAATTATTAAGTCTGATCATTCTAAGTTAAGTCTGATCATTCCAAGTTAAGTCTGATCATTCAAAGTTAAGTCTGATTTGAAATTCGGGATATGTGAAATGACTATAATGCCCCTCCGTGTTATATCCGAGATTTCAAAGAAATTGCACACGTGTCAGCTTGAAATCCAGTTTTTAATTTTCATTTATAATGGTGATTTTTACCTGAACCGCACTCATAGTATTTCGGTATGAGACAAGATGCAATTTCCTCGGCTAACCCATCCCCTAACCAAGCCCAACATATGAGTGATTGATTAAAGCCTTCGCTTTAGGCCCGATTTTAATTTGATGTTTTATTAAGATGAAAAAGGCCCACATTTTATTAATAATTTAGGTTTTTATTTACATTTTTAAGTAAAAATAAAAACAAAAAAGTCCCATTTCATATTTTATTTATACTAGTAATTTATTAGAAGGTCTAATATTTTATTTGGCTTAAGGCCCCCATAAATCTTGAGCCGCCCCTGCCCCAAACCAGCTTCAATTGATGTGTACCCTCATACAAGAAACTTTACAGGGCAGGATTCAGCAAGCAATTTGATATCGCCATAGGCAGATAACTAATGTAGCAAGCAGACTTGGTTAACGGGTGTTAACTATTTATAATCTAAAATATCAATATGCTAAGAAGCGTCGTAATACAATTAACTATGTCTAGACACAGTGAAAACAAATGAAACCATTGAAATTAAAAATTGAAGAAGAATGTTTACCAACTTCCTCTATTTTGGCTATTCGTACATCGTCTCCACATTGTGTGGTCTTACCTCATCAAATGTCTCTGCTTCAGTTACCCATTTTGGGGATGAGCGACCTCATTGCAACTACTATAACGAGGCAGGACATTCGACTCACAATTGTAATAAGAAGAAGAGAGATATTGATGCACATACGTCATTGTGTCCGCCCTCCAAAGAGTTCTGGAAGTGTTTCCTAAACATCCTAAAGTGCTGTTGGATCTGGTACTTCTGATACTCAAGAGATCCTCACATTGTTGCGACGTATGTCTGCCTCTGCATCGTCAGGAGCTGCTGGTTTTGTAGTGTCTTTAGGCCTAGAGAGATCACCACTCACCCATCAGATATTTGTCCATGGACCTTGACTCCGGTGCTTCATTTCATATAACTTATGATTATACTTGTCTTCATTCTGCCAGTCCCTTAATTGGTCCTTCATTAGTTCACACCACTGATGATACTTCATTGTCTGTCGTTATAAGAGGCACTCTCTCATCTTCTTCTTTTAGTGTCCCTTCAGTTTTCTTTGTTCCTCAATTGACCATGCAGCTCATTTATGCTAGTCAACTCAGTGCCTTGGTTGTCATATAGTTCTTAACTCTGATTCTTGTCGCATTCTAGATCGTCGCACGGGGAATCTAGTTAGTACTGGCCTTCGGCGCCATGATTCGTAGCGTCATTGAGAGCTCGCCCGGTCTTATCTTTCTTTCGATGTCTCCACCAGTCCTTGTGCTTCAGCCTCTAATGCCTCTTCTGCCGCCTCTTTTCTCGATGGCATCACCGTTTATGTCACATCTGTGGCTCTCATTTTTCATCTTGTTTCACCGCGGCCTTTTAGGATCTATATATGGCAATACATCTTCAGATTGTCAGGGTTGTAAACTTGGAAACAAAATATCCTTCCCTATTCTACTAGTGTGTCAGTTTGTTAGCGTCCATTTGATCTTATTCCTTACGATGTTTGGCATCCAACTCCCCTTGTTTCGAAAGGGGATCATCACTATTACATTTTATTTATAGATGATTTTTCTCGCCATTCATGGATATATTTTATGTTCTCTCACAGTGAGATTTTATCTATTTATAAAAACTTTGCCACCATGATCCATACACAATTCAACTCTACTATTCACATTCTTTGTGCTAACTCAGCTGGAGAATATTTATTTCGCCACCTTCGCCAGTTTCTTGCTTCGCAGGGGACACTATATCAATTTTTCTGCCAAGGCGCTCACACGTAGAATGGCGTTTGCTGAGCCCAAACATTGTCATCTCTTGGAGACCTCTCATGTTCTACTACTTGCCTCTAGTGTTCTCATTAATTTTTGGACAAGAGCTGTCTCCACTGCCACTTTACTTGATAAATATTTAGCCGTCTTCCGCCCTTCAAGCGGCATTCCAGTGGAACGCCTTTTTGGTAGACTTCCTGAATATTTTCATCTTGTTTTGTTTGTGTTATGTATTACTGGCACCTCGTGAGCGCACCAAATTGAATGCTCCATCTGTTTAATGAGTTTTTCTTGGTCATAGTAATGAACAAAAGATATCATTGTTGGGATCCTGTTGCAACTCGAATCCATATTCCAAGGAATGTGACTTTTGTTGAGTCTCGACCCTTGGATCCTCATCCTTCCTCTGATTCCCCTCCAACTTCCTTAATTAAGCGCCTCTCATTTTTACATTTCCCTTCATTCCCTTTCGCACTAAATCCGTGTTAGGTCAGTACGTCGTCCGGGAGCTGAGGTTACTGATATCCCATCTTCATCCATTGTGCCTTCGTCGCCAGATGTACCGTCTTCCCTTAAAGTTCCATCTTCACTAGCCGTGTCATCTTCTTCTAAGGTGTCAACTCCTCCCGTTGTGCCTCCACTTTCTGATGTGCCATTCTCCCCATTGTACTATCTCCTTCTGTGAATCCATCGATCTCGATATGCTCTACGTGATTTTCAGTTTGTTCGCCCTTCGACACATTTTGATGTAGCGGCTATTACTCTTGCTGAGTCGATCTCCTATCGTGATGCTATCATCCATTAGGAGTAGCAAGACGCGATGGATGAAGAGCTGACCGCCCTTGAGCAGACTGGTAGAGACTGCTCCTCTTCCATCTCATGTTCGTCCTAACACATGTAAGTGGGTCCATAAAGTTAAGACCCGCTCTGATGGTTCCCTTGAGCGCTACAAAACTCGTTGGTGGCTTATTGCTTTGAACAAGAGCATGTGTGTGATTATGATGAGACTTTTGCTTTTGTTTCCCACATGACCACACTTCGCACCCTTCTTGCTTTTGCATCTGTCCGTGAGTGGTCCATCTCTAATTAGCTTGATGTAAAGAATGCATTTCTTAACGGTGAGTTGAGAGAAGAGTTTAGATGAGACCACTACCAAGACATTGTGTTCCCGACGGCATGGTTCAACGCCTTCTTCGTTCACTTTATGGTCTTAAGCAAGCCCCTCAGGCATGGTTCAAGCATTTTTCCTCAGTTGTTACCGTTACCGGCTTCACTGCCAGCGATCATGATATAGCTTTGTTTGTCCATACTTCTTCTTGTGGTCAAACACCCCTCCTCCTTTTATGTTGAATATATGCTTATTATCGACGATGACCCGCAGCATATTGCCTTTGTCAAAGAGCGTCTTTCTACTCAATTCCGTATGTCTGATCTTGGTCCTCTTAGGTGCTTTCTTGGCATTGAATTCTCCTTTACTATTGAGGATTTCTTGCTATCCCAAAAGAAGTATATTAAAACTTCTAATTATGTATATGTATGTTTAGTGAGGAGAGATGAGCGTTTTGTATATAAACAGTCGACGAAGTATTTTTTTTATATAAAAATCTGTGGACTAAAGCAATAGCTTTACCAAATCATTAATTGGGTCGGGCCTGATTATGTAACTTTGAAATTGGGATTCTTCTTCTGTAATATGAGGATTCAGAACGCTTGCCCAAAATCAATCACAAAATCAACCCACAGGACAATCACAGTCGGAGCAAGGTTGTCAAAATCGCAATTTAAATCATGAAATCGTACGATTTTACGATTCTAGAAGTACATTTCGAGTCAAATCGCATGTAAAATCATTTTGAGGTAAAATCGTACTGTAGCACGATTTCACTGTTGTGAAATCGGGTAAAATCGTTAAAATATGAAGAAAAAAATTGATAAAATTATATAAAAGTCATTTTAAAAAAATAATTGATTTTTAAGAATCTTTAACATGTTTATCCTTATAATTAAATTATAAAGTTGAGATTTGATTCATTTATATTTTTATAGTGTTTAAAAAATATATTTAATATTATTTTAATAAAAGGTAAACTCGGTGATTTTACGATTCGATTTTACGTTCCGATTCTACCTAGGCAAAACGAGTCAAAGTAAATACTCGATTCTGACAACCTTGAGACGGAGAACAAAGTGTGAGAAGAAGAGGAGAGAGATTGAGAAAGGGGTTTGTTATTGATTTCTTGCCTTACATTCATTGCTTTGCTTACATTATACCCGGATCAATCTTGGGGGAAAACGTTACCCTTGCTGGTGTGGCATAATCAAATTCTGCAGCAGCTAATCTCCAGTTGGCGTACTTAGGGCTGAGCATTATTTGGTAATTACCGATTTAATTTACCGACGAATCAATTTAGGTTAGGTATTTCGGTAACTTACCGATCGGTATTTCGGTAAATTTTTATCGGAATGAATTTTTAGTTCGATAAATTACCGAATTACCGATTAATATATATTTATATATCAAAAAATTTGTATTCAAAAAATCTAAACGACACAACATTGCGTCAAGGTCATAAGAATAATTAGAGATTGAAATTGAAAACGAGAAAAAACCCTAAGTCGCCCCGTCCGACTCGCTTCTACGATTCTGCTATGTGCCGTGTGTAATGAAGGCACCGTCCAGCATTAGCTTCTCCGACTAGCTCCTGCGTGTCCGACTCTCCCGCCGCCTAGATCTAGAACAAAATCATCTTTATCTCTTGCTGGTAATTTTGACTCACTGACAGCGCGGATTCAAGTTTGTATTATTCAAATTCTCACACTCTCACTGACACTTTTTCAGGTTTAGTTTAAATGTCTTCAAAAGAATTAACAATTGTGTTGTTGTGGGAGGGATAAAAGAAGGAACTGCAACTTCCATGTTACAATCTGATATTGATGAAGGTATAAAAGAAGTCGAAGGAAGTGCTAAGATTGTTTCTATGTACATGTTGCATAAATCAAAAGCACATGTCGAGGAAAATAGGACAGAGTTAGAGACATATCTTAAAGATGCTACCGAAAGAATTAATACTGAGTTTGATATATTGGGATGGTGGAGAATGCATAGTCCTCGGTTTCCCATTCTTTCTCAAATGGCTCGTGATGTGTTGGTTGTCCCTATTTCTATGGTTTCTTCCGAATCTGCATTCAGCACTAGTGCACGCATTATTGATGCATTTCGGAGATCGTTAACTCCTCGTTTAGTGCAAGCATTGATTTGTACTCAAGATTGGATTCGAGGTCGAACTCGTGCATATCAGTCACAATTTGTATTGAGGAAATTCTTGCTGAGATTGAAAAACTTGATGAAGGTATGTGTTTCCTTAATAATTCATTGTTACATTTGTTTCAAATGTTAATTAATCTTTACATGTAACTTTTCAGATTTGATGAAGATTTTACTTAACCGAGAAGATTAATTCAGATGAAGGAATGTGGGGATTGAAAATATAAATGAAGGTATGTTGATTCTCAGATTTGATAGTGCATAATTTCGTCAAAAGTGTCCATCTTTTAATTCTTGTGGTTTTTTGATGTTGCTGTATTCTTTTGTTTTGGTTACAACTTGATGAAGGCATGTTGCTGTTTATTTTCAGAAAACAGAACTAATTTTATTAACTCTATAGTGGTTTGCATCCTTTTTGTTGTGGTTACAAAAACATTTCAAGTCAATTTGGCTGTAAATATTGTGCTTGTGAACACATGAGCTAATAATTTAAAAACTTAGACGTGTGTGGTAGTTCATTTTATTGTATAGATTTTCAATACAATTAGTTTAATCTTTTTCTTCTCCTTACATGCAGAACAGCAGATGTTTCATCTGATGCCAACTCCACAACAAAGCTTTTATGTGCAAAATGACAATTTTCCAGCTAAAATATTCGTTGCTTGAAGATGTCCATGAATTCCATTATTTTTTAGGGTGGACAAAGAAATTGTTGCTGTGCTTTGTCTGCAATCAAAATGTTTTGTTAAATTTTCAAATGAGGTATTGTAACAAGAATATAAATTAGAAACAGTGCAGGTGCAGTGGCAAAATAGAAGTTTAATTTCATTTGTGCAGTTTGAAAAATCAAAATTCGGTAAATTTTTGTAAATCGGTAATTTACCAATAAATTACCGATTACCGATTTATTCGGTAAATAGGTTAATTTGGTTCAGTAATCGGAATCAAAAAATGAATTTGGTAGTTCGGTAATCGGTAATTCGGTAAATTACCAAATAATTAGCACTAGGCGTACTCATATTCTGTAGCAGGTAATCTCCAGTTGGATAACGCCTAGAAGCTTCTCTCGGCCTAACTCCCTTGTGCAGTGGTGCATGCTCTTTTGCTGGACCTTCTCATGCATGCGTTTCCCCTTGTGATGTTCATGGTCAATTTGATTCCCATCAATGCCACCCACATAAAAACTAACCTTATCCTCAAGGTTAAAGTTCGGAAATTCTTTCATGATGTCTTCAATGAATTCCCAAGAGACCTCATCATCCGGTAGTTCACGCCATTTGACCAACCATTGGGGCTTCCAGTCCGTCTGCACTTGTATTGTGCGACACTTGAGAACACGCTCAGGATTGATGATACTTTTGAGGTTCACCAGATTGTCCGAAAAAGCTTGAGTAATGGTAGTCGGGTTGCCAGTGCAACGCCTTAGCAGTGAGGCGTGAAAGACATTGTGAATTCGTGCCGAGAGAGGAAGTTGCAGGGGGTTAGCCACGACGCCGACTCGTTCGATGACTTTGAAGGGTCCGTAAAACCTTTTGGCCAGTTTGTTGGTGCGGCGCTGGCGTAACGAGTTTTGTCTGTATGGCTGGAGGTGAACCCATACAAATTTGCCCACATTGAATGTTTTGTCTTGGCGCTTGGAGTTGGTTTGATGATTCATGCTGGGCTTTGGCAAGGTGGATACTGAGTACTCGCAGAATCTGGTCACGGTGTTAAATTTGTTCTTTGACTGTGCCGAGTGTTGCATTGTCAGGGATGTGGTCGAGTAAGCTTGGTGGTGGTCGCCCGTATACCACCTCGTAGGGGTTGTTCCAATAGATGAATGTAAAGCCGTATTATAGCTGTATTATGCGCATGGAATGAGTTAGAGCCAGTCCTTTTGATGTTCACTAACGAAGCATCGAAGGTAATCTGCTAAGCTTCTATTAACGACCTCGGTTTGGCCGTCACTCAGGAACCGATATTAAATAAAATGGGGCAATCCAGATATTTGAGTTTCAAGAGGTGCAAATGAAAGATTTGAGTTTCAAATCGGGTTAGTTTAGATAGAAACTTGAGGTTCGATGAGGTTCGAGTGGAGTCTGAGGGCTGAATGACGAAACAAAAGAATCGCACACAAACTAATAATAATAATAATAA
Organism: Rhodiola kirilowii; assembly: GCA_033675215.1. Taxonomy (NCBI): domain Eukaryota; kingdom Viridiplantae; phylum Streptophyta; class Magnoliopsida; order Saxifragales; family Crassulaceae; genus Rhodiola; species Rhodiola kirilowii. Next base: position 16,434,777 of record CM066201.1, read on the forward strand.
CCCAAAATTTCACATTATTAAACGTCAAAAGGATGTGCCCTGTTGGTTAATGAATCCATCTAGGATCCTCTTCATTTTTTTCTCTCGCCGATGATTTCCTCGTTCCGCCAAGATGATCAGGGCTATAGCAATATGTATTGAAATGTTATGAATTGTACCCATTCATTAAAAAATATTCACATTAAACAAAATCTCAACTCACACTCATTCTATAAATTAATTTTATAATTACATATCCATACTTTCTCTTTTTTTTTATAATAGAGTACAACAACTCAAAACATTACAATACATATTACTAAAGCATTATCATCTAATATACATATATTGATCTTTTAAAAATCTAGTAAAGTATCTTGATCGGATCCGAAATCATCTTATACATCTCTCTACTTCTGAAGCGCTGGCTATATTCAGCACTTTTACCATGATCGGTACATTCTTCGAGATTTGGAGCTCAGGCCACCTTGGTCACCTTTACCGTTGCAAGAAACCTCCACGAGGGAGGTAGAACACATCCACGCGCGAGGCGTGAAGAGAAAGGCATCCACGAGGAAGGCATCCACACGCGAGGTGGGACGAGGAAGAGGGATATGAAGAGGAAAGTGAAGAAAATCTCACAAAATTGTAAAGAAAAATTGATGACCCCATGATTCGAATTTAGAGTGTAAAAATTCATGATGACTCCTTAACCAACAGGCCACTACCCCCGTTGGCACATATCCATACTTATGTGGCATATTTTGACTTACATGATGATTAGTCAACATTGAGGTGCGTACTATCTTTATTTAGACGTTGTTTACCAAAAATGCTGAATTGAATTGAATTATTTCAACCCTAATTGCATAAATCAACCCTGCTACAGGACGAAGGGTTCGTTGAAGATGCTGCTTTAGGATGTGATGTCACTTGTCAGTAACTATTGGTTTAGGGCTTATATTCGAACTAGAGCGTGATTCTGTAGCGCCTCTAAATTCACAAACAATGGCGCATAACATACTGAACCAATTACGATAAAATGGAGACATCTAATGAACGCAATAAGACAGAAATCAGACAACTTTTTCTTCTGGTTGATTCTTCAAAGAATATATGACAATCTGGATATAAAATTTGATCGCATATTCTCTTTTCAAATTCGATATTTCATCCCTTTATATTAGCCGAGGGAATTCCGAACGGGAATAATCAAATTGAGCAATTTCCACTCTTGGCTAAAGATGTAGAAATCAAACTTAGGGTTTGAGGTTTTTGGGAACAAAGAGAGGTTTTGAATCAATAGAATGATTCTTTGATGTTTCAGCACTTTTTCTAATGTCTTTCACTACTACTACGACCTCCATTTTATAGGAAATCAACCGAGACGAAGAACGGATACAACCTGAGCTAAAAGTCGCGACTGTGTTCATCCGCCGCGCGCCCACTGTACACATTAACTCGCCGCGCCAGTGAAGACATTAACTTAATGTCTTCACCGAACGTGTCCGACTCAATGTCTTCGTTGGGCGCGATCTGCACTGATCCAGATACCAAATATCGCTTAAAGGATGTCTGAATTCTCTCATTTTATTAGGGTATCCTACCATAATATGTTTAAACACAATGGCAGGTTCATAAAATCACCAACAATCCTCCCCCATTTTAGGGTTTCCTTTGTTTCCCAAATACCATTGTTTTAAAGTAAAACACGCATAAACGGAAATGTCGTAACGATTGAATTTCCGCTTAGTGTAGTTACACATTCAAAATACCCGAAAATCATGGTGTCGTAACGATTGAACCAATCAATCCATTTGGGTCACTCAAGATAATACACACATGAGTTACTTCACAAATTCTAAGTTTAACTTGACTCTTAATGGCCCTTGAGTCCCTATCGCTTCTTGAACGTATTGAGATTCAACCCGAAATCTCATGAAGCGACCAGAAACTTCACGTTCATATAGGTAGATTCCTTAATGGGTTACACTACCCAATTGTGCTCCTACAATCAACACTTTTTCAAATAATCTATTAAGAAGAGGACCGCTTCAACCTATTACTTGTAGGTCATGAACACATACTTGGGGATGATTATTTGTGTTCATCAATCTTCTAGGAATGGGCTTTCCACTTTGAATTCAGCTCTAACGCTAGTTAGATATGAATTGGGTGTCCCACGACTTGATGATCTTAAGGATTTTAGTCCCATCCCCTTTACCGACTTAGAGACTAAGTCTCTAGCTAATCCCTCCGTCAAGTGATCGACTAAATTTTGTTGTGACCTAACTAAATCCACAGATATCACCCCGCACGTAATGAGCTCTCAACTGCAATATGTCTAACACCTAAGTGTCTAAACTTTTCATTGTATACAGAGTTATATGCTTTAGCCAATGTTGCAGCGCTATCACAATGTATCGATATTGGTGATATCGGTCTTTCCCATAATGGGATTTCATATATCATGTTCTTTAACCATTCTGCTTTTTTTCAAAGCAGCGGCTAGAGCACAAAACTCTGATTCCAATGTTGAACTTGTGATACAAGTTTGTTTCTTGGATGCCCATGAAATGGCACCTCCACCAAGTAGGAATACACATCCACTTGTAGAGGAATGATCTTACTCATTTGAAATCCAACTTGCATCAAAAATCCTTCTATTACTGAAGGAAAATCTGAGTATACAAGACCAAGATTCATTGTCCCCTTAAGGTACCTAAGTACCCTATGAACCGCTTGCCAATGCATACTAGGGTACTAGTATATTGAATAAGCTAACCTACCACAAATGTGATGTCAAGTCTTGTACTAGTCATGGCGTACATCAAACTAGCAATGACTTATGAATACTCAAGTTGGGACATTGGCTTTCCCGTATCAGAGAATAGGCGAGTACATGGGTCAAAAGGAGTACTCACTGAATGACAATCAAAATATTTGAACCTCTTTAACACTTTTTGACCATAATGAGATTGTGTGAAAGCTAGTCCTCCTTCAACTCTCTCTATTCTTCTTCCAAGAATAATTTCAGCCTCCCCATGTAGGGCTGTGATGGACCAAAATTATACGAATCATAAACACAGTATAACCCCCTTATTTAGACATTTTGTCTATTTAAATTTTGCTTGTTAGTTCAGATATATTTTTGCAGGGTAATTCAGAGCTTAGAGAGAATACACATTAAAGAGGAGCTTTTAGAGCAGAAAAGATGTTACGAGTCAATCCAAGGTCAAGATCATATGCCGACTGAAGAAATATTAAGGATCCTGACGTTGAATCACTCATAACAATTTAATCAGAAGAATCAGGAGAGGAATCAAGACAGTCCGGGGAAGAAACACATTGACAGTTTTGTGAAAAGACTGCACAAAACTGTACAAAACTCACACATGGGCAAAGTGACCGGCCACTTGGGCAAGAGGTGGCCAAAGCCACCCCTCCTCCTCCTTCCACCACCGGCAACCGGCGGCTCCTCCTCCCTTGACCGGCGGCTTTTGGGCTCCTCCACATGTCTCCTCCTCCTTCCTCCTCTCCTCCTCCCTTGGATCAAAAACACATGTTTCCATCTCCACCACCCATCTCCTCCCATTTTGGCTATAAAAGGAGGAGCTCCTCCCCTCATTACCATCATCCCATAAGCAATTCACTTCTCTCTCTAAAAGTTTTGTAATTGTAAGTTTGGCTTTGGAAATAAAGGATAGCTCCCTTGGCGCTTCAACGGTTGTAAGTATTATTTCTAGTATTTATTCAACTGTTTTTATTTCCTTAGTTATAATGTTTAGCGCGATGAATAGTAGCTAAACTAGTAGTTCGGTCTAAGGGGCGCACTTGTATTATAAAATATTTTAGACTATTAACTTAGCGTCTCTCCTTAGTATTCAAAACTTATTCTATGTGTCATATATTCGGTTAGAACGTCCAAGGTAGAGTGGATGCTTGGAATGGCAAAACTCTACAGCGGGGTTCGTAAACTTGTACGGATAAGTGGATGCTTGGAATGGCAAAGCTTATCTGAGAAGTTTGACTTATCTTAAACACCATTTGGTTGATCGGGAATGATTGATCAAATGGATGCACATACGCTAATATAACCGGGAATGGAGTATTAGTCTAAATAGAATAAGTGCTCTACGTCCTTGGAATAGGCTAGACAGTGTACGCAAATCGAGTGCTTGGAATGGCCTTGATACACCGTTTGAATACTTAGTAGAGTCACTAAAGGTCAATGATAAACAGGATATAATACAAGGCCCCTGAAACCGAACGCTTTCCTTCAATTATAAATTGCAATTTACTTTCCAGTACTAAAACCAACCAACCAACCAATCAATCAATCAATCACTTAGCTAGTAGCTTTAAAACCAACCAACCGACCTAAAACACGCTCTCTCGCTGGACAACCCCCTCAAAGAACATCTATTCCCCTGATTCCCTTGGGTTCGACCCCTACTTACCACTTGCTACCCAGTAGTATAGTCGCGAGTAGCGGACTATTATAAATTTATTCTTGACGTTTGCACATAACGACTGTGCATCCATCAGGCTGCAAGTGAGACGATGTACTCGTGAGCATACTCAGTCAAAGCTCGACTCGATTATAAACGAGTCAAGTATGAGCATGATATTTAGGCTCGTTTATTAAACGAGTCAAGCTTGAATAAAGTGATACTCGGCTCGTTTAAACTCGTGAACAACTAGTTTATAAACTCAATTTATTACTCGATTAGAACTCGATTTATATCTCGATTCTATGGTCGATTGACACTAATTTGTAATTTATATACTTATTTATTTCAAATTCTTTATATTGATATAAGTTTCATCGAGTATTAAACATGTTTTTGGGCTACTTATGGGTCGAACCCAATGAAAATAGAATTTGAGACAGGTGTATTGCGCGTTTTAGTTTTGTTAAGGTTTAGGTTTACGATTAGAATTTAGAAGCCCTAATCTGATAAAATACAAGTGTCGTGTCATGTCATGCAACTCCACCAAGAGCTGACGAGCGACGACGATAGCAAGCTGTTTCTTTCACCTCGTGTTTCTCTAGCCTTTCACCTCGATTTTAAATTGTGAAAAGCAATTAGCCAACGAGTTCTGCTCGTTTATGAGTTTGATTGGCTCGAGTTCGATAAATTTTCGAGTCGAGTTTGAGTACTTGAAAATATTGACAAATCGAGTTTGAACATGCAATACTTAGTATCGACGAGTTCGAGTTTGAGTTTCGTATATTCCTAATCGAGTCGAGTTCGAGCTTAACGATACTTGGCTCGACTCGACTCGACTCGTTTGCAGCCCTACCCCCATGTCCTTCATGGAAAACTTAAATGATAAGAATTTTTTTGTTTGATTTATGCACTCTAGGTTAGTGCCAAAAATCAACATATCATCCACATATAGACAAATGACGACTCCATTTCCGGAGTTGTCAAATTTTCTATATATACATTTATCCGATTGATTTAAAATAAACTCATCGGATAGTACGACTTCATCAAATTTTTGATGCCACTGCATAGGTGCTTGTTTAAGGCCATATAGTGACTTAACAAGCTTGCATACCTTATGCTCTTGTCCCGTCATAATGAAACCTCCCGGTTATTGCATATATTTCTCCTCCTCTAAATCGTTGTTAAGTAAAGCTGTCTTTACATCCATTTGCTTGTGAATCGATGCTAAAACAATCAACAATCTATTTGTTAAACTTCTAGCAACCGGTGCATAAGTGTCATAGTAGTCTATTCCATACTTTTGACTAAAGCCTTGGATAACCAATCTTGCTTTAAATTTATCAATGGTACCATCTACCTTCATCTTCTTCCTAAAGATCCACTTATTTCCTAAAGGTTTATGCCCCGGTGGTAAATCTACCAAAATCCAAGTGTTTATTTCCCATGACAGAATCCTTCTCATCATTTATGGCCTCTTTCCAAAATGATACATCTTGGAATTTCATGGCTTCATCAAATGTCTTAGGATCATTTTCAATAACATGACAATACATGTATTGAGAGCCAACCTTATCCCTAGTTCCTTCCACTAAGTAGATATGAAAATCATCACCAAATTATTTTTCTTTTCTTTCTCTTTTACTCCTAATTTCAAAAAAATTGGTGTCATTTGATTCTTTATTTGCCCTAGGCACAAGATTTAAATATTTAGGCATGCTAATTGACGAAAATCTTTTTTCTCATCAAATATGGCATCTCTTGATTCAATCATTGTATGAATCGAGACATGCTTATTAGGTTCTATAACATAAAATCTATAAGCCATGTGAGTGTTGAGCATATTGACGGAGCCCACCGCACTGTCGTTAAGGTGCGGTGTTCTCTGTGCAAAAGCAAATTTGTATTCCGCTACTCGTACAGGGTAGCAAGTGGTAAGTAGGGGTCGAACCCAAGGGAATTAGGGGGATAAGCTATTCTTTGAGGGAATTGTGCAGCGAGGGAGCGTGTTTTAGGTTGATTGAGGTTTTAGTGCGGAAAAGTAAGTGATTGATTGTTGGTTTTGGTTTTTAGTGCGGAAAAGTAAATGATAGAAAAGTAAAGTACTAAAAATAAAAGTAGAAGACTTACAGCGGGTGATGCGTGATTGGCAAGCCTTCTGGTACGTGAGCAGTTGATAGAGCAGTTTATACTAAGAAAGTAAATGCAAGGGGTGTTTGAATTTAAGGAAAGCATTCGGTTTCGGGGGCCTTGTATCATAGCCTGTTTATCATTGACCTTTAGTGATCCTTCTAAGTATTCAAACGTGTATCAAGGCCATTCCAAGTACTCGATTTGCACACACTGTCTAGTCCATTCCAAGGTCGTAGAGCACTTGTTCTACTTAGACTAATACCCCATTCCAAGGTATATTAGCCTGTGTGCATCCGTTTGACCAGTCATTCCCGACCAACCAAATGGTGTTTTAGAAAGGTCAAACTCCTCAGATAAGCTTTGCCATTCCAAGCATCCACTTATCCGAGTATGTTTACGAACCCCACGGAAGAGCTTTGCCATTCCAAGCATCCACTCAACCTTGGAAGTTCTAACCTAATATATGGCACATAGAACAAGGTTTGAATACAAAGAAGAGGCACTAAAATATGGCCTAAAACATTTTATGATACAAGTACACCCCTTCAACCGAATGAAGAGTTTAGCTACGAATATCCATAGAGGTGGATACCATAGCTAAGTACTTACGGTTTTTGAAAGACAGTAAGTAAAGGAAAGGGGTGAGTACTTCAAGAACCGACAAGAGTACTTGAGAATAAAGAAAAGCTTGAGTACTCAAGAACCGACAGGAGTACTCAAGACCGAACTATAATACTCAAGAACCAACATGAGTATTATATATTAAAAACCAAACTTACAAATGCCAAACTTTCTAGAGAGAGAAGTGTTTATGATTTTGGATTTTTTTTTAATTTACAAATGAGAGGAGAAGGGTATTTATAGGCTTAAGGGGGGAGGAGATGTGGTGAGGAGGAGCAAGACTTGGCAAGCTCTCCATGGCTCACAAAAGCCGCCGGTGGCCGGTCATGGAGGAGGAGCCGCCCCCTAGGTGGCATAAGGAGGTTGGATGGAGCAAAAGCCGCCGGTCACAAGGAGGAAAGGTGGAGGTTTTGTGAGTTTTGTGATGTTTTCACAAAACTATCGGTGTATTTCAGCTCCGGACTGACTTTGGTTGCTCTTCGGTTGGATTTGTTTTGAGTGATTCAATGTCAGGATCTTGAGATTTCTTCAGTCGGCATCTGATCGTGACCTTGGAATGACTCGTAATATATTTTCAGCGTAAAATCCTCTCCTTAGCGTGTATTCTCTCTAGTCTCTAAAATGCCCTGTAGATAAATATCGGAACTAACAAGCAAAAGTTAAATAGACAAACAGTCTAATTTAGTGGGTTTAACTGTGTTTTTGATTCGTATAATTATGGTCCATCAGATCACCCCACACTTTTAGTTGTTCGTCCCAAACAATGCTATTAAAGGGCGGCACTAAGTAAGCTTTTAAAATATGAAAGTGAGACTGTGGGACTAGATTTATCCTAATTCATGCATTACTTACTTATTACCAAATTGAACTGTGTAAATAAATAGAAGAAACTTGATACTTGTACCTCCGTGCTGAGATGCAAATTATTTTGGATGTTTCGGGAGATAGCCCTTTTCAGGCTCCTGGACTACAACCTCGGGACCGTCTCGCACTATATGGTTTCCTTGTAGCTTTCTCTAGCACGTGATTCGGTTCGGGTTTCAATGGTTTGGTCTTTGATTTTCTTTTGGCGAGGGACAGCTTTTGTAGTGAATTGGCCTTTGGCCTTTGATTTGACTCTTTGAGTACTTCACTTTTTGTTATGTTAAAACCTTCACAATTTTGGGCCTTTGGCCTCTTGATTTGCTTCTTTGAGCTTTTTGCTTCTTTGTGACTTGCTAGTCCATTTTCTCAAGCCTTTTTTGGGAGGTCCAATCTTTGCCCGCGAGCATATGGAAATACCTCCCCGCTCCTCTCATCCTTGCCGTTTCGCGCGGGTCAAGATGAGGGTCGCTCATCTATTTTCTCGGCTACTTTGACTAGAGATAGGACGGTCTGATTCCCGTCCTCGCATTTTTTCTTTTTGCATAAACACTGCATGGCGGAGATGACTTCAATCTTCACTGAAACCCGAAGTGCAGCCTCCACTGACTTCGAAAACCATATAGCGAAATTCAGTCCTTCGATTGCTTGCCAAGCCTCTCTAGGGCAGTTTATGTCAACTCCACATCCCTAGTTTATCTCAGCACAAAGGGACAAATGAGAAGTTACATTCTAAGTTTTTAAACAGTTGAATTTTCACAAGGTTAATGCATGAAATATGATCTATCTTTTTCACATTCTTAAGTTCATATTTTCAAAAAGATAATATTAAGGAAAAAGGAAAAACATGTTATTTATTTACAAAGGTGGTTCTCACCCCACACTTTTGAACGAAGGCGTGCCTTTCAGCACAACTTAGTTCAAAAGCCATGCAAGCAGATATTGTACGAGAAGGAAATGACATCAAGGAAAAGGGAAGAACAGAACTCCCTTTATTGTGTCGAATGAACGACATGGCATGAGGCTGGATAATCGAGGGAGTTCGGCTGGGGCCTTGAACTCTCAGCGCAGGCCCGGTAATTCATGGAAGCTGCCTGGCTGATCCGGTCTTGCTCCAAAAACCGATTCCTAAATAGTCATTTCATTCTATGCACCAAGTGGGTGAGAGCGACTTATGGAAAAAACTAAATGATAGAAAAATAAAAGACAGAAAGTAAGATAGGTGTCGGGTTACCTCCCGACCAGTGCCTTTGTTTAACGTCGTTGGCTTGACAGTTCCTTATTCCTGGATCACTGGTTTGGATCCCATGGGTGGCTCAGGTCGTATTTCTGTGTTATCAAGTTGACCTCGCTATGGTAATGTTTGACTCGCTGCCCATTTACCGTGAATCTTCTTCCATCGCCCGGGCTTTCCAACTCAACTGCCCCATGGTTGACTACCTTAGTTATTGTGAAAGGGCCGGTCCATCTAGATTTAAGTTTCCCGGGCATCAATTTTAGTCGAGAGGAGAAGACCAGCACTTGTTGTCCCTCCTCAAATGAACGTCGGAGGATGAATTTGTCATGATACAATTTGGTCCGTGCCTTGTAGTCCGTTTGCCCTTCATAAGCCTCAAGCCGCAATTCCTCAAGCTCACACAGATTAAGCTTCCTATCCAGTCCTGCAGCTTTTAAATCTGGATTGCACTGCTTGAGCGCCCAATAGGCTTTATGTTCTAATTCCACCGGAAGGTGGCATGTCTTCCCATAAACAAGCCGAAAGGGGGAGGTTCCAATTGGCGTCTTGTATGCCGTCCGATAAGCCCAACGAGCTTCATCTAGCCTCTGACTCCAATCTTTCCTGCCCGGCTTTACCATTTTTTCTAAAATTCCCTTGATTTCGCGGTTTGAGATCTCCGCTTGACCATTGGATTGGGGGTGATATGCCGTGGATGTCCGGTGGTGGACATGGTAGCGTTTTAAGGTAGCAGCCATCATGCGGTTGCAGAAATGAGTTCTTTGGTCGCTTATTATGGCCTTGGGTACCCCGTACCTACAAAACAGGTTAGTGCGCAAAAATTCTATGACAGTCTTTGCATCGTCGCACCTTGTGGCCTTGGCTTCTACCCATTTTGACACATAATCTACAGCAACTAAAATATAAGTATAACCGCATGAAACTGGAAATGGTCCCATAAAATCAAGACCCCAAATGTCAAAAACATCGTTGACTAATATGGGTACTTGAGGCATTTCACTTCTAGCTGACACATTTCCTACTCTTTGACACTTATCGCATTTTTTACACTTTTTATAGGCATCTCTAAATATACTTGGCCAGAAAAAGCTGCTATCTAAGATTTTTCTAGCAGTTCTCCTAGGCCCGAAGTGTCCTCCACATGCAAACTCATGGCAAAAGCTAATAACAGAAGCTATTTCATTATCGGGGATGCATCTCCTAAGTATTTGATCTGCTCCTATTTTCCATAAATAAGGATCATCCCATAAGTATTGTTTAGCATCATGTCTAAGTTTCATGCATTGTGCTTTAGTAAAAGAGGGAGGAAATGTACCTCCTACAAGGTAGTTGACGATTGAGGCATACCATGACACCTTGGTTGAGACGGCGTATAGGTGCTCGTCTGGAAATGACTCGGTTATGTGCCCTTCTTCTTCATCTCGGACATTCCTGCTTAGATGGTCTGCCAAAGTATTCTCAATCCCCTTTTTGTCCCTTATCTCCACATCGAATTCTTGCAGTAGCAAGATCCACCGAATGAGCCTTGGCTTGGCCTCCTTTTTCTTCATTAGGTAACGGATGGCAGCATGGTTAGAATAAACTATCACTTTTGCTCCAAGCAAATAGGATCTAAATTTTTCCAGAGCGAATACTACTGCCAGGAGTTCCTTCTCGGTGGTGGAGTAGTTCTGTTGGCCAGGATCTAGGGTTCGTGAGGGGTAGTAGATCACACCCGCTTTCTTGTCAATCTTTTGGCCGAGAACTGCTCCCACAGCAAAGTCGCTTGCGTCGCACATGATCTCAAATGGTTTTTTCCAATCCGGAGTTTGGATGACGGGTGTGCTAGTGAGGGCCTTTTTGAGCTCATTAAAGGCTTCCTTGCATGCATTGGTGAATTCAAAAGGAACTTCTTTTTGGAGAAGAGTAGATAGAGGCAACGCCTTTTTGGAGAAGTCCTTGATGAATCGTCGGTAGAATCCCGCATGCCCAAGGAAGGATTGGATGTCTCGGACAGTGGAGGGGTATGGTAGAGTCATGATCAGGTCTATTTTAGATTTATCCACCTCTATGCCTTCTTGTGAGACGACGTGCCCTAAGACTACTCCATGAGTTACCATGAAGTTGCATTTCTCATAATTGAGCATGAGGTTCATTGAGACACATCGTGCCAGAACCGTGCTCAAGTTATCTAGGCAAGCGTCGAATGTATTGCCATAGATGGTGAAGTCGTCCATGAAGACTTCAATGAATTCCCCGATCATGTCTGAAAAGATGCTGGTTACTACCCTTTGGAAATTTCCCGGGGCATTGCATAGGCCGAACGACATTCTTCTGAAGGTGAATGTACCGAATGGGCAGGTGAATGTAGTCTTCTCTTGGTCCTCAGGTGCTATGGGGATCTGGTTGTAACCTGAGAACCCGTCCAAGAAGCAGAAATATGGCTTGCCTGCCAGTCGGTCTAGCATTTGATCGATGAATGGCAGGGGGAAATGGTCTTTCCTTGTGACGGCGTTTAATTTCCTGTAGTCGATGCACATTCTCCAGCCGTTCTTGATCCTTGTTGTTACCATTTTTCCTTCGGCATCTTCCTCGACTGTGATCCCACTTTTCTTTGGCACCACGTGGACAGGACTCACCCATTGACTATCTGATATGGGATAGATAACGTCTGCATCTAGTAGCTTTTGTATTTCCTTTTGGACGATCTCCATCATGATTGGGTTGAGTCGTCGTTGAGGCTCTCTTGATGGCTTTGCTCCATCCTCAAGTAGAATACGGTGCATGCATACGGCCGGGCTGACTCCCCTCAAGTCGGTCAGAGTCCATCCAATAGCCAACTTGTGTTGCTTCAGAACTTTTATCAAACTTTGTTCCTGGCCTGCTTCCAAGCCACTGTTGATGATTACTGGGAGTGTGTCATTATCCCCTAGGAAGGCGTACTTCAGATGTCCAGGCAGGGGCTTCAATTCTATTTTGGGGGCTTGCATCACCGAGGGCAGAAAAGTATTTGATTTGAATAATTTTACCTCGTTGACTTCATATTCTGGTGTAAGAGGCTCCGAGATTGTCAAGTGGGCCACCGTTTCATGTAAGTCTTCGGTTAATTCGTATGAGCCTTCGGTTCCGTTGAGTATGGCTTCTAAGGGATCTGCTCTTGGTTCTGATTGAACTTCTTGGATCAGGTCGTCTAAAGCATCGAGAGCGTGTACTTCCTCGAATTCCATAGGGTGCTTCATAGCTCGGAATATGTCAAAGCTGAAGACTTCTCCTTCTACTTCCATTGAGAGCATTCCACTTCCACAGTCTATCTTCATTTTTGATGTTTTGAGAAATGGACGGCCGAGAAGGATGGGAGCATGATCTGTAGGTCCGCCATTCTCCATCTTTAAGACGTAGAAGTCTGCTGGAAACACTAATTTGCCTACTTGAACCAAGACGTCTTCTATTTTGCCCTCGGGCTATTTGCATGACTGATCTGCTAGTTAAATAGTGAGACCGGTGGGTTTGAGCGGCCCAATCTTAAGACATGAGTAGATAGAGAATGGAAGAACATTGATTGATGCTCCAAGGTCTAGCATGCAATTCTCGATCCTGATGTTGCCAATTGTGCATGGAATGGTGTAAGTTCCTGGATCTCCACATTTGGGGGGCACTTTTCGTTGTATGACAGCCGACACGTTTCTACTCATCATCTCTTGATCGTTTCTAGTACTCCTCCTGCGGTTGGTGCAAAGTTCTTTTAAAAACTTGGCATACCGAGGAATTTGCTTGATGGCTTCCAAAAGGGGAATGTTGATTTCGACTTTGCTGAATAACTCAAACACGTCCTCATCCATGACATGTTGTTTTTGCACGCGAGCAGGTATTGGAAATGGAAGTGTTGCGCTGATTTTAGGGGTTTCGGTTCAGGGTACCGGGCCAGGCCTGTGTTCCTTCGACGTATTCTCTTCTTCTTCGGTTACGTCCCGCTCTTCCTCAAATATGTCGTCGTCTTTATCGGTCACATCATCCTCTAGAGTTTCGAGAGGTTCGGGCCTCATTTGCTCTTCTCCGGGTAACCTTGGGTCTTTTTCCTCCTCTTGCTCCAAAGGTTTGCCGACAAGCGTTTTTCCACTCCTAAGAGTCAAGGCATTCACATCTTCCACGATTTGGATGGTTTGTGAAAGGAGTCTGCCGGACTCATTAGCGTGTGCGGTCACTGAGACAGCGAGTTGGGAGATGTGCTTCTTCAAGTCCGATAATTCTCCCTTTGTTTCGGCTTGGTTTTGATGCATAGTAGTGCTCAACTGCTGCACAGTCCCTGACAATTGCGTTATCATGTCCTCAAGTGACTTGTTTGGTCCTTGATGATTGCTCGAGTTTGCTTGGTACTGGCCTGCTGGTGGGGCGTCCTGGTTGTACTGTTGGTGGATCGGTTGATAGAATGACTGGGCTAGTTGAGGGACAGCTGGTTGTGTTTCTTCTTGAGAATAGCTGTTGTTATGCCAGCTCGGGTTGGTTGCTTGATTATACTGTCGGCTTGGTTTGTTTTTTCGTTGTCATTGTATCCTTGATATCCTCCTACTGTATTGGCCTCCACCGGGTTGACTTCGATCATAGTTGGGCATGCATCAGTCTTGTGGTCCGTAGAGCCACAAAACTTGCAAGGTCTTACTTGAACTGTCTGCTTTTGTAAGAGCTGCATCATCATTTCCTTCATTTGTCTCATCTCTTCTAGCATGGAGTTTACTGATGTCTCGGCTCGTGATACATTTTTTGTTCGAAAGAATTCATCTTGACGAGTAGTCTCCTCTCTAAACCGAGCATTTTCAGCAACCTTGGTGATGAGATCCCTTATGTTACTTAACGATAGATTCATCATGGATCCTCTAGCTGAGGCGTCTAGGAGCTTTTTGTCTAACTCAGTTAGTCCATTAATTAGGTACTCGATGATGAGCTTCTCGGGTAGTCCAAGAGTGCAGCAGCTTCTTTCCAGGTGGTTGAATTTCTCCAGGTAGTCGTACATGGTTTCGTTAGGTTCCTGCCTTATGTCCTGTAGTTGCCTTCTTACTTGCATTGCTTTTGTCGCTGGGTAGTATTTGTCCAGGAATTTCCCTTGCATCTGAACCCATGTTCTGATGCTTCCCGAAGGTAATGAAAGGAACCAGTCGCTTGCCGAGTCAATGGGGGAAAAATAGAATGCCTTCAACTTGAAGTCATCTATATTCACTCGATTGGGCTTTAGAATTTGGCAAGTGCCATGTAAGCGTTGGAGATGAGTCATTGCTGATTCTCCATTAGTTCCTGAGAACTTTGGCAAATTGTGGACCACATACATGTCGACGGCAATGTTTTCTAGTTCAGGGCCCTCGCAAATGCACCACGGCTGCGTTGCGAAATCTGGGGCATAGAGTTCTCCCATAGTAGGTGCACGGTAGTTGTCATCCCCATAGTAGTTATCGTGGCTTCCTTCGCGAGACATGGTTGTTTCGAATCGCGTATTGATTTAAAGAACTTTATCCGATTAATTAACTAATTCCCCGGCAACGGCGCCAGTTTTGACGGAGCCCACCGCACTGTTGTTAAGGTGTAGTGTTCTCTGTGCAAAAGCAAATTTGTATTCCGCTACTCGTGACCTTACTACTGGGTAGCAAGTGGTAAGTAGGGGTCGAACCCAAGGGAATTAGGGGGATAAGCTATTCTTTGAGGGAATTGTACAGCGAGGGAGCGTGTTTTAGGTTGATTGAGGTTTTAGTGCGGAAAAGTAAGTGATTGATTGGTTGGTTTTGGTTTTTAGTGCGGAAAAGTAAATGACAGAAAAGTAAAGTACTGAAAATAAAAGTAGAAGACTTACAGCGGGTGATGCGTGATTGGCAAGCCTTCCGGTACGTGAGCAGTTGATAGAGCAGTTTATACTAAGAAAGTAAATGCAAGGGGTGTTTGAATTTAAGGAAAGCATTCGGTTTCGGGGGCCTTGTATCATAGCCTGTTTATCATTGACCTTTAGTGGATCCTTCTAAGTATTCAAACGTAACGTGTATCAAGGCCATTCCAAGCACTCGATTTGCACACACTGGCTAGCCCATTCCAAGGTCATAGAGCACTTGTTCTACTTAGACTAATACCTCATTCCAAGGTATATTAGCCTGTGTGCATCCATTTGACCAGTCATTCCCGACCAACCAAATGGTGTTTTAGAAAGGTCAAACTCCTCAGATAAGCTTTGCCATTCCAAGCATCCACTTATCTGAGTATGTTTACAAACCCCACGGAAGAGCTTTGCCATTCCTAGCATCCACTCAACCTTGGAAGTTCTAACCTAATATATGGCACATAGAACAAGTTTTGAATACAAAGAAGAGGCACTAAAATATGGCCTAAAACATTTTATGATACAAGTACACCCCTTCAACCGAATGAAGAGTTTAGCTACGAATATCCATAGAGGTGGATACCATAGCTAAGTACTTACGGTTTTTGAAAGACAGTAAGTAAAGGAAAGGGGTGAGTACTTCAAGAACCGACAAGAGTACTCGAGAATAAAGAAAAGCTTGAGTACTCAAGAATCGACAGGAGTACTCAAGACCGAACTATAATACTCAAGAACCAACAGGAGTATTATATATTAAAAACCAAACTTACAAATGCCAAACTTTCTAGAGAGAGAAGTGTTTATGATTTTGGATTTTTTTTAATTTACAAATGAGAGGAGAAGGGTATTTATAGGCTTAAGGGGGGAGGAGATGTGGTGAGGAGGAGCAACACTTGGAAAGCTCTCCATGGCTCACAAAAGCCGCCGGTGGCCGGTCATGGAGGAGGAGCCGCCCCCCAAGGTGGCATAAGGAGGTTGGATGGAGCAAAAGCCGCCGGTCACAAGGAGGAAAGGTGGAGGTTTTGTGAGTTTTGTGATGTTTTCACAAAACTATCGGTGTATTTTAGCTCCGGACTGACTTTAGTTGCTCTTCGGTTGGATTTGTTTTGAGTGATTCAATGTCAGGATCTTGAGATTTCTTCAGTCGGCATCTGATCGTGACCTTGGAATGACTCGTAATATATTTTCAGCGTAAAATCCTCTCCTTAGCGTGTATTCTCTCTAGTCTCTAAAATGCCCTGTAGATAAATATCGGAACTAACAAGCAAAAGTTAAATAGACAAACAGTCTAATTTAGTGGGTTTAACTGTGTTTTTGATTCGTATAATTATGGTCCATCACATATCCTATAAACATAAACTCAACTCTCCCTTTTCTCCTAAAGTCTTATGGTTAGGGATAGGTAGTCTCACCACCGCCCTACAACTTCAAACTCGAATATGATTCAAGCTTGGTTTCTTATTGTACCAAATTTCATAAGGAGTAATATTTCTCCTTTTATTAGGAACCTAACAAGCGTATTTTTAACCCTTTATAGTTATCAAGTTATAAGTTTTAGGGGTCAAGTTGCAGTAAAAAACAATTTATAAACTTTGGTAAGCCAAGGGTCGATCCAAGGAACAGACGCGTACGTGTACTACTATGCAAGTAATGTGTTCTGCTACTCCTACAGGAAAAAGGTTTGGGTAATTACTAATTCCTAAGTGACACTTAAATTATGAAACATTTGATTCAATCAGAGAAATAATTCCAAGATCAAACTTCACCCATGCCTGCCATACAATTCATGTGATAATGTCATGCAATCCAAATATGCCATCAAATATGGAAATACACCAAAATAACATTAGACAAGCCGCCCATCAACGGATCATTGTCTAAATTAACCTAGATTGTTGAACAATGTCCATCGACAGATTATCAACAATTTTGATTTATTGAGCCCAGGATTTTCCAACTACTAACTATTCCACTATATACTTGTTATACCACCGCCGCGGATGCGTGAGTGTTGTACATACAGATACCTACGTACTACCAACGTAGCTACCGTAATTTAGCGAAACAATTAATATTAACTCTCCTATTAGGTCATATACTATCAGCATAGCTACTACGACCTAACATCAATTTTACTTGATCCAGTTTGAAATACTTCCGTGTATGTTGAGATGTTGTTTTGGACGTGAATGGAACAAGTACTAGAACAACTCGCGTAGAATACTAAGTTAACGAACTTAAGTTCAGTGCGGAAAATAAAGACACGCAATATGGTTACCCAGTTCGGAGTTAACGATGAGCTTAGAGTCTTGGGGACTTTATCCTCAGTTCGGTGGAAAGCAATTCGCTATGATGATCTTAGAGTGCAAGGAGCTTACATTTACAGAATCCCTCTAAAACATCCAGTACCTCTAACACTCTAGTAATTGCTGTCTAGGCTCCCCCTATATCAGAGCCTCGCCTCCAATTCCACCAGATGATCCTCCATGAAGATCAGCGCCTTCTTTCGAATGCGCAGTAGCAACGAACAGTGCGTGTGTCTTCAGTTGTTCCATGATCAGTCTGTAGAGCACTAGTACAAACTGATTCCGAGCGCCGTGACCTTATTGGAATAATAAGTTCACCGGCCGTTTACCTCCACCTCCCGATCTGAGTGTATGAGTGAATAATATCTCCGTGAGTGCTGAAGAATGTGAATGCCTCAACCCTCAATAAATAGGGGCGGACAATCCAAATATGACTTGCGCAACAAGTCCTAACCACCTATGATCTCTATGAAATATTTCCTTAGATCTTTTAGGAAATATTCCTACAACCTTGTGCATCTCTCTTACAAATAATCTTTGAGTAAATCTTCAATCTTCAATTTAGATCTTCGATTATCTTCTTCCCAAAAATCTTCAAGCGAAAATATTTCCTTTAACCCCGACTCCAAGATATGCATCGAATATATGCATCAAATATCATCGGCATATCTACGTTCTGCAGCAGCACCGACTTGCCTAATATAGATTAGGAAACTTTCCCGCTGCTCTAGTCTTGTTCCACGTCGGTTGTCTCTCTCTGGCCTTGAACTCTTCCTTGTACAATAGCTTGCACAACTTCACACTGTTTTGCCAAAACCTATGCCACTAAAAACTAATAATCTCCCCCTTGGCATTTTTGGATAAACAACTACTTGTGCTAATTTACAGTTGAATCTTTTAAGGAAATTTCAAACTCCCAAGCTGTGCTAACAAACGACGCCGAATGAATATTTGAGGAGGTTTCAAACTCCAAGAATTTAAAGCACATATAAATCTTTTAAGAAGCTTTCAAACTCCAACTGTACTCCCCCTTTTTGCCATTAAGTGACAAGGGAGTAGTGTTTAACAACTAGTAGCACAAAGTCCAAGTCGAATAATAAAGTTAAACTAGCAAAAAGACCAGGATTGTTTGTAGTAGAGAGCAGAAATCATCACCATTCATCTAGTAGTCGAAATCATCGCTTTCTTCATCACCAACTTCTTCCTCCTCCTCTGGGTATCTTAGCTTTATAAACAGCTTTATGATCTTCTTCTTGCGAGACATCAGAGAAAGTATCATTTCATTGACTTCTGCTAGCTCCTCTTTCAGGTGTGCAACCGCCTTCTTGCGAGTTCCAATAGGGACTTGAGCACTAAGCTCTCGAAGAGTTTGTTCTGAAAGCTTCTTCTTAGGCATGGCAGGTGCCTCTTGATCCAGATCCATAGTATGTCTTTCAATGAAGTGCGTATGATCTACTAAAAATACCTTTGGAGCTCCTGTCATTTTATCCTAACTCGTCTTAATATAGGGATGTTGTGCTAGCACAAGTTATTAGATGAGTGATGGAAATCCAATTGGATGATTGATTCTCATAGATGTAGCATGAGAGGCAATTTGATCAAAGATAAGGTGCCCGAGATCAATCTTTTCTCTGCAACCCAGGGTCTTCAGTAGAGCCCCCATGGAATGTCTCAGTGTAGTCCGATGATGATTCGAAAGCCAGTTGTGAACTGCTATGCTGTGAAGCAGGGAGTGTTTCGATGACAGACCTGTCTTGGGAAAGGTCATCTTGTTCCACCTTGAACGAGCTCCAGCAGTTATGGCTTCAGCTATCTTGTGCCAATTTAGTTCATCAATGCTCACCTCTCGGCCTCTACTTCGTAATAATCATTGATATTTTCGGGAGTAACAATCACTTCCTTCCCTCTTATACTCACCTTTCCATATGCCTCATTTTCGATATCAGCAAACTCTTCTGGTAGATTCGCAACAACTTCTCGTACAATACTTGCTGAAAAAGGTTTAGCCATAGTCATAGATGACCATAATTCTAACTCCTTGATCAAGCTGGCGATCTCCTTGGCTGCATACTTATCAGCCTCCAACATGCGTTCAGCAACAATCTTCCTCTTTTGTACCATTTCCCATTTTTCTACATTCTTCTTTGAAACAAACCAGACTCCACCAACAATAACTCCTGAGTCAAACTGAACCTTCTTCCCTTTTCCACCAGCTTTACCTTCTCCTGCACCAGAATTTGTTTTAGGTTTCTTTGCTGCTGGTGTAGCAACATTCTTTTGACTGGTAGCTTTAATCTCAACAGTCTTTTCTGCCGGGGCAGAGGTAGGAGCCTTTCTCTTCTTTGACACATTCTTTTCTGCATCTGTTGAGTCTTTCTGAACAGCAACTTACTTCAGCATAGTTCTCTTTGGCTTAGCATATGGCTTTGACTTGTCCACATGTTCTTTACCAACTGGAACCTCCTCTAGCACCTTGTCCACTTTTTCAGATGATTTCTCTGCTTCTTCTTCTGGAGCATAAGCTTGCTCGTCCATATAAACATCTTCATGAGTTTGGTCTGCTTGACAAGCTTCCCTTTCTTTAGTGGCGGCTCTAGAATCCATCTCTTCTTTTACATATTCTTTAACAGCATCAAAGAGTTCTTGTAGTGAGTCAGCTTCCTTGCTTGACTCATTCTGCGAATGCTCCTCTTCTTCATTGATTGGCACCTCTACTCCTTCTATTTCTTCTGTTTGCTCAGCAATACTCTCCTTGGGAGCCTCAACCTGCTCCACTGCAACAGTACTTTCCTCTTCTTCAGGATTAATTTCTGTCTCATTATTTGATTCTGCTACATCTTCTTCTGGTTCAGGATCTGATTCCTCAACCACATCAGCATTCTCTTGAACCTCATCATCCACCTTTTCTGCAACCTTCTTTTTAGAAACCTCGTCATTCACATCTACATCCTCATGAACCTCTTCTTCAGAATATGACATTACTACATTACGTCTCACAACATGACAATTCTCTTTCACAGGTGTCCTTTTCTTGCCAACCATCTTTCTCATATTTCCCTTCACAATAGGAGTAATCTCCCCCTCTTGTGCAGTTTTCTTCACAGGCTCCTTGTTCGATGGAGGTTTTGAGATCGCCTGCTTCTTAGGGTTTTGAACTGGAACAAATTTGGGTAGCTGCTTCTCCTTCGCCAAGTTGACAGTCACCGTCTCCTTCACAGGGGTTCTTCGTTTCTAATTTCTCCCAAACGGTCGCCTTGTTCGTCACAGTTGTTTTAGGTTTTGTCGTTGTTGCTTTGTCGTTCGCCAATTTAGGGTTTCCTTGGACAATCTTTGTCTTGTCAACAGCCTTAGATGATGTTTCAGTTATCGTCGCCTTAGCCACCTTGTTCTTTCTCGTGTCCACCATGGTTGAATTGCTCCTCAAGGTTTGACTAGGGTTTCGTCAGGAGAGAATGTCTAAGACAGAGAAAGTTAATTTGAATTTTGGAAACACAGTCTCTTTTGGCAAGCCTTATATTTGCTCGTATCTTTCCAAGTCGCCACATCACTTTGAGTCATTTAATATATTTAAATATCTTGGTCAGACCAATCGTCACTCTTCGCAGCAAAATTTGAAAACTTTGACCTTCCTTCTACGTCAGCCCTTAAAACATATCTCGGTCAAGCTCCGGCTGACCAACTTCTTCTGGAACAACTTAGTTGTCAATAACACACAAACCCGATGAGGATCTAAGTGTCTCGAACTGCACGTTGTCCAATGGTATGGTGAAGATATCTGCTAGTTGTTTCTCCATCGATACATGCCTCAGAGTGATTACCTTCTTCTCGGCTAGCTCTTGAATGAAGTGATGTCTGATATCGATATGCTTTGTTCTAGAATGCTGAACATGATTCTTGGATATGTTGATTGCGCTCATGTTGTCAAAGTAGAGTGTCATCACATCTTGTTCCACTCCATATTTTTCCAGCATCTGCTTTATCCATATCATCTGGGTACAACAACTTCAAGCGGTGATGTATTCTGCCTCAGCCGTTGACAAGGATATATTGTTCTGCTTCTTGCTGAACCATGACACCAGGTTGTTGCCTAGAAAGAAGCATCCTCTAGATGTACTTTTACGATCCTCAGCATTCCCAGCCCAATCTGCATCGCAATAGCATACCAGACAAGCGTTAGTAGCCTTAGTGTACCACAATCCATAGTCTGTTGTTCCACATACATATTTCATAATTCTCTTCATGTTCATCAGGTGGCTCTCCTTGGGATTAGCTTGATGTCTGGCACAAACTTCAACTGCATGGGCAATGTCTGGTCTACTGGTCGTCAGGTATAGAAAGCTCCCAATCATACTTATGTACAGTGTTTGGTCCACACTTGTACCAGCTTCATCCTTGGTGATCTTCACATGAGTTGCAGCAGGGGTTCTTTTATGTGCTACCTTTTCTAGATCGAACTGTTTGATCAAGTTCCTAGCATATTTGCCTTGAGATATGAAGATACCGTCCACCAACTGCTTCACCTGTAAACCAAGGAAGTAGGACATCTCTCCTACCATGATCATCTTAAATTCACTCTGCATTTGTTCTACGAACTTGTCCACCATTCTTTGATTACTAGAGCCGAACACAATGTCATCCACATAAATTTGAGCAATGATAAAGTCTGACGTTGTGTGTTTGACGAAAAGCGTCTTGTCTACACCCCCTCGCACATAGCCATGGTTGATTAAGAAGTCTGTAAGACGCTCGTACCATGCTCTGGGTGCCTGCTTGAGTCCATATAGAGCTTTCTTCTTCAGCCGATACACATGGTCAGGATGGTGAGGATCTTTGAATCCCCTAGGCTGTGCCACATAGACTTCTTCACTTAGAAACCCATTCAGAAAAGTACTTTTGACATCCATCTGGAACAACTTGAACTTCAGATGACATGCAAGAGGTAATATTAACCGTATAGCTTCTAGACGAGTAACCGAGGCAAAGGTCTCATCAAAATCTACTCCTTCAATTTGAGTATAGCCTTGAGCAACAAGCCTTGCCTTGTTTTTAGTGATGTTCCCTTGTTTGTTAGACTTGTTCTTGAAGATCCACTTTGTTCCAATGACATTCACACCATCAGGTCGTGGAACAAGATCCCAGACATCGTTTCGCCGAAACTCACCCAACTCTTCTTGCATAGCCACCACCCAGTATTCATAATTAATTGTTTCCTTGACATTTTTGGGTTCCATAGTTAATAAGAAGCATGTAAAACCAGCCAATTCACTTGTTTACCTCGAGTCTTCATGCCTTCAGTCGGTTCACCGATTACTTTTGTAATGGGATTATTCTTCTCAATAGTCCTGGAAGGTTGAAGGACCCGAGAGGGAGCAGGTGGTGTCTCCAATTTAGCTTCCTCGTTCGTCTGGTCATCTTCTTCACCAAGATGTTCTAAGGCCTTGTCCGGGATAACTTCTGGATTTCATGCGGGAGTAGCATGTTGTTCCGGGTGAGCTGTAACATCATCATCCGCCTTACTTGTTTCAAGAGCTTCTGTCACAACATCTTTCACGATAACATTGATAGATTCCATAATGGCTTTAGTGCGCTTGTTGTAGACTCGGTAAGCACGTCTATTAGTAGAGGAACCCAGAAAGATCCCTTCATTGCTTTTAGGGTCCAGCTTCTGTTGATACTCCTGGTCTCTGAGAATGTAGCATTAACTTCCAAAGATATGAAAGTACTTCACCATCGGCTTACTTCCTTTCCATAATTCATAGCAAGTCTTTTCTGTGCCTGTCTGAGTTGTTACTTTGTTTATAACATAGCACGCGGTATTCATAACTTTAGCCCAAAACTTTAATGGTGCTTGCTTTGCATGGATCATCACCCGAGCCATCTCCTGAATGGTTCGATTCTTCCTTTCGACAACTCCATTCTGTTGTGGGGTGATTGGGATGAGAACTGTTGAGAAATCCATCTTTGTGTACAGAAATCAGTAAGAGCATTGTTCTCGAACTCCTTTCCATGATCGCTTCTAACGGCCACTAAATGCTCTCATTTATCTTCTCTTTCTCGCTCCAGCCGAGTGCATAGTTGAACAAATGCTTGAACATCATCTGACTTTTCTCACAGAAAACTTGTCCAAGTGAATCGAGAGTAATCATCAACACGGACTAGTACATACCTCTTTCCAGAGTAGTTTCCACTTGTACCGGCCCCATCAGATCTATGTGAATCTGAGTAGTTCCTTTGTGAGCGACTTTGACTTGTTTCTGATTTGATAGGCTCCGCAGATAATGCTCAGGTCACCTTGTACTTTAGGTATCCCACGAACTAGACCATCAGTCGCCACCTTCTTTAGGGTCCTTAGATTCAGGTGTCCCATCCGTTGATGCCACGGATTCATCTCTTCAATTTTGCTCAACATGCATGCTATTCCAGCATCGGGTCGACCGAGATTCAGCAAGTAATAGTTGTTCGAGGATCTTCTTCCTGTCGGAACCAGCTCCTCCTTCTTGTTCAGTACAAGGCACTCATCCTGTGTGAACTGAACATGATGCTCTTTATCGCATAGCTGACTTATGCTGATTAGGTTTGCTTGCAGGCTTTTGACCAGAAGAACTTCCTTCAGTCGAGGTAGACCTTGAACATTTAGGGTTCCCTTTCCAAGTACCATTCCTTACACTCCATCACCAAATGTCATGGATTTTCCTTTGCATTCTTCTAAGTCAGTCAGGAAGTCTTGATTACCAGTCATGTGTCTTGAGCAGCTACAGTCGAAGTACAATCTCTCCTTCTTCAGGTGACTGGTAGAGCTGAAAGCAACGTAACAAACCTCATCTTTCTGTTTGACTCTCCAGACTTGTCTCACACGAGGTTTAGGCGCTTGGTCCATCTTTCTGAGAAACTTGTGGAATTCCTGACATCTTGGTTTGATGTGCCCCACTCGGTTGCAGTAGTAGCACCTTTGGTTGTCTTGTCTCCTTGAAGGATACCTTCTTGTACTTCTTTGAGGGTGGTGGTTGGTCGGTTTCACAAACGTAGTTTTTCCGGAGCCAGATGCACCAGTGAAGCCAAGACCTTTGTAGCCACCACCCATCCTTTGAGCTCCTAGAATGGAATTTAGATTCTTGGACCCGAAGTTGAGCATCTTGACTGACTTCTTGAGGTTGTTAAGCTCTTTCAATGTTTCATCATGAAGAAGTTTGTCTGTCTCAATCTCACATTTCAAGGCATCCACAGTATTAAGTAATATTATGTCTTTTCAACTTAGGGCAGCATTCTTCTTATTTAAATCATTGATGATTTCAGGATGATTGCCTTGGCTCTTTTCTATCTGAATCTTCAGTGATGATACAACTGCCAGTAGCTCAGCCTTTTGTGCAACAAGTTCAGCATTGTCATCTCTGGCTCTCCTCATCTGTTGCTTTAGATTTTCAATCATCTCCAGATGTTCTACCTTTTAAGCTACTAAAACAGTTGTTTCTTCCCATAGTTTCTCTTTTTCTTCCTTCAGATTTGCCAAGTTACAACGGAGCTTCTTGTTCAGCTCGACTCCTTCCAGCCACTGTTGGAACAACTCCTTGTACTTGTCAGCAATACATTCTTCAGTGATTTCTTCATTATCACTGCAGTTCGAGTACTCTGTAGGATCCTGACAGGTCGTCGTCGGTACCTGCAAATTTGAATTTATATTTCCTTACTCTAGACTGTGGGTTAGTACAGCGGCAAGCAAGGGTCGAACCCTAGGGAGCTAGACGAGTTACTATTTGTTCTGAGAAAAGAGAAAACAATTGGTTGTGAGTGAATTGGAAACAATGCAGAATTAAGAAACAAGCGAGTAGTATCAATCAGAGAGGAATATTCAGACTAGGGTTTTCGATTGTGACTTGTTTTATCATTGACTTCTAATAATCTAATTCACATTTTCTAAGTGTGGTTGTCCCAACAAAGGTGACTTCCCAAGTAACCCGACAAAGGTGTTACGCCACAACCTAACCTGACAAAGGTGTTAAGCTTCTAATTCCCCTAAGTCAAACAACCCGACAAAGGTGCTATTTAACCTAGATGTGCCATCTACCCAAACGACAAAGTAATAGGCAGATAATAATGATATAAAGATTGATTAACTAAGTTTTGCGACAAAGCTTCTACCTAGTCAAGCAATAATTCAGAATAAGGCACGAGAATGAGTAAAACATGAATAGCATTAAGAACTAAGTCTCAAAAACGATCGTCACAATGTATAAACCCTAGCCCGAATAGTGGGTTTAGTTACACATGGCCATTAAAGCAAACAGTAATAAAAAGACGAGTAAACTTCTATATAGCCGAGAGAAGTGATGAAGACCGGGCCAGGAGGGCTGAGGAACGCCGAGAGCGATGAGGAATGCTGGGGCACGCCAAGAGGACTTCGGACGAGAGGAGGAGGGGAGCTCGCTTGTGAGAAGAGAAGCTCGATTGTGGGATGTTGTAGAGAGAGGAGCTCTCCACGTTTTGGGATGATTATTGGCCTTGGGGAGAGGTCTTATTTATAGTCTAAATATGGGCCAGGCCTGATCTCGTTTGTTTCCAAATCCAGTTTGCTTGGTATGTAAGCTAACTTGGGGAGCAAGTTAACTTAGATTGTAAGCTAACTTGGCCAACAAGTCTTCCAGATTCTTCCAGAAGGTTCTAGGAGCCTCTAAACCGTCTTGCATGGAATTTGGATTTTTTTCCTGAAGTACTGTTCACGACCCAAAGTACTGTTCATCCTGGAATTACTGTTCACGCCGGAATTACTGTTCACGAGCCGAAAAATACTGTTCACGATGCTCCTCTAGCTTTGTTCTTCAACTGCGATGCTTCTGGCATGAAAATGCCATCTTTTAAGCGCGTTTCCTCCTAGAGCTTCCGAAACACCTGAAATGCAAAACAACACTAAGAAGTAACTGTTTGCATGATAAAGTGCCGAAATCGGTGGGATTTGATGACTCGATGAGTCGTATAAATACGGCTCATCAAACCACCCCACACTTAAACTTGTTCGTCCCGAACAAGGACTAGGTCATAAGAGGAAATAAATGAAACACCACAATTCCTTCGGCATCCTAGATATTGCTACATGAGTATGACTCGCTAATCTAGACTTTACGTTTCCATGCATATCTCGTTACTAAAAGCCTTGTGCTCAAGCATGGAAGTAATGATACGTGTTACCTTTGGGCCGAGATGCAAATCAATTCAGATGTCTCGGGAGATAGTCTTTTTTAGACCCATGAACTGCACCCGCGGGGCCGAGCTCTTGCCATATGGTTACGCTTCATTGCTTTCTCTTGCACGTGATCGATTCGAGCTTCAAGTTGTTTGAGTTCTTTTCAGACAGCTTGTAGTGACTCGGTTTGATGTATCAATGGGGCACTTCACTTTGTTTCGGTGTACGACTTCACAATGGAATGAATTTGTTTCTTTGTGCTGCGGATTGTGACTGCTCGTACCTACTTGCTCTCACTCATCCTCATCCTTTTGACGCGAGTCAAGCCGAGGGTCGCTCGTCTATTTTTCCAGCTACTTCGACTAGAGTTTGGACGGTGTGATGTATTCCTGTCCCACCGAACCGCATAATGACTGCAGTGGCGGAGCAGACTCGTAACCATGTCGCCTCGAAGTGCTAGCCTCTACGAAATCCGCATAACCATATAACTCGAATTCGGTCCTTTGAATGTTCTGTCAAGTCTCTCTAGGGCGTTTCTATCAACTCCACATCCCTGTTTATCTCAACTTACAAAGGCACGTAATGGGTTAGATTCGCATGTAATCTCACAATTCTAATTTCACCAAAGATATGCATGTAATCGGCTCTATCTATTTCACATCATCAATATTCAATACCGCAAATCTAGGAAATAGAGAAGAAACATGTACAAAAAATTTAAAATTTTCAGGAAACGTGCTGACTCTATGCAGGTGCAGGAAAGTAAACGTGCTGACACAATGACTGACTCTCCCACCCCACACTTTTGAACTGACGTGTCCTCACGGCTCATCTTAAGTTCAAAGACACGACTATGCATGCAAACAAACAAAAGGGAAATAAGAAGAGAGTAAGGTTGGACAGGCACTTCCCTCGTGCGATGCGTGATGTTCAGAAACAGCTGACCATTCTCCTTTGAGTCCTCGAAGAGCACCATTGCGCCTGCCTTCTTTTGGTAGAAACTTGTATCGCAACGTGAGTTTGTCACAAAATGAAAGGACTATGTCAAAGAAATTAAGATAAATAAAGGACTCCCAGGAAATTGGTGGAGTCACAAATGGTCTCACTTAAAAACCAATCTCCTTAGACTCGTAAGTCTTGGTGACAGAATCCTCAGAAGCTTAGGTTTCTTGACATAATTTAATCAAGGTGTGAAACTACCCCCGATGGATAGCAGTCTTACGCAAATATCTCGGATGGCCTTGCGTGCTCGCATGCGGTTGAATTCCCAGCCATGTGCGCTCGTACGGTTTCCTCATGCGTTCACATCTGTCCCCTGCATGAAAATCATCTTCTTTCCTAAGTACAATTTAATGAATATGACTCAAGACTCAAATAAATAGAAAACAAAATAAGAGAATAAGCTGGAAAAAACGATAAAAGTGCCGGGCTGCCTCCCTACGAGCGCCTTTGCTTTACGTCGTTGGCTCGACGTTACCTCTTTAGGGATCACAAGTTAGGATCCCATGGGCGTGTGAGGTCAAACTTCTCCTCAGCTACTTCTGCAATTTGCCTGAAATCCTCATGTAATGGTGTGCTTGGGCCTGCTTTCCATCGATCAGGCGGGTTCGCCTTCACATCTTTCCGAGCTGGCGAGGGCACCTTCATCATAGCTACTGGTCCATTGAGTCGTGCTCTAGTGTTTCTCCATCCGGGTTTCCATTCAAACATGCCATGTTTTGGTCGCTTCTTCATATATGAACGTTTGGCATCTTCGTCAATTTGGAAGTTCAGTATCTTGCCATCAAACACAAGCGACTTCAGGCATGTTCCCATGTCAATCTTCGTCTTCGTGGCAGAGATGACTGGTCGTCCAAGAATAAGTGATCGAGGATCATTATCTCTAACATCTCCTATCTGCAAAACATAAGAGTCTACAGGAACGACAAGATCTCCAACATGGAGCGTTAGATCCTCAAATAAACCAACGGGGTGAATACGTGATGTATTTTCTAACTCTACCGACAGTTTAGGAAATTTTAATGGTCCCAAATTCAAAGAGCAAGATAAAGAGTATGGCATGGCAGTAATATTAGCACCCAAATCGATTAAGCAGTGGTGTATGAGGGTCTTACCAACACCACGGGTGACTGTCAAGACACCTGGGTCCTTACACTTTTCAGGCGGTGCTCCTTGACTCGTAGCGAGTGGGTGCTCCATCGTTGGCTTTTCTGGCTCAAGCTTCGCCTCCAATTCACCACCTAGCTCATTCTGGTTGATCATATGCTCTTCGGGAGCTGTCACCTGCACAAAAAATGGGAGTAGAGGATTAGTTTTGGATTGTGCATCAGTGCGGGTCGCATCCTCTATAGACGTTAGAGGTGCGTCCGGCCTAGGTGTCTCGGTCACGTCTTCCTCAGGCGCTAGCGGGCCGATGTCTTCTATTGGCTTGGTGGACATTGACTCCGTTTCGTCCTTCTTCAAGGTTGTTGCTGCGTCCGGAATGCATGTTTGCACGAGGGGCTCAGGCATAATCTCCTCTTCGGATGCGATGCTCACGGCCTCTGACTTAATTTCCTCATTTTCCGCCCTCGGTTGGTCCATTGCGAGCATCTTGTTCACCCAATATGCACACTCTTTTAGTGCCGCATCCACGTCCACTACTGCCACTGTGCTGATGTCTTGTACTGAATTAGCTTCTACTGTATGCGCCTTATCATCCATTTTGTGCATCTGACCTGGTCTTGGTCTTGATCTCTCCTCCACAACATCTATCAGGTTCCAGAGCTTACGCATGCGTAAATTCATTACTGAACCTCCTGCTGCAGCATCAAGCATATTACGCTCAAGTGGCATCATCCCTTCAAGAAATCTCTGAAGAAGAAATAAATCTGGGAATCCATGGTGTGGACAGCTTCCCCGAAGGTAATTGAAGCGTTCATAGTACTCATAGAATGGTTCGCCCCAGAATTGCTCAAAGGTACGAAGTTTCTCGCGGACTTCAAATCGAAGGGATGGCGGAGAAAACTTCTCTAGAAATCGGGCTCGTAGATCCCAATAACTGCTTTCATAATCTGCACCTGATGAGTAAAACCAAGAACTTGCGGAGTCAGTTAAAGAAAATTTAAAATAATTAAGCTCGAACTTCTCTAATGGCTCGTCTTCAGGCTTGACGTAGTAGCAGATGGCGTGAAAGGTTTGCTCATGTCTCACGGGGTCTTCTCCGATGGCACCTCCAAATTAGGGAATATTCCGCATCATCCAAAACGCAACCTTGCTGCCCTCGCATCCATCTTCCCCATCGTCTTCATTGTTCCAAGGTTCTCTACTATAATAAGAATACATGGCGAATGATGGACCATAATTATACGAATCATAAACACAGTTAAACCCACCAAATTAGACTCTTTGTCTATTTAACTTTTGCTTGTTAGTTCCGATATTTATCTATAGGGTATTTTGGAGTCTAGAGAGAATACCGGCTAAGGAGGAGTTTTTAAGCGGAAAATATATTACGAGTCATTCCAAGGTCACGACCAGATGCTGACTGAAGAAATATCATGAACCTGACATGGGATCACTCAAAACAAGTCCAACCGAAGAGCAACCAGAGTCAGTCCAGAGCGGAAATGAACCGATAGTTTTGTGAAAACCTTACAAAACTCACAAACCACTCCCCTCATGCCACCTAGCCGGCGGCTTCCTCCTCTCATCCTCCTCTCCTCCACTTATTGTAGGTACAAAATTACTTTCCGTATATTTTGTTCTTACTTTAAAGTTATTCTCCTTTTCGGTATCCTTGTTCAAAGCCATAGTTTGCTTGTATTCCTTGACATGAATACAAGTAGCTAAAGCTTGTATTCGGTAGAGGGAGTATTTATATCATAAACCGTTCTAGACTCTATGCTTAATGCTACTTAGTGCTTCAAAACTTGTTCTATGTGCCACATATTAGGTTAGAACTTCCAAGGTTGAGTGGATGCTTTAACGGGCAAAGCTCTTCCGTGGGGTTTGTGAACATACTCGGGTAAGTGGATGCTTTAACGGGCAAAACTTATCTGAGGAGTTCAACCTCTTTTAAAAACCATTTGGTTGATCGTAACTGAAGATCAAATGGATGCACATAAGGCTAAGATACTTCGAAAGGAGGAATTAGTCTAAATAGAACAAGTGTTCTAAATGATGCGGCAAGTCTTGTGCTATAAATAGACTCGATTCATCTTTGAACACTTAGTATGATCATTAGAGGTCAATGATGAACGATGATATGATATGAAACCCCTAAACCGAATCCTTTCCTTACAGTCCATTATCAACTGTTGCAATTTACTTTCAGTTCTCAAAGCACACTCAAACCCAACCCCAATCGCATTTAATTTCTGCATAAGCTTCATTAAAGAACAACTAATCCACCAATTCCCTTGGGTTCGACCCGTACTTACCACTGACTACCAAAAATAGTTAAGTCGCGAGTATTGGAGATATAAATTTATTTTGCACAGAGAACATCGCACCTTAACGACAGTGCGGTGTCGGTCCTCGGGTGGGGGATATCTAGGGGGTTGTTGTACTGGACCAGCTGCATTTCAGTCCTCGGGTGGTTCTTGGTTTCTACCCATTTTGACACATAATCAACAGCAACTAAGATGTAAGTATAACCGTATGAGACTGGGAATGGTCCCATAAAATCAAGACCCCAAACGTCAAAAACATCATTGACTAATATGGGTACTTGTGGCATTTCACTTCTAGCCGACATGTTTCCTACTCTTTGACACTTATCGCACTTTTGACAGTTCTCATTGGTATCTCTAAATAAACTCGGCCAAAAGAAGCCGCTATCTAGGATTTGACAGAACCGCTCGTCGTCAAAGCGATTTGTGCAAATAAATTTATAAGTCCGCTACTCGCGACTTAACTACTGGGTAGTAAGTGGTAAGTAGGGGTCGAACCCAAGAGAGTCAGTGTGGAATAGTTGTTCTTTAATGAAGCTTATGCAGAAATTAAATACGATTGGGGTTGGTTTTGAGTGTGTTTTGGGAACTGAAAGTAAATTACAACAATTGATAATGGACTGTGAGGAAAGTATTCGATTTTAGGGACCTTGTATTATAATTGTTTATCATCGACCGCTAATGATCATACCAAGTGGTCAAAGATGAATTGAGGCTATTTCTAGCGCAAGACATGATCATGCTAAATGTTCAAAGATGAATCGAGGCTATTCCTAGCATAAGACTTGCAACATCATTTAAAACACTTGTTCTAAGCAAAACTAATTCCTCCTTTCGAAGTATCTTAGCCGTAAGTGCATCCATTTGGTCCCTTTGGTCCAGTTTTCAAACGGTTTTTAGAATAGTCGACCTCTTCAGATAAGTTTATCCATTTAATCCCTTTGGTCCAGTTTTCAAATGGTCTACTTACCCTAGTGTGATCACGAATATCTAAGGAAGAGCTTACGAATTTGGACCCCTATGGTCACATTTCCAAATGGTTTACTTGACCTTAGACATTCTAACTTTTATATATGGCACATAGAACAAGTATCGAACATAAAGGTATACTAAGAGTAAAGTCTAAAACATTTATAATACAAGTACACACCCTTAAACCGAATAATTAATTTAGCTACTAATCATGGCAGTGGTTATCATAGCCGTCGGATTAGTTGTTCTTTCCTTTCCCTTCTCGTTTCTTCATCACGCTACACACTATGTATGCATGGACAACGCGACATCTTCCTCTATTCGGAGGTACGGATGGAGAAGACCCAGTACAACATTGCTGAAACTTTCACCACATTTGCCGCCACATAAAACCTGAAAATGAAATGTTAGAGGAATTTAAGCTTAAATGCTTCAAATTCTCTTTAACTGATTTTGCGACGATTTGGTATTACACATCAACCGCTAGTCGTGCAGAATATTTTGTGGACCTTTGCGTCCCATTCCTGAAGGAATTCTCCCCCCATCCTTACGCCAAAAAACCCGTGAGAAGATCATGTGCCTGCAACAATCCCGGGATGAGACTTTGGACGAATACTACACGAACTATGACACCATCGTCTCAAGCTGCCCGCACCATGGATTCACGAAGAAAGTTCTTCTTCAAAAATTTCTTCGTGGGATGAGGGCCGATGAGCTGACAAGGATTAACGAAGCAATGAGAAGATCAGCCGGGAACTTATCCATGGCAGACATGTGGATTCTCATAAATGACCTGGCCGCAGCCACAAAACGAATACCCCAAGCTGACAAAGGAAAGCAGATAGAAGAGGCTGGTCCAGAGACAGATGAAGAAGATACCCCCGAGCCATCTGAAGAATCAGACATGGAAAGCATCGGAAGCAACGAGGAAAAATCCTCATGGGATCTCGAGGAGGTGCCAACAAGGGAAGAAGTCCAAAACACCACTGAAAACTACGTGATCCATGAAGAGGCTAAAAGGAGGATGGGAAAAGGGCCTGAGCAGAACGACTCCTCGATGGAGCATGTTTTCGCCATAACTAGACAAGGCAGCCCTAAACACCAGAAAACCCAGTTCAAGAGACTAGTAGTGAAGGGTCCCTCGCCTTCTCAGAGACGTTGGAAGGAGAAACCACCAGAACCATGGGAACTGGACCCAAGCCAATCATCCCCCCAAAACCCAGGAAGAGTCAAAGCAAGAATCAAGGTTGGCGCAATAAAGAAATTCGACCTGAGCCACCCATGGGATCCAAACCAATGATCCCCATGCGTCGAGCCAACGACGTTAAACAAAGGCACTGGTCGGGAGGTAACCCGACACCTATCTTACTTTCAGTACTTTTATTTTCTGTCATTTAGTTTTTACCAATAAGTCGCTCTCACCCACTTGGTGCATAGAATGAAATGACTATTCAGGAATCGGTTATGGGTGCAACATCAAGCCAGCCAGGCCTATGCCAAGAGTTCAAGGCCCCAGCCGAACTCCCTCGATTATCCAGCCTCATGCCATGTCGTCCGCTCGACACTTTAAAGGGAGTTCTGTTCTTCCCTTTTCCTTAAATGTCATTTCCTTCTCGTAAATGTCTGCTTGCATGGCTTTCGAACTAAGTCATTTCGTAAAGAATGCCTTCGTTCAAAAGTGTGGGGTGAGAACTACCGTTGCACATATGTTTTTCTTTTTCCTTTTCCCTTAATATTATCTTTTTGAAAATATGAACTTGAGAATGTGAAAAAGATAGATCTAAATTCATGCATTTACCTTGTGAAAGTTCAACTGTCTAAAAACTTAGAATGTAACTTCTCATTTGTCCCTTTGTGCTGAGATAAACAGGGGATGTGGAGTTGATAGAAAATGCCCTAGAGAGGCTTGGCAAGCAATCGAAGGATCGAATCTAACTATATGGTTTTCGAAGTTAGTGGAGGCTGCACTTCGGGTTTCAGTGAAGATTGAAGTCATCTCCGCCATGCAGCGTTTATGCAAAAAAAAGGCGGGACGGGAATCAAACCATCCTATCTCTAGTCCTAGTAGCCGGGAAAATAGATGAGCGACCCTCATCTTGACCCGCGCGAAACGGCAAGGATGAGAGAGAGCGGGGAGGTATTTCCATATGCTCGCGGGCGATGATTGGACCTCCCAAAAAGGCTTGAGAAAATGGACTAGCAAGCCACAAAAAGGCAAAAGCTCAAAAAAGCTAATCGAAGGCCAAAGGCCAAAGTTGTGAAGGTTTTAACCGAACAAAAGTGAAGTACTCAAAGAGTCAAATCAAAGGCCAAAGGCCGATTCACTACAAAAAAGCTGTCCCTCGCCAAAAAAGAAAATCAAAAAGGCTCAACTCATCTGTGAAACCCGAACCGAATCACGTGCTAGAGAAAGCTACAAGGAAACCATATAGTGCGAGACGGTCCCGAGAACGCAGTCCAGGAGCCTAAAAAGGGCTACCTCCCGAAACATCCGAATTAATTTGCATCTCGGCACGGAGGTACAAGTATCAAGTTTCTTCTATTTATTTGCACGGTTTAATTTGGTAATAAGTAGTAATGCATGAATTAGGATAAACTAGTCCCACAGTCTCACTTTCATATTTTAAAAGTTTACTTAGATAGTGTGCCGCCCTTTAATAGCATTGTTCGGGACGAACAACTAAAAGTGTGGGGTAATCTGATGGACCATAATTATACGAATCATAAACACAGTTAAACCCACCAAATTAGACTCTTTGTCTATTTAACTTTTGCTTGTTAGTTCCGATATTTTATCTACAGGGTATTTTGGAGTCTAGAGAGAATACCGGCTAAGGAGGAGTTTTTAAGCGGAAAATATATTACGAGTCATTCCAAGGTCACGACCAGATGCTGACTGAAGAAATATCATGAACCT
This sequence comes from Rhodiola kirilowii, assembly GCA_033675215.1. Lineage (NCBI taxonomy): Eukaryota > Viridiplantae > Streptophyta > Magnoliopsida > Saxifragales > Crassulaceae > Rhodiola > Rhodiola kirilowii. Next base: position 16,469,698 of record CM066201.1, read on the forward strand.
GACATGGGATCACTCAAAACAAGTCCAACCGAAGAGCAACCAGAGTCAGTCCAGAGCGGAAATGAACCGATAGTTTTGTGAAAACCTCACAAAACTCACAAGCCACTCCCCTCATGCCACCTAGCCGGCAGCTTCCTCCTCTCATCCTCCTCTCCTCCACTTATTGTAGGTACAAAATTACTTTCCGTATATTTTGTTCTTACTTTAAAGTTATTCTCCTTTTCGGTATCCTTGTTCAAAGCCATAGTTTGCTTGTATTCCTTGACATGAATACAAGTAGCTAAAGCTTGTATTCGGTAGAGGGAGTATTTATATCATAAACCGTTCTAGACTCTATGCTTAATGCTACTTAGTGTTTCAAAACTTGTTCTATGTGCCACATATTAGGTTAGAACTTCCAAGGTTGACTGGATGCTTTAACGGGCAAAGCTCTTCCGTGGGGTTCGTGAACATACTCGGGTAAGTGGATGCTTTAACGGGCAAAACTTATCTGAGGAGTTCAACCTCTTTTAAAAACCATTTGGTTGATCGTAACTGAAGATCAAATGGATGCACATAAGGCTAAGATACTTCGAAAGGAGGAATTAGTCTAAATAGAACAAGTGTTCTAAATGATGTGGCAAGTCTTGTGCTAGAAATAGCCTCGATTCATCTTTGAACACTTAGTATGATCATTAGAGGTCAATGATGAACGATGATATGATATGAAACCCCGAAACCGAATCCTTTCCTTACAGTCCATTATCAACTGTTGCAATTTACTTTCAGTTCTCAAAGCACACTCAAACCCAACCCCAATCGCATTTAATTTCTGCATAAGCTTCATTAAAGAACAACTAATCCACCAATTCCCTTGGGTTCGACCCGTACTTACCACTGACTACCAAAAATAGTTAAGTCGCGAGTATTGGAGATATAAATTTATTTTGCATAGAGAACATCGCACCTTAACGACGGTGCGGTGGGCTCAGTCAGCGAACCATAAAGCAAAACTAAAACAAAAAGTAGAAAAATAAAATAAAAACAAAAAGAACAACTTCCCCGTGCGTAGCTCCCCGGCAACGGCGCCAAAATTTGACAGGTCATCGTCGGTACCTGCAAATTTGAATTTATATTTCCTTACTCTAGACTGTGGGTTAGTACTGCGGCAAGCAAGGGTCGAACCCTAGGGGGCTAGATGAGTTACTATTTGTTCAGAGAAAACAATTGGTTGTGAGTGAATTGGAAACAATGCAGAATTAAGAAACAAGTGAATAGTATCAATCAGAGAGGAATATTCAGACTAGGGTTTTCGATTGTGACTTGTTTTATCATTGACTTCTAATAATCTAATTCACAGTTTCTAAGTGTGGTTGTCCCGACAAAGGTGACTTCCCAAGTAACCCGACAAAGGTGTTACGCCACAACCTAACCTGACAAAGGTGTTAAGCTTCTAATTCCCCTAAGTCAAACAACCCGACAAAGGTGCTATTTAACCTAGATGTGCTATCTACCCAAACGACAAAGTAATAGGCAGATAATAATGATATATAGAAAGATTGATTAACTAAGTTTTGCGACAAAGCTTCTACCTAGTCAAGCAATAATTCAGAATAAGGCACGAGAATGAGTAAAACATGAATAGCATTAAGAACTAAGTCTCAAAAACGATCGTCACAATGTATAAACCCTAGCCCGAATAGTGGGTTTAGTTACACATGGCCATTAAAGCAAACAGTAATAAAAAGACGAGTAAACTTCTCTATAGCCGAGAGAAGTGATGAAGACCGGGCCAGGAGGGCTGAGGAACGCCGAGAGCGATGAGGAATGATGGGGCACGCCAAGAGGACTTCAGACGAGAGGAGGAGGGGAGCTCGCTTGTGAGAAGAGAAGCTCGATTGTGGGATGTTGTAGAGAGAGGAACTCTCCACGTTTTGGGATGATTATTGGCCTTGGGGAGAGGTCTTATTTATAGTCTTAACATGGGCCAGGCCTGATCTCGTTTGTTTCCAAATCCGGTTTGCTTGGTATGTAAGCTAACTTGGGGAGCAAGTTAACTTAGATTGTAAGCTAACTTGGCCAACAAGTCTTCCAGATTCTTCCAGGAGGTTCTAGGAGCCTCTAAACCGTCATGCATGGAATTTGGATTTTTTTCCCGAAGTACTGTTCACGACCCAAAGTACTGTTCATCCTGGAATTACTGTTCACGCTGGAATTACTGTTCATGAGCCGAAAAATACTGTTCACGACGCTCCTCTGGCTTTGTTCTTCAACTGCGATGCTTCTGGCATGAAAATGCCATCTTTTAAGCGTTTCCTGCTAGAGCTTCTGAAACACCTGAAATGCAAAACAACACTAAGAAGTAACTGTTTGCATGATAAAGTGCCGAAATCGGTGGGATTTGATGACTCGATGAGTCGTATAAATACGGCTCATCAGATCCTCAGAGGATGACTTTGACTCCATCCCTTTAGTCTTTTCTCCTTCTTGGTTGGCACAACTAGCTATAGGGCAACACAATTATTCGATTCGCCCTCATGATTCTCATCATCAGATTCATTGTCGCTCCAGTTGACGGCATAGGCTTTCTTCTTTTTACGAGTGTTCACGCATTCTGCCTGAATGTGCCCATAGCCCTCGCACTCTCTGCATTGGATCCCCTTGCCTTTGTTGTCATGAGTGAAGTGTCGAGACTTCTTCTTCTTTTGAAACTTCCCGTCCTTCTGGAATCTTGAGCTAGATGACTGCTCTGGATCTGACTCTTTCTTGTTCATTCTTCTAATGAACTTTCCAAAGTTCTTAGCCAGTGACGGATCCCACCGCACTGTCGTTAAGGTGCGGTGTTCTCTGTGCAAAAGCAAATTTGTATTCCGCTACTCGTTACCTTACTACTGGGTAGCAAGTGGTAAGTAGGGGTCGAACCCAAGGGAATTAGGGGGATAAGTTATTCTTTGAGAGGATCGTACCGCGAGGGAGCGTGTTTTAGGTTGATTGAGGTTTTAGTGCGGAAAAGTAAGTGATTGGTTGGTTGGTTTTGGTTTTTAGTGCGGAAAAGTAAATGACAGAAAAGTAAAATACTGAAAATAAAAATAGAAGACTTACAGTGGGTGATGCGTGATTGGTAAGCCTTCCGGAACGTGAGCAGTTGATAGAGCAGTTTATACTAAGAAAGTAAATGCGAGGGGTTTTTTAAATCTAAGGAAAGCATTTGGTTTTTGGGGCCTTGTATCATAGCCTGTTTATCATTGACCTTTAGTGATCCTTCTAAGTATTCAAACGTGTATCCAGGCCATTTCAAGCACTCGATTTGCACACACTGTCTAGCGCATTTCAAGGTCGTAGAGCACTTGTTCTATTTAGACTAGCACCCCATTTCAAGGTATACTAGCCTATGTGCATCCATTGATCCGTCATTTCCGATCAAAATCAATGGTGTTTAAAAGAGTTCGAACTCCTCAGATAAGCTTTGCCATTTCAAGCATCCACTTACCCGAGTATGTTCACAAACCCCCACGGAAGAGTTTTGCCATTTCAAGCATCCACTCAACCTTGGAAGTTCTGGCCTAATATATGGCACATAGAACAAGTTTTGAATAAAAAGAAGAGGCACTAAACAGATGGCCTAAAACATTTTATGATACAAGTACACCCCTTCAACCGAATGAAGAGTTTAGCTACGAATATCCATAGAGGTGGATACCATAGCTAAGTACTTACGGTTTTTGAAAGACAGTAAGTAAGGGAAAGGGGTGAGTACTTCAAGAACCGACAAGAGTACTCAAGAATAGTAAAGACAAGCTTGAGTACTACAAGAACCGACAAGAGTACTCAAGACCGAACTAAAATACTCAAGAACCAACAGGAGTATTATAGATATAGAACAAAAGCTTACAAAGTACCAAACTTTTAGAGAGATAAGTGTATGATTTTTGGGATGGATTACAAATGAGAGGAGAGGCATGTATTTATAGCCATGGGAGGAGGAGATGTGTGGAGGAGAAGCCACCACATGGCAAGCCATCCATGGCTTGCCAAAAGCCGCCGGTTGGATGTCATGGAGGAGAAGAGCCACCGGTCATGGAGGGGAGGGGAGGGGAAAGCCACCCCATGAGTCATCCTTCTTCCCCAAGTAGCCGGTCATAAGGGCAAAGGGAGGAGTTTTGTGTGAGTTTTGTGATGTTTTCACATAACTATCGGTGTATTTCAGCTTCGGACTGACTTTGGTTGCTCTTCGGTTTGATTTGTTTTGAGTGATTCCATGTCAGGATCTTGAGATTTCTTCAGTAGGCATATGGTCTTGACCTTGGAATGACTCGTAATATATTTTCAGCGTAAAATCCTCTCCTTAGCGTGTATTCACTCTAGTCTCCAAAATACCCTGCAGATAAATATCGGAACTAACAAGCAAAAGTTAAATAGACAAACAGTCTAATTTGGTGGGTTTTACTGTGTTTATGATTCGTATAATTATGGTCCATCAGATCACCCCACACTTTTAGTTGTTCGTCCCAAACAATGCTATTAAAGGGCGGCACTAAGTAAGCTTTTAAAATATGAAAGTTAGACTGTGGGACTCGATTTATCCTAATTCATGCATTACTTACTTATTACCAAATTGAACTGTGTAAATAAATAGAAGAAACTTGATACTTGTACCTTCGTGCCGAGATGCAAATGATTCTGGATATTTCGGGAGATAGCCATTTTCAGGCTCCTGGACTGCAACCTCGGGACCGTCTCGCACTATATGGTTTCCTTGTAGCTTTCTCTAGCACGTGATTCGGTTCGGGTTTCAATAGTTTGGTCTTTGATTTTACTTTGGCGAGGGACAGCTTTTGTAGTGAATCGGCCTTTGGCCTTTGATTTGACTCTTTGAGTACTTCACTTTTTGTTCGGTTAAAACCTTCACAATTTTGGGCCTTTGGCCTCTTGATTTGTTTCTTTGAGCTTCTTGCTTCTTTGTGAGTTGCTAGTCCATTTTCTTAAGCCTTTTTGGGAGGTCCAATCGTCGCCCGCGAGCATATGGAAATACCTCCCCGCTCCTCTCATCCTTGCCGTTTCGCGCGGGTCAAGATGAGGGTCGCTCATCTATTTTCTCGGCTACTTTGACTAGAGATAGGACGGTCTGATTCCCGTCCTCGCCCTTTTTTTTTCTTTTTGCATAAACACTGCATGGCGGAGATGACTTCAATCTTCACTGAAACCCGAAGTGCAGCCTCCACTGACTTTGAAAACCATATAGTTAGATTCGATCCTTCGAGTGCTTGCCAAGCCTCTCTAGGGCAGTTTATGTCAACTCCACATCCCTAGTTTATCTCAGCACAAAGGGACAAATGAGAAGTTACATTCTAAGTTTTTAAACAGTTGAATTTTCACAAGGTTAATGCATGAATTATGATCTATCTTTTTCACATTCTTAAGTTCATATTTTTAAAAAGATAATATTAAGGAAAAAAGAAAACATGTTTATGTACATAGGTGGTTCTCACCCCACACTTTTGAACGAAGGCGTGCCTTTCAGCACAACTTAGTTCAAAAGCCATGCAAGCAGATATTATACGAGAAAGAAATGACATTAAGGAAAAGGGCAGAACAGAGCTCCCTTTAAAGTGTCGAATGACATGGCTCGAGACTGAATAATCGAGGGAGTTCGGCTGGGGCCTTGAACTCTTGGTATAGGCCTGGCTGGCTTAATGTTGCACCCAAGTCCGATTCCTCAATAGTCATTTCTTCTATGCACCAAGTGGGTGAGAGCGACTTATTGGTAAAAACTAAATGACAGAAAATAAAAGTGCTGAAAGTAAGATAGGTGTCGGGTTACCTCCCGACCAGTGCCTTTGTTTAATGTTGTTGGCTCGACAGTACCTCATTCCTGGATCACTGGTTTGGATCCCATGGGTGGCTCAGGTCATATTTCGCCACCGTTCCTTTGTTGATTTTTGCCTTGCCTTTCCCTGATTTCTTGTGAGATGATGTGCTTGGGTCCAGTTCCCATGGTTCTGGTGGTTTCTCCTTCCAACGTCTTTAAGAAGGCGAGGGACCCTTCACAACTAGTCTTTTGGACTGGGTTTTCTGGTGTTTAGGGCTGCCTTGTCCAATTATGGTGAACACATGCTCCATCGAGGAGTCGTTCTGCTCAGGCCCTTTTCCCATCCTCCTTCTAGCCTCTTCATTGATCACATAGTTTTCTGCAATTTGCCTATTGATCAAGGGGAAGAGTTGAGAAGCTTGCATCTCAAGGCTCGGTTCTGCCTCGTTACGTCCGTCTGTGAGGATCTGGTCGTAGATGGTCTCGGATGCTTGGGTGATGATAGCTGGGTATGGCTCGGGCAGCATGCTGGTGGTATTCTGGACTTCTTCCATTGCTGACACGGCATTCAGTTCCCATGAAGGTTTTTCCTCGTTGCTCCCGATACTTTCTATATCCCAATCTTCTGATGGCTCGGAAGTCTCTTCTGATGGCTCGGGAGTTTCTTCTTCGTCTGTTTTTGGACCAGCTTCTTCTATCTGCATTGCTCTGTCAGTTTGGGGTATTCGTTTTGTGGTTGCGGCCAGGTCATTTATGAGGTTCCACATGTCTGCCATGATTAAGTTCCTGGCTGATCTTCTCATTGCTTCGTTAATCCTTGTCAGCTCATCGGCCCTCATCCCACGAAGAAATTTTTGAAGAAGAACTTTCTTCGTGAATCCATGGTGCGGGCAGCTTGAGACGATGGTGTCATAGTTCGTGTAGTATTCGTCCAAAGTCTCATCCCGGGATGGTTGAAGGCACATGATCTTCTCACGGGTTTTTTGGCGTAAGGATGGGGGGAGAATTCCTTCAGGAATGGAACGCAAAGGTCCACAAAATGTACTGCACTACTAGCAGTTGAGGTGTAATACCAGATCGTTGCAAAATCAGTTAAAGAAAATTTGAAGCATTTAAGCTTAAATTCCTCTAACATTTCATTTTCAGGTTTTATGTATTGGCAAACGTGGTGAAAGTTTCGGCAGTGTTGTACAGGGTCTTCTCCATCCGTACCTCCGAACAGGGAAAGATGTCTTGTTGTCCATGCATATGTAGTGGGTAGCGTCATGAGAAGGGGAGGGAAAGAACAACTTATCCGACGGCTAATTCCCCGGCAACGGCGCCAGTTTTGACGGATCCCACCGCACTGTCGTTAAGGTGCGGTGTTCTCTGTGCAAAAGCAAATTTGTATTCCGCTACTCGTGACCTTACTACTGGGTAGCAAGTGGTAAGTAGGGGTCGAACCTAAGCGAATTAGGGGGATAAGTTATTCTTTGAGGGGATCGTACAGCGAGGGAGCGTGTTTTAGGTTGATTGAGGTTTTAGTGCGGAAAAGTAAGTGATTGGTTGGTTAGTTTTGGTTTTTAGTGCGGAAAAGTAAATGACAGAAAAGTAAAATACTGAAAATAAAAGTAGAAGACTTACAGTGGGTGATGCGTGATTGGTAAGCCTTCCGGCACGTGAGCAGTTGATAGAGCAGTTTATACTAAGAAAGTAAATGCGAGGGGTTTTTTAAATCTAAGGAAAGCATTCGGTTTCTGGGGCCTTGTATCATAGCCTGTTTATCATTGACCTTTAGTGATCCTTCTAAGTATTCAAACGTGTATCAAGGCCATTTCAAGCACTCGATTTGCACACACTGTCTAGCCCATTTCAAGGTCGTAGAGCACTTGTTCTATTTAGACTAGCACCCCATTTCAAGGTATACTAGCCTATGTGCATCCATTGATCCATCATTTCCGATCAAAATCAATGGTGTTTTAAAGAGGTCGAACTCCTCAGATAAGCTTTGCCATTTCAAGCATCCACTTACCCGAGTATGTTCACGAACCCTGACGGAGCCCACTGCACTGTCGTTAAGGTGCAATGTTCTCTGTGCAAATAAATTTATATTTTCTGCTACTCGCGACTTTACTACTGGGTAGCAAGTGGTAAGTAGGGGTCGAACCCAAGGGAGTCAGTGTGGATTAGTTATTCTTTAATGAAGCTTATGCAAAAATTAAATGCGATTGGGGTTGAGTTTGAGTGTGATTTGAGAACTGAAAGTAAATTACAATAATAGATTGTAAGGAAAGGATTCGGTTTTAGGGACCTTGTATCATATTTGTTTATCATTGACCGCTAATGATCATACCAAGTGTTCGAAGATGAATCGAGGCTATTCCTAACACAAGACTTGCAACATCGCGTAGAACACTTGAAATGATCATGCTAAGTTTCAAAGATGAATCGAGGCTATTTCTAGCGCAAGACTTGCAACACCATTTAAAACACTTGTTCTACTTTAGACTAATTCCTCCTTTCAAAGTATCTTAGCCTTATGTGCATCCATTTGATCTTCTGTTACGATTTCCCAAAATGGTGTTTTAGATAAGTCGAACTCCTCAGATAGCTTTGCTTGTTACAGCTTCCACTACCCGAGTATGTTCACGAATCCCCACGGAAGAGCTTTGCTTGTTACAGCTTCCACTCAACCTTGGAAATTCTGACTATATATGGCACATAGAACAAGTTTTGAATACAGAGATACTCTAAGAGTAGAATCTAAAACATTTATAATACAAGTACACCCCTGCGACCGAGTACAAGCTTTTAGCTGCTTGTATTCATGTCAAGGAATACAAGCAAACTATTGTCTTCAACAAGGGTACCGAATAATAAAATAACTTTAAAGTAAAAACAAATAATACTTGAAAGTAATTTTATACCTTACAATAAGCGGAGGAGAGGAGCTCCTCGGCAAGATCCAAGCGCCAAAAGTAGCTCTAAAATGAAGAACAATATTTATTGAAAGTGAAGAGAAGAGGGTTAAGCCCTCTATCTCTCTAAAACATTTGTGATTTGTGGTGGATGGGATGTAGATTACAAAGGATGGGAGTGTGTATTTATAGCCATGGAGGAGGAGAAGATGTGGAGAGGATGAGGCCACTTGTCACAAGATGAGGGGAGCTCCATGGAGATGAAGACACATGGGGGAGGAGCAAAAGCCGCCGGCGGCTATGAGGTGGAGGAAGGGGAGTGGCTTGTGGTTTAGCCACCCATGTGAGGAGGAGCATCCCTTCTAGAAGCTTGTGATCTTTTCACAAAAGCCATCGGTTTGACCGGAATCTGACCGGAGCTTTGGCCTGAGCTTCTTGGATTTTGGAGAGTGTATTCTGAATGAAAATGTCATTCTAAGATGATCTCAAGAAGGAACCTAAGCCAAATTCTGCTTGGAACATGGTCGAAATCCCAAATCGGATGAAATTGCCCTTGTTTGGCCTTTACCGGGCTCTGTGCCTTTGCATTGCGTTCTTGTCCAAATGCCGACTGTTCTAGCATATTTGAGTGATTCCAAGTCGGTTCCATGAAGTATGTTAAGGCTGATTTTGAGTGTAGCATGGTCGTGACCTGGAATGACTCGTACTTCATTTTCAGCTTAAAAACTCCTCCTTAGCGTGTTTTCCCTCTAGACTCCAAAATACCCTGTAGAAATATATCGGAACTAACAAGCAAAAGTTAAATAGACAAAAGGTCTAATTTAGTGGGTTTAACTGTGTTTTTGATTCGTATAATTATGGTCCATCAGATTACCCCACACTTTTAGTTGTTCGTCCCGAACAATGCTATTAAAGGGCGGCACACTAAGTAAGTTTGTTAAAATATGAAAATTGGACTGTGGGACTCGATTTATCCTAATTCATGCATTGCTTACTTATTACCAAATTGAACTGTATAAATAAATAGAAGAAACTTGATACTTGTACCTCCGTGCTGAGATGCAAATTATTCTGGATGTTTCGGGAGATAGCCCTTTTTAGGCTCCTGGACTGCAACCTCGGGACCGTCTCGCACTATATGGTTTCCTTGTAGCTTTCTCTAGCACGTGATTCGATTCTGGTTTCAATGGTTTGAGTACTTTGATTTTCTTTTGGCGAGGGACTGCTTTTTGTAGTGAATCGGCCTTTGGCCTTTGATTTGACTCTTTGAGTACTTCACTTTTTGTTCGGTTAAAACCTTCACAATTTTGGGCCTTTGGCCTCTTGATTTGCTTCTTTGAGCTTTTTGCGTCTTTGTGACTTGCTAGTCCATTTTCTCAAGCCTTTTTGGGAGGTCCAATCATCGCCCGCAAGCCTATGGAAATACCTCCCCGCTCCTCTCATCCTTGTCGTTTCGCGCGGGTCAAGATGAGGGTCGCTCATCTATTTTCTCGGCTACTTTGACTAGAGAGAGGACGGTCTGATTCCCGTCCTCGCCTTTTTTTCTTTTTGCATAAACACTGCATGGCGGAGATGACTTCAATCTTCACTGAAACCCGAAGTGCAGCCTCCACTGACTTCGAAAACCATATAGTTTGATTCGATCCTTCGATTGCTTGACAAGCCTCTCTAGGGCATTTCTATCAACTCCACATCCCTAGTTTATCTCAGCACAAAGGGACAAATGAGAAGTTACGTTCTAAGTTTTTAGACAGTTGAATTTTCACAAGGTAAATGCATGAATTTTAGATCTATCTTTTTCACATTCTTAAGTTCATATTTTCAAAAAGATAATATTAAAAAAGAAAAACATGTTATTTATTTATGTACACATGCGCATCTCACCCCACACTTTTGAACGAAGGCGTGCCTTTCAGCACTACTTAGTTCAAAAGCCATGTAAGCAGACAATTACGAGAAAAAATGATATTAAGGAAAGGTAAGATCAGAACTCCCTTTTTGTGTCGAATGACATGGCACGAGGCTGGATAATCGAGGGAGTTCGGCTGGGCCTTGTAGCCCTGACTGGCTTAATGTTGCACCCAAGTCCGATTCCTGAATAGTCAAATCTTCTATGCACCAAGTGGGTGAGAGCGACTTATTGAAAAAGTAAAATACAGAAAATAAAAGACGGAAAATTAAAGTGCGGAAAGTAAGATAGTGTCGGGTTACCTCCCGACTAGTGCACTTGTTTAACGTCGTTGGCTCGACGATACCTCAATCATGGATCATAAGGTCAGATCCCAAGGGTGAGTGAGGTCAAACTTCTTCTCGGCAGCCCTTTTGCTCCGAGAGGGTGGGGTTTCTTTGACCATAGCTGCTGGTCCAATGAGTCGTGCTTGTTTGTTACTCTTTCCAGGTTTCCATTCTTTCGGCCCATGTTTTTGCCGCCTCTTCATGTTGGAATAGTTGGCACCTTTGTGAGTTTGGAAATTTGGTTTTGTGCCATTAACTGTAGGCGACATCAAGCATGCACCTCTGCCAATCCTCTTCATTGTAGTAGTGATGGATGGTTGTCCTGGAACGAGTGAGTTTTCAAGCGGTTTTCCTTGTTGAGTCGTGGTGAGTGGGACTGGGGCTTTCTCGGACAGTTCGGCAATGAGGTTCGTGACTTCCTCGGGTGTTCTGAGCGTAAGGACCGGGCCTGGCTTGATTTCTTCGGCCGCTTTGGTAGTGATGTTCGGGACTTCTGTTGGCTCGGCAGTTAGGACTGTGATTTCCTCGAATGGATTGGTGATAAGGATCGGGCCTGATTTGGGCAGTTCTTCTTCTAACTCCCAGGGATAATCTGAATGTAGCTCTTCTTCAAGTAACCAAGGGTCCTTATCCTTGTCATTCGTATAGTCTCTGGGGGTAATCACACTGAGGTATGGGTCTGATATGGGTAACTCGTCATTGAGGTCCGGGTATGTCTTGGCCGTGAATTGGTGCATCGAGGCATTCATTTGCTGCATGTCTGCGGCCAATTGCTACGTGCTAGCTGCCAGCTCGTTTTCTGCTGCCCATAACTCAGTTTTTGCCCTTGATTTAGTGCATTATGTTGTCCAGTTCTTTGCTTCGCATGGCCTGATCTTGTCTTTGTCTTGACCTTGCGGCCAAATCATCTATTAAGTTCCAAAGATCATCTATGCCTAAGTTGTTCACTGACCCTCCCGCTGCATCATTTAGCCAATTCCACTCTTGTGGCATCATCCCATTGAGAAACCTTTGAAGAAGATCGTGGTTGGTGAATCCATGGTGCGGGCAGCTCGTCACAATGGAGTCAAAGTACGCCAAGTACTCGTCCAAAGTGTCGTCCCGGGATTGCTTTATGTTGTTAATCTTCTCGCGGATTTCAAGTTCGAAGGGTAGTGGGGAAAACTCCTCATTGTTCCAAGGTTCCATTCCGTAGTAGTAGGACTTAGTGAATTGCATGATTAAACAAAAAAGAAAAACAAAATAGAACAACTATTCCGATGCACAACTCCCCGGCAACGGCGCCAATTTGACGGAGCCCACTGCACTGTCGTTAAGGTGCAATGTTCTCTGTGCAAATAAATTTATATTTTCCGCTACTCGCGACTTTACTACTGGGTAGCAAGTGGTAAGTAGGGGTCGAACCCAAGGGAGTCAGTGTAGATTAGTTATTCTTTAATGAAGCTTATGCAAAAATTAAACGCGATTGGGGTTGAGTTTGAGTTTGATTTGAGAACTGAAAGTAAATTACAATAATAGATTGTAAGGAAAGGATTCGGTTTTAGGGGCCTTGTATCATATTTGTTTATCATTGACCGCTAATGATCATACCAAGTGTTCGAAGATGAATCGAGGCTATTCCTAACACAAGACTTGCAACATCGCGTAGAACACTTGAAATGATCATGCTAAGTATTCAAAGATGAATCGAGGCTATTTCTAGCGCAAGACTTGCAACACCATTTAAAACACTTGTTCTACTTTAGACTAATTCCTCCTTTCGAAGTATCTTAGCCTTATGTGCATCCATTTGATCTTCTGTTACGATTTCCCAAAATGGTGTTTTAGATAAGTCGAACTCCTCAGATAGCTTTGCTTGTTACAGCTTCCACTACCCGAGTATGTTCACGAATCCCCACGGAAGAGCTTTGCTTGTTACAGCTTCCACTCAACCTTGGAAATTCTGACTATATATGGCACATAGAACAAGTTTTGAATACAGAGATACTCTAAGAGTAGAATCTAAAACATTTATAATACAAGTACACCCCTGCGACCGAGTACAAGCTTTTAGCTGCTTGTATTCATGTCAAGGAATACAAGCAAACTATTGTCTTGAACAAGGGTACCGAATAATAAAATAACTTTAAAGTAAAAACAAATAATACTTGAAAGTAATTTTATACCTTACAATAAGCGGAGGAGAGGAGCTCCTAGGCAAGATCCAAGCGCCAAAAGTAGCTCCAAAATGAAGAACAATATTTATTGAAAGTGAAGAGAAGAGGGTTAAGCCCTCTATCTCTCTAAAACATTTGTGATTTGTTGTGGATGGAATGTAGATTACAAAGGATGGGAGTGTGTATTTATAGCCATGGAGGAGGAGAAGATGTGGAGAGGATGAGGCCACTTGTCACAAGATGAGGGGAGCTCCATGGAGATGAAGACACATGGGGGAGGAGCAAAAGCCGCCGGCGGCTATGAGGTGGAGGAAGGGGAGTGGCTTGTGGTTTAGCCACCCATGTGAGGAGGAGCATCCCTTCTAGAAGCTTGTGATCTTTTCACAAAAGCCATCGGTTTGACCGGAATCTGACCGGAGCTTCTTGAATTTTGGAGAGTGTATTCTGAACGAAAATGTCATTCTAAGATGATCTCAAGAAGGAACCTAAGCCAAATTCTGCTTGGAACATGGTCGAAATCCCAAATCGGATGAAATTGCCCTTGTTTGGCCTTTACCGGGCTCTGTGCCTTTGCATTGCGTTCTTGTCCAAATGCCGACTGTTCTAGCATATTTGAGTGATTCCAAGTCGGTTCCATGAAGGATGTTAAGGCTGATTTTGAGTGTAGCATGGTCGTGACCTGGAATGACTCGTACTTCATTTTCAGCTTAAAACTCCTCCTTAGCGTGTTTTCTCTCTAGACTCCAAAATACCCTGTAGAAATATATCGGAACTAACAAGCAAAAGTTAAATAGACAAAAGGTCTAATTTAGTGGGTTTAACTGTGTTTTTTATTCGTATTAATTATGGTCCATCAAACCCCCACGGAAGAGTTTTGCCATTTCAAGCATCCACTCAACCTTAGAAGTTCTGGCCTAATATATGGCACATAGAACAAGTTTTAAATAAAAAGAAGAGGCACTAAAAAGATGGCCTAAAACATTTTATGATACAAGTACACCCCTTCAACCGAATGAAGAGTTTAGCTACGAATATCCATAGAGGTGGATACCATAGCTAAGTACTTACGGTTTTTGAAAGACAGTAAGTAAGGGAAAGGGGTGAGTACTTCAAGAACCGACAAGAGTATTCAAGAATAGTAAAGACAAGCTTGAGTACTACAAGAACCGACAAGAGTACTCAAGACCGAACTACAATACTCAAGAACCAACAGGAGTATTATAGATATAGAACAAAAGCTTACAAAGTACCAAACTTTTAGAGAGATAAGTGTATGATTTTTGGGATGGATTACAAATGAGAGGAGAGGCATGTATTTATATCCATGGGAGGAGGAGATGTGTGGAGGAGAAGCCACCACATGGCAAGCCATCCATGGCTTGCCAAAAGCCGCTGGTTGGAGGTCATGGAGGAGGAGAGCCGCCGGTCATGGAGGGGAGGGGAAAGCCACCCCATGAGTCATCCTTCTTCCCCAAGTAGCCGGTCATAAGGGCAAAGGGAGGAGTTTTGTGTGAGTTTTGTGATGTTTTCACAAAACTATCGGTGTATTTCAGCTCCGGACTGACTTTGGTTGCTCTTTGGTTTGATTTGTTTTGAGTGATTCCACGTCAGGATCTTGAGATTTCTTCATTCGGCATATGGTCTTGACCTTGGAATGACTCGTAATATACTTTCAGCGTAAAATCCTCTCCTTAGCGTGTATTCTCTCTAGTCTCCAAAATACCCTACAGATAAATATCGGAACTAACAAGCAAAAGTTAAATAGACAAACAGTCTAATTTGGTGGGTTTTACTGTGTTTATGATTCGTATAATTATGGTCCATCAGCCAGCATAGCATACTGTTGTTCCGACATCTCCCCTTCGTTGTCTTGAACATTAGTTACTTCAGACTTTAGACCAACACTTTTTACTTTCTTGTGTTGTTCCTCTTTGTCCATCTCCGTCTCATGAGTCTGGAGCGATCCCATTAGTTCATCTAGCCTCATAGGTCTCACATCGTGAGCTTCCTTGATTGTGATTGCCTTCATGGCGTATTGTTTTGTTAGTAACCTTAGCACCTTTCTTACCAGTTTTTCTTTGCTCAAAGGTTCTCCAAGTGCAAATGATTCATTCAAGATTTTGAGGACCCTTGTGTTGAAGTCAGCTATGGTCTCATCCTCTTTCATCTTCGGACTTTCGAATTTCGATGTGACCATCTCCATTCTGGAAATTTTGACTTCAGTCGTACCTTCATGAGTCGTTTGCAGATTGTCCCAAGCCGTCTTAGCAATTTCACAGGTTTATATCATCTTGAAATTCTTCCCATCAACGGCCGAGAATATGGCATTCATTGCTTTAGAGTTTCCAGCTGCAGCGTTTCGTTCGACTTCATTCCACTTATCTTCAGCAAGCAGGGTCACCTTCCCATCTTCTCCAATTGTTGTAGGATGTGCCAAGCCTTTTTCAACAGCTCTCCAGACCAAGTCATCTAGTGATTTTAGGAATGCCTTCATTCGCACCATCCAGTATCCATACTTGTTTCCTTGCAACAGCGGTGGTTGCGAGATATTATGTCCTTCCCTCAAATCCATCTCAACAGCCTTCGAATCTCACTCTCTGTGTTGAGTGCCGGCTCCGATACCAATTGAAATACTTCCATGTATGTTGAGATGTTGTTCTGGACGTGAATGGAATATGTACTAGAACAACTCGTGCATAATACAAAGTTAACAAACATAAGTGCAGTGCGGGAAATAAAGACACGTAATATGGTTACACAGATCGACGTTAATGAGCCTACGTCTGGGGGTTTCATCTTCATCCTGGTGGAAAGCAACTCACTATAATGGGCTTAGAGTAGAAGGAGCTTACATTTACAGAATCCCTCTTAAACCAACAGTACCTCTAACACTCTAGTAATTACTGTCTAGGCTCCCCCTAGATCAGAGCCTTGCCTCCAATTCCATCAGATGATCCTCCACGAAGATCAACGCCTTCTTCCAAATGCGCAGTAGCAATGAACAGTGCGTGTGTCTTCAGTTGATCCACAATCAGTCTGTAGAGCACTAGTACAAACTGATTCTAAGCGTCGTGACCTTATCGGAATAATAAGTTCACCGGCCGTTTACCTCCACCTCCGATTTGAGTGTATGGGTGAATAATATCTCCGTGAGTTCTGAAGAATGCGAATGCCTCAGCCCTCAATATATAGGGGCGGACAATCCAATTGTGACTTGCGCAACAAGTCCTAACCACATGATCTTTAGGAAATATTTCCTTAGATCTTTTAGGAAATACTCCTAAAACCTTGCGCATCTCTCTTGTAGATAATCTTTGAGTAAATCTTCAATATTCAATTTAGATCTTCGATTATCTTCTTCCCAAAAATCTTCAAGCACCAATATTTCCATCAACCGGCTCCAAGATATGCATCGAATATATGCGTCAAATATCAACGTCATATCTTCGTTGTTCAGCAGCATCGACTTGCCTAATATGGATTAGGAAACTTTCCCGCTGCTCCAATCTTGTTCCACATCGGTTGTCTATCTCTGGTCTTCAACTCTTCCTTGTACAACAACTTGAACAACTTCACACTGTTTTGCCAAAACCTATGCCACTAAAAACTAATACAGTTAACTACTTCAAACCCTTTCATCTTTTGGTGTTTAACCTAATTTCGTTCATACAAGAAAACATCAAACTAATGTAAAATGTGTAAGAACGATAAAACTAAGCGAAGTCAAATTGAATACTTGAATTGTAATAATGAAAGCATTTCTATAAATCACATGAACAGTTGGGTACAAGCACGAGATCCGTAGGATCTCGTAATAAAACGACTACTCACGATTCATAGCTATCAACCACAAATATATATGAAAAGATTATAAATGAGGAAACAGTGTTTTGGTGAAGCATAGCCTCGAATATTGGTCTGTCTTGAGCTCTTAGTCATCCTCCTTCTTCAATTTAGATCAAAATCGATCCCTAAAGTCAGCGTACTCAAAATCTAGTCCGAAACTGCTATTTATAACTCAAAATATCCACTGGGGTCGTGAAATATGATTTTGTCATGGCCGTCACGACCCCCTGAATCTTTCTGGGTAATTTAGGGGCCGTCACGCCCATAACATATTGTTTTGTCACGGATGTCACGGCAGGGCAACCTGGCAGAGACTTTTCATGGCTTTTTTACAGTCTTAACGTCCTAATTTGGTCTTGGAGCAAACTACAAATTTGTAGCACTTTGAATGAGCTTTCCAACAAGCTATATCATGACTCATTTGGACAGCATATGGGATCTGGGCATGCAAATTAAGTTGGAAAGGTCAGTCTGCCCTATTTTGTCATATTTTTGCCCAAATCTTCACCAAATGCTTTGTTTTACTTTGGATCAATCCAAAAGTCTTAGATATGTGATATTTGACCTGAAACGCTAGAAAAGAGATTAAATGACAATAAAATGTCGAGAAAACAAACATAACCTATCATCGAATGAAGTGAATAATAGGTCAAGAATTCGACCGATCGGAACCCTATTTAACAAATAGCAAGCCGTTAACATAGCTTCTCCCCAAAATACATCATTTAATCCCGATTAAGAAAGCATGGAATTAAACATCTCTTTCAATGCTCTATTCTTCCTCTCCGATACACCATTTTGTTGTGGTGTATAGGGAGCCGTGGTTTCATGAATGATACCAACCGATTGGAAATAACTTGGATCTAAGTATCCCCACCTCTATCGGTGCGCAACCTTTTAATTAAGGTTCCCTTTTGAAGTTCAACTTCGGTCTTATAAATTTTAAATTTATCAAGAGCCTCATTTTTTGAATGCAACAAATAAACATAGCAAAATCTAGTACAATCATCTATGTATGTCACTACATATTTCTTGTTTCCTAGAGATGGTGATGCATGAAAATCCCATAAATCTCTATGTATTAAATCATGTAAATTACTTTCTCTTTTAACTTCATTAAATGGTTGCCTTGTGATCTTAGTAAGCATACAAGTTCTACACTTACCAATATTCATATCAAATGAGGGAATGAACTCATGCTTAGGCATTTCATGCAATCTTTTGTAGTGAACATGCCCTAAACGTGCATGCCAAAGTGTAGAAAAATCATGTGAATTTGAAGACTTTAAAATAGAACTTTCATGCTCACAATTCATATATAAAGAAGAAACAACTTTATTAATATTAAGCTTGAACATTCCATTAACCAAGTATCCTTTTTCGAAAAATACACCACCTTTTGATAAAATATAGTTAACAGATTCATACACTTGTCGATAACCTAATTTATTCAAAACAGTACCGGAAACAATATTTTTTCTAATATTTGGTACAAATAAAACATTGTTAAGAACAATATTTTTATCCCGAATAAAATTCTATTTCTACTTGGCCTTGTCCTAGAATAGGGTCGGACGACTCGTCTCCCATGTGAAAGAACTCTTCCTTCACTTGTAGCGGCAAAAAGACTAGAACATTTCTTTGTCTCTACAAACATGTGCAGTAGCACCGGAGTCAACCCACCAAGAAATCTCATCATCCTCCATTGCAAATATTTCAGAAAGTTAGAAACATAATCTATATTCGAAGATATTTCAAACTTAGTTTCTACACTTAAAACTACACTTTTCTGACCTTGATGAGATTTTTTCCCTTGGTCTTTAGTACCAAAAGCATGGCCTTGAGCCTTCTCGCTCTTCCCCTTTCCTGCGCGACAATCCCTCTTGAAATGTCCCGCTTTTTCGCAAGTCCAACACACATTTCCTTTAGATGGATGCTTCTTGTTTGGACCATTGCTTGCTTGATTTTAAGGCCTCTTCTTACCCTTGTTCATCTTTTGTGAACTCGCTTCCATCATATTTACCTTAGGTAAATTCGAAACTTCCTCTGTCTTGTGCACGAAGCTCCTCTTTTATTCGCAATTCTTTAGCAAGTTACATAAGAGACATTTCTTCTTTCTTGTGCTTCAAAGTGCGCTTGAAGTCTTTCCAAGCCGGTGGTAACTTGTCAATTATACTTGACACCGAGATGGACTCATCCATCTTCAATTTTTGTTGGGCAAAGTGTCCCAAGATACGATGTATCTCATGGAATTGCTCCATCACCGGCCGAGAATCCACCATCTTGTAGTTGTTGAAGTTACTTGCAAGAAATTTAACGCTAGAAGCGTCCTCGACCATAGATTCAAGAGAATCCTAAAGTTCCTTTGCAGATTCTACGTTTTGATAAATATCAAAGAGGGCATCGGACATACCATTGAGGATGTGACATCTAGCGATGTAGCACTAGTACAGAATGTACAATAGCCATCGCTTTTTTAAGTGCTGTCTTTAAAAATGGACATTAGACAACGCTGTCTAAAGTATACTATAGACAGCGATGTCTAAAGTATACTATAGACAGCGTTTAAACTATAAGCACTGTCTAATGTACACTAAGCACTGTCTAATGTACACTATAAGCGTTGTCTATAGAAAAAAACATTGTCTATAATGAACTTTAGATAGAGCTTATACTAATGTCCAACGCGGCTCTGTTCTTTTACACTTCAATATAGTTTATTAAGTTCAGTAAAGTTAAATTAAGTTCAATACAGTTTAATAAAGTTCAGTACAGTTAAATTAAGTTCAATATAGTTTAATAAAGTTCAGTACAGTTAAATTAAGGGGCCGTTCTTTTGCACTTCGATACAGTTTTATTAAGTTCAGTACAGTTAAATTAAACTCGATACAGTTTAATTAAGTTTAGTACAATTAAATTAAACTCGATACAGTTTAATTAAGTTCAGTACAGTTAAATTAAACTCGATACAGTTTAATTAAGTTCAGTACAGTTAAATTAAACTCGATACAGTTTAATTAAGTTCAGTACAATTAAATTAAATTCGATACAGTTTAATTAAGTTCAGTACAGTTAAATATACTTTGAATTAATTTAAGTTTAAAAAAATTAATATAATTTTTTCAAGTCAATTCAGTTTTTATAGTTTCCAACCCTAACTTTTAATTTATTTTTAATTTTTAAAATAATTTTTGGAAAACCGTAAGATATATATGATCTAACGGATTTTCAAGTTTGTGTACACACCTCTTCGAAAACTATTGCATTCATTTTAAAATGGAAGTAAACTTTTTTGCACTTGATATGAATTTAAAGAACATATGGAAATAAACATATGAATACAATATATATTTTACATAGAAACGTACAATGACATTCATGTGCAGTACCAATGGAAACATTTACATATCATCACTTTCATCCATGTTCATTTCCACTACATCATCTGGACAATCCTCAATAATTTGAAACGCTATTATGTTGCGTACTTGATTCATCTGCTCTTTTCGCTGTTTATCAAATAAATTTGAATCAGCTCTTCCCAGCACGGTCTCATTAGCTAAAATGTGTATTGAACAATTAAGCATGTGAATGAAGTTATGCAAAGTGAAGGTAGCTGTAATTATATCATTTTGGCGCCCATCTGACACTTGAGGCATGACTCATGTGCAATACTTTATTACATAATATTATATTTTAAACTTTCTAAAATATAATCATAAAAATATACCTAAAATATACTGAAAAAATAAATAAATATATATGTCAATTTCAGTAAAATTAAGTTAAATTAAATTCAATACAGTTGAATTAAGTTCAGTACAGTTAAATTAAACTCGATACAGTTTAATTAAGTTCAGTACAGTTAAATTAAACTCGATACAGTTTAATTAAGTTCAGTACATGTAAATTAAACTCGATAAAGTTTAATTAAGTGCAGTACAGTTAAATTAAACTCAATACAGTTTAATTAAGTTCAGTACAATAAAGTTCCAGTTCAATAAAGCTCAAAAGAACAGCCCTTAAGTTCAATACAGTTTAATAAAGTTCAGTACAGTTAAATTAAGTTCAATACAGTTTAATGAAGTTCAATAAAGTTAAATATACTTAAATTAATTTAAGTTAAAAATGTAATATAATTTTTTTCAAGTCAATCCAATTTTTTTTATAGTTTCCAACCCTATTATTCAAAATCTTAATTTATTTTTAATTCTTTAAATAGTTTTTAGAAAAGCATAAGACATATATATATGGGAAAAAGATCAGGTGAGAAGTTGCTGTTTTTGTGAGAAATAAGAATTTATTTAGTCCATTGATTTTGCTTAATCAACGAACACAATTAGACACAAAATTTTTATCAAAATAACCTAATTCACGGTTGTAGGGGTAATTTAGTCCCACCAAAATCTCTAAAACTACGTAGCCGTTTAATTGCGAAACCGAAACCGAAATTGCGAAGACGACGACCTAATCGTCCGTCGAATTCATCAGTCGCTCATGGATGTCGAGGTCATCTTGTAACATTCAGTCGCGTCATATTCGGTTCCACTGACCCGCTCTGTTTTGACTCGGTTGTTGTTTGGTATGGCGAGTTTGAATCTGCAAAGTGGATTCTCGACCGCCTAGCGCGACGTTACATCCCTCTCTTCATCCAAAAGCGTATCGGATTTCGTGCTCTTTGGACGGAGAAGACGCGCCCAGAGGCTGCTCAAAAATTGTAAGCCTTTTATTTTAGGAATTTTATTTATTATGAGAAATCAGTTTCTGTATGGGGAGGTTTATTAAGTCTGAATCAGACTTGGTAATTTGAGAATTTAAAGTTTGTGTTCTATGATTTGATTCATTACCCATGTAAAAAGTTGCATTTTTATGCAGATAATTATTTGCTTGCTAATCCTGTGAAGTTATATTTTTCATGTATGCCTTTTAAAAGGATATGATTGTGAGAGTATAAATAGTTTGATGGGATATGTAGTTTGATTAGTTTTTTCGTTTGTTTTTATTTCAGAGAAGGAGAATTTGTGTTTGTATGGACATCCAAATGAAACATGGGAAGTAACACTTCCTGAAAGAGATGGGATGAACTGTAAGGATTGGCTGTCTCTGGTTGCTGTGCACAGTGACTCATGGTTGCTCTATGTGTCCTTTTATTTCGGTGCCCGACTCAATCGCAACGAACGGTATATCTTTACCATGTTCTGTGGCCCGTATGACCTCACTTATTCCTCTTTCTTCTTTTTTCCTATCAGTAATTTGGTGAGAAATTGATTGCTGATACTAATGTAGAAATTAATATCCTCATAACAGTGTTCAGGCTAAAATTGATGTTTATGTATTTTACTTAGTTTTGAAAGTAATCTTCTCATTGCTTCCTCTTTTAATACTTTTTCAATTGTGCTTGTTAAACAACATTGGTTTCTTAGCTGTTTTCAAAGAGGTCACATGTTCCTGCTCAGTGATTGCTAACTCTTCAGTGGTGTTTAGGTTTAGGTATTTATTTTGTTCTGAGTGTGTTGTTTTTCAACTGACAGGCAGCGTCTATTCACCATGATGAATGATCTCCCCACCCTCTTCGAGATTGTGATAGAGAGGAAGCCTACAGGTTTTGAGGAATTACGATCAGAAAGTGATGGTGAAGCCACAACAGTGGCAGTGTTGGAAATAGCTTTGTTTCATCTCAATGCTCTGGTTTGATGGGGATTTGAAGGAGCATGGCCTCGAAGTAAATATACCTAGTCATGTCAATTGTCCAAAGAGAGTAGAGAATGACTCACGAATGCGTGGTGCTACTTCCGAACATGTAGATGCTAATTTTGCTGGACTTGATAACACATACAATATTGATTGTATTATTTTTACATTACGTTACATTCTTCTTATAAAAAACTGGTTATTGTTCTTTATTTTTTTGTATCACTTTATTTTGGAAAAACATGTTTCCATTACTACGGATTATGCGTACAACGCTACGGATTTTGCGTACATTGCTACGGATTATGCTTACATTGCTACGGATTATGCGTACATTGCTACGTATTATACTTACAAATCATAGTATAATGCTTACAATGGTACGGATTATGATTATGTTGCTACGGGTTTTGTTGCGAATTGTACTTACTATGCTACAAATTATGATCTCATACCGATTATATACCTCAGCTACGGATTATGTATACACTGCTACGGATTATGCTTACAAAGCTACGGATTATAATTACATCATACGGATAAAAAAACCTGTGTGATACACATGCACATCATACAGTGCCGAGTATCTGAGTATCATATTAAAAACATGAGCAACATTAAATTGGAACATACTGGTCCTACCATACTAGCCAAAATACATTGTACATAACATAAGTGGAACTAACTTAAAATTTGTTAGTTCCACGTTGGATTGTAATCCTACAAATCAGCAATCAGTGCTTTTATTCGTCTTCCCATCATAATATTCGTCTGGATTCTTTTTCAACCATCCATTGGCGCGTTTCAACACTTTATCTCGAATTTGGTTGAATGGTGACCGAATGAACGTCCTGCATTATCAATTACGAATATTAACTACCATTGAATTAAATTTATGCTTCATCATATGGTATGATGCATGACCACTTCACATCTATATAACTTATATTACGGATTTTGATACAATATGCTTTCACTAATCAAATGATGTTACATATTTTAATCACTCCACCCAACTGAGTAAAACAAAAATTAGCCAGCTCGAGGTTGTAATCTACGTATCATTAGAATAGCACACAGAGCTATTTAGTTCATCACCTCCCAAAACACACGATATGCTACGCATCTTACTGCTTAGTGATACGGATTATGATACGCATATGTACTAGGTGAATAACGATAAACCCTAAAAATTCAGATCTGCCAAATTCAACCACGATAAACAATAAACATCAGCCGCTTAGAAAACCAAATCTTTTTAAACAAACATCATACAATTTTCGATCTAAATCTCACAAACCCCAACACCTTAGTGACTTCGTATATAAAAAATTAAACCCCAGGGACGCGCAAGGGTCCAGATCTGAGCAATACTCAACTGGCGTAAAGCCGGCTGGGCTGGGAGGACTGGGTTGCGGAGGCTGGGCGCGGTAGACGGCGCTGCAGAAGCGACGGAGGCTGGCTGGAGGATTCAGTTTTTTAATCGTATCGCAATCAACGAGATCGAAGAATCTGCTGTTTAGGTGATTTTGAGTGAATTAGTTTATGACGAAATTACCCCCACAAGGATTAATTAGGTGATTTTAAAAATTATTTGCTGTTTAATCTGGGCGGTTGAATAAGAAAGATCAATGGACATAATTAATTCCTATTTCTCACCATAAACCCATTTCTCACCAGATCTTAACCCTATATATATGATCTAACAGTTTTTCAAGTTTGTGTCCACACCTCTTCGGAAACTATTGCATCCGTTTTAAAATGGAAGTAAACTTTGTTGCACTAGATATGAATTTAAAGAACATGTGGAAATAAACATATGAATACAATATATTTTTTACATGGGAACGTACAATGACATTCAAGTGTAATTTTACATATCATCATCTTCATCCATGTTCATTTCCACTACATCATCTGGACAATCCACAATAATTTGAAACGCTATCATGTCGCATACTTGATTCATCTGCTCTTTTCGCTGTTGATCAAATGAATTTGAATCTGCTCTTCCCAGTACGGTCTTATTAGCTAAAATGGGTATTGAAAAATTATGCATGCGAATGAAGTTATGCATAGTAATGTAGCTGTAATTATATCACTTTGGCGCTCATCAGATACTTGAAAAAATGATGACAAATACACACATATATAAATATACTATACATATATATATTTTTCAATTTCAGCAAATTAAGTTCAGTAAAGTTAAGTTAAATTAAATTCGATACAGTAAATTAAGTTTAGTACAGTTCTGTAAAGTTAAATAAAATTTGATCAGTTAATTTAAGTTCAGTACAGTTTAATAAAGTTCAATACAGTTTAATTAAGTTCAGTACAGTTTACTTAAGTTCAGTACTGTTTAATTAAAGTTCAGTATAATAAAATTCCACTTAAATTAAGTACAAAAAAAGTAGCACCTTACACAGCGCTCTGTCTTATATAAACCTAATATTTTATAAATCTACTCTTTACCAAATTCCATTCAAAACTACTTCTCGCCTCTGAACTGATTAGGGTTTCGCATCATCGTCGGTGGTTTCGCACCAATCGTGCTGTCGAGCCACAGTTTCCACCTTCTCTCCCCTCCATCCAACGCTTCCTTTTCTTCTGCTTCTTTCTTGTTATTCTCGGAACTGCTTGGGAAGCAGTAGGTGGGCAGTAATGGCAGCACACGCGATGGAGATCGAGCCGGTGGAGCCACAGTCGTTGAAGAAATTGAGCTTCAAACCGCTTGCGTTCTCTCGATTTCTTCGTTCCTCTTGACGACCATCTCCCGCCTACAGATGTGAGGTGAGGAAATTGTGTGGATGTTGGAGAGATTACGATTGTGACTTGGTTTTGGATTTTCGATGTTGTGGCTGGTCGGAGGGTGTGGAGGTTTTCGAAGAGGAATGGGAAGAGTAAGACTAGCGGAGGATTTGTAAATTCGCCGGATAGGCTGACTCAAATCTCGAAGGCTTGCTCGCAGATGGTTCTTCAGGTTAACGAGCAAATCGATCTGAATAATTCTCAACTTTTGAATTTTGTTTCTTTTGTGTAGATATTTTGATGTCTTTATGGTTTTGGCATTCAATTTTTACCATGGTGGGATTTAATTTTCTTGTTAACGATTTTTGCATAAGGATTTAGTGAAGGGGATGATGGACAACCTTTACGCGAAATGTGAGTGCTGCTTGGATAAACAGCACTCACATTGTTTTTTGTCTAGCTCATGATGTCAAAACACTGGATCTGTATACTTTATAAACATGGACAAGTTGGCACTCGTCAGTAACCATACTAATGGTCATTATTCAAATCTGATATCACTTTGTGGCTAAGATATTGCTACCATAATTTTGTTCTTAATGAAGATTCTGCAATTGCAGAACCTTAGGTTGATTGAGGGAAAAATATCAAGGTTCTTTCACAGAATTTACAACATATGATTTCATTCTGATGGATGCAAATATAACTCACAGTGCAAGTTTGTTTCACGCGATAATTGATTTACTTTGTCTTAGTGTTGGTGATTTACTATGTTTTAGCTCCCTGCGGTAATTATTGTTGATATACACTAAAATGCCGACTTCCATTTATTTTTTGTGCTCTATGTTTGCTGATACTTCATACTGATGTATTTGCAGGAGATGGCAGCTGATACCATACATTTCTCTGCTTCCAATAAGCTTGTAGAGGTTGCTGCGTTGAGAAATTTGAGACAGCCCGTCATCATATATGCTTGTAGGTTGCTGCGTTGAGAAGTTGCTGGACTGGGAAACTCAAAGATCTCATCAACTGAGCTAGGACTTTCCTTAGTATTTTTTTTCTTCATGTTTTTCTTTTTGAACTTTTACACATACAGTTGCAAGGGTGCACCACACTACCCTTCTATTCCATCCAATTTAATTGAATAAAGATGTTTGTTTGGATGTTCAAATTTTAAGTATTTTGGTTATGGTAGCTAATAGGTGTAAAACATATATAAAAAAATGAGACAATAGGCAGAAGTGATGTCTATTGTTCGGACAATAAACATCGCTTTTCAACAAGTGATGTCTATTGTTCGGACAATAGATAGCGCTTTTCAACAAGCGCAATCTGTTTTTCAAACAATAGACAACGGTCGAATAGATAGTGCTTATAGAATTGCTATCTATTGTCTAAATAAAGCACTGTCTAATGTGTTTTCTGCAGTAGTGTAGTCGTCGTTTTCCACTTGCTTTCGTCGTCGCAAAGCTTCCATAGGTCCATCATCTCCAACTTCACGGCAAGGTGTGGATAGCTGATCGGTCGATATTTCGACGATTTTCTATTCCTTTTCTTGTAGAGTTGTTCTCGTTTTTCGAACATTTTATGTTTTCTAATCCATTTTCTTAGCGCTTTATGTCAGATTGTTGAGCAAAAGAAGAATGAGCGCAACAAAATAATGAAGCAAAAATGAGTCAATTTTGATTTGCACAATCAAGAAAATGCACAATTAAAATATTGTCACTGAAGTTGTGCAAGGATGAGCCTGTTTTGATCTTGCACAATCTGGAAATGCACAATTTGTGATAATCTGCTGAAGTTGTGCAAGAATCTGCCTGTGCGAAGCAAATTTGGTCGTGCACAACCAGAATGCAAATAGTCTAACTCAAGGTTATAATATAAAACGTGAAGAACAAAACAAGAAGTTGATTTTTATCATGAGATACACTTGGGGGGAGAGAAGACAACATTTTCTAGGGTTTTTGAAGAAGAGAAGAAGAGGAGAAGAAGGGAAGAACACGACGAAAGTTTGTTTCTTCATCGATTCTTATTGTATTCTCTTATTGTTTTCAAACATATGTATATTGAAACCCAAAAAATTTGATGAGTAGTGACTCTATTTCGGGGTCCTACGGATCCTATTGTACACAAACTCAATGGCATGCAATAATAGGTTGTTTATGAAATCATGTTTCATTGTGTTAACGAATGAATGTTGTTCTATTTGAGATACCGTTATAAGTTGATGCATTCTTGGTGTTTGATGAAATGTCTAGCATAAGTTAACATTTAGGTAAATGACTAATAAACTGAAAGGGTGAAGTCTAGAATCGGAAATCGATAGAACTTCATTGAACAAGGTGTTTACGAAGGTAACTCGTGTTTTAATGGAATAAAAGATTAGTTCGTTTAACTAACTATTTTGGTTATTTACACAACGACAGTTGGTAGAAAATCAAAGTAGCTTAGATTGGTTTATCGGCTCGAAGGAGAGGCAAACCATAGCTTATATGCGTAGTTGATGAGTCTATGCGCAACGAAGGTTGGTCTTGCTCGTGTTTATGCATAGTCTCTTCCATTCGTCTTTAGCATGAATCGCATGACATCTTATGTTGCATGACTTGGGTGTATAATTAGGTAGTGCTGGGTTCGGTTCAAAAACCGAACCGAACCGACAAAAACCAAACCGAACCGACTTGTCGGTTTAATGAAAAATGAAACCGAAAACCGAACCGAATTTTCGATAAACCGACATTCGGTTTCGGTTCAGTTTTGGTTCGGTTCGGTTCGGTTTTACCGATATTGTCGGTTTTTGTCGGTTTCGGTTCGGTTTTGTCGGTTTTGTCGGTTTTTATCGTTTTTGTCTGTTTTTATCAGTTTTTGTCGGGTTTTGTCAGTTTTTGTCGGTTCGGTTCGGTTTTGTCGGTTTTTGTCGGTTCGGTTTTACCGACATTATCAAAATGAAAACCGAAACCGAACCAATTTATATCGGTTCGGTATGATAAACCGAAATTCGGTTTGATTTGAGGTCGGTTCGATTTCGATTTTCGGTACAAAAATCCAGCCCTACAATTAGGTGAAGTAGGTCCTTGGAATAACTCTTTGAATTGAATTTGATAGAATTGGAACTTTGATAAAAACAACAGTTACAAACATTCGAATCGGAATAGCTAAATCGAAGCACAACTTTACATAGTACATGAGTTTACATTGCTCCCTTGGGAACCACTCGGTCTTGTCAAATTTATAAATATTTTAGACTCTTCGATGATCCTCTTTATTGACAAATCGAGAGGGTAAAAATAGACTTGTCAACAGCACATACACCACCTTCAGATTAGTCAGCAGGAAATGCATCTTCTTCTGCCAACGCCGAAAATTGGTGCCTTCAAATTTGTCCAGCTTTTGAAATTTTTGAATCATCTCTCGTAAGCTTGTCATCGATCAGTAAATATTTAATTCGTTTGTTGGGTTGTCTTCAAATGACCAGTGCAATAGTGCAGGAAATAGGCAGACATCAGACATCAGCTTTTTCTTTTTTTTTCTGGTGATTCTTCAAAGAATCTATGACAATCTAGATATCAAATTTTATCGCATATTCGCTTTCGAAATTCAATTTTTGGACCCTTTAGATTAGCCGAGGGTTACACAAAATCCAAATGGGGATACTCAAATTGAGCAATTTCTACTCTCTACTAAAGATGTAGAAATCAAACTTAGGGTTTGAGGTTTTTGGGAACAAAGAGAGGTTTTGAATCAATAGAATGATTCTCTGAGTGTTTCAGCACTCTTTCTAATGTCTTTCGAGGCTACTACGACCTCCAATTTATAGGAAATCAATCGAGACAAAGAACAGATGCGACCCGAGCTGAAAGTCGCAACTATGTTCATCCGCCGCGCTCCCATGCAAACATTAGCTTGCCGCGCCCAATGAAGACATTAACTTAATGTTTTCACCGGACGCGCCCGACTTAATGTCTTCACTGGGCGCCATCTGCACTGATCTAGACACCAAATATCGCTTAAACGATTTCCGAAATCTCTCATTTTATTAGGGTATCCTACCCTAATATGTTTAAACACAATGGCAGGTTCATAAACCCTAAAATCACCAATAACTCGATCTAAAGTGACATTGGTAAAAGCGCTCAAGTTATAAGACGCTCTTAGCAACAATATCATTTGGAAAATGGATCATATGATGTGCATAGATAATTCCATCTTTTAGCAACAAGTCAAGAAGCGAAGAGCCGAATCGACAATACCTCCACTACTTTATTTGTTTTCCATTTCTATGATGTGCATTCACATGATGATGAGTAGCTACATCTCTATTTCGATTTAGGGTTTGAATAGTATGATGACATGTTTTGAGACTTGAGTTTAATGCGTCTTTCATGATTGTTACTAGTTCTTGTTTTTATCTTTACGAATTGAATTCCTAGATAAGTGGAAACTTGGTCATAAAGCTTTATTTATGCATTTAGTTTGTCGTTTGTGTATACTTGTTGAAAACCTTATTGTCATAAAGATTAGTAACATCTAGGCTAAATATTGCCTTTGTCGAAATATGTATGCTTAGCAGAACTATAAATTAAACATATCACCTTTGTCGGATTGTGTTCATGGTGTATCACCTTCGTCCGGGTACTTCAGGGTACTACATTTGTCGAAGTAACCACATCATATCATGATATATGATTTATTAGTGTCGCTGATATACAACTGTCACAACTAATAACCCTGAACTAAATATCGTCATTAATAGGAATCAACCTTCGTGTTTTCTTGCGTTTACAACAAGTCAATCATAACCCATGTTTTACTTGTTCTACAGACAAACAACTTCCTCATGCAATTTCCCGAGGAATCAACCCTGCTTGTCGTCGTACTAGCTAGAGTAAGAAAATAAAATTATTAATTTGACTCATTAGACGACGCATGTCAAATTTTGATTGTAAAACCCTTTAAACACTATGAGACAATGGCAGAATAGTGTAAAGAATTGTGGAGTTACAATCATAATATGAACATTAAGATGATCTCTACCATCCATTGAGAAGGAAGACCTATAAAGAGAACAACCTTCAAAGGAGTGCTCAAATGAATCCATCACTATTTGGTAGATTATTAAGGTCATGTTCATTTGAAATCTACTTTTTGATGGTTAAGATAAGATAAGTTACTTTCAATCACCATAAGTTACTTTCAGTTACTATAAGTTACTTTCAGTCACTATAAGTTAATATAAGTTTCAGTTAAGTTAAGTTAAGTTACACCAACACCACCACCGCCCGTCGCCCACCACAGCCGTCCACCACCACCGACCGCCGCCCACCACTGCCGGCCGCCGGAGGTCTGCCGGAGTTGGCCGGAGGTTTGCCGGAGTTACTTTCAGTTAATATAAGTTACTTTCAGTCAATATAAGTTAATATAAGTTACTTTCAGTTAATATAAGTTACTTTCAGTCAATATAAGTTAATATAATTTTCAGTTAAGATAAGATAAGTTACTTTCAACCAGTGTTCAAGAAAACGGCCGCCTGGGTCGCCTAGGCGGTCATTTTCTTGAACCCGTTTCGATTTGTTCGAAACGGAGCAATTAATCGGCGAAGGTAAAAGTTAATGGTATATTCGTGTTCGTTTTGGCTAAAATACCTAAAAATCGAAGGTTTGCATATGAATATCTGGTCGTGTGCTTCTGCTGTAATCGGTGCGACACTGCGATTTGTTAGGATTTTTCGAAGATGATGATGAACAGTAACATTTTGTTTATTTTAATAATTGTTTTGATTCAACTATTCTAAAATTACATGGACAGTAATTGTTTTCGAATATGGTGGGCCGAATTACATGGACAGTAATTGGAAAGGTGTGCCAAATTTTCAGCCCATTAATTTATAACATTAATATATCAACCCTAATATTCTAATATCAACCATAAATTATCAAGTTCAGCCAATTAAGTTTAAAACTTACTATCAAAGCTCATATTTGAACTTATGTATTAAATTGATCTATTTATTTCAAATTAAAGTAATATTAATATACTGATATACAATATGTTAATGTATATATATTTTAAAATATAAAAAATTCAAAATCGATTAATCCCCGCCTAGGCCCCGATTAATCCTTTCAGGACCCTAACTGCCCGATTCCCGCCTAGCATTTTCTTGATCACTGCTTTCAACATACCATCATCATCATACCATCATCATACCACCACCATCATCATCATATCATACCATACCATCATCATATCATCATCATCATACCATCAGCATATCATATCATCATACCACCATCATCATCATATCATATCATATCATCATCATCATACCATCATCATCATTATATTACTATTCATCATCATAACATCATCATCATACTATTCATCATCATATTACTATTCACAACCATTATCATCAGTATATTACTATTCATCATCATCATATTACTATTTATCATCATATTACTATTCATCACCATCATCACAACCATCATCATCATCATAATATTACTATTCATCATCATATTACTATTCATCACCATCATCACAACCATCATCATCAGTATATTACTATTCATCATCATAATATTACTATTCATCACCATCATCATTATCAGTATATTACTATTCATCATCATAATATTAATATTCATCATGATGATATGATGATGATATGATGATGATATGATGATGATATGATGATGATGGTATGATGATGATGGTATGATGATGATGGTATGATGATGATGGTATGATGTTGGTGATATGATGATGATGGTATGATGATATAATGATAATGATGATAAGTTAATATCAGTCAATATAAGTTTCAGTTAAGTTAATATCAGTCAATATAAGTTAATATCAGTCGATATAAGTTAATATCAGTCAATATAAGTTGATATCAGTTAAGATCAATTAAGATAAGTCAAGTTTCAGTTCAATTGGACAGACCGTTAACCTAAATATTTAGATCATTTCTTCCAAAAGTATAAAATGAGGAGGCCAGATCTGGTGCAAAGTAGGGCTGGGTTTTTCTACCGAAAAACCGAACCGAAACCGAACCAAATAAAACCAAATCGAATCTTAAACCAAATCGAATATCGGTTTATCATACCGAACCGATATATATCGGTTCGGTACCGGTTTGCCATATTGAGAAAGTCAGTTTACCGAACCGAACCGAATTTTGCTTTTCATGGACCTTTGCGACGTATTTTACGTGCCCAGAGCGCATACGGTGTCCAAATGAGTCGAAATTTAGCTTGTTGAAAAGCTAATTCAAAGGACTACAACTTTATAGTTGACACCAAGAGCAGATTCAAAGGTTTAGACCTCCAAAAAGGCAACTGAAGTCGGGTCCCGTGACAATAGATGAATAGAACGTATTTTGCATGCCCAGAGCGCATACGGTGTCCAAATGAGTCGAAATTTAGCTTGTTAAAAAGGGCTACAACTTTGTAGTTGACACCAAGAGCAGATTCAAAGGTTTAAACCTCCAAAAAGGCAACGGAAGTCAAGTCCTGTGACACTTCCTAAAAAAGAAAGAAAACCGAACCAGAACCGAAACCGAATGTCGATTTACCGAAAAAGTCGGTTCGGATGTCGGTAGCATTTTTCACTGAACCGAAGAGTCGGTTCGTTTCGGTTTTATCGATTCGGTTTAATTACCCAGCCCTAGTGCAAAGTAAATTTTTGGTACAAAATACAAAATCTGTCAAAATCATTTTATAATTCGTCAGTTTAGTTTATAATTCGTCAAAATTCGAGCCGAAAAACGAAAAACACGAGCCGAAAAATAAAAAGACGACATAATTCGTCAGGTTTATTTTATAATTCGTCAGACACACAAAAAACCAAAAAATCAAGATTTAATGTCATCCATTTAATCACAAGATCAAGGGCTATGATTAATTTGTATTTTGTACCAAAATATCAACTTGATGCTTTTCCTAAAATGATAATCAAATAGTGATACAATGCTCCCAATCTCTAAAACAAAAAGAAGCATGTGCCAATTATACCCTCCTTACCGTCATTCACCTAATTTCAGGGCCAAACTCTTCCAATTTGATGATGACATACAAACTGCAGTTTAACTAAACATAAATCAAATCATCTCATTGGCTGGCATCTTCACTAAACGTCACCGCTAGTACACTCTAACCTGCTAAGCAGCGAGCGAGTCCAACATGTATAAAGACAGAAGAGAAGAAAGCCTCCTGCTTTGCGTGTTGCGTTTTCGGAGATATCATCGCGGCAATTCTGAGCTTTTGGCGGCCGTGAGGAGGGCGGTGTCGGCGTTTCGCTCGAGTGCTCAGATCCGAGATCATCTAGGGATCGGTTTTAACTTTATTTTCTATACTCTGACGGATTTGAATTACGGCTTAACTGGTAAGCGTGTTGGATATTTTGCTTCTTAATGTGCCTGGGGATCTGGGCTTTGAGATTGTTGTTTGTTTGTTTGGCGGGACTGAGCTGTGGTGGGATATTTGTTTCTTTGTCTAGCTGGGTTGTTGGTGACGAGATTTGATTAGGTGGATCTGTTCTTTTTGATGAGCTGATGACTATTGAACAGAGGTTTTTGGATCTAAAATCGTGCATAGTTGATTTCTGATTATGTTGTTTGATGGAGATTTCCTTGACTACACCACCTTGATGGATTTATGAGCGAAGTTTTTTATTTATAGAGATTTATGAGAGAATTTAAAGTATAGTATTTTGTGTGTTTGTATTGAAGTTCAAGTTTTGTCCTTGTGCACATTATTGCTGCATGAGCAAATGGATAATGAGGCCAAAGCAGTTTCGTTGACGGGTTGCACGGCTTTCATATCATCATGTTCATTTGTTTTTTCACTGATCATGCTGTTTGATTTTACTTGGTAAACTGCCATTTTCATTGCAGATTCAACTATCAAATTGGTTCAATATTTGGATACGTATTGAGGAGGAGCGGGATGGATGAGTGTAGTGTATGCAAGTCTAAATTGCTATCCCCAACTACTAGAACTGTTTCAAGGGCTTATGTCCAACACAGAAACAAAGTCTCATCTAAGCAACGGGCTCTTAATGTCTTACTGGTTGTTGGTGATTGCGCCTTAGTTGGTTTTCAGGTGATTATTTGATTGTTGACCTATCTTTCTCTAATCAGTTTCATTTTGCGCGCATAATTTTGCAATCAATGGATATGCTATATACTTATTTCGCAGCAAAAGGGTACCCACTACTTATGGAAAATTTCTTTGTAAAATAAGTATAGCAGGCACATACCATACTATTAATTCACAATGACGTGGTTTTTTGCAGCCTATACTGGTTTACATGTCCAAGGTAGATGGGAAGTTCAATTTTAGTCCCATTAGTGTTAACTTTTTGACGGAGGCTGCTAAAGTTATCTTTGCTATTGTCATGCTTCTGATACAGGTGAGTATTTGCTTATTCTTCTTATATTTTAATACACTTCTGTCAACTTGGCATGTGTATTCTGCTACGACAAATATTAAATATTTCAGTCATGTTGATGAAGCATTATGAACTTCTACTATAGAACAGAGATGTAACCTCTACATGCCATTTAACTAAGATTCAAATATATGCTCTAGGTTGAGTGGATCATTATGCCTGTCATAGAGTATAAATACAACTGTGAATGATGATGCAGCGGGTAGCGTGTGTTTGATATTTTTTTAGATGTAGATGGCCAATGTGGCAGTTCAAAAAATCTCCATGGATCTACTCTCAATCTCTGGTTCATTAAATTAAATTACAGGCCAGGAATCAGAAAGTTGGAGAGAACCCGCTCCTCTCAATTTCCACATTAGTGCAGGTACAAGTCTTCTGATATCTGCATTTATACTTTCTTTTCGAGGATCAAACAAATTTATTTCGTAGTTAACATGGCTGGTGCCTCATATAGTTATCTATACTTTGAATAATGAGCTTATCTTATAGTGGTCTAATTTCCCTGCATGTGTTAGTGTATGTGGCAAGCTTAACCAGTGGAACTGCTATTTTTCAGGCAGCTCGTAACAATGTTCTTCTTGCTGTACCAGCATTTCTTTATGCGATCAACAACTATCTGAAGTTCACCATGCAGGTAGTGAGCTGTCAGTTGTTGTTCTTCACTCCAATATATGTATAAATATAAGAATGATATATACAGGCATACAGGCCATATATACACCACAAAGCCCTTCTAGAGTATATATATAACCTGCTCTAATCAGGATGTGATCCACGCACTGGTTTTTTTCTTTAGATACTTAATAACCGGTTCTTCAATGAGTCATGTCAACAATAATGCTTTGATTTTATCTTAGATTACAGAATATGCAAACACTATCATGCTAAAGGACTCTTAGCTTCACAAAAAATATCATTTATAGTATCACTGGCTGCACTCTATATCAGAATTGTGAATCACGTATGCATGATAGGGGATATTTAAAGGAGTCACAAGATCATGTATCGTAGTTATATTTTAGTCAATTGGGTTCCATCCTTTTCCAGTAATCAACTAACCATTCTCAAATATAAGAGTTGACGACAGAGAGCATACCAGAATAGATATCTGTTTCATCATGTTCAAGTTCACCATACTTTACCCTATACATTCCATTAAGTCACATGTCTATAATACAATTGGAATGCCACTCAAAAAGTGATCCATAGCAGGGATAGGAGAATGTAACGCAGGCTATGAATTATGATGCTTCGATAGGAAAACCGGAAAATCCTTATTGGGAGTCAATAAGCATATTGTTCTTTGTATGAGTAAAAGAGAAAGATACACCCCCAAGTTATTCTGATTATTTTCTTTCGTGCAGCTTTATTTCAATCCCGCAACAGTTAAAATGCTGAGCAATCTAAAGGTAATCCAGTTATGATGTAATGAAAATTTTTCAATGGTATACTGTATATAGGATTTGTTTATGGCGTTCAACATTATTAAAGAGATGGGCTTTTAGAAACATTATTTGATTACAACCTCCAAGTACTCGGGGTGGATATAAATTTCATACACAATAGGAAGATAGAAGAGATTTTAGCCATTGAATTGAAAAATCTCATTTTATTCTATTTATTTATTGGTATTGATCATTCATACGGGGTTCATCTAGCCTAATTCCTAACTGATTAAATTTTTATTCATTCAACTATTTTCGAAGTCACAATCAGTTATGAGTTATGACACCAATGAAAAATGCATCCCTGCTCGCAATAGCCAATAAGAGGAAGAGTGGATCAAATAATTTTGGTAGTCGTAGATGATATACTAATTTTTGGTGAATGACGAGTTTCTTACTCACAAAATTTAGGACACTTAGGATTCATGACTCAAAAACTTTCCGTTGTTATGGTTCAGGTTTTGGTGATTGCTCTTTTGTTGAAGATAATGATGAGGCGCAAATTTTCTGTCATTCAGGTTACTTTATACTCTAGCTTATACGTCCTTTGGACACTGTCCGAATTTAGCTGGTAATAACTAATTGATTTTTAACTTTATTTTCCAATAGTGGGAAGCTCTTGCCCTGCTGCTCATTGGAATTAGCGTAAATCAGTTGCGTTCATTACCAGAGGGTACAACCGCTTTGGGTCTCCCAGTTGCAACTGGTGCATATATCTATACAGTGATATTTGTAAGTTGGTTCTGAGTTCTCATTTAGTGGCCGAAGGCGTGTTTTTTTCCACTATGGAAGCTGCTCAACATGAAGTTTACTATATCATTGTGATGAATTGTATTTGAGCCTTTGTTTTGCAGGTTACTGTTCCTTCACTGGCTTCTGTTTTCAATGAATATGCTCTGAAAAGTCAATATGATACTAGTATTTACCTTCAGGTAATACCTTCAGCTGAGAAATAATGATCGCTTTTGTTGTTGATGTTGTTTATGGTATATGAAACTTGTTAGATCAAGATATACCTGTCTAGTAGTTAAGTATCGGCTCCCTTTAGGATCCAATACAACTTCATGTCTCAGGCTAATAAGACATGTTATGCGATAATATATCCTTAGAAAGGCACAGCTGTTTGACTTACAAAACTATAACTAATTAATTTGAAGTTATCTCACATAAAATCTTTTGCTTTATCACATGACAATATGAATGTGAATGCAGTCTCTGCACACAGTTATGGCATTCATGACTTGGTCCAGTTGTTCCTGTTTAGCGTATTTTCTTTCTTTGCTGTCTTTTGACAAATTATATTATAAATTTCACTGCTTAGCCAAATGTACTTTTTCTTGATTCAATTTATTATTGATGCAGAATGTATTCTTATATGGCTATGGGGCCATTTTTAACTTCCTGGGAATATTGGGAATGGCAGTTTTTAAAGGTAAAAACACAAGTCATCATTGAGATCTTTATTTGACATTATAAACTTCGCAGGGCCAAATTGTTTCTGGTTCATTGTTATTTAATTTTTGGTTTAGGCAGTTGTTGGCTTAATGTCTCTACGTTTTGGGCCATATGTTGGCATCAAAGTTTCTTTAAGACTAGGCATTCAGTTTTAGATGCTTGGTGACACAAACTCTTTCTATTTTTACATGATCATTGAATTCTTTGTCAATGTTAGTAAACGAAACATGCTACATGATCTCTTTGTATCCTCATGTTTCAGGCCCTGATCACTTTGACATCCTACGTTGGCACTCAAAGCCAATTATGTTCTTAATAGCCAACAATGCCGCCCAGGGAATCTTATCATCCTTTTTCTTTAAATATGCAGGTCAGTTACTCCTCCATCTTTGTTACATGATTTGTCAGAGCAACAATCAGTTCTGATGCGAAAAATTTGTTCTGAGTTGTTAATACTGAATATAGCTGTCAGATATATCTACCCATGCCCCTTTGTGTTGAATTACTCAAACATGCCCCACTAGTGCTGTCAACTGCATATACACGGTTTATGCAGCCATTTTAATGGCCTTCATTGGAGAACTATATTAATAAAATTGATGGCAGAAAATTTATATTTATCAGTGTGTTGGCTATGAACAAAACAAATTAAGCACAAATGGTCCAGTTACACATAATGGATAATTTCTTGCTTTTTAATGTCTTTGAAGTATTGAAGCATCTTTACTACAGGAGGTTTGTTTAATGTGTTCTAAGTTTTATTATTCAGATGCGATTTTGAAGAAATATTCATCAACCGTTGCTACTATATTTACTGGGATAGCATCAGCCGCACTTTTTGGCCATACATTGACAGTAAACTTCGTATTAGGAATATCTATTGTCTTCATCTCAATGCACCAGGTAAAACGACATGTACATGATATCTACTTCATACTTTGTATCAATCCTCTAAAACTAATTGCTTGGTTTCTGTCCACAGTTCTTTTCTTCTCTTTCTAAAGCCAAAGATGAACATCAGAATGGAAAGCTGGAAACAGTAGAAATGAATGATAAACTCAGGTACTTTCAGATTTCAGTTTAACCAAAATTATTTTAGAGAACTTGGCACCCTCTCACGTCCCCTTGCTATGTATATTGCATTGCTTGAAAGCAGTATTAATATGTCAACTCGAATAAACACTTGCATTCCTGCCCTGTATCGAGAGATGCATTGCAACACACAATCTAAAATTCTTTAACCCCTTGCTTCTCAGATCCAAGGATTCGTTCATAAATATGACAGCAGGAGCAAATGAAGAGGTGTGGACTTCATGCCTACCTTACTTGTAACAAATTGCTTGCTCCTTTAGGCATAGTAATGGTATAATATCCTGTTTGTTACTTAATCTTCTAGGCAACTCACCTTGTCAGAGATGATGAAAGGAAGCCGCTTCTACCTATTTAAAGTTATACAAGAGTAAGTCAGCGGTGCCTTGTTGCTGAATTTTGTTTGCCCTGTCAAGTTGGTTTTGTTTGACACAATGGACGAGTCATGAACATTTTTATCAGTTGATAGACATCTTTTTTTAATGCCCGCTGCTTCCATTAATTAGTAGGTATCTGATTGATTTTCACTGACCACTGCCTGCTTCCCCATTGCAGGACATTGACATGAAGCAAGTTATTTTTATCGGACATATAGCAAGGAGAGGAGCTATAGTAAAAATGTGGCGACATCATCTCCTTGATAAAGGAAAAAGACAACGGTCCTTGTATAACACTCCTGCAGTTTGAGGTCTGCCCATGTTTCAGAGCTTCCTTGCACTTGGAAATTGGAGATGCTACTGAGCAATTTATTTTCAACCCAACACAACTAAGTTACTATACAGTGAACTTTGCTTCCTCAGCTCACCAGAAAAAGCATTTCCACGGACATTTTTGTATTGTAGACACGATGACAGCTTGAGAAAAGTGGCCTCGTATATGTAGTTATTGATGGTAATTTCTGTTACCATAGGTAAAGGTATAGTCTCAACTCTCAAGTTTTCAAACCCTGCTGAGTAAATCGTGTATTGCGGATAACTACTCACTTGTCTTCTCTGGACCCAGACGACCTCAGGCTCACTAATCTTTGCAAATTATAGAGTTAGGTTCGGGTACAAATTAGTTTTTTTTTGTGCATACTTAAAATCAATCTACACCATTTATAATCAATTACTTAGATTTGAACTTAATTTTTAACATCACAAGTCTCCCACGTACCACGTTAAATTTATGAAAGGGCTTAGGGGCTGTCCATTTGAACTGAAACTTAATTTATCTTAATTGATCTTAACTGAAATTAATTTATATTAACTGATATTAACTTATATTAATTTAACTGAAACT
This sequence comes from Rhodiola kirilowii, assembly GCA_033675215.1. Taxonomy (NCBI): domain Eukaryota; kingdom Viridiplantae; phylum Streptophyta; class Magnoliopsida; order Saxifragales; family Crassulaceae; genus Rhodiola; species Rhodiola kirilowii. The sequence goes on from CM066201.1 coordinate 16,509,788, forward strand.
TATATTGACTGATATTAACTTATCATCACCATTATTATATCATCATACCATCATCATCATACCATCATCATCATATCACCATCATCATACCATCATCATCATCACACCATCATCATCATCATCATCATACCGTCACCATCATCAACATACCATCATCATCATTATACCATCATCATCATCATCATCATACCATCATCATGCAATCATCATCATACCATCATCATCATCATACCATTATGATGGTTGTGATGATGATGATGAATAGTAATATTATGATGATGAATAGTACTATACTGATGATGATGGTGATGAATAGTACTATGATGATGGTTGTGATGATGGTGATGAATAGTAATATGATGATGATGAATAGTAATATACTGATGATGATGATGGTTGTGACGATGGTGATGGAATAGTAATATGATGATGATGAATAGTAATATTATGATGATGATGGTTGTGACGATGGTGATGAATAGTAATATGATGATGAATAGTAATATACTGATGATGATGATGGTTGTGATGATGGTGATGAATAGTATGGTGATGATGATGGTATGATGATGTTATGATGATAAATAGTAATATGATGATGATGGTGATATGATGATATGATATGCTGATGGTATGATGATGATGATATGATGATGGTATGGTATGATATGATGATGATGGTGGTGGTATGATGATGATGATGATTGTATGATGATGATGGTATGATGATGATGGTATGTTGATGGTAACTTATCTTATCTTAACTTAACTGAAATTTATATTAACTGAAAGTAACTTGTATTAACTTATATTGATTGAAAGAAACTTATCTTATCTTAACCGTCAAAAACTTAAGTTCAAATGGACAGGGCCTTAGAGTTAACACTGCTCGTTAATTTTTTAAATAATAATTAAATGACTTTTTCTTTTTTGTACAAAAAGGGATATCGAACTGTCATTTGTTTCCATTTTTTGTCCGAACTATTAAAATTTCTAAAATGGATGCGAACTATATAAAAATTTTCCAAAATTTTGTCCGAACTATTAAAATATCCAAAATGGGTGTAAACTAAATAGAATTTTTCGAAACCGAATTTGGAAACCTCAATCTCATAACTGAATCAACATGCATCTTCGAATCTGCATCCGACACGTATCCCACAAACAAAGTCAGATTTGGTGGCTTTGACTTTTGACTTTTTGCATTTTTGAAAATGTAAGAGGGACACATATCACCAATACGTCGACTTGATGATGTATTTTCAAAGGCACATATTGAAATCTTAAGTTTTTGAAACGTAGAAGAGTACTGATTTGAACTCTCCTCATTCCCATCACAACTAACTATCAAAATAACTACATTTGGAAAAAATAATAACCATCCTCTTTTGCAGTAAATTAGAACCAATAATATTTGTTCTAATCAAATCAATTAAAGTAATAATATTCGTTCTAATCAATCAATGGGCCTCCTTAATTGGATTGATTAATTCAAAATATATCTATCCAGCTGTTTAATCGTTGATATCCTCCTTAATTGAATTACAACTAATAAAAACAAATCATAATCCCTTAAAATGAGTTAAAATGAGGATATGAAAATCGGTTATTAATATTTATTTTTGCAAAATAATACAGTGACATTTACTTGGAACTGTAAACCTTGGGGAAATCAATTTCATAGTAAAACATCCATAGTATTCTTTTGAGCTTCATTGAGCTGAAATTTTATTGTACTGAACTTAATTTAACTGTATCGAGTTTAATTTAACTGTACTGAACTTAATTTAACTGTATCGAGTTTAATATAACTATACTGAACTTAATTAAACTGTATCGAGTTTAATTTAACTGTACTGAACTTAATTAAATTGTATCGAGTTTAATTTAACTGTACTGAACTTAATTCAACTTTATCAAATTTAATTTAACTTAACTGAAATTGACATATATATATATATATGTATTTTTTTTTCATTTTTTGAAAAGTATACAGCTTATTAATTTAACTTGCTCAAAAATATACACTTTTTAAAATTTAAGTATATTTTTATGATTATATTTTAGAAAGTATAAAATATAATATTATGTAATAAAGTATTGCACATGAGTTATGCCTTAAGTGTCGGATTGGCGCCAACATGATATAATTACGGCTACCTTTACTTTGCACAATTTCATTCGCATGCTTAATTTTTCAATACCCAGTTTAGCTAATGAGACCATACTGGGAAGAACTGATTCAAATTTATTTGATAAACAGCAAAAAGAGCAGATGAATCAAGTATGCAACATAATAGCGTTTCAAATTATTGAGGATTGTTCAGATGATGTAGTGGAAATGAACATGGATGAAGATGGATGATATGTAAATATTTTTATTTGTACTGCACATGAATGTCATTGTACGTTTCTATGTAAAATATATATTATATTCATATGTTTATTTCCACATGTTCATTAAATTCATATCAAGTGTAAAAAAGTTTACTTCCATTTTAAAACGAATGCAATAGTTTCCCGAAGAGGTGTGGACACAAACTTGAAAAACCGTTAGATCATATATGTCTTACGATTTTCTAAAAATTATTTAAAAAATTAAAAATAAATTAAAAGTTGTGAATAATAGGTTGGAAACTATAAAAACTGAATTGACTTGAAAAAAATTATATTACTTTTTTTTAACTTAAATTAATTTAAAGTGTATTTAACTGTACTGAACTTAATTTAACTGTATTGAATTTAATTTAACTGTACTGAACTTAATTAAACTGTATCGAGTTTAATTTAACTGTACTAAACTTAATTAAACTGTATCGAGTTTAATTTAACTGTACTGAACTTAATTAAACTGTATCGAGTTTAATTTAACTGTACTGAACTTAATTAAATTGTATCGAAGTGCAAAAGAACAGCCCCTAAATCGAGTTATTAATACTTTGAAATGTACAAATAAAAAAAAATTTATTGGTACATATATCCCTTGTCGAGGTGTTATTCGGTCATCCTGATGGACGTGTCGTGTCTTGCAATAGTAAAAGTGCCCGATGTGGCCTATACTTCTCATTCTGGCATATGCTCAAGGTGCGGATAAATATACCAATAATTTCGGGATGATCGAGGTGCCTTGATAGAGCACTACTACAGTGACGAAAATTGCCAACGCTTTTACAAGCGCTATCTATTGTCGAGAACGAATGAGAGCCTGATGAATATTGTACACCCGTCGAACAATTGTAATTCAGAATCATTTCTCGGTTTCTCCAAAACATGTGGTCTGACAGTCGAGTCTTCGACAACATTATTAGCCGTATATATCAAATTGTCCTCCTCCCAATCTGTATTGAAATCGTGCATTTTTGGGAAAACGACTTGAGGTGCATCGTTTTGTGGTTCAGCCTCATCGTGCATACACCATACCCTATACCTGGGATCGATACCTCCTAACAAGAGATGCTTTACCAAATCGTCGACTTTAACTTTTTATTATTTCAACGACCCATGCATGGACAATGAACGTATTCGGTCCCATTTCGTTTGGCGAATCACCTCGCAAAATTACAAAATTATCAATTCCTTCATTGTATTCGTCACCATCCACGCTCAGTCCATTATCATCAAACTATATATATCGTGTTGTTTAAGGATGTGAATAAGTTACAACCTAGGGGTTCATGTTGGGAAAACAAAATAGCAATTCATACGTATGGCAAAATGTTCAGGCAAATATATATAATGACTCTAATGCATATAATCCGCAACCAACTTTGTTTATCATGTTGCATCTATTTCATTCCAATCGTGAAACACAAAAAATATAATTAGTTCAACAACATATATACTTACACTACGCAATACCATATACAGGAAGTAACATAAACATTATACGACAAGCAATAAAATGAGACATCAATAACAATATTAAAAATTCAGCTACACACTTTGATGAATCAAATCTAAATATTAAATAATGACAAAAATCACTTAGCAACCCAAAGAAACGATGTGACTATGGAACCAAGGGACTCACGCGCCGCTCAAATATTTTAGTATTTGAAAATCTGGCCACAAACAACTATACATCAATACAAAAATCTATAGCAGGTGATACCTAATATAATTGAGGGGTGATACAGATATTTCATAAACCGAAATGAAAAAAACACACAATTATGATTGAAGCGATACCTAATATAAACCGACTTTGCATAGGCTGATACACACCAAATGAGTGAAGCATGCAAAAAAAAATGACAGCAAGGGACTCGTGCACAAAAGTACTCAACAATCTGCACAAAAGTACCAAACAATAAATTTATTTACACATCAACCAAAGATAAGATTCAACAAGCAAATGTTACTAAAAAAACTCACCAAATAACCTTCAAAGAGCAGAGAAGCAAGTGATGCACGCGACGAAATAAAGCAATCAGTAGGGCTGCTGGGAAAAAAGAAGAGGATAACATTATACATTCAAGTATAGCTATACAAATTTCACATATAAAGAGGTGAAAGACTGCTGTGAAATTCTCTGTGTATTTCCTCTATCAGATTACAGGGGTTTATATACAAGAGATTTAGTTGTCCTCCATTATCTACAGCACTAACCAAGTACCCTAACAAATAGCAATCAGGTGATATGCGTACTGACTAATTCAATCCCTGAGAAATAGGATTCAGTTGGTTTGTTACCCCCGTCAAGCTCAAGGTTGGGATGAACTTGGAGCTTGTGACGAATAAAAGAAAAGCGATCTTTCCCGAGTGGTTTTGTGAATATATCGGCCAATTGATCAACAGAGGACACATGCTTGATATGCAGGTCACCAGCTTCGACTTGTTCCCGAACAAAGTGGAAATCAAGAGCAATATGTTTTGATCGAGTACTGATAACTGGATTTTTGGACATGAAGGTGGCACCAATGTTGTCACAAAGGAGAGTTGGAGGCTGTGGAACAGGAGCGAGAAGATCTTGAAGAAGTTGTTTGATCCACATTAATTCAGCAGATGTGTAGGCTAAAGCTCGATATTCTGCTTCCGTGCTTGAGCGAGCAACAACACGCTGCTTCCGTGACACCCAACTAATCAGGTTTTGTCCATGAAACACAGCAAAGCCATATTGAGACCCACTGTCATCAGAGTCGGAAACCCAACCAGCATCTGAATAAGCAGGAAGCGAATCGGCAGTGGTAGGCCTGAAGTGAAGCTTGTGATGTAGAGTGCCTTTCAAATACCTTAATACGCGTTTGACAGCCTGCCAATGCAATGAAGTTGGAGCATGCATATACTGACACACACGGTTGACGGCATAGGCAATGTCCGGACGAGTAATAGTGGCATACTGAAGAGAGCCAACAATCTGGCGATACAATTTTGGATCAGAGAAAGGATCACCCTTGAGTGTGAGACGACTGGATGGATCTGCAGGAGTAGAAATCGGCTTTGAGTCAAGCATCTTACTCCGAACCAGAACATCAAGGATATAGTTGTGTTGAGACAACGAAATTCCAGATGCGGATCTCGTAATTTGAATGCCAAGAAAATAGTTGAGATCGCCAAGATCCTTTAGAGCAAAGGTATGATTCAAGTCTGTAATGAACTTCTGCACCAGCTGAGAGTTACTACCTGTAATGATGAGGTCGTCAACATATACAAGAATGTAAATAGTGGCAATAGCAGAAGAGTGTACAAATAGAGATGTGTCAGATTGGCAAGCTCGGAAACCCTGTGTGATAAGATGTTGCTTGAGCTTATTAAACATGACAGTTTATTTGAGAGTCGATCCATTCTGAAAACAACCTAACAGTATGTACTAATCTATTAACCTATTCAGTCAATCAATGAGGGAAAGCGAACAATTAATACAATAAAAAAATGACACTTAGAAAACTCAAAGCAAGATGACATTGAGAAGAAGCCAATTTCGCACCAACATATTTGAAGAAAGGCTCTTCGTCCTTGCGTGGCTCGCTCTGAACAACTACAAGAATCACACTTCAAAATTAGGGCTCGGAAGAACAATGGGGAATTGAGCAGACACGTTAAGCGAAAAAAATGAAACACCTACCTCATCTGGTGACGACGAGAATCGAGCAGTTCGGTGGCGCGCTCGAAGAATGAGTGCTCGAATTCAAAGACTTTGACAGTGAAACTCAGCAAAACTATAAAACTTCGAATGAAAATTTAACGAGTTTTTTATTTATTTTTGCACTGTTTTCAAAACTCAATCTCGATTTTGCCCTGTTTTAAACTCAAATATCAATTTTGCCCTATTTTTAATAAAATCGGTTTGGGGGAAACCGGTTTCGCTCATTTTTGATAAAAACCGATTTTGGGAACCCGATTTCGTTGAAAATCAACCAAACCGGTTTCTCCCAAACCGATTTGCTGACTGCACATGCGTGAAATTATTTGGTCCTAGGTGGACCAAAAGAAATGTAATTATGACCACGTGTAAAACTGGTTTCCGCCAAACCGGTTTCATGCGGAATAAAATTAGGGTTTCTTTTCTTTTAATAAAACCGATTTTCTTTAGTCAACAACAATTATTTTGAAAAATTCAACTAATTACCACCTAATTCAACACAAAAAATTCAACTAATTATCACCAATTCAACAATTAAACACAAATATTTTAACTAATTAACATTCAATTCAACACAAACATTTCAACTAATTAACACCCAATTCAACAATTCAATACAAACAATTCAATTAATTACTACCCAATTCAACTAATTACCATCTAATCAGAAACGAATCGGCGGAGGAGAAGAGAAAAGAAAAGAAACCCTAATTTTATTCCGCATGAAACCCGTTTCTCGTAAACCGGTTTCGTTGAAAATCAACTAAACCGTTTTGGGGGAAACAGGTTTCAATCGAAAATGAGAGAAATCGGTTTCCCCCAAACCGGTTTTATTAAAAACAGGGCAAAATCGATATTTGAGTTTAAAACAGGGCAAAATCGAGATTGAGTTTTGAAAACAGGGCAAAAATAAAAAAAACTCAAATTTGACTATCCACATAGGTCTATAAGTTTTAGGTTAACTTTAGACAACACTGTTTGATAAAGTGCTGTTTAATCAGTACAATAGACAGCACTTATTAGAAAGCGTTCTCTAAAGTGTGGATATTAGCCGATGCTTTAAGAACAAGCATCGTATATTATCCATATTAGCAACATTTTAAGAACAACCGTTGTATACTATACATATTAGACAACGCTTGACTGCAAACGCTGTCAAAAATCTACTATAGACAGCGTTTTGGTGCTAAACGTTGTCTAATGTACATAATAGACAGCTCTTATTTAGAAAGCGCTGTCTAAAGTATGGATATTAGACAATGCTTTAAAAACAAGCACTGTATATTATCCACATTAGTAACGTTTTAAGAACAACCGTTGTATATTATACATATTAGACAATGCTTGACTGCAAACGCTGTCAAAAATTCACTATAGACAGCGCTTCGGTGCTAAACGTTGTCTAATGTACATAATAGACAACTCTAATTTAGAAAGCGCTGTCTAATGGTCCTTCTTTTAAAGACATCATTTAAAAAAACGCAGTCTATTGGATGTTCTGTAGTAGTGAAGTTTAGATAATCAATATATATGTACTATATGGTAAAGGTTATCATCATATATACTAATGTTATGAATTGTGGTACTTTTTATCAAAAAATGCTTATTGACATGTTTCATTAGATATAATTATAGATTTTTTTATTAATACAAGTGCCAACTAGGGATGCACACTTTCAGACCGGACCGGAAAAACGGATCGGACCGGACCGAATTTTACGGGTCGGTCCAAGATCGGACCGTAAAATTCCGATCCGATCCGGTCCACGGTCCATACTTTTCATAAATTCCGGTCCATCGATCTGACCCGGACCGTAAAATTCCGTTCTGGTCCGGTCCGGGTCCGGTCCAGATCGTAAAATTAAGGGTATTCGGTCCGGTCTGGTACACTTTTTACACAAAATCCGGTCCCGGTCTATATATACCCCGGTCCGGTCCACCGGTCAAGATCGGACCGCACGGAACGAGCTGCCCACGAGGGACACCACGCCTAAAAAGGGCACGACAAAACAAGTTGGCCGGCCGACCACAGTGGCCAACACTACACAACCAAATGACGCGCCGTCGTGCCCTTTGAGAAAAACAGGAGTCTAACTCCTGAGACCTAAACACTAAAACAAATAACAACTCAGACCTAAACGGCTGAGAGGACAACCCTCATAAGTGAACAAACACTTAGAGGGACATAATTACAGATTTATTAATGACAAAGAAAAGCGACATTATTGTGCAACATTACAAAATCAACATGATACACAAAGCAAGTAAATTAAACGGAGGCCCTCCTCTTTCTTGCTACTAACAGTCAAACATTAAAAAACTTCAGTAGTCAAAATCATATCAACATCCTTTATCGAAAAAAATAATAATCATATCAACATCAATGTAAGTATATACCATGATCACAGTTCACAGCATCCATGATCTCATTCTCCGTAATAATAATAGTAATAGTAATAATAAAACTCTCCATTATTATTCATTGTCAAACCCAATATTATATAAAAGCAAATGTTTCTTTTTTATGTATAAAAGGAAATGTTTTTTTTTCAACTTTAGTTTTAGATTGATACTACTATAAATGAACAAAAAAACAAAAGCAAGTGAAAAAGGCTTTCCTTTTTAGCTTAGGGCATCCGCACCCGTTGGAGCATATTATCTCCTTGAGAACTTCCTCACGTAGATCTTCCTACTACTATTCAGTGAACAGTAATAGCATTTCTGCATGTTCTGTGCAGCAATGCCATCCTTCAGAGATCTTCCTACTACTATTCCTGAATAAAAAATTATTTTTTTTAAAAAAATTTCCCTCCGATTTATTCTTATGTGAATTATTGATCAATAATGTAGCTAGAATTTGATAATCAATAGTTGAAGTGGTGTTTCTCTCCATGTATGATCAATAATGATGAAACCACACATAATCATATGGACTGAGCCAACAATGTATTCCCAATACAATGAACAAGTAAAAAAACAAACATAAAAAAAAATGAGACAATGGAAACATTTATGAAGGGAACCAGACTATGACACTCCACACGCAATACAAGCTTCACAGTAATCCAGCAACCAAATGTATATGTATTCATTGCTTGTCTCAAGGTTCATCTTGTGCATCTGCAATATGAAGGGAAAGATCATGATGTTAAAAATTGAGTTCATGTCGCAAGGAACAAACTATTATACTTCAGGTGCTATGGACACTAAAGCTACAATATGAATTTACTATAAAAGCTAAGAAAGTCTCAAAGATTATGATCTGCTCAAATAACACAACCACTTTCCTTAAATGAACCCATGAACCCAAACTCAAAAACCAATATGCCTCACACCGATCATATTCAGATCCACATGAACCCAAACTCAAAAACCTAGAAAAAAAGCTATCATAATCCATCATTAGAATTGCAGAATGGTGTCAAAGCTGGTCATGTAAAGCATTGCATCCTCTCAAATGCATAGGGAATCTCTAATAACTGTTTTAGAAATTTCTCAGCTGGACCAAGCTTGAATGGTGATTCATCATTGAACTCCCTCAGGCTCTGCTCCTCGTCTTTGCTTGGCCTCATCTTTTACAAACTTTCCAGCAATTCCGACCTCAATGCATCTGTATTGCCTGGTCACATAACACCAAAACAAAACAAACAGACACATTAGGATAAGTCCGGTCCTTGGGTTTGGCCTCCAGTTCCTCGGATGGACGCTCGGGTAGACGCTTGGATGCACGCCCGGATGCCCGCTCGCACGCCCGGATGCCCGCTCGGATGCACGCCCGGATGCCCGCTCGAATGCACGCCCGTATGACAAGTGCCCACTCGGATGCACGCCCGGATGCCCGCTCGGATGCACGCCCGCTGAGCTTTCTCCAGCCGATCGGCAGCAGATCGACCCATTTGCGAAAAGGCGAAGTAGGGTTTTATAACGATCCGGCGAGTGAAGCCGTTGCCGAAGAAGGCTTCGCAAATCCGACCAAGTGAACCACGGTCTTCAACATCGACAGCTTCATCTCCTCTCTCTAATTTGAGACCAATTCACGCGCCTCACGCTCGACCTTCACTCGCGGAGATCGTCCTCTCAGCCGGTCTCGTCGAGCATTTCTGGGAGGACGATCTCGTCCAGAAAATCTCGCCCAGGTCGCGATCTTCCCAAGGTCGCCTCGCTGCACGAGGATGTCGCTTGAGGACGACCCCAAAACCTCCTCGAGATCGCACCGCTGCAGATGCTCTTACTAACGAACTGCTTGTTCAACTAGATTTTGTATATTATCTATAAAAAAACTAGATTTTGTATAAATTCATATGTTTCCTCTCAGTTCAGTTTAAATATTTTTTATTTATTTAAATTCAGATCAAATTTTATTCAAGATCTTTTTTAGTTTGATTAGTTTCAACTCAATTTTAACTAAGCAAGTAATAAATACACCTGACGTATCTGCTCATCAGAATTAATTCAGATTCAATCTTTGATCCTTTCTGAAAATAATTTCATCCAAAAATCAATTTTAAATTTCAGTTGACTGCAAAAGATGAATTTGAAATAAATCAGTAGTTTATTAACCTACCAATTAATCCAAATCACAAACAATTCAACAATCATCCTTTTAGAGCATCCGGACATGATCAAAAAAACCATACCATACCATCCATCTCTCTCATTCTTTTTCTCTCTCATCTAATCATCTCTCATGTTTTTTTTCAATCACATGCACCCCCACCATGATCCAAAAAAAGTTTACCATCAATCTCTCTCATCACTACATAAATTATAGTTCATAAATGTTAAGATTAATAAAAAATATATCAAAGTGTATCTCGTTTTATAGAGCTCAAAAAATTATGAATATTGATATTTATTTTAATTTGTAATTTAGAAGATATATCCGTTGCAAGATCAAAATAAAAACTGTACTGTTTCTTACACAGGACACGGGTCGCGTTGCGATTGCTCAACTCTCATGCTCAAAACACAAAAAATGAGCATAGGATGCTCATTTTTACAAAAAAAAAAAATCATAGGATGCTCATTTTGATGATCAAAAAAACCATAACGGGGCATGATTTTTTTGATACTCCCATGCTCACTTTTTATGGTAAAAAAAACTATGGTGGGATGCTCTTAGAGTATTTATTCCTCCTCTCAAAAACAACTTTTGCCGCAAACTCTACGGCTGGAGAGACTCCATTGCCAGATATTGACAACTAAACTCCTCCGTCAGTTCAAAGTAGCCGATTTTTATTCTAAAGGTTCGACCTTTTTCCAGAAAATCCTACGATTTTCATTATTTACGTTTCGAATTTGATTTGTTGGCATACTCGTTTTGGGTATTGATTTGTGGGGTACCTTTGTTTTTGACCCAGTTGCTAAAATCTGGTATTTTGTGAACCTGACATTGGATTTCGGCAGCTGGGCTGTCGTTGAATTGTTTTGGGTATAATCTGGTAATTTTTTTAGGGTTGGCGGATCGTCTGAGTTTGTGGAGATGCGGAAGGTGAGTGAGGTTTTGACGAAGAAGACACTGATTGGTCTTGGGCTGGGACAGTTTTTGTCATTGCTGATTACATCCACTGGTTTTTCATCTTCGGAGCTCGCCAGGAAAGGTTTGTGTTGTCTTTAGTTTTTTAGTATTCTTTTTCTAATGCTTGACTTTGTAGGTCTGTTGCTTTACCAATTTATACTTGTGGAGATGTATTTAAATAGATGATAATGAGTGGTGATGGTTATGACTTTGCAGGAATCAATGCGCCAACTTCGCAGTCTTTTCTCAACTATGTACTGTTGGCAATTGTGTATATCAGCTGTATGTTTTACAGGAGGAAAGCTCTCAAGGTAATTACATGCTTCATTCCATTTTAACACACAGTCTACTGAATATAGATTATTAGGGCCTTTGTTCGGATTTGGGCATACGCTACATTGCTGTATTTCTATGAGCTATGATGTAAATATTGGCTGGGGATCTACGACTCCACCTTTTTCTGTACAAGAATGAGTATACTGGTTGGCTGAAAGAAAAGATTGAACAGTTTATATCACCAAGTGAAGATTCATAGTAGTTATCCATTTAGATTGCTGAGATAGTAGTGAGCAGGGTTGTTAAACCTGTGTGATTTAAGTAGGAGGTTTCGGATTTCTACCACGAATAATTTTTATGTATATCATATGATTGGATGATTGATTTTCATCTGTGCCAACTGTTTACAGGCGAAATGGTACTACTACGTAATCCTTTCAGTGGTTGACGTGGAAGCTAATTTTCTTGGTAAGTGCAGTATGAATAACATAATAACCCTTTTCATCAAAGTATGATAATTTGTTACTGTTGACTCTCAAGATGTATATCACCGAGTACTACAATTATCTAGCTAGGGGTTTTGTTACTTCACTATGCTTTTGCTAAGCATGCACTAGTAACAATAGATAAATGATGTTGACGTCTCTTTTCGTCAAGTTGTTTTCATCTGCAGTTGTGAAGGCCTACCAGTACACATCTATAACAAGTGTCATGCTCTTGGACTGTTTCACGATTCCTTCAGTCATACTTCTTACCTGGTTATTTTTGAAGACAAAATACAGTGTGAGAAAGTTTGTTGGTGTTGCTATATGCTTAGCCGGGCTTGTGACAGTTGTCTTCTCAGACGTCCATTCAGCAGACCGGACAAGTAAGATGCATCTGCTATTGGATCCTACTTGTTCAAGTCTAGCATCATTCTTGTTCTTGGAGTATCATTTTTCTGATTAGTGGATATGTGGAACAAGAAACGTAGGATGGTTAAATTTCTCCCTTTTTTGAACTTATGTATCTCAAAGGAAGTTTAAAGGAATCTTCAAAATGTTCTAATCCACCATGTATTTTATGGGCCTGTAGGAGGTAGCAATCCCATTAAAGGTGACATATTGGTCATTGCTGGCTCTCTGCTCTATGCCGTTACTAATGTCAGCGAGGTATGCTTACTTGACGATCTGAAATGTTGTCTCTGTACTTGTGCGACTCCGAGACTCATTTTAAGCGGTTAACAGTCTCTTGCCAGATGTGGTCAGGATACATGCATTTACCGTATGTGTCCAGAACTAATACTCTTTTTGTGCAGGGGGTTGCCTAAATTTTTCTAATCGTATGATTTTTTTTTGCCAAACACACTTGTTCATCTCTCTTTTTTTAATTAGATGATAAGGAAATTTTATGCATTCTGCAACTGTTTGCATGATACAGGAATATCTTGTGAAAAGTGCTGATCAAGTTGAACTTATGGGCATGCTTGGGTTGTTTGGTGCCATTGTCAGCGCAATTCAAATGTATCCTTATTCACTGACCATACCTGTGAAACAAAGATTTGGCCGAGCAATATTTGAAATACTTGTGGGCCATCTTCATTGGGATGGGTATAAAATATAATTAATTTGTCTACTTCGATATTACATTTTTATGCGTTTTTATTTCTTAACGACTTCAATAGAAGCGTACTTGAGCGAGCTGAACTCAAAGCCATTCGCTGGACAGCTGGAGCCGTAAGTTCTTTTACCATGAACCAGTCTGTCCATTGTCCATGTTAAAATAATGATGAGATTGAACTTCTATTTCCACTTAATTTTTGTTAGTTCATATGGTCATTCTTGGTTTCAGGCCGTTCCTTTCTTTGGGTTTGCTGCAGCCATGTTCTCGTTTTACTCCTCAGTTCCCATACTGCTCAAGGTACAAAAAATGTGCATTTCGGTGTTTATTGATCTGACGTCACGTAACTTGGTTTCAATTTTGCCATGCAGCTTAGTGGTGCTGCAATGCTCAATCTGTCTTTGCTGACATCAGATATGTGGGCTGTTCTTATTCGCATCTTTGCTTATCATGAAAAGGTGAGGTTTAATCCTTCTACAAAAGGGAAACCCAATTAATTTCCATTGGTTCACTGGTTGATGATTCTGAACCATGATTTGTGTTTAGGTTGACTGGCTATACTTCATTGCATTTGCTACGGTGGCTGTTGGACTCATTGTTTACTCATGGTACAATAGTAGAGAATTTTTTGAGTAATTGCTTTTTTTTTATTACAAGGGGTTAGGTTAGTGTTAGTATGAGGAATCGACCCGAGCATCACATGATGTCGGGTGACATGCCTACCACCGGGCCAAGTGTCGATCCTCTTTTTGAGTAATTGCTTGGTTGCCACATTTCATGGTTGTGTGGTTAGATCATATCAAATGAAAACCGAAGCAATCTCTCTTTCATTGTACTTACAGGGGTGACAAAGAAGTTGAGCAGCAGCGAGCAGATGTAGCAGATGAAGAAGCCCAACGTAGTAGGCAATTTGATGAAGAGCGTGTCTCGGCTAGCTCAAGTGGAGTAAAGACATCCAGCAGTCAGAAAGCTGTTGAAAGTAACAAGCGGATGGCCGTGTTGGCCTAAGCTCAAAGACAAAGGAAACACAAGAAGAATACAAGAAAGAAAAATATGAAGACACGTAACAGTTCGCTTCAGTTTTATTTTTGGATTGAAATGCATTCAAATTGGATAGTTTGTTAGTTAGCTTTAAATGTAAAAGAATAATCTTGGGTCAGTTGAAATTGAAGTTTATTTATTTATTTTGGTTGTCACTAAAAGTTGAAGATTTTCTAGTGTCTTGCAGCATACAAGAGAAAAGGGCAGACCTGAAAAAATGAATCATGAAATAAATTGAGTGGGAATATTTATGTGTATACAAACAAAAAGAATGAATGTATGGGGAAAAAGAAATGAGTCATTTTCCTCGATATCAACTAATCCAGTATTTTGATTGAGAATGAGCAGAGACCACTTGTATTTTGATTGCAGCTTCTCCTTCGTCCTGTGGGAAAAAGTTCTGCAGTACCTCTGTGTCGTGCCTCCTGATTGTAGCTGGGCATCCATTATACCTTGGTTTAAAGGGCTTCCGCAAGGGAGGTTGAAGACTAAGATGATTGCGGCAGCCACTACGAGAGTTATGAACGGCATTTGGAAAGCGAGAAATGCGAGGATTTTCCAAGAGAGGAACATCTCCCAAGCTCAGATTACCCAAGAATCCATTTGCTACTTAAAGATGAAGCTGGGGGCTATCAAGACAGATGCTTGTGGGGAGGCAGACCTTGTCTGGCTTCAGCAGATGAGTATTGTGAATTAATTGCTTCTGGCTGTTGCTTTTAGTTTCTTAGCTTTGTTTGGTGCTGTGTTTTTTGTAGGCAGGTCTGTTGTGTTTTGTTCAGGCCTCTGTTTGTTTTGGTTCTGGCCTCTTTTAGTTAGGTCTGGTATTAGCTTTTTGGGTGTTGTTGCTGTGGTTTTTTGTGCAGGGCATCTCTGTCGAGTTAGTTAGTTGGTCATTCTTTTTGATTAATGATATCATCATTCTTTCAAAAAAAAAAAAACTAATCCAGTGGAGTGAATGCAGCTTATATTGCCCTTATTCCTAAGTGCAGTCAAGCGAGCAAGCCTGAAGAGTACCGTCCTATTTCCTTGCTGGCAGGTAGGCTTAAGGAGGTGCTCCCGGATATCATTGACCCAGCTCAAGGAGCTTTTGTGAGAGACTGGTCTATTGTGGGCAACATCTGTTTGGCTCAGCAGCTGTTAAATGGGTGTGGCAGGAAGAACATCAGCGAGAGAATGGCCTGGAAGATAGACCTGAGGAAAGCCTATGACTCTATCGATTGGAACTTCCTCACTTCTATGCTAGAGTGCTTGAAGTTTCCCAGGAAGTTTATTTCCTGGATGGTTATGTGCGTCCAATCTACCAGTTTCTCTGTGATGATCAATAACGAGATGGTTGATTTTTTCCAGGGCAAGAGGGGCCTCTGGCAAGGGGACCCTTTATCCCCTTTCCTTTTTACTATCGCTATGGAATGCCTGTCCAGGATGCTAAAAAGGTTGAGCAAGTCTGAAGGGTTTTACTACCATCTCAAGTGTCATCGGATTAAGCTGTCTCATATAATGTTTGCGGACGATCTGATTTTGTTCAGCAGTGGTAGAAACTCAGCAATCAGGGCTATTAAAGGAGTGGTTACTGATTTCCTAGAGAGCTCCGGTTTATCCATTAACTTTCAAAAGAGTCACCTTTTCACAAGAGGAATGAATGATGAGAAGGTTGCTTGGGTGGAGGAAGTTATTGGAACTAAAAAGTCCCCTCTGCCTGTTCGGTATTTAGGGCTCCCCCTCACGTCGCGAAGCCTGAGCAGGAAGGATTGTGATGCCCTCACTGAGAAAATGATAGCTCGTTTGAATAGCTGGAGTAATAAATTCCTATCCCGGGCTGGGAGGAGAGTTCTGGTGTCAGCTGTCCTGCAAGCCATGGTGTACTTCTGGGCTCGTGTCTGTATCATGCCTAAGTCAGTGATCAATGCAGTTAACTCGATCTGTGCGAGGTTTCTCTGGAGAGGTAATTGTGATAGGAAGGGAGGTCATCTTGTGAAGTGGGAAGAGGTTTGTAGGGTGAAAGAGGAAGGTGGCCTGGGCTTGAAGAATTTGGAGACCATGAATTATGCCATGGTTATCAATCAGATGTGGGGTCAGGAGGGGAGGTCTAGTCTGTGGTCAGATTAGCTGGAGAAGTATTGGAGTAAGGGCAAGCATTGGTGGGAAGTTGAGGCGAGATCTAATAGCTCCTTGGTTCTTAATCGCTTGATGCAATGCAAGGATATTGGGCTGCGATGTATCTCTGTGACTAATAATATAGCTAGCTGGAGAGGGCAGGGGGTTGGGTATGAGGTGAAAGACACATACAATATGTTAACAGAGCATAAAGGGATCGTAGAGTGGCATAAGCTTGTTTGGAACGATTTTAACGCTCCGAGAGACTCGTTGAATGCGTGACTCGCTGTTCAAAACAAGCTTCTGACGCGAGATAGACTTAGGAAGTGGGGAATGAAGGGAGAATTATCCTGTGTTTTGTGCGAGTCTATGGACGAGAGCAGAGATCATTTGTTTTTCGAATGCAGATTTTCTAGAGAAGTGTGGAACAAGGTGATGCTGTTTCTTAAGGTTCAGCGGCCGGTTATCTGTTGGGAGCTGCTGATACCTTGGTTCAAAGGCTTGCCGCAGGGGAGGCTGAGAACCAAGTTAATAGCCGCAGCTATAACGAGGATCATGAACGGCGTTTGGAGAGCGAGGAACTTGAAGATCTTCAAGGGAGAGACCAAGCCGAGTTCAGTGATTATACAAGAAACTATAAGCTACCTGAAGATAAAAATTGGAGCGATCAAGAAGGAAGCATGCTCGATGGAAGACTATCATTGGATGAGGATGATGAGTTTTACTGATTAAGTGGTCTTGTCTTTTTTTTTGTCCCTCTTGTGGCGTTTCTGAAGCACCAGAACCATATGGTCTTTTTTTTTGTCCATCATGGGACTTGCTGAAGGCCTCAGAGCAGTAGCACCAGAACGACCAATACCAGAACCAGATCCCATAGCTTTGCCCATGGTCACTGTAGATACTGCCGCGGTTGCAGCAGGCTTTTCCATCCTCTTTTCTTTTTCTATTTATGGCATCAAAATCAATCCCAATATCGGCCAGAGGATTAGTTTTAGCTGCAGCACATTAGAAGCATCATTTCAACTTGCCTGTTTGGTATCCTTTACAGTAAAAATGATTGGAAAAGAAAAAAAGAACTTACATCCAGATATGTTCAAATTGACTAGACCTCGGCTGAGTGTATCTGCCCACACTGTAGACTTGGTCTCAAACTTGTCTTTTGTTGGTTGAGGAACAAGAGCAAGAGGTCCAGCAGCAGTGGAGACGGGCTGGGATGTGGTTTGGTTAGGTGACCCTGTTTGTGAGACCATGCCTCCGAGCCCATCGCGATTCTGCTTTAGTGCACTTTCAATGTCAACATGACGAGGATAAAACTGTGAAGAGCCTGATGAGGGAAGGAAGTCCCCACCATTGTACTGCCCAGTAGCTGTGTATGATTGTCCGGGAACCAAGTGAGATGTCTGTTTCTGTTGGAGAAACCCACCATTGTAGTTCTGATCAGTCGTTTCTGTTTGACCATGAGGATTGATGGATGAATTTCCCATTGACAAGCCTGGCTGCTGAAAAAAAACCACCAGTATTTTGATGAGCATTTGATGCGAATGGAGACACAGGAACCATGTGCGGAGCTCCTGGGGCTGTTGATGCAGACTGTTGGTGAGGCAAGCCACTACTCAAGTGCTGTGGATTTTGTTCCTTCATATCTTGTGGAGCAATGCGCATAGAGCCTGGTCGCTGAGGATTCACGGGCAAGTTTCCTAATGAAGAAGCTGGCTGTTGAGGAAAACCACCAATATTCTTCTGAGCATTTTGTTCATATGAAGATCCAGGACCCGTGTAGGAAGTCCCAGGGGATACAGATGCAGACAGCTCTGGTGAGGATTTTGTTCCGTTTGACCCTGATGAGCTATCTGTGGAGAACCTGGCTGCTGAGAATTACTGTTTGGATTCCTTTGTGAAGAACCTGGCTGTTGAGAAAAACCACCACCAATCTGCTGCGCAGTAGATGAATATGAGAATTCAGGAGCCATATGGGGACCTTCTGTGGCTGTATATGTATGCTGTTGCTGAAATAATTCATCATTAAAGCTCTGAGGATTCTGGTAATTTTGAACTCGAGGAGCCAACTGTGGCACACCCTGCTGCTGAATGAAGCCTCCACTATTATGATGGTCATTTAGTTGAGAAACCATGTGTGACGCCACTGGTACTGATGATACAGAATGTTGGATGAAACCTTCATTATAGTTCTGGCTGTCTGGTTCCTTTTGACCCTGAGAAGCCACTGGTGACGAACTGAGGGGAAAACCTGGCTGTTGGGGGATGACACGATTTGCAATATTATTCTGTGTGTTTGCTTAAAAGATGATCCTGGAGTGATGGAGGAAGTCGCTTGCAAATTACATCCAACCTGTTGCAGAAAGCCTCCATCATATTTATATGACTCTGGTTTTGTTTGACCATAAGGAGCCATGGAAGCTGGCAACGAGGAACCTAAGTGCTGAAAAAAGTCCCCACCATTAAGCTAATTAGGTACTACCGCGGGCTATGAGCCACGGAATGGAGGTACTACCGCAACTGAACAATGAGTGGAGGATGGCAGGAGACAGCTATTCAAGCCGGGATATAGCCCAAGTCATAGAGGCGAGACGAGAGTTGCTGCTAAGATCATGCTTGACTTGTGTAGTATCCAGGTGTCTCTAAGTAAAGTGGTGTTTATTTTCAGTAGTTATTAATAGTCTTTAGAGAGTATTTTCAGTAGTTTGAGGTCAGGTTGTAAGGGTGGCCTCATGTTCCGAAAGATAGTGTACTTTTTTGGTGGCTTGCAACCACTTATGAATTAAAAAAAAATTAAGCTGAATAGGTGGATGAGTGGCAAAATCAGAATCCATGTGATGTTGCAATGGCGCCGTATGTCCCTGCTGTGGGAAAAAAATCATTGTTAATCTGCTCAGTCTGTTTGCTTGGGGACTGATCAGCCAAGTGCGAGATCGCTGAAGGCATGGCTTCGGATTGCTGATGGTAGCCACCGAATGCATCATTTGACTGAAAAGTTTGGCCTGGTAAAGCCTGAGTTTTTTGGGAAGTTACAGTGGGCGAGGCCACAAAACCAGTTAGTGGGAGAAGGCCAGCAAGAATATCAATTTCCTGGTTAAGATATCCCGAGGGTACTATTGTTGGACCCTTTGTGTTTTGATGATAACAAACACTTAGCTAATAATTGATTTGAGTATACAGAAATCACTGTCTGACAGAAATGATAACTGAACATCTCTGAGAGAGCGTGGAGCTGCGAGAGAGATGAGATCTACGTGAGGGACGAACCGACATATGACGAGATCGGATCAGCGAAGATATACTCGATACGAATCAAAAATATACGAGTATATAAGCTAGATATTTGATGAGATATTGATGTTGTTATATACATAAGATATACGACTCAATATATACGATGGGAAGATACGAGCCAGATATGGAAAGGGAATAAGTGATGTGGTTAAGATATGAAAATATCTTAACCAAATCACATCTGAAAGATTCAGTTCGTATCTGTGATGGAGATCAATTCTGCCGAGTGAAGACGACTATAAAAGAAGTCTTCAATTTGGCTTTTTGGAGAGAGCAATCGGAGATTGAAGAGATAATCAATTCCGGAGCTGACGAAGTGCTGCTGTGTTCGGACAAGACCAAGATCGTGTTAGTTGACTTTTGAATTAAGTAGAATTGTTAACTGTCACTGAGTGAGACCGGTTGTAGCATTCTACAAGTATATTCTTTCATCAATAACATCGATCTTGAAGCCCTTCTGGAACTGTCCAGAAGGCAAGTGATTTTCAGCCTGTTGCAAGGATTGCAATAAGGTTTACACTCTAAATCGTGAGCATTTACTTTCTGCATTGTATTTCCTGTACTAGAGATAATTTCCGCTGCCATCTGTCTGAGGGATACCACTCTGGGATCTCCCTCACATAGACGGCTAACCTAACGATCCAACAACTATGTGTGTGATTGTTGCATAAAACGATCATGAGACACGGCTGATGGTATATAAGAGACACTGCCAAATGGGGTCCATAGTCAAAATTGGATAGTGCATTTGTCTGAGGCGCAAATGATTGAGCTGCATGAAATTCCAAACCTTGATTCATGGTTGGGTGAAAGGAAGGTGGGTTCTCAGGTTGAGCCGGGTTGCTGTCTGTCGAAGGAGTGGCTCTAAAAGGTGTGTCGCCGAATGGATCTTCAAAAGGCTGCATTGACAGAAGATGCTTTCAAATCTTAAACAATTTCAGTGACAGTTAAACACCTAACATTATAAAAAGGATAGGTCTATATACATTTTATCTGAACCAAACAACTGGTAACAACCAATGAACATCTATCAGGGTTGACAGAGTTAACATTCACATATCTTAAATATGAATTCAACATTACTACAAATTTAGTGCTGCGCATCACCCAATATCATAATGTTAAAGAATTTTATCTTTACCTGATTAAAACTGAAGAATGTAGCTGAGAAAGTGGCTCCAGATCCAGAATCTGTTGCAGATAAAGTTGGCATATTTGCTGAATCAGCCAAGAAAGAATCAGACAAGGAGCCAAGTAGGTCTGCTTCAGCACTATTTGAAGTCACTGCTGGGGATGCTGAAAAGAGGATGAAAAGTAAATAATACGTTTCTTAACATTACTGTATTGTTTCTCTATGCCCTTATAGAAGATAAGCCTATAACTATACGTTGCACATGCATTTTGCCTTACATTCTATACATGGATAGTAATTACACGCTGAACTTCACTCATCTCAGAACTTTTATTGAATAAAAAAAATCACACGCTGGACTTTTACTCATCTCAGAATCATGTACCAACATAACGAAAATTCTGATATATCAATGTCAGGAGTCAGGACGTTATGCTGCAGCACATTAGAATGTTAAGAAACCGTGCGTATCCTAAGAATTCCAAAGAAACAAAAAGAAAAGGCTACCAGGTTTAAAGATCTAACGAAGGGGAGAATGCACTTGAACGTTGAACGTGCACGATAAACATTTGTCATTTCTTACCAACTGCACAGAATATGCATACATACATAAAACAGGCCTGTGAACTTTGAGACATTTATGTACTCGATGCTAGACCACGTGGATCAAATTCATCGTTGTTAAAAGGACCATTAGCAACAGAGTGTTCCACAGTTCCCTGTTCAGTAGTTGAATGTGTTGTACTACTGGTAGCAGGTGGAGATGCGGGTCTAGGAACAGTCACTGAGGGATCTCCACCTGTAATTCGAGAGAAGAATCAGAACAGAAATAAAAGTGTCTGCATATATAGGAGTAGAAGGCTTCTGTAGAGCATAAAACAAACCTTTCACTGTGAACAGAAGTCCGACCTTCACTCACAGCTTCATCATTACCGGGGGAATGACCAGGATTCTTATCATTATATCGTTGGTTTTCATTCCTACCAACAGTAAACATAAACGCGTAAGCACTGTAAGGTAGATCTAAGCGCTAAGACTTTAGCAGAATTCTCAATTCTTCTAGTAAAGAAGTGAACCACTTTCATTTACCTTCCATCTTGGGAACTGTCATCAGGTCTGACTTCACTTCCCCTGTAGAATGTAAATGTGAATAGGGACCATCTAGATAAGATTCCTAACAGTATAAGAAAGTGAAAAAAGATTTTTTATACAATAGAGGCGTTGAACCACAAATGGCATACATTGATTTGTGACCACTGACCACATTCAGTAGGCAAGAGAAAATGGGACAGCTAAACTGGCTCCCAATACTCATTATGACCCACAGGCTACGAGACAATTTGGATGGAGGTTTTGAGTCATAGCTTTTGAAGAGTAGACATACCGAGATGAAGAGTAACCATCATCATCAGCTTGATTACCATCTCTTTCAGCACTTCTATTCCTAGGAAAATTATTTTGATCATCGATGTTTCTACCTCCTCCCTGATGCTCATCATCCACAGAACCATCTCGACTGTATCGGGTTTCCGACTCTCTATCGCTGCGATCGCCATCGCAACTAGATGAATCCCCATATCTACCATAACGATCATCTTTTCCATGCCCATTTTGATTTTCTTCATTATATCGGTCGCCATAACCTCCAGGGCTTGATCCCCCAGGCTTGCTAAACCTAATTTGAAGGAAGCCATGTGAATCATATTATGCCAACAGATACTTTTTAACAAACAATGATTTAAATTCTTCTGGACTATAAGGAAAACTGAAAAGATGCTTGACAAAATTAGTCAGTCGCATGATAAGTATGAATGTTGATCTCAACTTGGTTAAGCCCTGGGTTTTATTGAGCTAAATGGATTGGCACTTCAGTGAATAAATGCTGTTTTGTTTTGGTTAACAAAACTGGAAATTGTGCAGGGGCGGTTTGAGGAACTCTGAAGCAAACTGAGCTTTACTCAGTAATGCAGACGACGTCGTTTGATGGAGTTCAAGTGGAGTGTGAAGCCCGTGCTTGGCACGTGATTGGTCGTTAAGTAGGTTACAAGTCCAGCTGGATTAGTTATGCGATGCCGTTTGGAATCCGAAAAAGACAGTTCGTCGCCGTTTCATTAAAAGGCATATAAGCTTGTCTCCACGCCTGGAAATCAGATTAAATCACAATTGCGAAAGCTAGGGTTCTTGAGTAGTTTCCAGATTTGGGGATTTCTGAGAAGAATCAAATTAGCTTGTGTAATCTTTTCGTTTCGATTCTCTGCAACATTTGTAATAGTTCTCAAGTTGTAATCGTTCTTCGAAGCTCAATAAAATCGGCTCTCATTTGGTTGCTGGAGTAGGGGAAGAAGTCCCCGAACCAGGGTAAATCCTTTGTGTCAATTTCACTTTCAGTTTTCTAATTCTCATCACTGTCGTGTTCGATCGGCGCACACTCGTACAATTGGTATCAGAGCTTGCAGTGCAGTGATGGGTCCGATGAAAGTGGAGATTGACCGGTTTGATGGCAAGGGAGATTTCAGTTTATGGCGTCAACGGATGCGAGCGATACTTGTTCAGATGAAGGTGGTTAAAGCACTGGATGGCGAGAAAGACTTCCCGGCGACGATGACACAGGATGAAATCGATGAGGCGAAGGAGCTGGCATATAGTTCTATTATACTGCATTTGGGAGATAAAGTCCTCCGAGAGGTGGCCAAGGAGAAGACCGCAGCAGCAGTCTGGCTGAAATTGGAATCGCTGTACATGACCAAGTCCCTCACCAACAAGGTTTATCTCAAAGGTAAACTCTTTGGATTCAAAATCAGTGAAGATAAAGACCTTGATGAAAGTCTGGATGAGTTCTCTAAAATTATACTTGATTTGGAAAATTTGGAAATCAAGATTGATGATGAAGATCAAGCAACCATGATTCTCAATGCATTGCCCTCTTCATATCACTCATTTGTGGAGACCATGAAGTATTCAAGGGATTCATTATCACTGGAAGAAGTTACATCAGCTTTGAAATCAAAGCAGATTGAGGGAAACAGTTCAAGCTCTGCAGCTGAAGGCCTGAGTGTTCATAGGAAGTTTGGTAAAAAGAATTTCCAGAAGAAGGCATCCAAGGGAGGTTTTAAGTCCAAGGTTCAACACAACTCTACACAGCAAGATGGAGCCAAGAAACTGAAGTGTTTCTTCTGCCATAAAGAAGGGCACTTCAGGAAGGATTGTCCTGACAGAAAGAAGAAAAACCATCACAAAGATGGAGACAAGGGTGAGGCTGCTGTTGCTGAAGAAGGGTATGAAAGTGCAGATGTGCTAGTTGTCACAGAGGCAGAGACAAGTCAAGGGTGGATTTTAGACAGTGGATGCTCTTATCACATGACTCCAAACAAAGACTGGATTCAAGAGTTCAAAGAAGTGGATGGAGGTTTAGTACTGCTGGGAAATGACAAAGCCAGCAGGATGAAAGGTGCTGGATCTGTCAAGCTAAAGCTTGTTGGTGGACAAGAAGCAACTATCCAGGATGTAAGGTATGTCCCTGAACTTAAACGTAATTTAATTTCTTTGGGTACTTTGGACAGGTGCGGATATGTGTTTAAGGTAGAGAATGGAGTAATGAATGTATCAAAAGGATCTATGGTAGTTCTAAAAGGTAAAAGAATTAATGGTGTGTATTCATTATTGGGAAATACTGTTGTTGGGTCTGTGAATAGTATATCAGTGAAGGAGGATGTGCATAACAATGTGAATTTGTGGCATTTGAGGTTGGGGCATGTTAGTGAATTGGGTCTGAAAAAATTGTTTGAGCAGGGATGTTTTAGTGCTGATAATCTAGGGAAGTTAGGCTTTTGTGAAAACTGTATTTTTGGGAAATCCAGTAAAGTCAGTTTTGGTAAAGCAGTCCACAAAACTTCTGAGAAACTAGAGTATATACATTCAGATCTTTGGGGGCCTTCTAGAGTTTCTTCTCATGGAGGTAGAAGGTACTTTGTCACCTTTATAGATGATTATACAAGAAGAGTTTGGGTTTATATTCTAAGATTAAAGAGTGATGTGTTAGAAACTTTCAAGGAATGGAAAACCTTGGTTGAAAATCAGACAGGGAAGAAGATTAGGAGGTTAAGGATTGATAATGGATTGGAATATTTGTCAACTGATTTCTTAAACTTGTGCAAGGCTGCTGAGATTTCTAAACACCACACAGCTGCTGGTACACCTCAGCAAAATGGTCTTGCTGAGAGGTACAACAGAACTATACTAGAAAGAGTTAGATGTATGTTAATTCAGGCTGGATTACCAAAGGTTTTCTGGGCAGAGGCAGTTAGTACAGCCTGTTATTTGATCAACAGATGCCCCTCATCAGCCATGGAATTCAAGACTCCAATGCAGATGTGGTCAGATCATCCAGTTGAGTATTCAAGACTTAAGGTCTTTGGATGTGCAGCTTATGCTCACATTAAGCAGGATAAGCTAGCTGCAAGGGCACTGAAATGTATTTTTTTGGAATATCCAGAAGGAGTTAAAGGGTACAAGCTATGGTGTTTGGATCAGATTGGTAAAAAGACAATTATCAGTAGGAATGTTACATTCAATGAGTCTATGTTTCCTTATAAAGATGAAGCAGGGGATAAAACTGTGTCACAAGGGAATAAAGGGTCAAAGAACAGTAACAGTGCAAGAATTATTCAGATTGAGGTGGAGCCTCAAGAGAACGCAGCAAATGCTGCCCCTGATCAACCAGTGGAAGATACAAATCCAGATGATGAAAGTGATGAATCTCAGCATGAGGAGCAAGTTCAAGAACAAGAGGATCTAAGTAACTACATGTTGGCAAGGGACAGACAAAGGAGGATACCAAGGCCACCTAACAGATTGGCTATGAATAATATGGTGGCCTGTTGTATCTAAACCAGAAAGATTACATAGAGAAAGTAGTCTCAAAGTTTGGGATGAGTTCCTCAAAATCAGTATTGACCTCATTGGCTCAGCATTTCTGATTACACAAGAATCAAAGTCAAACAGATGAAGAAAGCAGACAGATGCAGGAGATTCCCTATTCTAATGCAGTTGGCTGTTTGATGTACTCTATGGTTTGTACCAGGCCAGACTTGACTCACTCAGTGAGTGTAGTCAGCAGATTTATGGCAAATCCAGGAAAGGAGCATTGGCTGGCAGTTAAGTGGATTCTCAGATATTTGAATGGCAGTTCTGGGAAAGGTCTGGTGTATGGTGGAGCTGAGGAAGAATCTGACATGATAGTAGGATATTGTGATTCAGACTATGCAGCAAGTATTGATACAAGAAAATCACAATCAGGCATTGTATTCACAGTTTTTGGAACTGCAGTAAGTTGGAAGGCTACACTACAACCAGTGGTGGCATTATCTACTACAGAGGCAGAATATATAGCTATAACTGAGGCAGAGAAGGAAGGTTTGTGGCTGAAAGGTCTGCTAAGTGAACTTGGGTTCAAACAGGAAAGTGTTCAAGTTTTCTGTGATAATCAAGGGGCAATACATCTGTCAAAGCACCAGGTATTTCATGAAAGGAGTAAGCATATAGATATCAGAATGCACTTTGTTAGAGACATCATTGAGTCTGGAGAAGTCAGTATTGAGAAGATCCCGACTGAAGAAAATCCTGCGGATATGCTAACCAAGCCTGTCAACTGGGAAAAGTTCAGACTATGTCTGGACTTAATCCAGCTAAAGGCTTGACCAGCTGTAGGTAAACCAAATGGGAGAGGCCTGGGATTAACGGTTGAGTTCAAGGTGGAGATTATGAATGTTGATCTCAACTTGGTTAAGCCCTGGGTTTTATTGAGCTAAATGGATTGGCACTTCAGTGAATAAATGCTGTTTTCTTTTGGTTAACAAAACTGGAAATTGTGCAGGGGCGGTTTGAGGAACTCTGAAGCAAACTGAGCTTTACTCAATAATGCAGACGACATCATTTGATGGAGTTCAAGTGGAGCGTAAAGCCCGTGCTTGGCACGTGGTTGGTCGTTAAGTCAGTTACAAGTCCAGCTGGATTAGTTTTGCGATGCCGTTTGGAATCCGAAAAAGACAGGTCGTCGCCGTTTCATTAAAAGGCATATAAGCTTGTCTCCGCGCCTGAAAATCAGATTAAATCACAATTGCGAAAGCTAGGGTTCTTGAGTAGTTTCCAGATTTGGGGATTTCTGAGAAGAATCAAATTAGCTTGTGTAATCTTTTCGTTTCGATTCTCTGCAACATTTGTAATAGTTCTCAAGTTGTAATCGTTCTTCGAAGCTCAATAAAATCGGCTCTCATTTGGTTGCTGGAGTAGGAGAAGAAGTCCCCGAACCAGGGTAAATTCTTTGTGTCAATTTCACTTTCAGTTTTCTAATTCTCATCACTGTCGTGTTCGATCGGCGCACACTCGTACAA
The DNA here is from genome assembly GCA_033675215.1 of Rhodiola kirilowii. Classification (NCBI taxonomy): domain Eukaryota; kingdom Viridiplantae; phylum Streptophyta; class Magnoliopsida; order Saxifragales; family Crassulaceae; genus Rhodiola; species Rhodiola kirilowii. The sequence goes on from CM066201.1 coordinate 16,537,210, forward strand.
TAAGTATACTATTTGAAACGTCCTGTGTTTGGGTGCTTTTGTCTACCAAGCTATTTTAAAAAAATTCACAGTTCGAAACAGACCCAAAGCAGTACTGTCGACCGCAACATATAATCTGTTGTTGAGGCACAAGACATGTTTTAGGCCATGTTAGATGTTACTCAAGTGGACAGTAAGAGGATAGGTCAGCATCCATAAAAGTGCCTAATTTGACTAGTAAACACATTGCACGGTTGCACCTTAGGAATTCAAAAAACAGATCATTTAACAAGTTGTCAGAGGCCCATCAAAAAAAAAAAACAAGTTATCAGAGGGGAAACTCACTTGTCCCTGTTAGCAGAAGCTTTTTGTCTGGCCTCTTGTATCCTTTCTTTGTCAGTCACGAGAAGCACAAGACTCTGGGATTTCCTTCTAACGTTGCTACCTTGATCTCTCCCGCTAGAGTCGACGTATTGAAATTCTGAAGGAGTCTGCCATGTGACAAAGGTGCGGGGCATTGGAAACTTTGAGCTTTAGAAGATTCAATCGGAAAATAAGCTACAAGGAGAATGAAAATAACTGTTATTTGGTGTGCATGTTCTTTGATCTCATCGATGACACGTTCAGACCCGTTGGCTATGAGGTATTCCAGTACAATTAGTGCCTGTAGATCACTGATAGAGATTAGAAACTTAGCAGACTCTAACACGAGAACAATTGGAGTGTATAAAGTAGGTGTGTGGCTTGGCAGTCGTACGCACTGATATAAATGAAAAGAAAAACAGAGCCCTTCCATACCATATGTAAATTTGTTAAATCCCCGTTGTTAAGAAGTTACATGGTCAACAGCAATGTATAATTGTATATACACAAGAACTTAAGATTTGAGATCGCAAAATGAGGAAGAAAACTTGATAAGATTTGATGCACTCATTACTATTAACTTTTCGGCTATAGTTGGAGACAACTATCAGGCAGGAGTTCTAAATACAAGCACATATCCTTCAATAAACCACAGGAACAAGCCAGCAAGGAGTGTTCACTTTCAATATTATGCTTTCTCCACGAAAACTCGATGGTGCAAGCACTATTTCTATCCATAACTTCTGAATCAAACAGCTAATAGAGAAGAAAGACAAACCTACAAACGATATAAAGGATTGAATTGAAGAGATAGGTCAACCTTGTACACATGTCGCCAGTTCTTTCCAGTATCACTTAGTTGCTTCCAGAGCAGTCCCATAATCATTTGGAAATCTTTTCTAAAACACAATAATGAACAGTTAAAAACTAAAGAAAGACCGTGCACATTTGTTAAGGGCGCCAAAGCCTACTGGTTTCTCCAGGCTTGCGCAATATCAGCCAGATGAGAACCATGGGGACCCCAAGCCTCATTGCTAGTGGCATCTAGGACCTCAGCGGAATAAGAAGAAACACGAATAGTCTTAAACAAGGTCATCAGATGGATACGTCAAATTACATCACGTGGTAGCTCAGTATGGTAGGACAAAATGCTACTGTAACATTTTTATTTACTTGACCGATGCTGGGTAGCATTATCGCTATGGAAATACAGTAAATTTCTGAAGGATGGTGTTATTGAACAACAGTAGCCACTAAAAGGGAAATATGTTCATATTTGGCAAGACTTGTCAATCATGTTTGCAGCGTCAACATGTCATTTTGGTACAAACTTGCTGAATTCATATGAAACAAAAAGGAAATAAAAAGGTAACGGCCACACTGGGGACAAGTTATTCAGATTAAGCAATATGAACTCCAAATTGTCAAAATTTCAGATAGGCAACATCTTAATGAAAAAATAGAAACAATAAATGAAGTACCTTTCTCTCCAATCCAGGAACTTTGAGTACTTTCTTATTGACCCCCCGTTTACTGAAAATCAATAGAAAATGAACCATGATTATAAATTTTAGAAGCCTAATTTCTCTATGGAACTCATGAGCGAAAATAGGATAGAATTATATTTATACGTTTGAGAAATTTCAGTGACCCAAAAGTATTTGCTTATATGAACGGCAGACAGAAATCAAGAGTAAGGCTGACCAACACAAAAATTGCCAAAATGTTAAACAGAACTTACAGGTCTCTGACAGTTTGACCCAGGGCCTTCTTAATCCTAGTTGATGATCAAACACAGTATTCTTAGCTCGAAATCAAAATTTTGCTGAAAAGAAATCACCAAATCCTGGAGAAAAGTAAACCCATAAGAAAATTTTCTAGACAGGGTGGAATTTGAACTCAATTGACGATCAACTAAAATTCTACTACACTAATTGCCATATCAAACAAGGAAAAATACACATTGACGTAGATTATCCTTTAAAAAGCTAGATAGGTAACAATGTTACATTCCAAATGAAATGATCTTCAAATTGTATGAGTACCGGAAAGGATCCTAAATCCCAATTTAAACGTTGATCCATAAGAGACAAGAAATCAGCAAATTCAATCCCCGTGTGGTAAGTTTCTATTTTTATAATTTCAAAATAAGAAAAACCATGCCTACAATGTAAATCCAGTTCACCAGGACTAGTGCCATAAAATAAGAAGCACGTTATCCAATCAAAATGTAACAGGAATCAACCTTCTGCCCTAACAAAAACCTTGAAACACCAAAATGTTCATAATTTGATGAAATCACAAACGATAAACCAGAAGCAGAAATCACACTACTCAACATTTGAATTATTGTAAACGCGTTTTACACAGATAGGAGCGAGATCGGTTCAGATCGAAACAACAACAAAACAATTCAAAAAACAGTATCGAATGGAGCACATAATAGAAATCGATAAAAAAGCTGGAAGAAGCAGAAATACACATCATACAGGCACCAGAGGCCGCAATATCGGATCCAAATACTAACAACCATATTCAAAAAAAAAACCCCGAACAAGAGATGTTGAAGACATTGTACTTGTAGACTGAGGATATGGGGATAAAACGCGGGCGGGAGGGATCGTGGAGATGGAGAATTTCGGATCCGGCGATGTTAGGTAGAGAGAGAATCTGAAGTGAGAGAAGAATGGAAGAAAAAAGTTGGAGGAGGAGGGAAAAACTTGACATAAGCCGGGTTATTAACCCATTTGTCCGTCTTTCAAATTCAAAACACCCAAATGCCCCTCTTGAAACTCAAATAATCAGAATGCCCTTTTCTTTATATTCTCAGTTTTAGGGAAACCGGGAATGTCAATTTTCAATATTCCCGGTTTCCGTCATACCGGTAACATAAATAAGGATTATGTGGCCGGATTTAGGGCATGCGTTGACGAAGCGTGGACGAATGAAGGGGCATGTTTTGATATATTCCCGGTTTGAGGGAAACCGGGAATATTGAAAATTGACATTTCCGGTTTTGGGGAAACCGGAAATATTACAAATTGATATTCCCGGTTTTGCGAAAACCGGAAACATTAAAAAAGGAACATTCTGATTATTTGAGTTTCAAAAGGGGCATTTGAGTGTTTTGAATTTGAAAGAGGGGCAAATGGGTTAATATAACCCACATAAGCCGAACTTCAACTCTCAACTATTTTTTTTGTTTCGTTATTATTATTATTAGTCACCATTTTCTGTAATTAGTTTTCTTAATGGTACTGCTTTTATTCACGCTAATTTTGCTTAAAATACAGTATATTTAGACACATATTTCATAAATTTAGTATTTCCAAGGGTGTGTAGTTGTAGTGGAGCGATCGAAATGAGATCTTTTGATATGTAGTATACAAACGGACTTTGTGAGTTTTTCAAAAAAAAAATTTCCAAAAAAATTATGTATCGTTTGATATGTGAATCATTCTGCTTCAGCTTTCGGATTTGTTTAAACTTTAACTTATTGCTTATATTCTACTAACTTAAACCGACGCCTGAATCAAACAAGGACTTCTCCGTCTCCGGTTCAAAACATTTATACCAACTAGTAGGGCGAGTCAAGATTAAGATGAACAAAAATATTCACAATGGGAAAGTTAATCCAATGGGAACAATGGATCAAATATTTTTTTCTTTTCTTTTTGAGATTTGATTTGTTAAGAGTAGCTGGTCGTTAAACGCTTTAGTATGCTCATCAGCTCTACTTCAGATGAGGATAAAAGAAACACATAATCATGGCCAATATAGAACTGGGAAGCCTGCTTTTGTGCCTCATGGGATATGTTCTGAGCCGAAGAGAAAGATTGAGGTAAGTTTAGTTTAGTATTTTTTTTTTTAGCGTGTGTTGAGGTTTGTTGGTGAATATAGTGTTTGTTAAAATGAATAATGAAAGCTACAGTACATTTTGGGAAGGCTGGACGGGACGGGACATAGGTGAGAAGTTAGTGTTTAAATCAAACGACTGCGTTTTGCTCGCGCATATATAAGAGGCTGGAAGTTAGCAGTCGGATATTGAATCGACAAGGACGGAGGCAACTGTGGCTTGGGATTCCGTGCGGCGAAGCGCGGCTAACTGGCCGGTTAGTTGTAGGGTGTGGCAAAGGCGACACGCGATGGGGGGACCAAGCAGACAGAAAAGGACGGCACGCATGGAAAAGCTGGCTCAAAGGACACTGCAGCAGCTGCAGCTGGGGGCGTAAGGCGCAGTGCCAGGCCATTGCAGAAATCCGGACGCTATCCTCAGACTGAGTATGTGGCTTGAGCTCCTGCTTGGTTGGTACAAATGCAGAAGGATGTTACCGTTGGGGAACGAAGACTGATTAGCAGTATAAATAACCTGTTTTTGTATTTGCATGAATCAATCAATCAAACTTATTTACTCTTCCTTCTATCTACATTCTCTTCTACCTCCTACTCTGTTCTCAGCAAACTCTACCACCCCACATCTGGTGCTTTCACTGAGAGTGCTCAGTCATGCCGACCAACACCGAGATGATTGCAAACCTTCACACTGATGTTGAGTCCCTCAAAGATCGATTTGGATCCATGGAAAACAACATGAACCAAGCCATGGACCGCATCACCAAGGCGGTTGAAGATCTGCAGCAGTCTATGAAAGAACTCCGAACCATGCCAGGACCTCGCCCAGACAAGCAACCCATGAATCAAAACAACGCTCCGCCCCTCCTCCCTACTCCATCCAGCGACCCCACCATTGATAACTCTCCACCCGACAACAACGCCCAAGCTTTTACTTCGCAAAACAGAGCACCCATTCCCTTTCCCATAACCCATGACACTTACACCCGGCACCCGCGCACACCAAGGCTAGAGGTCCCCATATTCCACGGCGACAACGTAACAGGCTGGTTATTTCAGCTTGAGAGATTCTTCGACCTCCATGAAACGCCACCCGATCACATGCTCTCGACTGCACCTCTTTTCATGACAGGGGAGGCTCTTCTATGGTTCCAATGGAAATATACAACGGACCAGGTTCAGTCATGGACCCAACTCGCACGAGACTTACGCCGCCGGTTCGGGCCTTGGCTCATACTATGACACCGGCGTGGCCATTAACCAGCTGGTGCAAACGTCGTCCGTCGCTGCCTATATAAAAAGCTTTGAGTCCATGTCCATGCAAACTCCAAGTCTCACTGGTGTAAACCTCCTAAGTCGCTTTCTAGCGGGACTAAAGGCAGAGGTCCGAAGGGAGTTTATCCTCCTCAAGCCCCAAACACTCGAGGAAGCCATGGAGATGGCGCGAGTCGCTGATGATAAACTTTGGCCGCCCAGATCTTCTTCCCCTCGTCCTTATGTCTCACGCCCACCTCCTAGCCCTCACTTTGCAAACTTCCCTCGCCCTGATACCCCTAAAATTCCACCTACAAACCCTCCTGCCAAACGTCTTACACCACTTGAGATGGCAGCGCGGCGCGCCAAAGGCCTTTGTTATAATTGTGATGAACGTTTCCTCCCCGGCCACCAGTGCAAGGCACGTTTCCAGTGTTTGCTTGCCGATGAAGCCGACCCTTCCCCAGACCTTGAACCTGAGGATGCCCTTCTCGACCCCGTCATTGAACCCATCAACCGTGATGAAAATGAGCCCACACAAGACCCACCTTGCATCACCTTCCATGCCCTCCAAGGCCAACCTACACCCAGTACTCTTCGATTCTCCGGCACCATCTTTGGTCACCAAGTTAGTATCCTCGTGGACTCTGGATCAACCCACAACTTCCTCCAATCACGTATAGCAAAACACGTGCGCCTTTGCATCGAGGAGTCGACCCACATGAACGTCATTGTGGGAAATGGTGATGCCATGAGATGTGAAGGACTTTGTCGCGGAGTGCCACTCTCAATCCATGATACTAGTTTCTCCGTGGACTTGCATCTTTTACCCATATTCGGTGCCGATGTTGTGCTGGGCGCTCAATGGCTCTCGAGCCTCGGACCAACCACCTTCTGCTTTCAGGAGTTGTGGATGAGCTTCACACTGGCGGGTAACACCATCAAACTCATCGGCCTCCAGCAACAACCGTGCCCTGAGCACATGAGCCTCACGCAGTTAACAGCTGCAAGCTTGCATGGGAGCATTGCGTGTTTCTACCAGCTCCAGCCAGACTGCTACGGCCCAAACCTAGCCCAAAATGCATTAAAACCCAACACCTTCAATCTGCCCACCAATAGACCTACCCAGGACACTGAATCCCTCGCCACCCTACTCCACCACTTTTCCCATGTTTTTTCCCTACCGTCGGGGCTGCCGCCGACAAGACTTACTGACCACCGCATTCCCTTAATTCCTGGCTCCACCCCCGTGAATGTTCGGTCTTACCGCTATCCACACTTTCAAAAGCATGAGATTGAAAGAATGATACAGAGCATGCTTGAGGAGGGGATTATCACAGATAGCAATAGCCCATTCTCATCGCCAATGTTGCTCGTAAAAAAGAAGGACGGCTCATGGCGATTCTGCGTCGACTACCGGGCCGTCAATGCCATCACTGTTAAGGATCGTTTCCCCATCCCCACGGTTGATGAGTTGCTTGACGAACTACATGGCGCCACTGTCTTTACTCGCCTTGATTTAAAGTCCGGCTATCACCAACTCCGCGTCCATCCGGATGACACTTACAAAACAGCTTTCCGCACTCATGAAGGGCATTACGAATTTCTGGTCATGCCCTTTGGCTTGTCCAATGCACCGGCAAGCTTCCAAGCCGAAATGAACAGGATATTTAAACCCCTTCTTCGTCAATGCGTCTTGGTTTTCTTTGATGACATTCTGATCTTCAGCAGCTCTTGGCATGCTCATCTGACCCATCTCCGAAAGGTACTCCACTTGCTAGCAGTTCACTCATTTTATGCTAACTCCTTTAAGTGTGAATTTGGCAGAGATACTATCTCATACTTAGGCCATATTGTGTCCGCACAAGGTGTTCGAGTGGACCCAGAAAAGGTCAAGGCCGTGCAGGACTGGCCAACCCCCAAAACTGTCGGCCAACTCAGGGGATTCCTCGGCCTTGCCGGTTACTACAGACGCTTTGTTCACAATTATGCATCCAAGGCTTTGGCTCTCACCAATTTATTGCGAAAGGATGCATTTGTTTGGTCTCCTGAAGCCTCTCACTCTTTTGCTGACCTCAAGAACGCCCTCACCATAACCCCTGTGCTGGCCCTGCCTAACTTTGCTAAACCTTTTACCCTGCAAACCGATGCTTCCGGGTCTGGTATCGGTGCGGTATTACTGCAGGAAGGACGACCTATAGCCTTCTTCAGTAAGAAACTTGATGCTCCTAAACGCACCTCTTCGGCCTATGAGCGCGAGCTGTTTGCGTTAGTCACGGCAGTTAGGCGATGGAGACAGTACCTGCTCGGCGCCAAGTTCATCATACAGACAGACCACCAGCCCCTTAAAGCACTTCTCACGTAAGATATTCACACGCCGGATCAAGAGAAATGGATTAGCAAACTCTTGGGGTACGAGTTTGAGATCCAGTACAATCCTGGGACACAAAACAAAGCTGCTGACGCCCTATCTCGGCTCCCCGAGGCTACATGCCATGCCTTGGCCACAATCTCAAAGCCTGAGCTCGGTATATTGCGCGCCTTGCGCCGCTGCTACATGGAGGATGATACATGTCGCACCCTCATCCTTGACATCCAGACCAACCCATCTGCGCATCCACACCATACTATCCGTGATGGTCTTGTCCTCCAGGATGGTCGTTTACTAGTTCCTGCAAATGGTGCCTTACGAGAGTTGATCCTTTTTGAATACCACAATACACCTACAGGAGGCCACCCGGGCATCTTACGCACCTTCTTGCGCATCTCAGCTAACTTCATCTGGCCTGGCCTTCGCACAGATGTCAAGGAGTACGTGTCCCGTTGTCATACTTGCAATCAAGTCAAGGCGCCCAACGCCGCACCGGCTGGCCTGCTCCAACCCCTCGCAATCCCTACTGAGATATGGCAGGATATCTCCTTAGATTTCATCACACACTTGCCACCTTGCAAAGGGTTCTCGGCTATCCTAGTTGTGGTTGATCGACTATCCAAATATGCCCATTTCGTGGCCCTTAAGCCTGGTTTTACAGCTGAGGACATTGCCCATGTTTTTGTCCGTGACATTGCCCGACTCCATGGATTTCCACGGAGCATTGTGTCCGATCGGGACCCCCTATTCATGAGCAAGTTTTGGCGAGAATTCTTCAAACTTCATCAAACAAACCTGGCCACGAGCAGTGCTTATCACCCCCAGTCCGACGGCCAAACCGAGATTGTTAACCGCATCCTTCAAGACTACCTTCGTTGCTTCGTCAATGACGCGCACAGTGACTGGCTAAATTATTTACCATGGGCAGAATATAGCTACAACACAGCCGAGCATTCTGCCATCTGCATGAGCCCCTTTGAAGCCGTATACGGCCGCAAACCACCTTCCATTCCTGACTATATTGGCGGCCTCACCATCCCAGCAGCTGTGGAAACGATGGTTGATGGACCACAATTGTATGAATCATAAACACAGTTAAACCCACCAAATTAGACTGTTTGTCTATCTAACTTCGATGTCTTAGTCCCGATACATTTCTACAGGGTATTTTAGAGCTTAGAGAGAATACACGCTAAGGAAGAGCTTTTAGCACAGAAAAGATATCAGGAGACAATCCAAGGTCAAGATCAGACGCTGAATGAAGAAATCTAAAGATCCTGACTTGGAATCATTCAAAACAAATCAAACCGAAGAGAAAACGAAGACAATCCGGAGCTGGAATACACCGATAGTTTTGTGCAAACTGCACAAAACTCACAACCACTCTCCTCATGCCACATGGACCGGAGGCTTTCTCCTCACATCCACCCCTCCTCCTCTCCCCTTCCTCCACATGTCAACCTCTCCTCCTCCCTCCCAAAAGCCGCCGGCGGCTTTGTGTTGCTCCTCTCCCCTTGTGACACTTGTCTTCCTCTCCTCTTCCCCCCATCTCCACCCTTGGATGCCAAACCACATGCCCTCATCTTGGCCCTCCATTCCCCTCCCCTTAGCCTATAAATACCAAGCTCTCCTCCTCATTTCAAATCATCCCAAAATTGTGTAAAACACTTCTCTCTCTAAGTTTGTTACTATGTAAAGTTTGGTTTGATATCAATAAAAGTTCAGTTTGTTCTCAAATACTTTAGTTCGATCTTGAGTACTCCTGTTGGTTCTTGAGTACTCAAGTTTTCAGTTACAGTTCAAGAGTTACTCCTGTTTGTTCTTGAGTAATCTCTTTCTCTTCTCTCTTTACTCCTGTTTGTTCTTGAGTATTCTTTTCCAAATCCCCAAGTATTTAGTTATGATGTCCAACTCTATGGATATTCGTAACTAAACTCTTCATTCGGTTGAAGGGGAGTTCTTGTTTTATAAAATGTTTTACTTCGTTTAGTTTCTTTTCTCTGTATTCAAAACTTGTTCTATGTGCCATTTATAAGGTCAGACTTTCCAAGGTTGAGTGGAAGCTACGAAAGGGCAAAACTCTTCTGTGGGAAGTCGTGAACATACTCGGGTAAGTGGATGCTACGAAAGGGCAAAGCTTATCTGAGGAGTTCGATCTATCTTTAAAATCATTTGGAAACTGGACCAAAGGGACCAAATGGATGCACAAAAGGCTAAGATACTTCGAAAGGAGGAATTAGTCTGAAGTAGAACAAGGGTTTACAAACAGTGTGGCAAATTGAGCGCTACGAAAGGGCCTCGATACACGTTTGAATACTTAGAAGGGTTACTAAAAGAATGAATAGGATATAATACAAGGCCCCCCAAGACCGAATACTTCTCTCGCAATTACAAAACCCCTTTGTCTTTACTTTTATTGTTCAATCAACTGCAACCATCAACCGCTCACAATCCGGAGGACTTGCAATTCACGCATCACCCACTGTAAGTCTTCGCTTTTAATTTCAGTATTTACTTTTCTGTAATTTACTTTTCAGCACTCAAAACCAAAACCAACTAAAAAGTCACGTAGTTGTTAGCACTAAAACCTCAACCAACCTAAAACACGCTCCTTCGCTGAACAAATCCCTTAAAGAATAACCTATCCCCCTAATTCCTCTGGGTTCGACCCCTACTTACCAAGTACTACCCAGTAGTATAGTTGCGAGTAGCGGACTATTATAAATTTATTTGCACAAATCGCTCTGACGACAAGCGGTTCTGTCAAATTGGCGCCGTTGCCGGGGAATTAGCCATCGGATAAGTTGTTCTTCACCTCACATGACCTAATGACGCAACCACCTTCGTATGCATGGATGACACGATATCTCCCCCTGTTCGGAGGTACGGATGAAGAAGACCCAGTTCTACACTGCCGAAACTTTCACCATGTTTGTCAGCATATAAAACCTAATAATGAAACGTTAGAGGAGTTTGAACTTAACTGCTTCAAATTCTCTCTAACGGACTTCGCGACAATCTGGTATTACACATCAACTGTTATGAATGCTAAGTATTTCATACACATTAGCATTCCATTCCTGAAAGAATTCTCCCCTCCATCCTTACGACAACAAACCCGAGAAAGGATCATGAACCTGCAACAATCCCGGTATGAGACCTTGGGCGAGTACTACACGAACTATGACGCCATGATCTCGCGCTGCCCGCACCATGGATTCACGGAGCTTTTTCTTCTTCAAAAATTCCTTTGCGGGATGAGGGCTGAGGAGTTCTCAAGGCTCAATAACGCTGTAGGAGGAACAACCGCACACTTATCCCTGACTAAGGTATGGGATGTGATAGACAGCTTGGCCGGAACTGCAATACGAAGGCCAGTACCTCAACCAAATGAAGGAACACAAAATATCGAGGCCAGTCCAGAAAGAAACAGATCAGAGGATGTGATGAACGAATCAGATATAGAAAGCTCAGAAGAAGAGCCTACAGAGGAAGTCACATCCGAACCATCAGAAGAAACTTCCGAGCCATCAGAAGAATCAGACATAGAGAGTACCGGAAGTAACACAAGAATGGTGGCAAAATTCAACCTGAGCCACCCATGGGACCCTAACCAATGATTAAGAACGAGGTACTGTCGAGCCAACGACGTTAAACAAGTGCACTGGTCGGGAGGTAACCCGACACTATCTTACTTTTCTGCACTTTTAATTTCTGTCATTTAAATTTCCAATAAGCGCTCTCACCCACTTTTTGTATAGAAGGAATATCTTTCATGTAGGAATTAAGTTTGGAGCAAGACCGGATCAGCCAGGCAGCTTCCGTGAATTTACCGGGCCTGCGCTGAGAGTTCGAGGCCCCAGCCAGACTCCCTCGATTATCTAGCCTCATGCCATGTCGTTTGCACGACACAGTAAAAGGGAGTTCTGTTCTTCTTTTTCCTTAATGTCATTTCCTTCTCTTGTATATATTTGCATGACTTTTGAACTAAGGCACGCCTTCGTTCAAAAGTGTGGGGTGAGAACCATTTGCATGTTTTTCTTTTCTTTTTTAATAATATCTTTTTGAAAATATGAACTTGAGAATGTGAAAAAGATAGATCATAATTCATGCATCAACCTTGTGAAAATTCAACTGTTTAAAAACTTAGAATGTAACTTCTCATTTGTCCTTTGTGCCGAGATAACCTAGGGATGTGGAGTTGATAGAAATTGCCCTAGAGAGGCTTAGCAAGCACTTGAAGGATCAGATCAAACTATATGGTTTTCGAAGTCAGTGGAGGCTGCACTTCAGGTTTCGGTGAATAATTGAAGTCAACTCTGCCTTGAAGCATCTATGTAAAAGGCAAGGACGGGAATCAAACCGTCCTCTCTCTAGTCAAAGTAGCAGAGAAAATAGATGAGCGACCCTCATCTTGACCCGCGCGAAACAACAAAGATGAGAGGAGCGGGGAGGTATTTCCATATGCTTGCGGGCGATGATTGGACCTCCCAAGAAGGCAAAAAACAAGATGGACTAGCAAGTCACAAAGAAGCAAAAAACTCAAAGAAGAAAATCAAAAGAGGCCTAAGGCCCAAAAATGTGAAGGTTTTAACCGAGCAAAAGTGAAGCACTCAACAACGTCAAATCAAAAGCTAAAGGCAAATCACTACAAAAAGCAGTCCATCGCCAAAGAAGAAGAAAGAAAAAAAAGAAAAAAATCAAGAAAAGGCTCAACTCACTGAAACCCGAATCGAATCACGTGCTAGAGAAAGCTACAAGAAAACCATATAGTGCGAGACGGTCCCGAAGGTGTAGTCCAGGAGCCTGAAAAGGGCTATCTCCCGAAACATCCGAAATAATTTGCATCTCAGCACGAAGGTACACGTATCAAGTTTCTTCTACTTATTTACGCAGTTTAATTTAGTAACAAGTAGTAATGCATGAATTAGGAAAAATCGAGTACCACAATCTTATTTTCATATTTTAACCAACTTACTTAGTAACGCCCTTATAAAGCATTGTTCGGGACGAACAACTAAAAGTGTGGGGTTATCTGATGGACCACAATTGTATGAATCATAAACACAGTTAAACCCACCAAATTAGACTGTTTGTCTATCTAACTTCGATGTTTTAGTCCCGATACATTTCTACAGGGTATTTCAGAGCTTAGAGAGAATACACGCTAAGGAAGAGCTTTTAGCACAGAAAAGATATCAGGAGACAATCCAAGGTCAAGATCAGACGCTGAATGAAGAAATCTAAAGATCCTGACTTGGAATCATTCAAAACAAATCAAACCGAAGAGAAAACGAAGACAATCCGGAGCTGGAATACACCGATAGTTTTGTGCAAACTGCACAAAACTCACAACCACTCTCCTCATGCCACATGGACCGGAGGCTTTCTCCTCACATCCACCCCTCCTCCTCTCCCCTTCCTCCACATGTCAACCTCTCCTCCTCCCTCCCAAAAGCCGCCGGCGGCTTTGTGTTGCTCCTCTCCCCTTGTGACACTTATCTTCCTCTCCTCTTCCCCCCATCTCCACCCTTGGATGCCAAACCACATGCCCTCATCTTGGCCCTCCATTCCCCTCCCCTTAGCCTATAAATACCAAGCTCTCCTCCTCATTTCAAATCATCCCAAAATTGTGTAAAACACTTCTCTCTCTAAGTTTGTTACTATGTAAAGTTTGGTTTGATATCAATAAAAGTTCAGTTTGTTCTCAAATACTTTAGTTCGATCTTGAGTACTCCTGTTGGTTCTTGAGTACTCAAGTTTTCAGTTACAGTTCAAGAGTTACTCCTGTTTGTTCTTGAGTAATCTCTTTCTCTTCTCTCTTTACTCCTGTTTGTTCTTGAGTATTCTTTTCCAAATCCCCAAGTATTTAGTTATGATGTCCAACTCTATGGATATTCGTAACTAAACTCTTCATTCGGTTGAAGGGGAGTTCTTGTTTTATAAAATGTTTTACTTCGTTTAGTTTCTTTTCTCTGTATTCAAAACTTGTTCTATGTGCCATTTATAAGGTCAGACTTTCCAAGGTTGAGTGGAAGCTACGAAAGGGCAAAACTCTTCTGTGGGAAGTCGTGAACATACTCGGGTAAGTGGATGCTACGAAAGGGCAAAGCTTATCTGAGGAGTTCGATCTATCTTTAAAATCATTTGGAAACTGGACCAAAGGGACCAAATGGATGCACAAAAGGCTAAGATACTTCGAAAGGAGGAATTAGTCTGAAGTAGAACAAGGGTTTACAAACAGTGTGGCAAATTGAGCGCTACGAAAGGGCCTCGATACACGTTTGAATACTTAGAAGGGTTACTAAAAGAATGAACAGGATATAATACAAGGCCCCCCAAGACCGAATACTTCTCTCGCAATTACAAAACCCCTTTGTCTTTACTTTTATTGTTCAATCAACTGCAACCATCAACCGCTCACAATCCGGAGGACTTGCAATTCACGCATCACCCACTGTAAGTCTTCGCTTTTAATTTCAGTATTTACTTTTCTGTAATTTACTTTTCAGCACTCAAAACCAAAACCAACTAAAAAGTCACGTAGTTGTTAGCACTAAAACCTCAACCAACCTAAAACACGCTCCTTCGCTGAACAAATCCCTTAAAGAATAACCTATCCCCCTAATTCCTCTGGGTTCGACCCCTACTTACCAAGTACTACCCAGTAGTATAGTTGCGAGTAGCGGACTATTATAAATTTATTTGCACAAATCGCTCTGACGACAAGTGGTTCTGTCAATGGTCCAAAACCGTGACAAACTCTTGGCCTCCTTACGTGCCAACATGCAGCGTGCCCAAGCTCGCATGCGGAAACAGTCCAACACTCATCGCACGGACAAGGAGTTTGCGGTTGATGATTGGGTATATATCCGCCTCCAGCCCTATCGCCAAACGTCCGTCAAGACACGTAGATCCCACAAGCTCTCTAAGCGCTTCTATGGCCCCTTCAAGATCCTCGCTCGCATAGGCCCTGTGGCATATCGCCTTGAGCTTCCTTCGGAAGCGCGCATCCATAATGTGTTCCATGTATCACTGTTGCGGAAATGCTTGGACCCTACTACGGCGCATGCGGTCACTCTTCCAGCCTCTTTTGTTGATGGCCGCCCAGCCCCATTGCCAGCTGAAATCCTTGACTCTCGCCATGTGCACACCAAGCTGGGAACCGAACACCAAGTGCTTGTTCGTTGGACTGGGCAGCCACGGGATGACGCTTCTTGGGAAACTGTCTCAAGCATCCAAGCTGACTTTCCTTCTTTTGACCTTGAGGACAAGGTCCGTCTCGGCCAAGGGGGTAATGTGGCAAAGGCGACACGTGATGGGGGGACCAAGCAGACAGAAAAGGACGGCACGCATGGAAAAGCTGGCTCAAAGGACACTGCAGCAGCTGCAGCTGGGGGCGTAAGGCGCAGTGCCAGGCCATTGCAGAAATCCGGACGCTATCCTCAGACTGAGTATGTGGCTTGAGCTCCTGCTTGGTTGGTACAAATGCAGAAGGATGTTACCGTTGGGGAACGAAGACTGATTAGCAGTATAAATAACCTGTTTTTGTATTTGCATGAATCAATCAATCAAACTTATTTACTCTTCCTTCTATCTACATTCTCTTCTACCTTCTACTCTGTTCTCAGCAAACTCTACCACCCCACATAGGGTTTAGTCGATTCGAATCTGTAAGTGCCTAGGTTTTTATTCTCTTCAACTCGCATTTGTGTACGAAAACTCAATTGATTGATAGTGGATTGAGCACTAAAAGCTTTAAAAAAAACTCTTGATGTATTTTTTTAATTTCGATTGTTAGGATTCGATCATTGTCAACAAACTGAACCGTAAAACAAATAGTTGGACATGAGTTAAGCTTAGGTTAAAATCTGTATTCGACTTGTTGTATTGAGCCTGACATTCGAGTAACTAATTTACAAATTACAACATATAAATTATGGGGAAATCCGATATAGGAGCTACGCCTCTCGCATCCCCTAAATGGAAATATGGTTTTCATATCAAACGTAAAGAATTTAGAAAAAATTTGTGCTATGTTTGTTTATAAAGTTTTGACGAGATTGATAAAAGCTTTTAACAAAATAAAGAATGGATATCGGCTTAATAGGAAACCAAGCGGAACATGTCTCCTTAACATATCTTCTGCTGACTGCAAATTCTATGAAGTTCTCCGGTTTATCAAACTACAGAAAGTGAAGAATTGATTTATGAAAATGAATATATCCTTACTTCATCTAAAGTGCAATGCTTTGTTAATTATCCGCATCAGTAGTAAAGCAAATGTCAGGGTCAATCTATCAGTTTCCTCATAACTATGAATCCTTGAAATAGTGCACGTGCTAACAAAATATAAAGCATCCCATTCATAAATAGTTTTGATCTGGCGATCGTATCTCGCGATGTAAATCAAACTACTTGTATACAAACTGGATGGAAGCAACTTACATAGTCCTAAAATCTGTTATCAAATGACATAAGTCATCACGTATCTTTCACTATACTTCAAGAAAATACAGCTTGCCCTCTTCGGCGTTTCAATCTTCAAAAGTGAATGGAGTAAACATTGGGGCACCAAATGGCCTCAAACTAACTACGAGAATGCAACATAAAAGCTCAGTACCGTGGCTAGCTAAGATCCTCAATGATTGAATTATAGTTCAACTTTGATTCATTAGTCCATAGTCTTGATATTAGAAATCAATATGTTTGTTATTTAATTCTTAAAATTTCAAGTTAATATCTGTAAACACAATGGGGATTGTGATTTTGGGACAAATTGTAGATTGGAAGTCGACAGTCAGATTAGGGCTTCTGATTTCAGATACTCTAGTATAGATTTTTCTGACTGCGTTATGCCAACATTTAGTTATTTTGCTGTTGGATCGTCTTATGTATGATCTGAGTGAAAAATTGATAACAGAAGAAAACAGAGCCTACCTGCATGTTTGCTCACATGAAAATCAGAGGCCATGGAGATCATTAAATATTTCTTTGATTTAGATTTATATACTAAAGAGGACAATGTGGATGAAGAACCTAACAAATACATCATATAAAATGCATGCTTAATTAAATGAAATCAAACTCAATCTAATAGCTGACGTCCTGCAATCTGGTTCTGTTCTTGCTCTGAAGCAATGACTTCATCTTGTTGATTGATCATATCAGAATCAAAATGTGAAGGACAGCAGCCGAAGATTTTGAATTATGATGGTAGCCTGAACTGAGGGGTTGGTTGGTTCTGAATGAGTTCATGGCCTTATTGAATGAAACTGAACTGATGGGTGCTTGATGCCAGCTGACTGGTGGCAGAGTCATCAAGGATCCACTTATTCGGGTGCTAAAATCTGAAACTGAAGAATTGGGAAAAGAAAGTTGATTCAGTTTCTGATTTTGGAGTAGTTTTGAAAATTGAAAATGGAACAGTGTGTAGAGGACTTACTTGACTGTTGAAGATGAATGGCTAAGCTGCTCTGTGGGGCTAGTAGTGGGTGGGCGGTGGTGGAGATGTGTAGAGGTAGACCGGTGGCGGAGATTTTGTTGGTGGTGGTGGGGACTTGTAGGCGTATGGAGGGGGAGGTTTTGGGGATGGTGGTGGTGGGGATTTGTAGATGTAGGGTGGGGGAGGAGGAGATGGGGAAGGTGGTGGAGGTGACTTGTAGATGTAGGGTGGGGGAGGAGATAGGGAAGGTGGTGGAGGTGACTTGTAGATGTAGGGTGGTGGTGGTGACGGGGAAGGTGGTGGTGGTGACTTGTAGATGTAGGGTGGTGGTGGTGACGGGGAAGGTGGTGGTGGTGACTTGTAGATGTAGGGTGGTGGTGCTGACTTGTAGATGTAGGGTGGTGGAGGTGATGGGGAAGGTGGAGGGGGTGACTTGTAGATGTAGGGTGGTGGAGGTGATGGGGAAGGTGGTGGAGGTGACTTGTAAATGTAAGGTGGTGGAGGAGACGACGAAGGTGGAGGAGGTGATTTGTAGATGTAGGGTGGTGGTGGAGAGGGGGAAGGTGGTGGAGGTGACTTGTAGATGTAGGGTGGTGGTGGAGAGGGGGAAGGTGGGGGAGGTGACTTGTAAATGTAGGGTGGTGGAGGAGACGACGAAGGTGGAGGAGGTGATTTGTAGACGTATGGTGGTGGAGATGGGGATGGTGGTGGAGGTGACTTGTAGATATAAGGTGGTGGCGGAGATGGCGAAGGAGGCGGTGGTGATTTGTAGTAGTATGGTGGTGGTGGAGAACGCACCGGTGGTGGTGGACTCTTGTAGTAGTATGGTGGTGGGGGGGAATGTACCGGAGGTGGTGGGCTCATGTAGTAATACGGTGGTGGTGGAGAATGGACCGGTGGTGGTGGGCTCTTGTAGTAATATGTTGGTGGTAGAGAATGGACCGGTGGTGGTGGGCTCTTGTAGTAGTACGGTGGTGGTGGAGACTGCACCGGTGGTGGTGGGCTCTTGTAGTAGTACGGTGGTGGTGGAGAATGCACCGGTGGTGGTGGGCTTTTATAGTAATATGGTGGTGGAGGAGATGGAGAAGGTGGTGGAGGTGACTTGTAGATGTAGGGTGGAGGAGGAGATGGCGAAGGAGGTGGTGGTGATTTATAATAATATGGTGGAGGCGGTGAAGGAGATGGTGGTGGTGGGGACTTGTAGTAGTATGGAGGTGGAGGAGATGGGGATGGAGGTGGTGGTGATTTGTAGTAGTAAGGAGGTGGTGGAGAGTAAACAGGGGGTGGTGGGGATTTATAGTAATATGGTGGTGGTGGGGACGGCGAGGGAGGAGGTGGAGACTTATAGTAATAAGGCTTGGGTGGAGACGGAGATGGTGGGGGTGGAGATTTGTAGTAGTACGGTTTTGGCGGAGAAGGCGAAGGTGGAGGAGGTGATTTATAGTAATATGGTTTGGGAGGACTTGGTGATGGAGGTGGAGGGGACTTGTAGTAGTAAGGCTTTGGTGGAGTCGGCGTCGGTGGTGGTGGAGACTTGTAGTAGTAAGGCTTGGGAGGAGCCGGTGATGGTGGTGGAGGGGATTTGTAATAGTATGGTGGTAGAGGATGAACCGGCACTGGTGGCGGAGGAGACTTGTAATAGTAAGGAGTAGGTGGTGGCTTCACCTTGTGACACTCCTCATAAGGCTTTTTGGGTGCAAAAGCAAAAGATTTGGCGGACAAAACAACTTCATATTTATTTTTGGATTTGAGCTTTAAATGAGCTCCCTTCTTGCCATGGTGCAGGTTAGTTGGGATGCTGCATTTGGACCCCTTTGGAGCAGCGTGGAGGGCAGCCTTGCAAGCCTTAGCCCCATATTTGCCATAGTCAAAGTCTTTGACCGTGATTGCATACTTTCCGTTGACCTTTGTCTTCCCATATGCCACTATTTCTTTGTCACCAGCTTTACATGTGATCTTTACCACAGCACCTGACATGGTACGTATCACACAGATATGAGAAACTTATGTTTGAAATGAAGGCTTAATGTTCGACTATGGTACTTTGTTACCTTTGAGATGTTTCTTGTCATGGGATTTGATTGGATACTTCCAGTCATAGCATCTGTAGCAGTAAACTTTGCCGACTACTCTAACTATCAATGGGTGGTGGGGATGAGGGTGTGGGTATGGAGCGGGTGGTGGTGGAGATTTATAAATATATGGGGGAGAGTATGGTGGAGATTTAGCGGGTGGAGGTGGGGATTTGTAGTAATATGGCGGTGAGTATGGTGGCGATTTAGCGGGTGGAGGTGGAGATTTGTAGTAGTATGGCGGTGAGTATGGTGGAGATTTAGCGGGTGGTGGAGGGGATTTGTAGTAGTAAGGTGGTGGTGGAGAGTGCACTGGTGGAGGAGGGCTTTTGTAGTAGTAGGGTGGTGGAGGGGATTTGTAGTAGTAAGGTGGTGGTGGAGAGTGCACTGGTGGAGGAGGGCTTTTGTAGTAGTAGGGTGGTGGTGGAGAATGCACCGGTGGAGGTGGGCTCTTGTAATAGTACGGTGGTGGTGGAGAGTGCACCGGCGGAGGGGGACTCTTGTAATAGTAAGGTGGTGGAGGTGACGGGGAAGGTGGTGGTGGGGACTTATAGTAGTAAGGTGGTGGTGGAGAGTGTACAGGTGGTGGAGGGGATTTGTAATAGTATGGTGGCGGTGGAGAGTGTACCGGTGGTGGAGGGGATTTGTAATAGTATGGTGGCGGTGGAGAGTGTACCGGTGCTGGAGGGGATTTGTAGTAGTATGGTGGTGGCGGAGAATGTACCGGTGGTGGTGGGCTCTTGTAGTAATAAGGTGGTGGAGGTGATGGGGAAGGAGGCGGTGGAGATTTGTACACATAAGGTGGTGGAGGAGATGGCGAAGGTGGTGGCGGTGATTTGTATACATATGGTGAAGGAGGAGATGGCGAAGGTGGTGGCGGTGATTTGTAAATGTATGGTGGTGGTGGAGATGGCGAAGGTGGTGGTGGTGATTTGTAAATGTATGGTGGTGGTGGAGATGGCGAAGGTGGTGGCGGTGACTTATAAATGTACGGTGGTGGAGGAGATGGCGAAGGTGGTGGCGGTGACTTATAAATGTATGGTGGTGGTGGAGATGGCGAAGGTGGTGGTGGTGACTTATAAATGTATGGTGGTGGTGGAGATTGCGAAGGTGGTGGCGGTGACTTATAAATGTATGGTGGTGGTGGAGAAGAGGACGGAGGTGGTGGCGAATTATAAACATATGGTGGCGGTGGAGAAGCATACAAGTACGGATCACCACTCACGTAACCCACATTGCCACAAACAACTACAAACACAGCCAAGGCCAATACGGCTAAATGCGGCTTAAGACGACCCCAATTGGGGCCGCCGCCACCAGTGATCATTTCTTTGCCAGAAAACTCTCCGATCAAACCCCTCAAGACGTTTCACTCCCTTCCAAATTTTCTAACTCTTGTTAGATAGTAAGAGAGAGATTAGGTGGATGATGAGAAGTGAGTTTAGTCGCTGGATGTATTTATAACAACAATTAGTCGTTGGAAAAGAGCTGTCTGCACATTTTAATATTTTGAAAGTTTGATGCTTTTTATTAGCTGTAGAAGTAGGGTTAAATAAGGGCGTGTTTGGATCATGCAAATAGTTAATTTGTTTTTTCTTCATCAACCGGAGGACGAGGCAACCTACTGCGTATTAATTTAATTCAAATTTGAACTTTATATGTAGAAACTTGGATTTGTTTATTGAGTTTTTGCAGCTTCCGATCTTGTCTTTCTCAGTTTCTGCGTTGGTAGTTTTGTTAATACAGCCACCCAAACAACCCTTTATGGGAACGTGCCACGTGGGCGTCGTAGATGTGTTCTACTTCTGGCTGGAGCAGCCCGACCCGGTGAAGTCGGGTATAAAATGCTGATTTGTTTGCAGATTAGTGAAACGTTGATTTTTTTTAAGGGTTTAACAAATAAGTGCGACCACCCCGAGTTACAAAAGATTTATTTCGCTTGAAATTATGTAGCAAGAATCGAGTTTTAGACTTTTTCATTTTCAGTTACCAACTATGTTGGCATGTTGATTTGGTTTTTATTAAGGTGCGGACTTAAAGATTAGATGAGTAAAGTTTTTGCTATAAAATTGTGGAAAATAATAAAATAAAAAATTAGGCGATTAAGGCACATAATGAAATAAGATAATTATGTTATTGTTAATGTGTCTCCAAAGAACCAAGCTAATTCTTACACTTATCTGAAAACAAAGTGTGCAAATAACTTCCATCAACAACAAAAAAAGTGTGCAAATAACTAATTAAATTTCAAATTTCATAACAGTTCACACATGACTTAGTTTAGTAAACACAAAAACAAAGCTTAGCCTATTTTGCTAAATCGAAAGTCTTAATCGTTTCGACTAGTTATTACTTCCTGATTGGACATATAAGGTATACTCTTGTATAAAACTATTGCTTTGATACTTAGTAACTTTAATTACAAATAATTAATGTTACTAAAATTGATAGAAATATATACACATAGGAGTGTTGCCAACGACAACAACCGTAACAACAACAATAACAAAAAGAAGGTAAATTACAAAAACATATCTCGGGTTAGCTATCGCCTTATTTCAAACTAGGTATATACCAGACTTTTTTGTTTTCAATTTAGTGACTTTTGCATCTATTTGCACACGTTTCAACCTATTAATCATATCACCAAGCACATGAAAAATAAATTCAACCAAATTAAGCTTACCCTATAACTGAATTCATAAGTTTTTGACCCTAAAATTCCTAAAAAATCGAATTCGGAAATAAAATGTATGCAAATTGATGCAAAAGTCACTACAATGAAAATCGTAAAAGTTCGGTACCTAATTTGAAATGAGGCGATAGTACTGCAGGTAATGTTTTCGTGATTTACCCAAAAAAGAATTGATTGTATCAACCATTACCAAAATGGATAGAAATATATATAGGGTTGTTGTCAGCAATTCATGCAAGATTTCTAACCCAAATATGTGAGATAGATCTGCATTTTCAATGAAACACATTAATTAGTACATCGTTACATTAGTAAAAAAATGCAGCTATACTTTACCCTTAAATGTCCATAAGCAAACGAAATTCGAGATAACATCTAATTAGGAAGATGCAAAGCGACATATTTGTATGATTCTCCACTGATTGATTGCATTTTATACAACACTGCATGCATATACTGAAATTAATTAAAGTTTGCCAAAGTTCAGAGCTGGCCGGGGGTCCAGCTGTGTGTGTGCTTTTGGACCACCAAATGAGACCTGAAATGGTGAGCTTAAGTGGAGGTTGTTTGATCACACACTGCCACTATTGTACCTTTAATGTCTTTAGCTTACTGCAAGAAGAATTTTTGGTGAAATGTCGCTCTGTGCTTTATTCTCAAAGCTTCAAGCAGTGCCATAACTCCTAATGAAAACACAATACCACTGTCGATAATGCGTAGACCTATGTGAGGGCTTTGGTTAATTACTAACCATATAGGGGTTTGTTCACATGCCAAAGGAGTTGCTCAATTAATTGAAGTATTATTTATATGTGTTTTACTACTGGTCAACTGAAGGCATAATGTTGATATAGATAATTTTAGTGAAAATTGAGCCTGATAAAAAGTCTTGGGGTCATATATGCTCGATTTCGACCTGTGGCTGGAATTACTTATCTTGTTGAATTTTGCGACCCAAATTTACAGTTGCACAACTTTTTATCGCAAAAGTCTTGCTTGAATCCTATATATATTGTGAACGAATATATATATATATATATAGGGGCGCGCTCAAATGAGAACTAGTGTAACTTAAAGAACATGAGAACCATTGTGAGCCACTCATTTTGTTGAAATGAGTGGCTCACATTGCGCCACCTCAAAAGCATGGGGGGTTTGGCATGTGAGTTGCATGTGCCTTGTGAATAGTACTTATGTGGCGCCATTTGATTGGTTGGAGCATTCTCATTTGAGCGCATATATATATATATAGAAGCGCTCAAATGAGAACACCTTCCAACTCTAAGAACATGAGAACACCAATGAGGATGTGTCATGTGTCCCACTACCAAACCCCCCGTGCTTTGTGGGTGCGCCACGTGTCCAAATAGTAAAACCCACTACTTTTCAAAAAGTAAACAGTAAAACCCACTACTCAAACAGTAAAAAGCAAAATACTATTTCTGCACTATTCTCTGCCACATCATCAAAATGAGTGGCTCACAATGATTCTCATGTTCTTAGCCTAAGAAGAGTTCTCATTTGAGCGCGCCCCTATATATATATATATATATATATATATATATATATATATATATATATATATATATATATAGAAGAGCGTTCAAATGCGGATCGCTACAGTTATGTGAGGCACGTGAGGTACGATCTCAACCACACATCTAACCCCCCGTGCATTTCTGGTGCGACACGTGTCCAAATAGTAAAACGCACTAACTTTTGAAAAGTCAACAATTGCGGCTGTGCCACGTGGCTTCGCCACGTGCGTCCGATCAACTCCACAGACGGCCGAGACCGTGCCTCACTGCCTCATTCTTACAACCCTGCCTCAACCGAGCGCCCCCATATATATATATATAGGAGCGTTCAAATGAGGATGTGAACAGTAAAATGAGGCACGTGAGGCACGATCTCGTGCGTCCATCAAACCCCCCCGTGCATTGTGGGCGCGACACGTGTCCAAATAGTAAAACCCACTAACTTTTGAAAAGTCAACAATTGCGGCTGTGCCACGTGGCTTCTCCACGTGCGTCCGATCAACTCCACAGACGGCCGAGATCGTGCCTCACTGCCTCATTCTTATAACCCTGCCTCAACCGAGTGCCCCCTATATATATATATATAAGGGCACTCGGTTGAGGCAGGGTTATAAGAGTGAGGCAGTGAGGCACAACGTGGACCAATCATTTTGGTGAGGTGGCAGTGGAAAAATATTTGTTGGGGGGAATTTATTAAGGGGTAATTTGGACATTTATGGGTATAATGATTTTGAAAAATCTGACATGTTTCAGAGGAGAGAGGGTGTTTTATCGGACTGGGTTTCGCGAACCACAATCAAACCCATTTTCTCAGTTTTTGGAGAGAGAAAGAGCGAGAGGCGACGATAGATGACCGGGCGTTCGATCGAACGCCTTCGAGCACGACGACACCTCCGGTGACACTGGTCCAAGGTGGTGAGCAGCAGAGAAGATCCTGTGCGTGGGGAGCGACGGAGGTGTTTTAGGGTTCCATGAGTTATCTCTTGAGTTCGATTTGAGTTTGATCTAGGTATCTCTCCTTCTGAGTATTGAGTTCAATCTGGGTATCGGTGAGATTCCAAATCGATTCCGTCGTGGTGAATCTGGGTATCAGTGGTGACGGCCAGATCTAGTCTGAACTCAGTGGTGAATCTGTGTTTTTGCGACGGCCAGATCTAGTCTGAAGTCAGTGGTGAACAAAGGTGGATCATTCCGGCAATTGCAGACAGGGTAAGAGTTTTATCAATGTTTGTACTGGATTGTTCGATTCTGTTGTTGATGTGGAAGAATGAAGTCGATTTGAATCTCACTAATATGGATATTGTTCGTTGGTTGATTGGCGACAGATAAACATTGTGGATGGGAAGATGCAGTACTTGTTTGACGAAAATGGTAGAAGATACCTTGATGCTTTTAGAGGAATCGCAACTATGTGTTGCGGCCACTGCCATCCACACGTGGTCGATGCCATCGTTAAACAGACAAAGCGCATACAACACTCCACTATCTTGTACTTGAACCACTCTATTGCTGATTTTGCTGAAGCTCTCGCTGCTAAAATGCCTGGCGATCTTAAGGTATCTATCTCACTTGTATTGATGAACACCATTTGATTAGTATCATTATGCCAAGTGAACTAACTTTTATTGTGTATAGGTTGTGTTTTTCACTAATTCTGGGACAGAAGCTAATGAATTGGCGATGATGATGGCCAAGCTGTACACTGGTTTCCATCTTCCTTGAAAGGTAAGCATATTTTCCTTTCTAGCTAATTTCCATTGAAAATCTGCATCCATTATTATTTATTATAGCTGCTGCTGCTGTATTTTGTTCCTACAATTGGTATCTTGAATCTCATATATATGCATCTCTACTCCTGTTGTATTCTTTTACCTTTATGAAATCAGTCTCATTTTGTTGCTGTACTCCCATGTCTCCTCATTTCTGAATCAAGCAAATTCATTGCTTTTGTGTTATTCTGAATCACAGTATATCTTCTTTTATTTCTTGTTCTGCAGAATTATTTACATACAAGCTTGGGAAAATCATTCTGAGCTATGTCTTCAGTGATGTCTCGCTCTGTCTCTCCACCAAACTTACAATAGTACTTACGATTCCTTTTAAATTGATGTATGAAAAACCAATTTCAAAAATAATATATTTAGAAAGGAAAGCTTGTTTGTGTGGCATTTTATCTTGTAAAGTACTTGTCCTGTGACATTTTAGTTTTTGGGTAAATTGCCATGATTTAAGTATTGTTTGCTGGATTTCTCTTGCAGCAGCTTATGCATGGCACCACATTAGAAGCTTTGGGACGAGAAGAGCAGATTTGACTGAAGCCATGAAGATGAAGCAAAGTAGAGTGTTAACCCAATGGAGGCAAATCGAAGCTGAGATTGCAAGGGTGCCACGTGAGATTCATGAGATTTGTATATATTTATATATGTTTGCGAGCATCTGAGATGTGAGCTTTTAGGAGCAAGGATGCACACAGTATCCATTTGGGTTGGTTTAGTAGTGAAAAATTGTTGTAGAATTCTTGTATTTAGGTGTCACTAGCAAGTTCTAGCAACAGGAAATGTTGTAGACCTAAAATTTTAGACATCAAATGTATTAAAATGTATCATTAAAAAATGTATCATTTTTTTGCATTTTGTGTTTAATTTTTTAGGTGTAATGCAATTTATTAAATAAAGGGTGTAATGCAATTTATTAAATAAAGAGTGCAATGCAATTTATTAAATAAAGAAATAAGGGTGTAATTTGATAAATTGCAATTTATCAAATTGCATTACAAAGGGTGTAATGCAATTTATTAAATAAAGAAATAAAGGTGTAATTTAATGAATTGCAATTTATCAAATTGCATTACAAAGGGTGTAATGCAATTTATTAAATAAAGAAATAAGGGTGTAATTTGACTTATGAAATAAGGGGGTAATGACTTATGAAATAAGAGGGTAATGACTTATAAAATAAGGGTGTAATGACTGATGAAATAAGGGTGTAATGAATTATGAAATAAGGGTGTAATTTGACTTATGAAATAAGGGTGTAATGACTTATGAAATAAGGGTGTAATGACTTATGAAATAAGGGGGTAATGACTTATGAAATAAGGGGGTAATGACTTATGAAATAAGGGGGTAATGACTTATGAAATAAGGGGGTAATGACTTATGAAACAAGGGGGTAATGACTTATGAAACAAGGGGGTAATGACTTATAAAATAAGGGGGTAATGACTTATGAAATAAGGGGGTAATGACTTATGAAATAAGGGTGTAATGACTTATGAAATAAGGGGGTAATGACTTACGAAATAAGGGGATAATGACTTATGAAAGAAGGGGGTAATGACTTATGAAAGAAGGGGGTAATGACTTATGAAAGAAGGGGGTAATGACTTATGAAACAAGGGGGTAATGACTTATGAAATAAGAGGGTAATGACTTATGAAATAAGGGGGTAATGACTTATGAAATAAGGGGGTAATGACTTATGAAATAAGGGTGTATGACTTATGAAATAAGGGGGTAATGACTTATGAAATAAGGGGGTAATGACTTATGAAATAAGGGGGTAATGACTTATGAAACAAGGGGGGTAATGACTTATGAAACAAGGGGGTAATGACTTATGAAATAAGGGGTAATGACTTATGAAATAAGGGGGTAATGACTTATGAAATAAGGGGGTAATGACTTATGAAATAAGGGGGTAATCACTTATGAAATAAGGGGGTAATGACTTATGAAATAAGGGGGTAATCACTTATGAAATAAGGGGGTAATCACTTATGAAATAAAGGGGTAATGACTTATGAAATAAGGGGGTAATGACTTATGAAATAAGGGTGTAATGATTTATGAAATAAGGGGGTAATGACTTATGAAATAAGGGGGTAATGACTTATGAAATAAGGGGATAATGA
Organism: Rhodiola kirilowii; assembly: GCA_033675215.1. Classification (NCBI taxonomy): domain Eukaryota; kingdom Viridiplantae; phylum Streptophyta; class Magnoliopsida; order Saxifragales; family Crassulaceae; genus Rhodiola; species Rhodiola kirilowii. Next base: position 16,564,692 of record CM066201.1, read on the forward strand.
CTTATGAAACAAGGGGGTAATGACTTATGAAATAAGGGGGTAATGACTTATGAAACACGGGTGTAATGACTTATGAAACAAGAGGGTAATGACTTATGAAACAAGGGGGTAATAAGATATCAAATAAAAAAATTGATTATAAATTATTCTGAAACAAAGGTCCAGATGGGTTACCGACAAGGGTAATGACATATCAAATTAATAAAATTGATTGTAATTTGTTCTGAAACAAATGTGCATAATTACAAATGCTTTCAATTAAGCATTCAGGTGATAAAAAATCCATTCAGGTGATAAAAAAAATTGAATATATGAATCCAAGTTGTGTTCACTATTTTGCACAATTGTAAAATGTAGAAAATGGTAATCAATTCTTACAAATTTGACAATTTGCGACTATTCAATTTAATGAAAGATATTGTGTTACATGATAAGACCATATGATGAAACCATGATTTATCTATGATGACCCCTAAAATAGTCTCATCTCATTCAGTTTAACAGTTTTGGCAGCGTGATGAGGAGTCCATCCATTTAGTCGAACTGCTGCCGAAGTTGCATCTCTGTTTCACTTTTCCATGAGGCATGTGATGACTGTCCCTTCATCCTCTTGTTCTTCTCCTTGTCCTTGATAGTTGATCCTTTCTTCTTTTCTGCTTCTTTGTTTGGGTTCGCAGGAGGGCGATCATTGCACACTGGGTACACCATTCCCTTTCCGGTGGTGAAGGTCTTAGGAATGCCACATTGTAGACACATCCTGTAACAAAGTTCATATTGGTTAAGACAGGTTTATGTAAGAGTAATCATGCAAAGGATTATCGAAGAAACAATGCCAACCTCAACAGATCAGCTGCATCTTCGGGGTTTGGATTGGCTGCAGTTGCCACTCGCTTGCCTTCACTTTGAATCGGACTTACTGGACCCTTCTGATGCTGGGCTGATGGTGCAGCAAGAGTGCCGCCTACATCACTTCGCACTCTATTGCGAATTTCAACCAACTGAGGTTTGGACTCCAGTACAGCCCCTGTATAGACGCAGATGAATTGGGGCCAAGAGAACCACAGAATGTAGACTACAACAGTCCACACTGAACAATAATAATCAGCAACTTCATAACAGACATTACTGCAGGATTACTGCCATTTTCTAGGGAAGTTTGCTATAAGAAGCTAAATATTGTGCCCGAGCTCACTCTACACAGCGTCGGATAATGCCTATTTGCCTAACATTCTATCTCCACTTACTATCCGCTTCCATTAATCTTTCGCCGTGTTAGAAATTAAAAATAAAAATAAAGTGCGAGTGTGACTCACTATGTGGCAGTTCCTCCTTCATTTCACCTCTTTCAAGGCATGAAGTAATTGAAGTTGAAGGCTTGAGGGAAGTTGCAAGAACTGTATGGATCTGTGGCTTAAATAAGTTGCGCCGCTTCATTTGAAGGGTAGAATTCACCGTCCCTATAACCGTTTCTTGTACCTGACCAAAAGACCCAGAAAAAAACAAATTTAAAGGGTAATTCATTTCACTCATCATTTTAACTGAATCAACTTCATGAACATAACATATCCTACTATACTAGCAATAACCAAAATCAAACGCAAATTATACACAAACTAATTATTCCAATCACATTCTACATACAGCTTCCTCTACCAATGAAAATCCTGGTAGCACATTCTACATACATCTTCTTCCAATCTATACCTAATTTACCAGTCAAAATCCTTAACAAAATAAAATCCATAAATCACACACCATACCCATACGTCTTCCAGAGCGTAGATTAAGAAGCGGTCCATATATGATGTTGTCCTTCGTCACGCGTCCCAGATCCATAAGCACAGGTCCAGATCTGAAGTTCAATATAATACCGATCAAAACAACACCTGATGGATTAATATATGAATTCGAACAGTGCTGGATCGGGAAAGGACATACCTTGTTTTCAGGCTTCGATATAAGTTTCTGAAAATCACAGTTTCGTCGGAAGCAGGATTAAAATCGTGAAGTGAAGATAAATGATTTTCGATGGAGTAGAAGGCAGATACAGGACAAGGGATGGTGCATAATCGAGAAGAAGCCGTCGTTGGTTGGGTGAAGCGGTCGTCGCCACGACACGATGAAGATTTAGGAGAAGAGAAGAGAACTGCATCTGGGTTTCGTCTCGGTCGGATGAGAGAGACGGTGTGAGTGAGAAGTTATGAGTATTGTTATTATAAATACCAAAATGCCCTTTGAAATAAATTTATAATTTGTTTGACGAAATAAAAGGTTAAGAAAATGGAAAAGATAGTGGGGCAAGTGTCATGTTTCTATTGGATGAATGAAGATGATGTGTCTGAATGAATGGATGAGAAGTTGCCTCACTGCCTCATTTTACTGTAGCGTGCCTCATTTGAACGCTCCTCTATATATATATATAGGGGCGCGCTCAAATGTTATGACTTACTAATGTGTTATGTGTTACGGTGTTCTGATTGGTTAATGAAAAACAAGGAACCAATCAGAAGCGAGGAACACGGTTCTTATGGTGCACCTCCAAAGCATGGGGGTTGTGTGGGTGAGGGTGCACCGTAGTTACGGTGTTCCTCGCTTCTGATTGGTTCCTTGATTTTCAATAACCAATCAGAAGCTCCGTAACACATAACACTCTAAGGAAGCCATAACATTTGAGCGCTCGTATATATATATATATATATAGAGGAGCGCTCAAATGTTACGGCCAAATTAATGTGTTATGTGTTACGGAGCTTCTGATTGGTTATTGAAAATCAAGGAACCAATCAGAAGCGAGGAACACCGTAACTACGGTGCACCCTCACCCATAACCCCCCTGTGCTTGTGAGGTGCACCATAAGAACCGTGTTCCTCGCCTCTGATTGGTTCCTTGTTTTTCATCAACCAATCAGAACACCGTAACACATAACACATTAGCAACCCATAACATTTGAGCGCCCCCTATATATATATATATATAACGGACGTTCAAATGTTACAAGCTTCTTATTGTGTTACGTGTTATATCGATTCTGATTGGTTAATGAAAAACAAGGAACCAATCAGAAGCGAGGAACACCGTAACTACGGTGCACCCTCACCCACACAACCCCCCATGCTTTGGAGGTGCACCGTAAGCCCCGTGTTTCTCGCTTGTGATTGGTTCCTTGAAAAAATGATTGGCTGAGAATCATGTAACACGTAACACAATAAGAACACATAACATTTGAATGCCCCCTATATATATATATAGAGGAGCGTTCAAATGAGGCAGACTACAGTAAAGTGAGGCAGTGAGGCAACATTTCAACCACTCATTCATACACATCATCTTTATTCATCCAATAGAAATGTGCCACTTGCCCCACTATCTTTTCTCTATTTTATATCTTATTCTTTTACAAACTAATTAAAACTATTTCCTTAAGGGCAAAACAGACATTTTTTTCTCCTCTCTTCAGCCAAATCACACGTCTTCTCTTTCTCTCTCTCATCAGAAAATTCCCAAAAAAAACTCCGTCGATTCCAACATCGATCCAGTACGTCTTCGGAGCTGAGATTTGGGTTTCGATCCACAACGTTGATTCCAACATCGATTCCAACATCGATCCAGTTAGGGTTGCAAGAGTGAGCGGCTGAGATTTGGGTTTCGAAATCGGAGCTGCGATTTGGAGTTTAAGAGGAGGGTGAGGATTAGAGAGCAGGTGAGTTTGGTGGAGCAAGGTTTGAATGGTGGGGAGAGCGCCGGGGAGAGCGTGGGTGGGGAGAATGGTTCACAGTTTGTCACATTGCCGCTGCCTGCGGATGACGGAAACAGGTATATATCAAGAGTTCGTTATTTAAATTTGAATTGTTTAAGGTATGTTAAGTGGATGTGGTTGTGTCATTCATCCATTTTCCAATTACTGGGGTACTATATGTGCTCGCATTTAGCTTCGTTGGTTGTTCATTGTTTCGGTATAAGCTTAGTCATTGTTGCGAAGAATTTGGAATCTGCCAATACCATGTTCTCCTTTATCTGGTGGATCGTAGGATTCTACTGGGTATCTGCAGGTGGTCAATCTTTGAGTACAGGCTCCCCACAGCTTTACTGGTATGTTTATTTCATTTTCGTTGTGTTATAATTTATAATTATGCAGGTCTTTATACTTAACTATTCATTGTTATCGTTTTAGACTAAATTTCGTTGTAGTATTACTGGATTACTAAGACTTGATGGCAATGTTGATAATTTCCCATTGTTTAGTATTGTCAGCACTAAAATCACCTATCCGCACAGTCCACGTTTGATTTATCCCAATGTTCTAAACTGTAGTCCTCCTATTGTGGCAGAGTCGAAGTGTGGGTTAACTGTCATCAACATGCATTCTTGATAACTTTTTATTTTACAAATTAAGCATATAATTTGTTGGATCTCTCACTCTTTGTAGGTGCTTCCAGGTCGTGTCCACACATCAGTGATCTTGCAGCCCTATTGAAAGCTTCCCATTTGTTTATGGTTTGTATATTCTTGTTTCAGTGGAGTTTTATTTGATTGTTGTTCTATTCAGAGCTTTGCTAATTCTATCTAGAAAATTTGCATCGTGAAACTAGCTCAGAGCTTACCCAATGTTTGTTTTATTTTTCATTGAATTTTGATGAAAATATAAGTTAGACTTGTATGGGAATTTTTATCAGCCTTGAGTTCATTGATCTTGATGCCGTCAGAAATTTAATTGATTTCTTTGTGTATGAACTAGCTTCTCAAATATAGCTGCAGTGATATTTTTCTCTCAGTATAATAATCAGTTGCTGAGAAGCTTAATGTTTCTGGTTATTTTTTTTAGTAGTGCATTGCAGCAGAAGTCACTGGATTGATTGAATTTTACTGCTTGATATGTTTGCAGTGAATGATCCATTTGTGATGAAGGTCTGGGCCAAGCCTTTCCCTGAGAACAAGCATGTCAAGTTCTTGGCTGATGGCTCAGCATCCTATACTCGTGCTCTTGGTCTGGAGATGGATCTTGGCGACAAAGGGCTGGGCACTCGTTTAGTTTTTTATATATTGTATGTATTGAGAGATGTTGGTCTGGAGATGGATGTTTATGCGCTGTTTGTGTTCTTAAACGGCGAAGAATAGAGAAGGAAGGGAAGGATCTCCCCCAATGTGTTGAAGCAAAGGTCAAGAAAGGAGATGAAGAAGAAGAAAGTGTTTGTATATATGTCCTGAAAAGCTAGCTATGTGTGAAACTTGACTGGGATTAAGAAGCATTTTTTATGTGTTTTTTATTTTGATGTGTCCTGGAACTTATTATTTTTGATGTATTTATATCATTTAGGCAGAGATGATGTATAGACATTATTCAGGTCTTGTATAAATGACTTATGTAGTGTTATTTTTCTCAAGAATTGTATAAATCACTAATGGTGTAACATATCTGCACATTCGTTTTACACTAAATTTCAATCAATTTTTTATTCATGAAACTTGAATTAAGGGTGTAACGACGTATGAAACTTGAATTAAGGGTGTAATGACTTAATAAATAAGGGTGTAATGTCATGTGAAATAAGGAATCAAATTTTTTATTTGTAACTATTAGTATAAGTGTTTTGTTCTTTTTTTATTCTACTTATGTTCATTTTTTATAAATGAAATGTTTCAGAATAAATTGCAATCAATTTTTTTATTTGATATGTCATTACCCCTTGTTGAATACACATATGCATATTCCTTTCAAAATAAATTGCAATCAATTTCTAATTTTGATATGTCATTACACCCTTGTTGATAACACATTTGCACATTCATTACACCCTTTATTTCATATGTCATTACACCCGTATTTCACATGGTGTAATATCATTTGAAACTTGAATTAAGGGTGTAACAGCATATGAAACTTGAATTAAGGGTGTAACGACATATGTCATTACACCCTTATTTCATATGTCATTACACCCTTATTTCATATGTCATTACACCTTTATTTCATATGACATTACACTCCTATTTCATATGACATTACACTCCTATTTCATATGTCATTACACTCCTATTTCATATGTCATTACACCTTTATTTCATATGTCATTACACCCTTATTTCATGTGACATTACACCCTTATTTCATATGTCATTACACCCTTATTTCATATGTCATTACACCCTTATTTCATATGACATTACACCCTTATTTCATATGTCATTACACCCTTATTTCATATGCCACTACACCCTTATTTCATATGCCACTACACCCTTATTTCATATGTCATTACACTCTTATTTCATATGCCATTATACCCTTATTTCATATGACATTACACCCTTATTTCATATGACATTACACCCTTATTTCATATGTCATTACATAATTATTTCATATGACATTACACCCTTATTTCATATGACATTAAACCTTTATTTCATATCCCAGTACACCCTTAAGTAATATACCGTTACACCTTTAATTCATATCCCAGTACACCCTTAAGTCATATACCATAAACCCTTAATTCATAGCCCATTACACTCTTAATTGACATGGCATTACACCCTTAATTCATATGGCAGTAAAACCTTGTTTCATATGCCATTACACCCAAATGAAGATATTACACCCTTTAATTCACATGGAAGTAAACCCTTATTTCATAAGCTGGTACACCCTTAATTCATATGCCGGTACACCCTTAATTCATATGCCGGTACACCCTTAATTCATATGCCAGTACACCCTTAAGTAATATACCGTTACACCTTTAATTCATATCCCAGTACACCCTTAAGTCATATACCGATAAACCCTTAATTCATAGCCCATTACACTCTTAATTGACATGGCATTACACCCTTAATTCATATGGCAGTAAAACCTTGTTTCATATGCCATTACACCCAAATGAAGATATTACACCCTTTAATTCACATGGAAGTAAACCCTTATTTCATAAGCTGGTACACCCTTAATTCATATGCCGGTACACCCTTAATTCATATGCAAGTACACTCTTAATTCATATGCCGATACACACTTAATTCAAATGCCGGTACACCCTTAATTCATATGCCAGTACACCCTTAATTCATATGCCGGTACACCCTTATTTAATATGACGGCACACCCTTATTTCATATGCCGGTACACCCTTGATTCATATTTCATTACACCCTTATTTCATATGTCATTACCCCCTTATTTCATAAGTCATTACCCCCTTATTTCATAAGTCATTACCCCCTTATTTCATAAGTCAAATTACACCCTTATTTCTTTATTTAATAAATTGCATTACACCCTTTGTAATGCAATTTGATAAATTGCAATTTATTAAATTACACCCTTATTTATTTATTTAATAAATTGCATTACACTCTTTGTAATGCAATTTGATAAATTACAATTTATCAAATTGCATTTTTATTTCTTTATTTAATAAATTGCATTACACTCTTTATTTAATAAATTGCATTACACAATTTTTTTCAGTAATTTGCTCAAAATTAATCTGAAAATTCGTAAATAAATTTCATAAATACAATTGCTTCCAAATTTTGAAAAACTTTTATTTGTCCAAAAATACAATATTTCATACATGATGTAACTATTTATGTACACCATTTATCTATACAACAAAAATTCCATATTTTTTTTTCTAATAATGGAGATCCTTCTTTGACTTCATTACTTCTGCTTCTTCACCAAACCTTCCAGACTACCAAAATGTGCATCGCCAGCCAATCCCCAGGAAACTGCAATTTTATTGGATGATAAGAGAAGTCAATAACACATCAGAGAAGGACACAACTGAGGAATTTGGTTTCCTCAAACGGAGCAAATATTAGCTATGGATTTCAATCATCATAATATAACTTTGTAAGTGTGAACAACTGCATCTTAAAACCTGTCCTTTAAGAAACACTTACAGTTTTGTTCACCTAAATCAACACTTACAGTTTTGTTCACCTAAATCAACAAAAGAACACATCTTAAAACCTGTCTAATGAACAACTGCAGTTCTTTAAGAAAATACTCAAAAGACTCAAAAACATTATGTACCTTATTTGCCAAATTGTGATAAACTTCTGCAACTTGTATTGCTGACTGTGGCTTTAAAAAGCTCAAAAAGCCTCTTTTCACATTAAGACATTCACTGTAAATCACAAAGAAACCAAAGATGACTGATAAACATTAAACAGATTTATAGGTAAACAGTAGAAAAGCATAGCTATCATCAGTTTCAAGTTCATAGAACTATAGTCAATACACAGATTACCAGTTGAGACCCCAAAATAGGTATGAGCCCAATTAACAAAGGTGGATCATCTGAGTCTGCCTCATCATTTCTGTTGTTTAGCATCTCATCGGCAACAGTTTCAACAGTTTCAAATAAAAATGCCAATTTCAACTGAGTTGTTTGAAAATGAGAATGATACTGATTCATCAGAGACGTCTTCCCAACCCTGGCATCAACAAACCAAAACACGGCAATCAGCAAACACAAACAGGCTCCTCAAATCTCGAATGTGCCTCGAGGAAGGCTGAAACAACAAACAACGAAATGCAAGTCAAAAATACTATTTCATATTGGATTCACAGATGAAAAACAATCAGAATGTGGCCAATTTTATAGGTAAAACTCAGGCTGTGGCCACATCAACAGCTCTTGAATAAATAATGAGATTAAGCAACCATGTTGATCTTAACCAATTACCTAACACTAGCAAAAAAGAAACGAACAGCAAAGAGGAATGAAAGCATCAAACCGTACGACACTACAAATCGGCGTCTTCTTCTTGGTGACGCAGTAGCATTTGGGCATGGTGAGCTACCTCCGCTACTTAGTACACTCCCGGCAAAGCGCTACTCAGATGAAATGAATTGCAAAATAAACCAACACTTATTAAAAAAAAAACCCTTCTTTCCAGTCAAAGCGCAATTCAAATCATAGCACGCAAAATCCAGCCAAAGAGTACACCTGAGATATACCCTAAACACAATAAGAAGACCTTCTTCCCTGACCTTGGAACACACAAAGGGATAGAATTCAACTCCAGTGCTCTGCGGAATGATTGGCCTCCCTCAAAACATGAGACAGCCTCCCACCTCAGATTAAGATTAAAGCCGAACTCCATCCCAACACATCCGCCAACTTCAATCCCTCCAGAATCGGCCGCCTCCACCGCCTTACCGTCCTCAACGTCGCCTCCAGATCCACTCAACACAACCAAATCAACATCCACATCAATGAATTGATCCAAACAGATTCAGCGCCATCACACACAAAAAACTCAAAATCGAACACCAGGCGTTCGAACAAAATCGAACAAAATCGAACAAAATTGCACGTCCAGGCGTTCGAACAAAATCGAACACCAAACAGATTCAGCGCCAACACCAGGCGTTCGAACAAAATCGCAGCTGTTCGAACGAAATCGCAGCTGAACAAAATCGCAACAGTCCAACAAAATCGCAATCTGACAGAACCGCTCGTCGTCAAAGCGATTGTGCAAATAAATTTATAGTCCGCTACTCACGACTACACTACTGGGTAGCAAGTGGTAAGTAGGGGTCGAACCCAAAGGAGTCAGTGTGGATTAGTTGTTTTTACGGGATTGTCACGAAAGTAAATACAGTTGAGGGTTGGGTTTGAGTGTTTTGGGAACTGAAAGTAAATTACAATAGTTGATAATGGACGGTGAGGAAAGTATTCGGTTTTAGGGGCCTTGTATTATAATTGTTTATCATCGACCGCTAATGATCATACCAAGTGTTCAAAGATGAATTGAGACTATTTCTAGCGCAAGACATGATCATGCTAAGTATTCAAAGATGAATCTAGGTTATTTCTAACGCAAGACTTGCAACATCATTTAAAACAACACTTGTTCTAAGCAAAACTAATTCCTCCTTTCGAAGTATCTTAGCTGTAAGTGCATCCACTTGATCTCCCAGTTACGTTATTGACCAAGTGGTGTTTTAGATAAGTCGAACTCCTCGATAAGTTTTGCTTGTGACAGCTTCCACTTACCGAGTATGATCACGAATTTCCACGGAAGAGCTTTGCTTGTGACAGCTTCCACTCAACCTTGGAAACTCTGACTATATATGGCACATAGAACAAGTTTTGAATACAAAGGTGTACTTAAGAGTAAGATCTAAAACATTTATAATACAAGTGCGCCCCTTCTACCGAACTACTAGTTTAGCTACTATTCATCGCGCTAAACATTATACTAAGGAAATAAAAACAGTTGATTAAATACTAAGAATTACTTACAACCGTTGAAGCGCCAAGGGAGCTATCCTTTATTTCCAAAGCGAAGAACAATTTTATTGAAAATGAAGAGAGGAGGGTTAAGCCCTCTCTCTCTCTAAAGTGTGTAGAAGTATGGATGTGAGGTGTTGTGTGTTACAAATGAGGAGGGGAAGCCTCCTTTTATAGCTATGGGAGGAGACTTGGGAGCCAAGTTTTGGAGAATGGAGGGTGGAGATGGTGGGCATGTGGAGGAGCATCCAAGGGTGGAGGAGGAAGGGGAGGAGATGTGGAGGAGAAGCCTCCACATGTCATATCATTTCCATGGAGGAGCTCTAGCCGCCGGCGGCTTTTGGAGGAGGGTGGTGGTTGTGACAAGTGGAGGGAGGAGAGTGGAGGAGCCACCATGTGAGGAGGAGCTTGTGGAAGCTTGTGGAAGCTTCTTTAAGTC